>JARWIR010000032.1:6178990-7378990 GCA_029959085.1 Nemophila menziesii
TTCTTCTTCGTCGGAACAACAGTTTGTCCATCAACATCAATGGATATAGTCTTCTTCATTGGCTTCACTATAACAGTCCCTTGTCCATCATCATCTCTGACTTTCTTCTTCGTTATATTGCCTGGAATCGTACCTTCAAAGTCGTCATTTTCTTCATCTTCGCTTTCTTTATCGGAACCATACCTTCGTCGACATCATTGAGTTGTTGTGGTTTCTTCGTCTTAGCCATTATCGTTTGCAGAATTGGGTTGCTTCGTCGGTGGGGTTTGTTTTATTAAAGGGAGGGACACGATGGGTGCGGATTTTCTAATTTTAGTTTGGGCTTTCCTTGTTTTTTTATTTGATATTATTTGATTATTTGCATGGAATCATGGAATTTCGTTTTGGTAACTAACCAGACATTCAATGGTGTAAGGGGTAATCAGATATTTGGGTGGGTTGGACCAGATGGGCAACTGACTAAAGTCAGTGGACTCTATTATTAAATCACCTATAATTTTATCCAAGTCAGCCTTACATATTGTATTATCTTATGAAATTTGGGTCCAAAATTTTACTTATATATTACCCAAACTATTGGGTTAAGGTCACTCAAACTGAAAAACCGTGTAATAAAAATATAAAAAAACATTTATATTAGAGAAGTGTTTTCATTTAACTTCTCGGGTATTCCAAAGGTCACTACCAAGTCCCTGATCAACCTACGCTTTTGATGTTCAAACAAAATGTCGTTTTTTTGTTAAAGTAATATAATGTAAAAGACTATACTTTGGGTTGTAACTAATTGTAATTATTTTGACCCATTCGTATCTTTCTTGATTTGTAATGTCAAATTTGTAACTTTGATCTTTAGAAGTATAATACTTTCAGTTTTTCAAATTTTGTCATTTTTTTTACTAATGTTGACTAACGAGGGTAAATCGAAGGTAACTGAAGGATAATCGGATTAAGACGACGGTACCCAAGCAATTCATTAAACTAAAATATATTATTCTTGATATACCCTAACCTCAAAATCAGATAAATATGCTCACCCCTACTCTATTCCTTTTTTATAGTTTCCTTGTATATCCTTGACTTATTTTTTTCTTATCGAAATTTATCAAAATGCTATATTAAAATCACATTGCATGAAAAACTACTCTACATTCACCTACGCATATTAACAAATGAATTTATTTTTTGGTGTAATTACTAAATTTACACTTGAGATCGTTAAAAAATGAGGGCAAGTAAGTAGTTTATTTTACTATAGATTTTTTTGACTAAAATATCCTTATATAACAAATAATAAAATAAAATATTTATTCATTTTATCACCATCACTGCTAATGACTAGCCAATTTCAGCAGTCAACGGTGATCAACTTCGACGATTTTTTTTTCTCTTTTTAAAATGTTTGTGACGGATAACCGTCTACTCCGGCAACGATCGATGGTCAAATCCGACGAGTTTTTTTTGCTTTTCATGATTTATGGATAAAAGTATATCACAATGTTTTTTTGATTTTCTTTTTGATTTTTTAAATTTTTTTCAACCTGACGAACAACTTTACCAGAACTGTTAGTACAATATTGTACTTGAAAAATTGCATCGATATATTTTTATCCGATAATTGTAAAAAGGACAAAAAAACTCGTCGGAGTTGGCCTGACATGACCATCACCCGCCTTGAATTTTTTTTTAAAAAAGAACTTGCCAGAGTTTACCTTTCAGCAACGGTGATGGTGATAAAATAAATAAATAATATATATTTATATTAAAAAATATATTTTAGTAAGATAAATTAGTTTTGGCCTAAATTTTGAATAAATTTTACAAATAGGTCTTATAATAAAAATTAAATTAATGCTTGACCCAATTTTAGAAGAAATGTTATTGTTAGGCCTAATTTTAGAATTATTCTTTTTTTTTTATATGTATGAAATTTTAGTTGGCCCAAAAGAAATAAGATGAAACATATATATATTGTGAAATTATTTACACCTTCATGATTATGATTAAAAAATAACTGCATTCAATATTGATGGAAAACAAAAATATATAAAGAAAAACTAAAAAGGATAAATTTCATATTTCATAAATCTATTATGTTTTTCTGATACATATGCATTCACTACATTCATAAATGCTTAGTGAATTTAGAAATCTCAAAATATTCATGACTATATAAGCTAGGCAGGGATAACTTGATCGAGTAGCCACGCGATGTGCTCATCTTTGATCTGAAATCCAAGAGCACATGCTAATTGGATGATCTTGTCAGCGCAAGCGCCGTTAAGAAGGAGACTAGTATGAGTTTTCCTCTTAAAATTGGTTGTGCGGCGAACTTGAAGTGATTTTGTTGATCTTCTACCATTCTTGATGGATTTCTTTCGAGGCATTACCATGATTTGTTATTTTCTTTTTCTAATGAAATTTTGAAGGTGTTAAGTTGTAAATGAATAGGCTTATTTATAGTTGATACACAAATGAAGTTTAACAATATTTAAATTTAATGAAAATTAAATATAATATGAAAAGGAACAAATAAGATAACAAATAATAATTAATGCGATTGTACAGGTGAGGTTCCTTTTTGACCTATAATTTTATTTGACCAGTTTATTTTATTTTATTTTTTTATATCTGGTGGTCCAGGCCAGCTTGCAGTGTTTTTTTTATATGTGGTGGAATAGGATAACTTGCAGACTAGTGTATATTGACTACAAGAAAAAAAAATCATAAGTGGTAGGTTTCAAAATATAGTTCTACATGACGAAATTTGCATGGGCTCTTTAGAAAAAATTGATACCATATGTCTTTATGAGTGATGGTTAATAGACCAAACTTGTTGTGTCATATATCACACTAACTTTGATTTTTAAATGGTAAGATTACCATTATATGTTCTTGGGCATGGACTTGTCTCATGATAGAACATACTCTCCTCAAATAGGGATGTCTCTTCCAAATCAGGGTATCCATTTGGTTTGTCAATTATAATATTTTTCGTGACCTCCAAACTGTCGTCAGTGACTATCAATCATGTTAAATTTTAAATACTTTAGTTAGGGTAAAATTCTTATTATTATTTAAATAGTTTATTAGATTAATAATTTATTTATTTTTATAAAAGACATCTTATTTAATTTGATAAAAAAGATTAATTTACTTAGTGAATTAAAAAATAATAATAAGGATTTTATTCAAATTGAAAAAAGAACTTTAAAAGAAAAGAAAGTAATTTACTCCTACCCCACCATCCTAGCCAACCAGAACCCAACTCACCCAATCCACTTTCTAGTTAATCAATTTCATTTCCTTTTCTTAATTTTTAATTTAAATTATATTTCCTTTTAATATGTCTTATTTTATGTGGTCCCTACCGCATTCTTACCCACTAACTATCCTTTTAGAAGTTTGACACTAAGGGGGTGTTTGTTTGTATTTAATAAAATCTTAAGCTAGTTCATTAAGATACTGAATCAATAAGACAATTTGTTTTTTTTTTACCAATTTAGATCTGAGTGGATCTTAACTAATTTGTTTCATTAAAATTTTAAACTAAGTCTGAATCAGTCAAACACCACATCTTAAATAAGTTATATGCAGATGTTCATTAAGATGTTCCATTATTAAAGGATTCTAAAACAAGTTATTTACCCTTCAGAACTTGGAGCTATCTCTCTGGATTGTATATGTGCTCAAGAAGAGGTTTACTGGAAAGCAAGAGCAAAATATAAATGGGTGACTGAAGAAGATAAAAACACTGCATATTATCATGCTTCGATGGCGCAAATAAGGAATTTTAATAAAATCATGCACATCCTAGATGATAATGATAAATGGATCGAAGACAAGGGTAAGGTAAATGATGCTTTTATTATCATTTTGAGAATATATACTCAGATTATTTTGGCAACAAAAATATGGAAAAGGCAGACAATATCCCTTGAAAAATTACACATGACATGAATATAGACCTGTTGAAAGCACCATATATGGATGAAGTTATGAGAGTGGTATTTAGTGTGGGTGACAGGTTGTTCTATTATAAATACTAGGAGATTATCAAATTTGATGTTTTTTATATGGACATTGCCTCCTTTGATGATAAGCTGAATTTGGGTAAAATGAATGACACTACCATCACACTCGTCCCGAAAAAAGAGAGGCAAACAAATAATGGTGACTTTAAAACTATCTCTTGCGCTAAATTTGATTACAAAATTATCTCTTCTATATAAGTGGAAAGACCAAAACCAATTATGGATGCGCTTGTCTCCCCTACACTATCTTCTTTCATCGAAGGTATAACCATTAAGTATAACCTCATCAAAACGATACTCAAATAAGCACTGTGCAACAGTCAAGTTGGATATGGAAAAGTCTTATGAACATGTTAGATGTGAGTATTTAGAGCTTGTCCTTAGAAAATTGGATATGATATGGTTTGGATTGGATGGATTATGTATCTCTACAGTCAAGTATCAGATTACCGTCACTGGTGAAATTTCTTATAACATCATTCCTTCGAATGGTATCCGCAAGGGTGAACCACTATCACTGTATCTTTTGTCTCCTTACAGAGATTATTGTGTGAGTTATTAATTATAATATTAGAGAAGGAATTATTAATGATATCAAATTAACAGGGGTTGTCCAGTTCTCACACATCTTCTGTTTGCGGATGGTTCTTTTTCTAGTTTAGACTTGATGAGCAAGAAATTGGAGCTTTCAGGAAGGTGTTACAAATTTATTGTACATACTTATGACATAGAGCTAATATTGGAATGTCTAATATCTGTTTCAGTAAAGATGCATCATCCAAACCTCATAGGCCTTGGCCATCTCACAAGCTGACTCGATTGGTAAATATCTAGGGATCCCTATGAATTACACTAGATCTAAAGTTGTTACGATTTAGTAGGTCAAAAATAGGTTGGTCAAAAAACTAATGGATGGGTGGAAAATTGTTTTCTGATGTTGTCATAGAAGTATTGATTAAACCGATCCTATAGTTTATTCCCAACTATTTTATGTCTATCCTCCTGTTCCCTAAGACTTTTTGCAAAAATGCTCAAAAATTATGGCAGGCTTTTGGTAGGGTTCAAGTAATATGAGAAGGATCCACTGGAGAGTTTGGATCATTGTCTCAAAATCTAAAGAAAGTACGGGAGGGGTATGGGGTTTAGAGACTTTTCTTACATAAATTTTGCGTTACTTGCTGCAACGGTTTGAATATTGTTGCATAATCTAGACTCACTTATTCATAAGGTTCCAAAAGGTATTTACTTTCCAAACCACCTGTTTTAGTATTTCCCAACAAAGAAAGTGAAATCGTGGGTGTGCACAAGTTTACTTGCAGGAGGAGATGTGTTGAAAAATAGTTGTATATGTGATGTCTCCCTAAATGTTCTAATTTTATGCCCTTGGGAGACATCATTTTTGGTGTTTATTCGTTTATTTTGATAGACTTTTAGACTAAATATGCAATAATCCGAATTTCCTCTTTTATTTCTAGCATTTTTAATTTATTAAACTTTTGCGCGTAATATTGGGTATTTTAGTGAAAAGTTTGTAGGTTTTGAATATTAGCTAGAAAAGGAATCCGAGAATAAAGTCAAAGACCGTGATATGGAGTCAAAGCATGAAGACAAATCCTGAAAGAATTGATATTTTAAAGCTGCAAATCTGGAAAGTTGCCAAAGATTGCTGATTTCAAGCCACCTAAAAGTAGATTTAGCCGCTGACTTGTGAAGAGAAAACGTGCCCCATTGAGTTACGAAACTTTAGCAACTAGAATGAGGTCAATCCTAGTTGAAACGAATCGGTTAGAGCTGTTTTAGTGGAGGTGGTGCAGCAGTTATGGGATTTTAGGCTAAGATAATGGACTTGAGCCTTTATTATTTCATTTAAACTTTAGCCTAAGGTACAAGTCCGATTTTAAGAGTATAAATAAGGGTTTTGACTTCTATTTTACATAAAATTCACTTTTTACAAAAGAAAGCACCAGAGAGAAGTCAAGGCAAGGAAGCGGAGAAAGCTACTGGAGACGGTCTATATCTCCAAATCACAGATAATCTAATTCTGAAATTAGGTTTTTCTTTTATTTATTTCTGTAAACCAATATGAACACTTTTATTTCTTTTAATTTAGTTTTTCGCATTAGCATGAACTAATCTCATTAAGTGCTTGAGAACACATAATGTGTTAATTCCAATTTGATTTCGTTTCATATGTTTGGATTTGGGATAATTATTATTTAACTCAAATTTGGTAAATTGTATTTTTCTTTAATTTGCATTTTAATTACTATTATTGACCTGATCAATTGATAATAGGACTTAGTATCTAGGCTATTCCAATTAGTGGCGATTGGATCAACTTGACGGGGGGTCTGGGTACAGAACTAGTTAACGAATATAGGTTAGAAATTATTTAAATCTGACGAGCTTAATTAAACCTATGGCCTATTGGGTAAATTAGACTTAATCACTTGAGAGTGGACTATAATCACCCTGACGGGGTTTGTAGCACTTGAGAGTAGCTCCTTAGTCCACCCTGACGGGGGTAGGGAGAATTCCGAGTTCCGACCAATATAAATTTACCAATTTGTCCCTTAAACAATGTATGAAATGAATGATAATTAGGTGAAATCCTTGTGAAATCCTTGTCCCGACCATCTTGCGTAAACACTTTATTTTCTTGCGTCTAGTTAATTATTTGTATTAATTCAGTATTTCAATTTATCGTCTTAGCATTAGAAAACCAAACAAACAATCAATCTTAAAAATCATTTACTTATTTTCACGTGCAATTAACTACTATTTGATAAGCATTAGAGTTTTATCACTTATATTACTTGGGGCAACCGCACACTTGTGGTTGTGGTTCTCTTATCCTTATTGCATTTTTCTAGAACACACAAAGGACCAACAAGTTTTTGGCGCCGCTGCTGGGGATGGTAGCGTGTGACCCCGGTGTTTATCCTTTAGTGTTAGTTGCATTTTTTTTTTCAGTTTTACGCTTTGTTTGTTCATCTTTTTCAGGTTTTTAGGTTTGGTGTATGCGAAGGAGACTCTTTAAGGATCTTGAGACATTACCTACGATCCTTGATAATCCTGAATCATTAGTCAGACTTGCTAACAAGAGAAGGAAAGAACAAGAAGCACAAGAATTAGAAAGACTAGCTAACGAAATGGCACATCTTAATCTCCATAACAATGAACCAGGAGTTCAGCTAGACACGAATGGCCAGCCAATAGTGCCACCAATTATTCCTAATCCTCTGGTTCAAATCCAAGTAGCTGATTCATGGTTCCTTACCGGTCCAGCACAAGAACCATTCCTTGCTCCTCCTCTTGGGATTGGCCCAGCTAATATTGATGTTCCGAGATTCTGTCCAAATTCGGGTATGTTAGCTCAGTTTTAGAATTTCGGAAATTTTCGTGCCAAGCCCGGAGAAGATCCAAATTCCCGCAGTACAAAAATTTATGCAAATCTGCGATTCGTACATAACTCAAGGAGTAACAAAAGAGCAAATGTATTTTGCTACCTTCAGGTTTTTCGTGATAGATGGAGCTACTGATTGGCATGACTCGCAAGAACCAGGAAAGATTACTAATTGGGAACAGTTACAGGCTGCGTTTTTTGATAGATATTATCCGTCCAACATGAGATTAGATGCTCAACTCGAGTTAACACATTTCCGACAAGAGTATGATGAAGCATTGGGTAGAAGTTGGTCGAGATTTCAGAATTTCTTACGAAGAGTCCCCAATCATGACCTTTCAGATCAACAACAATTGAAAATTTTCTATAACGGTCTTGATGGGAGTTCACGATAAGATTTAGATTTATTATGTGGTGGTGCGTTTTTACGGATTCAACCCGTTCACGCAAGAATTATTTTGGATAGAACGGTCGACAATGAAGTGTGGTGGAATACTGTGAGAACACCAGTTAAATATGGAGTTAATAATGTCAACATTGAAGAGAAGTTTAACTCCTTAGAGAACAAAATACAAACCACTTTAGAACAACAGTTGAGACAACTCATGTTAGCCGTGAAAGAAGGTTTTTCGAATAAGAGGGTTGAAGTGAACGCTGTACAAGAAGTGTATGGATGTGAATATTGTGGTGTGAATGATCATTCATGGGAAAATTGTCAGAATAATCAAGAGTCTATGATGTTTGTTTCCAACAGAGGAAATTTTAATTCGAATGGTAATGGATATCATGCTAACAGAAACCATCCTGGGTTTCAGTATTCAAATCCTAATGGGGCAGCAAATCCGACATACGCATATCAGCCGCGCCCCCAAGGTAACAACTTTAATCCAAGACCTCAGAATAATTATCAAGGGGGACAGAATCAAGGAAACAACGTTCAGAGACAATATCCTCAAGACAATTACAATGAAACCATGAACCAAAAAGCCTTACCTGCTCAACCACAAGAAGGTGCAAATGACCTTCAGAAAACCGTAGAAAGTTTGATTGCACTTCACGCACAATTAGCCCAAAGGCAACAAGCTTCTGTAGCACACATCAAGATGTTAGAGGATCAAATTGCACAAATGACAAAACACTTGAATCAGCGTCCACAAGGGCAACTCCCTAGTGACACAGAAAATCCTATACAAAAAGAAGATTGTAATGTTGTGACTCTCATAAGTGGTAAGAATCTTCCTCCACCGCCTTTTCCTATTATGAAAGAAAAAGAAGTTACTAGAAAAGAAAAGGATGTGGTGGAAAATGATAAAGATGATGAAGTTGAGGAAGTGGATAGGCCTGTTGAAATTCCGAACAAGAAAGATGATGTTGTAAGTCGCCCTCCTCCACCATTTCCCTCTAGAGTTCAAAAGAAAGGTGATTTGGCCGAGTATCAAAAGTTCTCTAATAGAGTGAGAGGCTTGAGTATTAACATTCCGTTGTTAGAAGCTATCCGAGATATTCCCAATTATACGAAGTTTTTGAAAAGAGCTCTCACTAATAAAAGGTCGTATTGCGATAATGAGATGATTGGTTTACCAGAAGAATGTAGTGCTATTTGTCTGAGTAAGCTACCTCCGAAGTTACTTGATCCTGGGAGTTTCACAATTCCTATTTCAATTGGAGAATAATGGAAAGGTAAAGCACTATGTGATTTGGGTGCAAGCATTAATCTTATGCCCAAGTCAATCTTTGATAAATTAAAAAATTGGAGTAGCACGACCCACCTCTATGGTCTTGCAAATGGCAGATCGATCCCTTGCACATCCAGAGGGTCGAATAGAAGATGTACTCGTCAAGGCAGGGACTTTAGTATTTCAAGTTGATTTTGTTATTCTTGAATACGACGCGGATAGGAATGTCCCCATTATTTTGGGAAGACAATTCCTAGCCACGGGGCGTACTTTAATTGATATAAAAAACAGCGAATTAACAATGCGAATCCAAGACGAGGTAGTGAAGTTCAATATATTCCGCACTATGAAGTTTCCAGATTCACAAGAGGATTGTTTCCGAATAGATGTAATTGAGCATGCCACGCAAGAGGTATATAATGAATTTACTTATGATGATGTTTTGCAGGCAGCCTTGACATTAGACCTACCTGAATTGATGGAAGAGCTTGCCGAAACAGTGGCAGCTCTTAACTCTGAGAATCAAAAGTATAGGCGTCTAGCCTATGAACCTGTGAGAGAACCGGGGGAGAATGTAACTAAAAAGAAACCTTCATTCTAATCTCCTCCGCAATTGGAAGAAAAGCCTTTCCCATCACACTTGAGGTACGCGTATTTAGGTACTGATGAAACTCTACATGTTATTATTTCAGCAAATTTAACAGGTCCTCAAGAAGATAAACTGTTGCGTGTGTTAAGAGCTAACAAAGAGGCGATAAGATGGACTATTGCCGACATCAAAGGCATTAGCCCCTCATATTGTCAACACAAAATCATTCTTGAATATAATAACGCACGCTCAGTTGAAGGTCAGAGGAGATTAATTCCAGCCATGAAGGAGGTTGTAAAGAAAGAGGTTATTAAGCTGTTAGACGCAGGGATTATTTATCCCATTTCGAGTAGTGAATGGGTGAGTCTGGTTCAGTGTGTGCCGAAGAAAGGAGGAATTACAACAATTCTTAACGATCAAAATGAATCTATTCCTTCAAAAACTGTAGTTGGTTGGAGAGTTTGTATGGATTATCGTAAACTGAACAACGCCACCAGAAAAGATCATTTCCCTCTTCCCTTCATCGATCAAATGTTCGACAAATTAGCTGGTAGAGAGTATTACTGCTTTCTAGATGGATATTCCGGATATAATCAAATTTACTGGCACCTAAAGATCAACATAAGACAACCTTTACATGCCCCTTTGGTACTTTTGCATATCGCAGAATGCCATTTGGGTTATGCAACGCACCTGCTACGTTTCAAAGATGTATGATGGCAATCTTCTGGGATATGATCGATAACTTCTTTGAGGTATTTAAGGATGATTTCTCTGTATTCGGTAATGACTTTGATAAGTGTTTAGAGAATGTGGAGAAAGTTTTGATTAGATGCAAGGAAAGTGGTTTGGTTTTAAATTGGGAGAAGTGTCATTTTATGGTTCGAGAGGGTATAGTACTGGGTCACAAGGTTTCGAGTGTTGGTTTAGAAGTTGATCGCGCAAAGATAGAGGTAATTAAAACTCTCCCACCTCCTGTTTCTGTTAAAGGGGTGAGAAGTTTTCTTGGCCATGCTGTCTTTTATAGGAGGTTCATTAAAGATTTCTAAGATTGCTAGACCACTATGTTTCTTACTTGAGAAGGACACCAAATTCCTTTTCGATGAAGCTTGCATGGTGGCCTTCAAAGCAATCAAGGAAAAACTCATCACCGCTCCTATTGTTTTACCACCAGATTGGGATTTACCGTTTGAGGTTATGTGTGATGCTAGTTATTTAGCTATGGGGGCAGTTTTAGGCCAAAGAAAAGACAAGATATTTCATTCGATATACTATGCAAGCAAGACTTTCAATGGTGCTCAAATTAATTACATTGTTACAGAGAAAGAATTGCTAGCTGTTGTTTACTCATTTGATAAGTTTCGTTCCTATCTTCTTGGAGCGAAAGTTTATTGTTTATACAGATCATTCCGCTATTAGATATCTTATAGAAAAGAAAGATGCTAAACCACGGTTGATAAGATGGGTTTTATTGCTTCAAGAATTCGACTTAGAGATTAAAGATAGAAATGGTTGTGAGAATCAAGTCGCGGATCATCTCTCTCGTCTTGAAGGATCATAATCAAATGGTGGACCTGAAGTAGTTAGAGAAGAATTTCCTGATGAGAGCTTATTCGCGATTCACCTAGAAAATACTCCTTGGTATGCTGACATTGCAAATTTAATTGTAAGTGGTTCTTTCCCTGAAGGTTCAACTTATCAAGAAAGAAAAAGATTAGCTCACCGTGCTAGACAATTCTTTTGGGAGGATCCTTTCCTCTACAAAGTATGTGCCGATCAGATGGTGAATAGATGTATACCAAAGGAAGAAACTAAAGCGATTGTAGCTGGGTGTCATGATTCACCTTACGGTGGACATTTTAAAGGAGATTGAACTGCTGCTAAGGTATTACAATCAGGTTTTTACTGACCTTCAATTATGAAAGACTGTCATGAATATGTTATGAGATGTGAAAGATGTCAATTTATGGGAAATATATCCAAGAGGTATGAGATGCCACTTAATAATGTTCTTGAGGTAGAAATATTTGATGTATGGGGTATAGATTTTATGGGTCTGTTGATTACGTGTCTAAGTGGGTAGAGGCTGTTGCTCTACCAACCAATGATTCGCGAGTAGTAATTAAGTTTCTTAAATCACACATCTTCATTAGATATGGTACACCAAGAGTAATTATTAGCGATGGAGGTTCTCATTTCGTGAATAAGTATTTGAAGACAGTTCTAGAGAAGTATTGGGTGAGACATCGTGTCTCTACCGCTTATCATCCACAAGACAATAGTCAAGCTGCAGTCTCAAATAGTGAGGTAAAATCTATTTTAGAGAAGACTGTTGGTCCTACAAGAAAAGATTGGTCAATGAAGTTAGACGATGCATTGTGGGCGTATCGTACTGCGTTCAAAACTCCAGTTGGTGCATTCCCGTATCGAATGGTTTATGGTAAGGCTTGTCACTTACCTCTTGAACTTGAAATGGGTGCATATTGGGCAATTGCGCAGTTAAACTTAGATCCTACTTTAACCGGTCAGAATCGAATGATGAAACTTAATGAGTTTGATGAATTCTGATTACATGCTTATGAAAATGCTAAACTTTACAAAGAAAATACTAAGAGGTGGCATGATAATCGGATTTGTGAGAAGAACTTTGTGGTGGGACAAAACGTATTGAAGTATAACTCAAAATTCAGCAATTATCCGGGTAAATTAAGATCGAAGTGGTCAGGTCCTTATATTGTGACCAAAGTTACACCTCATGGGGCGATAGAAATAGAACATCCACTCGAGAACCGTACATTCATGGTGAACGGTCATCGATTAAAGGTATACCATGGAGGTGAAGACACCAGTCGCTCAGAAGATCCACATCCCGGAGAGATCATGTATCTCGTCGAAGCTCCTTAGAAGTGTGAGGTAACCCGTCGAGCTTAACGACGTTAAACAAAAGACAATTTCTTGTATATTAGTTTAAGTATTTTGATTTTCGTAGTGTACAATAGATAAAATTCGTTAATCTAGTGTTTATTTTTAAGAAATGAGGAATGGTAGTTATTTTGATGATTTTAGGGGTAAAAGAGTCATGAGTTTGGGGTCAAAACGACGAGAAAAATATTGGAGTCAACAACAGGCCGGACCGGCATGCCGGTCAGATGAGCTGAAGACCCCCAAACTCTCTGACCACTGCGTCAGCATTGACGCAAGACTTAGCATCCACATTCGCACCAGCGAGGCTCCGCCGGCATGCCGGTCAACCACCGGCTAGCCGGCCAACAACGGGGGAAAAGTTCTGACCACTGCGTCAGCTTTGACGCAAGGTGCTGCGTCTAGGAATGCGCCAGCGAGACGCGACCGGCTTGCCGGCCAACGAAGGAAGATCTTCTGGTTAGTGCGTCAGCATTGACGCAAGGTGGCTTGCGTCTGAGGTAAAAAAAATCGAATTTGGAAATTACTTTTCGCCGCCATCGCGACCGGCATGCAAGTCAGCCGCCGGCTAGCCGGCGCGCAGTAGCGAGAGGCGGTTTTGTGACCTTTTAAACCTAATTTTTTTACCTTCTTTTCCAAGCCAACCTCCTATTACGAACCCTAGCCTCCACCTACTCCGAAAATCATCAACCAACAGCTATAAAATCATCAAACCAAGCCCTCTTTCATCATAAAAACACACAATCAACTCATATCCTCTCCAAAACATCATCAAATTCCCAATTTTCTCCAAAATTTCTTCTTCCTAGCCTTCAAAGTAAACCCAATTCCTCCACAATTCTTCTCAATTAACCTTTAACCATCTCATATTCCACCATATTCTTCAAGTTTTAAGCCTCAAAACATCAAAGTTCTAAGCTTTTCTCTAGCTTTATCACTATTTGAAGTTTTGAGTTTGGGGTGAAAAGAGATGACTAACAAAACCGATTCCATGTTCAATTATTGAAGAAACTTACCAAGAAACAAGAACAATGTTGGTTCTAGCCCAGAACAAGCAATTGAAATTCCGGATTCGTGTTCCAAAAAGACTGAACAAATCCCAGTTGCTCCGAAAAGGAAAGAAAATCCGAGCAAGGCTAAACCGAAAAAGAGTAGATTAATTGATGAACCAGAAAGTGAGGAAGAAAGTGAAGATGAGATTGAGGAAGAAAAAGAACAAGAAATTCTTGAAGAACCCGTTCAACAACAGAAACCTCCGCGCAGAAAGGTATGGGCTTAAAAGCCAAAGAGAGTTTTCGTTTCTTGGAATGATCAGGTTCGTGATAGAATTGATTATTTGAAGTTTGGTGAGGAGATGGATCTTCCTAAGGGTATTATTAATAGTGCTTTTAAAGATTATGGTATTACTTGTGACAAGTTGGGTTGGAAGGAATTGAGAGAAAGGAAGCTTGCGTATATTCCTACCTTGGTGCGAGATTTTTATGAAGGTATAGCCTTATCAAAAGAAGCAGTCGTGGTTTGCAAAAAGGTAGTTCCTTTCTCCATTGAGCTTATTCGAAAATTGTTGAAATTACCCAACTTACTAGACTATGCCCTTTCCAAGAATCCCTTAATGATCCTTCTTTCGATTATGAATCCCTTTGGGGGAAAGTACTTGTTAATGGGGCTCGGCCAATTCCCGATGGAGAGAGGTATCCTGGACAAATGTATAGCAGTAACTTATTACCATGTGCTAAAGTGTGGTCCCGTTTCGTAATCCCAACCTTCTTCGGAATTAAACCCATCTCAGAAGTGAAGAAGGAGCATCTTATATTTATAAAGTGTACTATTGAGGAAAAACCAATGGATGTTGCTCGTGTGATTTATGACATCATCATGGAGTTTGCAAGAGTTCCGACTACGCAACAAAATCTCAAGTTCCCTTGTACCATCACTACTTTGTGTCTAGACGCAAAAGTCCCGCGTAGGAACGCAGAGATTGACTGTGTGGCAGTTGGAGAGAACATAGTTTTACCCTTATAATGATGAAGTAATACGAGCTGTGAGAACTACTCGAGCTCCTCCAAAGAAGAAGATGCATACCGATCACGAGTTGGAAGCGAAAGTCAAGGTGTTGGAAGAGAACCAAGTGAAGATGATTGCTACTTTAGGGAACGTTACGAAAGAGCTGGAACTTATCCGAAACATGCTAATGGGGGTGAGCACCATTCAACACGCTACCTACGGTCTACTTACGAAGGATAAAGTTCATGGACGCAACACCGATAACCAGCCACGCGCAGGTTGAGATACGTTTTCTATCCCTTCCGCATTTTAGTTTAGTTTAGTTTATTTTATTGCGTTGAGTCTTTTTCGAGTCGTGGGGACACGACTCATTTTTGAGTTTGGGGTGGGGTTCGTTGCCTCATCCCAGTTTTTATGTGTTATATGTTTTTATTTGCTTTCAATAAAATAATTTCGGAGTTGCGATTGACTGTAGAAGATTTTAAATGTCCCTTTAAGCATACTTTTAGTAAATCTATGATAGTAAATAGTGGACTTTAGGGAATAGTATAAAACGCACTTAGAATTGCATGCGAACATAGGTAGTTGATAGGAAAAATTGATGAACAATGCAAATGAAGTAAGCTTGTACTTAAGGAATATGTTTGTTGAGTAGAACGTGAAATCCTAATTAGTAGAGAACCCACTTAGATATGAACTAAAGACGAGCTATGTACTTAGGAAAATGATAGGGGCAGTTCTTTGATAGCCATTTGTAGCCTTTTAGCTTGCTATCCCTTATAATAATTTTATCCTTCTTAGCCCAATTTTGAGCCTTAAGCCTTTTCTTTTGTCGCCACGATATAAGCCCATTATCCTTTAGATTATTAGGCATGACCAAATGACCCGCACTTGAATCACGATCCTGAGACCCGTTTCAAGCTTGAGTTTAGGGTGGAGGGTCCATATTTGGGAAATTACATTGGGAGGGAATTATATGTGTTTGTATTGAGGCACAAAAATTAAAAGATGATATTATTATTTGTAACCCTTTGCCGGGAATTGAAAAAAAAAATTATAAGAGACATGACCTTTCACATCAAAACGAGGGTCATGGGTATCTTGTACAAAAAAAATAAAATAAATGAAAAAGAAAATAAAAAGAAAGAATAAAATAAACCGGCAAAGTGGAATACTTTTGGAAATCATCTTAGTATATATTGGATTGACATGGGGACGCAATATTTGTGCGTCAAATGGGTTGAGTGAGAACATTATATGAGTGTAAATGCAAGCTCGTGGACAGTTGTTGATGGTAAGTGAGGAGAGAGCCAAAAGCTCACTTCAAATTTACCAAATATACATACCACACCGTCCCTAAGCCTACGCTAAAACCGTAAAGTCCTCGTGATTCCTAAGTGCATAGTGAATTTATGATTCTGTTAATAGGGAATATACTAAGTGGAGCGTTCAAAGCGAGTTAGGATTGAGGATCACCTTATAGCCATCATACAGAGATGAGTATAAGTGTAACCTTCAAGCATTGCTACTTTAATTTTATGATTGAGATTATTTGTGTTCGATTTTGCATAATAGGTGTATGTGTATACTAGTTCCTAGAGTTTTGCTATATGAAATTTATTATAAGAATTGCTTTAGGTTTATTTGCTAGCTTCTACTTTCTCTTGCAATGATTTCTTCCCCTTTGTTTTAATTTTACTTTGTCAAGACGACAAAGATTTGAGTTGGGGGTCTTGATGTCTCCCTAAATGTTCTAATTATATGCCCTTGGGAGACATCATTTTGGTGTTTATTCGTTTATTTTGATAGACTTTTGGACTAAATATGCAAAAATCCAGATTTCTTCTTTTATTTCTAGCATTTTTAATTTATTAAACTTTTGCGCGTAATATTGGGTATTTTAGTGAAAAGTTTGTAGGTTTTGAATATTATCTAGAAAAGGAATCCGAGAATAAAGTCAAAGATCGTGATATGGAGTCAAAGCATGAAGACAAATCCCGAAAGAATTGAAATTTTAGAGCTGCAAATCTGGAAAGTTGCCAAAGATTGCTGATTTCGAGCCACCTAAGAGTAGATATAGCCGCTGAATTGTGAATAGAAAACGTGTCCCATTGAGTTACAGAACTTTAGCAACTGGAATGAGGTCAATCCGAGTTGAAACGAGTCGGGTAGAGTTGTTTTAGTGGAGGTGGTGCAGCAGTTACGGAATTTTGGGCTAAGATAATGGACTTGTGCCTTTATTATTTCATTTAAACTTTAGCCTAAAGTCCAAGTCCGATTTTAAGAGTATAAATAAGGGTTTTGACTTCTATTTTACATAAAATTCACTTTTTACTAAAGAAAGCATGCGGAGAAAGCTACAGAGCTGGAGACAGTCTATATCTCCAAATCACAGCTAATCTAATTCCGAAATTAGGTTTTTCTTTTATTTATTTCTGTAAAACAATATGAACACTTTTATTTCTTTTAATTTAGTTTTTCGCATTAGCATGAGCTAATCTCATTAAGTGCTTGAGAACACATTATGGGTTAATCCTAATTTGATTTCGTTTCATATGTTTGGATTTGGGATAATTATTACTTAAATCAAATTGGGTAAACTGTATTTTTCTTTAATTTGCATTTTAATTACTATTATTGACCTGATCAATTGATAATAGGACTTAGTATCTAGGCTATTCCAATTAGTGGTGATTGGATCACCTTGACGGGGGGTCTGGGTACAGAACTAGTTAACGAATATAGGTTAGAATTTTTTTGACTCTGACGAGCTTAATTAAACCTATGGCCTATTGGGTAAATTAGACTTAATCACTTGAGAGTGTACTATAATCATCCTGACGGGCTTTGTAGCACTTGAGAGTAGCTCCTTAGTCCACCCTGACGGGGGTAGGGAGAATTACGAGTCCCGACCAAGATAAATTTACCAATTTGTCCCTTAGACAATGTATGAAATGAATGATAATTAGGTGAAATCCTTGCGTCTCTCAATTACTGCCTTATCATCTTGCGTAAACACTTTATTTTCTTGCGTCTAGTTAATTATTTGCATTAATTCAGTATTTCAATTTATCGTCTTAGCATTAGAAAACCAAACAAACAATCAATCTTAAAAATCATTTACTTGTTTTCACGTGCAATTAACTACTATTTGATAAGCATTAGAGTCAACCATTCCGTCCCTGAGAACGAATCTGTTTTATCACTTATATTACTTGGGCCAACCGTACACTTGCGGTTGTGGTTCTCTTATCCTTATTGCATTTTTCTAGAACACACAAAGGACCACCAATATGATAATTGGGAATGGAGCATATTTTGATATGTAGAAGGATAAATGGTTACCTTCTCATTTTCCCATCTCAAATCCAAACACCTACACAATTTACCAGGTAAAGTATCTTTTACCCTCTGATGGAACTGCATGGAATTTGGTCCTTGTTAATAGCATATTTAGTCATGCAGCGACAAAGTATATTTGCAAGATCCCTTCCATGTTACTAATGAGGATGATAAGTTAATCTAACCTTTGGCTAAAAATGATATGTACACTACAAAAACAGAATATCATGCTATTACTTTGACAGAAAGATGAATTATTCATTAAGTTGTCATCATTTAGGACTACAAGGGAACAAAAAAATATAGAAAACTGTCTGGCATGCTAGGATACCGACAGAATTAGAGCTTTTATTTTGAAATGCTACAGTGAGATAGTCCCATGTGGAGTGTCTTTACATAAGAGGAAGTGTGCGAATACGCCTCAGTGTTGCTTTTGCAACTACCCAATGTAAACGGTGGAACATATTTTCTTTGAATGTCCAGTAAGTGTTGAAGTATGGAATTAAATGGACTCGGTACACGAAAGATCCATTAAAAGGTCAGGGGATTTTGAGTCTATAGCTCTAAAACTTATTAAATATGGCATAAAATATTGATGGAGCAAGGAAATATCCACCACATACTTTCTCACTATTTGGAATCATTGGATGATACAATTGAAATGCGTCTTTGAGGGAGCAAAATGGAACAAGAAATCGGTGACTCTATTTTGTAATATCCTTATGACAAATTTTAATAGGGGAGCATGGATGAGTCCTTTACATATTTCTAAGGCGACGACTGGAAATACTCAAGGACAAGGAATTTCATCCTTGGATGTCAACATGGTTTGTGATGCTTCATTCAAGAGTGACAAAGGAAGTAACTAGTATTGCAGTGTTTAGAGTAGACACAGAAGATATTCTTCTTATGTGTAAAGGTAGAAAAATTTGGTATAACTCGCCTTTTGAAAAGGACATGGTTGTTGTCCTCCTTTCTTGTGAGACATCCACTACTTTCTCGGATAGGAGTGTTATTATTCATACTGATTGTCTCGGTATCATCAAAGAACTATGTTGTAGATCACTGATGGGTCCTTGTGTGTTATAAAATAATGAAATAAAAGCAAAGGAATAAAGGATCCACAGACCGCAAGTGTACGGGTCGTACCAAGTAATAGATAAGTAAATACGGGATTATCGTCTCCACAGGGATTTAAGAAGTTATTCTAAATTCGTATTCAATATTAGAATAGATAGTTTTGGTTGTTTTAAAAAGATAAATAATAAAGGTGTTTGTTTTCTAATTAACTAAATAATAAAATAGACAATAAAATAAACAAGTAATAATTATGCAAGAAAGATAAGGATATGCACGTATGAATCTATCCTATTGAATCTATGATTAATAAGAATAAGGGTGAATGGGAAATCTCACACTAGTCGGGAATCAAATATCTCCTAGCCCCCTGTCGGGTGGACCTAGAAGCTATCCTAAAGTACTATAAACCCCTGTATGAGCGAATATGCCTCTTTGGATGAATACTATTTTACCTCTTTGGCTACGTGGTTAGTCAAGCCTGTCGGTCAAATAACGGATACCACGCGTCTATATCCTAGTTCTGTAATTAAACCCCCCTGTCGGATGATCACTTCGCCACTAAAGTGAATAGCTCAATTACTAAAACCTACCCTTGATTCATGACTTCAATGATAGTGAACAAGCACAAGAATATAGTCAATGGAAATTAAGAACCAATTCAATTAAATACTAAAATCCCAGATTCAAAGTAAAACAGAAAAACAATAATCAAAGGTTCATATAATTACCATCCTAAAGAGAAATTATGCATAATAAAACTTCTTAGATAAATAGCTTAGAAATACCTCATAGACAAAATAGATCTAATACTAAATTACCCAAAGAATAGAGATGGAGAAGTGTTGAATTCATGTAGTTAAGCTCTAGCTCTTGCTTCTTCCTCCTCTAGATCATCTTGATTGCTTCTATGATGAATTATTTGTGTATATTAAGCTTATGCAGCCAAGGGATGATTTTCTAAGGTTTAGAGCTGGTATTTATAGGTGTTAGGTCGAATTACTTGGAGTGGAAGACAAGTCAAGGACTCTTTAATTCGTAACCCTAAAATCTAGGAAAGGTAAGATTCTGCTACTGATTTGATTTGGTCATATATTTTTCAATACTTATCCGTTTAAGGAGTTCCAATATATGAAACCGCTTGCCTCGGAAAGAGCTTTCTATTGGTGCAGACCACTCGCACAAATTCCTAGCC
Source organism: Nemophila menziesii (assembly GCA_029959085.1). Taxonomy (NCBI): domain Eukaryota; kingdom Viridiplantae; phylum Streptophyta; class Magnoliopsida; order Boraginales; family Hydrophyllaceae; genus Nemophila; species Nemophila menziesii. The sequence goes on from JARWIR010000032.1 coordinate 6,199,233, forward strand.
AATCTTTAGTTATGAATTGATCTTTGAAACGTGGCTGGAATTTCAGATTCATAAGGCAGCTTTATCTTTTCCTAATTGAACTCTACTTCCTTCTATCTCCAGATTTCTTCAAGATCTTCTTTCCTTATCTCCTTAGAATTGATTTAGCATCTAATTTATTTCCATATTATCTCTAAAGCTTCACATTAAATAAATAATTAAATCGCATATGCTTTAAAAATAATAAATCATTAAATCAAGACTAGAAATAAGAAAGTGCAGTTTAAATTCAGGAAACTCGACTAAGCACACTATAAATATTCTAAGACTTTAATTCTCACTTCTCCTCCTTGGATTGGTTTCTCATGAAATTCTTAAACCTAATAACTTTGCACTAAAAATAAGTAAATTAACGCACAAATGCTCTATAAATGCAAATAGTCTAATTCCAAGGGGAGAAAGTGTAATATTGCAATTTAAGCACAAAAGTCAATATAAAAAGACCATTTTCATCCTAAAATGATGTCTCCAAAGGGCTTATATTTAAACCAAAAAGGGAGACATCAAGACCCCCAACTCAAACTTGTATCGTCCCGATACAATAAAAAATAAAAACATAGGGAAGTCTCTAAAATATCAGCTATATCAATGAAGCACTGAGGAGAAGAAGATAGCAAAATATATAGAATAACATCAAAGCAACTACTTAGAAAATTTCATGCAATAATATTTACAAACTACATACCTGCACACTTGTCATATCTACAATCAACACGGCTTGAATTCAAGATTGGATTAGCTTCGCAATGTAAGAAGGAGAGGATCTTTACTCAGTTCACCAAGGAGGCTATAGATTGTTCATCGAATTTCACTATCCAAAGATCCACTTAACTAATCTCTAACGGCTCAATCACTTCTAGAATACATAGCAAAGAATCAAAAGGTCTTTAGGGTTGTAATGTTGGCTTAGGGACGGTATGATAAGTATATTTGGATAATTTAGAGTGAGCTTTTGGCTCTCTCCTCAGTAGCCATCAACGAATCGCCCTAGAGCTTGAGTTACTCTCCTAAAACATTCTCACTCAACCCAATGAATTCCTTGATGCACAAATTGGCATCCCCAATAACCCAATTAAAGCATAAAGATGTTCACATAAAAATTCCTCTTTGCCGGTCCAAATATATATTCTTTTCATATGAATTTTTTTCTTTATAGCTATGATTCTCTTTTTGATGTTGAGATATCACGCTATTTTTCATAAATTATGCCTTTTCATAACATTAGCTCGTAGCTTCTTTTTCATTTACTATTACCCCGGCAAAGGGTTATAATATAATAAACCTGTGAATCATCATCAATATATAGAACAGAGCACACTTAATAAGCTCAAAAATCCCAACCCAATAATATTTCCCATAATGGTGGACCCACCACCCCAAACTCAAGCTTTAAAACAATTGTCTATGCATCGCGATTCGAGTGCGGGTCATATGGAAATGCCTAATAAACTAAAGGGATATGGCTTATAATGTGGCTAATAAAAAGGCTTTAGAAAGGTTAGAAGGGGCTGAGAAGGATATATAATAATAAAATGGACAGCAAGCTAAAAGGCAACAAGGGGCTTATGAAAGAACCGCCTTAATCACTTTCTAAACTATGAAATTTCGTCATTCTCTTCCCTTTAGCACGTTCATTAAATGGGTTTATCAACTAGCTTGGATCTCACGGCCTACACACCACTCATGGCTCCCTGAGATCGAACATACTTTCTATCGCATTGCTAACTAATCTTTTCTTTACTATCAATGTGTTTTCCTACAAATACTCAAAGCATACAAAATAAAGCAGCTCATAAACGTACTACTTTCTATCATCAACTTACTAAGCTTATGCTTTCAAGCTATTAAACACATTCTACATCTAATCCATCTCTTAAAAATTTCAAATTTTTTCAAATTTCTCTAAAAAAACAGTAAATCACATAAAAATGGAGATGAGGGACAACGAATCCCCACCCCCAACTCAAAAATGAGTTGTGTCCCCACGACTCGAAAAGACTCAATAAAAATAAAAATAGCAAATAGTGCATATTGAGAAAATGGTAAGGAAGGAAGAAAACATACTCTTCGAGGCAATTGCTTCGCTTGATTAATACCCAAGATAGGGTGCAGTGATCTCCTTGTATGTAAACTCCATGTATCACCGATTTCGCTTTCCCTTACATCCTCTTGTGCTCCATCCTAATCAATCACACTCTAGAAATCTCTTGTATATCTTCTTCCAACACCCAATACCTTGCCTTGATACTTCATCTCCCTTACACTTGATTAAATCTCTGTTATTTCTTTATCATCTCTTTTGACCCCCAACTCAAAGCTTTGAACACTTTTGAAATTTGAACTCTTGATTATAGGTGGAACAAGCTTTATTTGGATTAGGAAAGGTCTTAGGATGATAATTCTCCATATGGGTATGATGGAATCAAGCTTTGGTGATATGGGTTTAAGGATTTATGGAAGAAGATTTTAAAATTTAGGCTCTTGATTCTTGGATTCTAGATGTTTTGATATGATTTGGATGGTTGTATCTTCTTTGTAGTGATGTAGGGAAGGATTTGGATTTGATTTCATGGTGATTTGGTTGTGTTTTGATGTTAGGTGAAGGTTTGTTGAAGCTTTAATGGAGTTGGGAGAGGTTTGGAGAAGAAAAAGAGGCTTAAGGTTTAGTAAATTCGGACTAATAAGAATTAACCCTCTTTTATAAGCTTGAAAACCTGTTTTTCTCTCTCCAGCAGCGCCGTGCGGACCATCCCTGCAGACTAGGGGGTGCACCGCAGGGGTACACCGCACCTTCTGATGCTCCCTTCGTCAAAATACCCGTGATAGGACCCGTGGCACGCGTTTTTGACCTCGCGGACCATGGCTGCGGACTAGGGGTAGTCCGCGGGGGTAGTCCGCGGGGGTAGTCCGCGGCTCCTTTTTTGGTTCTGGACAAGACCCGTGGCTCCACCCGTGGTACAGGTTTTAACCCTGCGGACCAAGGCTGCGGACTAGGGGTTGTCCGCGGGGGTAGTCCGCACAGGTCATTCCTTCCGGCAGATTGATTCCTATTTATAAGAGGCCAAGTTGTTTATCTTAGTGTGACTATATTAAATCTACATAATTGTTATGAAGAAAATTGAGGAGGATTGATGAAAGTAGTGCTGCACACGGGTCGGTTAACCGACCCGTAGGGGTAAACCCAATACCCAAACTTATTATTCGGTTTTTAATATATTAAACCCAATATCCAGTTTTTTTAATTAAAATCCTCGGGTTGGATGATAACGGGTTGGGTTGGTTTAGGGTCGGTTTCGGGTAATAGAGGGACTTAAATAAACCATCTGATATTGTTAAAAAAAATTCATTAACTTAAAACTTTCCATAAATGGAAAGGTTTCTAAAATAATAAACTTTCTAAAATAAAGTAAGTTACCCAAAATAGCAGGTTTTTTTTGTAGTTTCGCATATATAATTCAGCTATTACATGATTTACATCACACTGATTGAATTAAATTACATCACATTGAACTGAATTACAAAATTACATCACATTGAATTGAATCAAAAACTCTAGCATACAAAATTATAAACCAAATAAGTAAATCAACAATTTGTAACCATAACTTGTGCAAAATCAACCATAACTTGTACAACTTTGGGTGCAATTGTTGTTGTGATCCAAAATCTGTCAAAAAACAATCCAAAAACCACCTTCCAACTTTAAAATAATCTGCAAATTTGCATAAATAGGATAGAAGAATGAAGTCATATTGTTTGAGCCTCAGAAGGAGTCACATCATTGGCTACAATTATTGCCTCAGATTTTAAATCTTCATTGGCATTAAAACCTTAGGGACATGTTTAGGGACAAGGGACTTATCAAATAAATTACAAGAAACAAAAATCAAGTCACTTGTTGCCAGCTCAACCAATTATTCAACTCCTATTTACTCATTCATTAACCTTAACTTAATCATTGTAGTTAGGTCAAATTAATTGGGAGATGCATACAAAAGTGTGATGATTAACAATGTTAACTTGTAAGTTATAAGAATTCAGCTATATACCTTAGGTTATTGGTTTCTAACTTGTTAAAGACGAGTCTTGCGAGGACTCACTTAACTCGTCTAACCCAAAATAACCTGCAAATTTCACAAAACAACAAAAGATCAATTAGTAAATAAAATTAACTAGTCAACAAAAGTCAAAAACCAAGTATTCATGAAGTTTTTACCTAACTCAGCCTCCAAATCTTCCACTAACATCTTAGATGATGTAAGATTAATAGGAAGAGATGTTTTCAACCAATTTTGAGTGCAAATAAGTGCCTCAACAGTTTTTGGTGAAAGGGAGCTTCTAAATTGATCAAGCACCCTTCCACTTGTAATAAAGGCAGATTCAAAGGATACTGTGGACACAGGTATGGCTAAAATATGTTTTGCCATTTCAGATAAGTATTTAAATCTAGAGGCATTATTTTTCCACCAAATAAGAATGTCAAACTCAGAATTCATCTCCTCAACTTCTTCATTTAAATACCTTTGAAGTTCATTACCTTTAGCTACTTGTTTTCCTTTCATAAATGATTGAAATCTGCCACCCAAAACAGTTGATTGAGAACTAGCAGCCACTCCACTACTAGAAGTAGGAGCAAATGATTTTGAATATTGGGCAAACAATCTGTCCATTACATCTTTCACTCTTACAAGCAAATCAGTAGCTTCAGTTGGTGTATACATAAAATTAAAGTAACAAGTGAGATACTGCATTTTTTTTCTAGGATCCAAAGCTACTGCAACATACAAGAGTATGTTAATACTCTTAATCCCCCAATATTTTTGAAACTTTGCTTTCATTTTTTCAGCCATTTCTTTCAAGACTTCATCATCTGATTTACTTAACTCCTCAATATTTTCCCATATTATTACTATTTTATCAAAGAACAGATTTGTAGTAACAAAAAGTGTACCACTGAATTTTTTAGTAGAGTTATAAAATAACCTCAGAAACTCTACAAAATAAGCTGCATTTTGCCAATCAACAAAATTAGGAGGTGGTCTATCAGTGTCCTCGACAAAGAACAGTTTGTAGTTGTCATCATGATCCTTCATTGTAGTAAAAACAGTTTCAAATTTCATAGCACTTTCAAGCATCTTATAAGTGGAATTCCATCGCGTAGCAACATCAAGGCACAAAAGCGCCTTTGACTCAATAGAACAAGTAGACATTGCCTCTTTAAATGTAAGAGCACGAGATGGAGAAGATCTAACATATCTAACAGCCTCCCTTATATTCTTAATAGAAGAATCCAACTCTATCATTCCTTCTCTTACAATTAAATTTAAGATATGCGCACAACATCTAACATGTAAGAACTCGTGATTTAAAATAGCCTTTGGTTTATGACCATTTGATTTCACCAAGTACTTTATAGTAACTGTATTAGAAGATGCATTATCCACTGTTAAACACAAATAAGATTCCAACTCCCACTCTTTAAGAATAGATTCGACATATTTCCCAATAATTTCACCTTTTTTATCCTCCACCATACAAAATCCAATTATTCTTTTTTGTAACTTCCATTCATCATCAATAAAATGAACAGTTAAACACATGTAATTAAGATTTTGATTTGAAGTCCAAGTATCAGTTGTCATACTTATCCTTAAACCTTTCATCAATTTCTTTAACTTAGCCTTTTCTTACTCGTAAATTGACATACACCTCCTCATAAGAGTCAGTCTAGAAGGTATTTTAACAAATTTGGGTTGAATTACATTACAAAACCGCTTAAATCCAATGCCCTCCACAAATCTGAAGGATACTTCATCAATAATAACCATCTCAGCTAAAGCTTTAGTACAAGCTTCCACTGAAAATGTGTATGGCACCACACCCCCACCATCCTCCCCTCTTTTAAACATCAACTGAATTTGTCCCTCTTCTACAGGGGTAGAATGGATAATTCTTACACCTCCTATGATTTATATGGTTTAACATGTTTGTAGTACCATGTATTTTCGAATAAGCAGCATAACTTGTGGGACAGTATTTGCATTTGCCTCGTCTTTTATTTGACTCATTAAAAATGGGTTCAAAAACTGTCCAACAATTGTCTATTATTTTCTTAGGCTTCTTCGCATCAGGGGGTTTGTTACTAGAGGGGGAGGATGGTTTTGGGTAAGAGAACTACCCTCAGGGGTTGGTGTTGATGTTGTAATATCAATAACCTCATTTTCATTCTCCATTTTTCTGCAATCAACATAAAATACAAGTGTTAGTACTTAGTACTCGCAATAACACAATAAACTAAACTAAAGAAGTAATACATGAGTTGTTTAAGTGTTAATCAAAAACATCTTGATTGAAATCACCACTGATTTCATACAAGATGTATTTGATTATCATTTTAACAACTCATGTATTACTTAATGAACACTTATACATTTATAAATCATAGGTGAAAGGAAAAAAAAGTTACACAAATGTAAATTAATACCTGTAAATTGTAAATGGAGAAACAAATCAAGCTTTGAACAATCAAATCCAGAAAAGGTCTATTAATGTTAACAACAATTGCGAATCATGCAAGAAAATCAAGGGAACAGTCTATTAGCCAATATTCATAACTCAAATGAAAACTAAGTACACAACATTAAAATGTAACCAAGAGAGCTTAGAAATTACCTTTAATTTGATTAACAAAGCAAGAACACGACAAACACCAATACCAATTGAAGTATTGAACAATAGCGAGACCATGAAAAACACAAATTGAACAATCTATTAGCCAATATCAATTATCGAATGAAAATCCTTCAATAAAACAATTATTTGTTTCTAAATCAAAAGATTTACACAAACACTCGACTAAAATTCAATTGGAATTAGAGAAAAGCAAAATACGCACCTTAGGGTTTCGAAAGGGAATTTAATGGACAATAAGCCCCTGCTGTTCCCTATATAGCCGTCGTCATCCTCCAACCCACGGTCTAAATCTCTAACCATGGTTAGATGATTAAACCCAGAACACAAAGGACGAGCTTTATCAGAGCAATAAATGCAACCCATAAAAATATATGAGAAGGTATTAATGCGCTGTATAATATCGCTCAAAACGCCGGCGAGATTAGACGGGGAAGGAGAAACGCAGGGCTAGGGGGTAGGGTTTTCGAGCGAAAGCAAGAGAGAAGAAGAGAGAGGATGATGTGAGTTGGGTGGGAGAAGATAGGGATTTACTTTTCGCGTAACGAAAGGGCAAAATCAAAGGTCGGACTCCAAAGGCGTATAGAATACGCCTCCCACATCTGACTTTTTTTATATAATTTGGTATATTATATATAAATATTAAAAAAAATGAATTACGGGTCGGGTTCGGTTAAGCGCGGGTTTGGCAAAGCCAAACCCAACAACCGGCCCAATACCCAAATAATTAATTCTTTTGGCCCAATGGGCTCGGGTGGGGCTCGGTTTGGGTTTTTTCGGGCCGATTTTGGGTCGGTTTTTTCGGTTGGGCGGTGATGTCTCCTTAATTGTTCTTATTTTCGACCCTTGGGAGACATCATTTTTGGTGTTTATTTAATTAATTTGATAGACTTTTGGACTAAATATGCAATAATATGATTTTCCTCTTTTATTTCTAGCATTTTTAATTTATTAAGCTTTTGCGCGTAATATTGGTATTTTTAGTGTAAAGTTTACAGGTTTTAGATGTTAGCTAGAAGAGGAACCCGAGGAGAAAGTCAAAGATCATGATATGGAGTCAAGACTCGAAGATAAATCCCGAAGATATTATTTTTAGAGCTGAAAATCTGTTTTCCAGGCCATAGATTGCTCATTTCTAGGTTCTTAAGAGATGATTTAACCGCTGACCTTTGAAGAGAAAACATTCCTTATCGAGTTACGGAACTTTAGCAACTGGAATTAGGTCAATCGGAGTCATAACGAAGCGGGAAAAGCCGTTTTAGTGAAGGTGTATCAGCAGTTACGGGATTTTGGGCTTAGAAATTGGGCTTGGACATTTAATTAGTGTTTTATTCTTAGGTCCAAACCCTAATCGGTTTTTATACTTATAAAAGGAGCCTTTGACTTCTATTTTCAGAACAATTCACATTCTACAAGATTAAACACCAGAGAGAAGCAACATAAGGAAGAAAGAAGAAGCTACAAGAGCTGGAGAGGGTCTATATCTCCGTTCGTAGTCATTCCTATTCCGGAAATTAGGTTCTTTTTATCTTTAATTTTGTAAAACAATATGAATTCCCTTTTATTTAATTTAGTTTTGTTTTCAATTAATATGAGCTAAACACATTTTAGCGCTTGAGATTGCTATATGGGTAATTCCCAAATCTTATTGAATTTCATATGTTGAATTTGGGTTTCTGTTAAATTAAACTAGATTGTGTCTTTTACCCTTTTCGATAAATTGAGAATATTTACTATTTTTAGCGTCATGAACTAGGAACAGGTGTTAGTATCTAGGCTATTCCAATTAGTGGCAATTGGATCATCTTGACGGAGGGTTTAGATACAGAACCATTTATTCAATCTAGGATAGAAGCTATTGATTCTGACGAACTTAGCTAATTCTAGGGCCAATTAGGTAATAAAACTTAAACATCCAAAAGTGGATCATATTTACCCTGACGGGACTAGTGACACTCTAGGATCGCCTTATAGTCCACCCTGACGGGGGTATAAGGAATTTAGAATCCCGACCATCGTAATTGACCAATTTAACCCTTAAACAGCATAGGTTATGAAATAGGATTAGGATGACCCCTTGCGTTCTCAAGTGCTATCTTCTCATACTTGCGTTTTACATCATTTTACTTGCGTCTTAGCTTTTAAATTGCATTTTCCATTCAGTCTTTTATTACTTAACATTAATACAAAAACCAATCAAACATATTATCTTTATTTGTTTTCATAAGTGCAATCATTCATTAGTGGATAAGCATTGTAGTCAACCATCCCGTCCTTGGAACGAATTTGTTTTATCAACTATATTACTTGGGACAACCGTACACTTGCGGTTGTGGTTCGATTATTTATTGCATTATTTTTAGAACACACAAAGGACCACCAGGCGGGTTTGGGTCATCCTTGTGCAGCCCTAGATGAAAGTATGTAAGTCGGTTGGCTGATTTATGGAGTCGGTCATAGGTTTTCTCTCTCTAGAAAGAGAGTAGTTTCCCACTCTATTTTAGGAGTTTTTTTTTAAATTAACGTTTTTTATAAACAATTGGCGATTTGACATGTAAAGAAAAAAATTTATGGATTTGACGCACGGGCGGTATTCCAAACATCGCCCTTATGCAAAATTATATTATGTTAAGGGCGGTCATTCAACCACCGTCCTTACAATTTTGTCTAAGGGCGGTATTCGGGATACCGTCCTTGTACCAAATCCGTAATTATTTTACTTTTTATGACAAATTGCTAATTATTTATTAAAAAAATATTAAAATTAAAAAAACTCCTATTTTAGGACAGAGTAAAGTTTTATCAAAACTGAAAACCACATCATATGTTAATTTTAAAGATATTCGCCAACGTTCAAAAACCCAATAGTCCATCTATATATACTTTTTTTTGTTCCATTTATATTTGTATGGTAAATCAGAACTAGGTTACTCATGTTTAGGAAGGGGTTCGAGCCTTGTACCTCTCACTTTACATCCGTAAGAGAGGGAATTCAAACCATGGACCTCCCCATTAAATGCTGAAGAAATAGCAAGACTCTGTCCGGATGAGCTAACTCAACTGGTTATATCCCACCTATAAAGTCTACTGAATTTTCCCTCCTAAGGTCCAAAATTTTAATCTGATACCACGCATACCCTTGCATTTAACGATATTATTAGATTTCATCCATAATTATCTCCGTGTAACGAATTCCATATATATCGCATATCTAATAAATCCCACAATTATAACATTCTATTATGGAAACTTTATTACACTTTATCACGTTAAAAAATATTCAATCAATAAGCTACATCCTCAATTTGCTAGTCTCTCAACACACCATTGTATTTAAACAACTCATTTTTGTATTTTAAGCTGATTGTTATACTGCAACCCATCAAATTACTCACTCAACCCACTTATTTTACACACTCACACCACTGTCTTTAATATCAGTGTTGTAATGTAACCCATCAAATTACTCACATAACCCACTGATTTTACCCACATACACCACCATATTTACTACCAACAGTTTAGGTTGTTGCGTCTTCTTCTTCTTCGTCGGAACAACAGTTTGTCCATCAACATCAATGGATATAGTCTTCTTCATTGGCTTCACTATAACAGTCCCTTGTCCATCATCATCTCTGACTTTCTTCTTCGTTATATTGCCTGGAATCGTACCTTCAAAGTCGTCATTTTCTTCATCTTCGCTTTCTTTATCGGAACCATACCTTCGTCGACATCATTGAGTTGTTGTGGTTTCTTCGTCTTAGCCATTATCGTTTGCAGAATTGGGTTGCTTCGTCGGTGGGGTTTGTTTTATTAAAGGGAGGGACACGATGGGTGCGGATTTTCTAATTTTAGTTTGGGCTTTCCTTGTTTTTTTATTTGATATTATTTGATTATTTGTATGGAATCATGGAATTTCGTTTTGGTAACTAACCAGACATTCAATGGTGTAAGGGGTAATCAGATATTTGGGTGGGTTGGACCAGATGGGCAACTGACTAAAGTCAGTGGACTCTATTATTAAATCACCTATAATTTTATCCAAGTCAGCCTTACATATTGTATTATCTTATGAAATTTGGGTCCAAAATTTTACTTATATATTACCCAAACTATTGGGTTAAGGTCACTCAAACTGAAAAACCGTGTAATAAAAATATAAAAAAACATGTATATTAGAGAAGTCTTTTCATTTAACTTCTCGGGTATTCCAAAGGTCACTACCAAGTCCCTGATCAACCTACGCTTTTGATGTTCAAACAAAATGTCGTTTTTTTGTTAAAGTAATATAATGTAAAAGACTATACTTTGGGTTGTAACTAATTGTAATTATTTTGACCCATTCGTATCTTTCTTGATTTGTAATGTCAAATTTGTAACTTTGATCTTTAGAAGTATAATACTTTCAGTTTTTCAGATTTTGTCATTTTTTTTTACTAATGTTGACTAACGAGGGTAAATCGAAGGTAACTGAAGGATAATCGGATTAAGACGACGGTACCCAAGCAATTCATTAAACTAAAATATATTATTCTTGATATACCCTAACCTCAAAATCAGATAAATATGCTCACCCCTACTCTATTCCTTTTTTATAGTTTCCTTGTATATCCTTGACATATTTTTTTCTTATCGAAATTTATCAAAATGCTATATTAAAATCACATTGCATGAAAAACTACTCTACATTCACCTACGCATATTAACAAATGAATTTATTTTTTGGTGTAATTTCTAAATTTACACTTGAGATCGTTAAAAAATGAGGGCAAGTAAGTAGTTTATTTTACTATAGATTTTTTTGACTAAAATATCCTTATATAACAAATAATAAAATAAAATATTTATTCATTTTATCACCATCACTGCTAATGACTAGCCAATTTCAGCAGTCAACGGTGATCAACTTCGACGATTTTTTTTTTCTCTTTTTAAAATGTTTGTGACGGATAACCGTCTACTCCGGCAACGATCGATGGTCAAATCCGACGAGTTTTTTTTGCTTTTCATGATTTATGGATAAAAGTATATCACAATGTTTTTTTGATTTTCTTTTTGATTTTTTAAATTTTTTTCAACCCCGACGAACAACTTTACCAGAACTGTTAGTACAATATTGTACTTGAAAAATTGCATCGATATATTTTTATCCGATAATTGTAAAAAGGACAAAAAAACTCGTCGGAGTTGGCCTGACATGACCATCACCCGCCTTGAATTTTTTTTTAAAAAAGAACTTGCCAGAGTTTACCTTTCAGCAACGGTGATGGTGATAAAATAAATAAATAATATATATTTATATTAAAAAATATATTTTAGTAAGATAAATTAGTTTTGGCCTAAATTTTGAATAAATTTTACAAATAGGTCTTATAATAAAAATTAAATTAATGCTTGACCCAATTTTAGAAGAAATGTTATTGTTAGGCCTAATTTTAGAATTATTCTTTTTTTTATATATGTATGAAATTTTAGTTGGCCCAAAAGAAATAAGATGAAACATATATATATTGTGAAATTATTTACACCTTCATGATTATGATTAAAAAATAACTGCATTCAATATTGATGGAAAACAAAAATATATAAAGAAAAACTAAAAAGGATAAATTTCATATTTCATAAATCTATTATGTTTTTCTGATACATATGCATTCACTACATTCATAAATGCTTAGTGAATTTAGAAATCTCAAAATATTCATGACTATATAAGCTAGGCAGGGATAACTTGATCGAGTAGCCACGCGATGTGCTCATCTTTGATCTGAAATCCAAGAGCACATGCTAATTGGATGATCTTGTCAGCGCAAGCGCCGTTAAGAAGGAGACTAGTATGAGTTTTCCTCTTAAAATTGGTTGTGCGGCGAACTTGAAGTGATTTTGTTGATCTTCTACCATTCTTGATGGATTTCTTTCGAGGCATTACCATGATTTGTTATTTTCTTTTTCTAATGAAATTTTGAAGGTGTTAAGTTGTAAATGAATAGGCTTATTTATAGTTGATACACAAATGAAGTTTAACAATATTTAAATTTAATGAAAATTAAATATAATATGAAAAGGAACAAATAAGATAACAAATAATAATTAATGCGATTGTACAGGTGAGGTTCCTTTTTGACCTATAATTTTATTTGACCAGTTTATTTTATTTTATTTTTTTATATCTGGTGGTCCAGGCCAGCTTGCAGTGTTTTTTTTATATGTGGTGGAATAGGATAACTTGCAGACTAGTGTATATTGACTACAAGAAAAAAAAATCATAATTGGTAGGTTTCAAAATATAGTTCTACATGACGAAATTTGCATGGGCTCTTTAGAAAAAATTGATACCATATGTCTTTATGAGTGATGGTTAATAGACCAAACTTGTTGTGTCAAATATCACACTAACTTTGATTTTTAAATGGTAAGATTACCATTATATGTTCTTGGGCATGGACTTGTCTCATGATAGAACATACTCTCCTCAAATAGGGATGTCTCTTCCAAATCAGGGTATCCATTTGGTTTGTCAATTATAATATTTTTCGTGACCTCCAAACTGTCGTCAGTGACTATCAATCATGTTAAATTTTAAATACTTTAGTTAGGGTAAAATTCTTATTATTATTTAAATATTTTATTAGATTAATAATTTATTTATTTTTATAAAAGACATCTTATTTAATTTGATAAAAAAGATTAATTTACTTAGTGAATTAAAAAATAATAATAAGGATTTTATTCAAATTGAAAAAAGAACTTTAAAAGAAAAGAAAGTAATTTACTCCTACCCCACCATCCTAGCCAACCAGAACCCAACTCACCCAATCCACTTTCTAGTTAATCAATTTCATTTCCTTTTCTTAATTTTTAATTTAAATTATATTTCCTTTTAATATGTCTTATTTTCATGTGGTCCCTACCGCATTCTTACCCACTAACTATCCTTTTAGAAGTTTGACACTAAGGGGGTGTTTGTTTGTATTTAATAAAATCTTAAGCTAGTTCATTAAGATACTGAATCAATAAGACAATTTGTTTTTTTTTACCAATTTAGATCTGAGTGGATCTTAACTAATTTGTTTCATTAAAATTTTAAACTAAGTCTGAATCAGTCAAACACCACATCTTAAATAAGTTATATGCAGATGTTCATTAAGATGTTCCCTTATTAAAGGATTCTAAAACAAGTTATTTACCCTTCAGAACTTGGAGCTATCTCTCTGGATTGTATATGTGCTCAAGAAGAGGTTTACTGGAAAGCAAGAGCAAAATATAAATGGGTGACTGAAGAAGATAAAAACACTGCATATTATCATGCTTCGATGGCGCAAATAAGGAATTTTAATAAAATCATGCACATCCTAGATGATAATGATAAATGGATCGAAGACAAGGGTAAGGTAAATGATGCTTTTATTATCATTTTGAGAATATATACTCAGATTATTTTGGCAACAAAAATATGGAAAAGGCAGACAATATCCCTTGAAAAATTACACATGACATGAATATAGACCTGTTGAAAGCACCATATATGGATGAAGTTATGAGAGTGGTATTTAGTGTGGGTGACAGGTTGTTCTATTATAAATACTAGGAGATTATCAAATTTGATGTTTTTTATATGGACATTGCCTCCTTTGATGAGAAGCTGAATTTGGGTAAAATGAATGACACTACCATCACACTCGTCCCGAAAAAAGAGAGGCAAACAAATAATGGTGACTTTAAAACTATCTCTTGCGCTAAATTTGATTACAAAATTATCTCTTCTATATAAGTGGAAAGACCAAAACCAATTATGGATGCGCTTGTCTCCCTGGTGGTCCTTTGTGTGTTCTAAATTAAATGCAAAAGTAAATCGAACCACAACCGCAAGTGTACGGTTGTCCCAAGTAGTAATTCTGATAATCAGATTCGTTCCAAGGACGGATGGTTGATCACAATGTTTATGAAAATAGCGATTGATGCACTTATAAAAATGAAAGAGGATAAATTGTTTGTTTTGGTTTTGTTTATTATAACTAAATGAAAGATAAAATAATAATGCACGTAAAAGATAAGACGCAAGTAAAATAAGTGAAAACGCAATATGAGATGTAGTACTTGAGAACGCAAGGATCCTCCTAATTTTACTTTCTAACTTATGTTGTTTAAGGGTTAAATCAGTCAATTACAATGGTCGGGATTCTAATATCCTTATACCCCCGTCAGGGTGGACTATAAGGCGATCCTAAAGTGTCACTAGTCGCGTCAGGGTAAATATGATCCACCGTTGGATGATTAAGATTTATTACCACATTGGCCCTAGGATTAACTAAGTTCGTCAGAATCAATAGTTTTTATCCTAGATTGAACAATTATTTCTGTACCTAAACCCCCCGTCAGGATGATCCATACGCCACATATATGGAATAGCTTAGATACTAATACCTAATTCTAGTTCGCGACTCTAAAATCAGTAAACATTCACAAATTGTCGAAAAGAGTAAAAGCCCTAATTTAATTTAATTTCACAGAAACCCAATTTCAACATTCGTTATAATAATAAAATCAAGATTCACCCATTGTTTTGTTCTCAAGCACTAATGGAAATTTAGCTCATATTAAAATTAAAAACAAAATAAAAAGAAATGGAATTCATATTCGTTACAAAATTAAAATAAAAGAAAAACCTAATTTTCGGAATAAGAATGACTACGAACGGAGCTATAGACCCACTCCAGCTCTTGTAGCTTCTCCTTTTTTCCTGCTGTAGCTTCTCTGGTGTTTTTAATCTTGTGGAAAGTGAATTGTGTGAAAAATAGAAGTCCAGACCTCCTTTTATAATAAAAAAACGGATTAGGGCTTGGACCAGAAATTAAAAGCCTAATTAAATGTCCAAGCCCACTCTTTAAGCCCAAAATCCCGTAACTGATGACAGGCCTCCACTAAAACTGCTTTTCCCGATGCGTTACAACTCCGATTGACCTCATTCCAGTTGCTAAAGTTCCGTACTTCGATAAGGAATGTTTTCTCTTCAAAGGTCAGCGGCTCAATCAGCTCTTAAGTGCCTCGAAAACAGCAATCAAGGGCCTGGAAAATGGATTTTCAGCTCTAAAATAAAATCTTTGGGATTTCTCTTCAAGTCTTGACTCTATCTTTTGATCTTTGACTTTATCTTCGGATTCCTTTCCTAGCTAACATCTAAAAACCTGTAAACTTTACACTAAAAATACCAATATTACGCGCAAAAGTTTAATAATTCAAAAATGCTAGAAATAAAAAGGGAAATCCGAATTATTGCATATTTCATTCAAAAGTCTATCGAATTAATTAAATAAACACCAAAAATGATGTCTCCTAAGGGTCTAAAATAAGAACAATTAGGGAGACATCAAGACCCCCAACTCAAACCTTTGTCGTCCCGACAAAGCAAAACAAAATAAAACGAGGGGTAGAAGCAAACGTATAAACATATAGAAGCTAGCAAATAAACCCTAAAGCAATTCCTAAGATAAATCTCATATAGC
The DNA here is from genome assembly GCA_029959085.1 of Nemophila menziesii. Classification (NCBI taxonomy): domain Eukaryota; kingdom Viridiplantae; phylum Streptophyta; class Magnoliopsida; order Boraginales; family Hydrophyllaceae; genus Nemophila; species Nemophila menziesii. The sequence goes on from JARWIR010000032.1 coordinate 6,215,465, forward strand.
AAACTTTAAAAATTAACATCTACATACACTAATCATGCAACATCAAACATAAATAATCTCAATCATAAAATTAAAGTCGCAATGCTTGAAGGTTACACTTGTACTCATCTCTGTATGATGGCTATAGGGTGGTCATTAATCCTAAATCGCTTTGAACGTTCCACCTAGTCTATTCCCTATCAACAGAATCATAAATTCACTATGCACTTAGGAATCACGAGGTCTTTACGGTTATAATATTGGCTTAAGGACGGGTATGGATGTATATTTGGTAAATTTGAAGTGAGCTTTTGGCTCTCTCCTCACTTACCATCAACAGTGTCCTCGAGTTTGAGTTAACGCTCAAAAAGATGTTCTCACTCACCCATATACGCAACAATTTAGCGTCCCATGTCTATCCACTATTAACAAGATGATTTTCAGAAAATTCCACTTTGCCGGATGTTTTATTCATTCATATTTTTCTTTTTCTTTTTTTTTTTTTTTTTTTTTTTTTGTACAGAAGCAAACCGGGTTCCCGGTTTTGATGAATCCGGGTTCCCGGATCCTACTGTATGATTTTTCAAATTTTTTCATTTTTTCTTTCTTTTTCGTTTTTCTTCATTCCCGGCAAAGGGTTACAAGTATATATCATCTGCAATTGTGCTACAATACAAAACACATCGATCCCTACCCATTTAATTCCCCATATGTGGTCCCACCACCCCAAACTCAAGCTCGAGACATGTCTCAGGATTGTGATTCAAGTGCGGGTCATATGGTCATGCCTAATAATCTAAGGGATAATGGCTTATATCGTGGCTACAAAGAAAAGGCTACAGGCTCAAAGTGGGCTGAGACGGATAATAATTAATACAAGGGATAGAAGGCTAAAAAGGCACAAATGGCTAACAAAGAACTGCCCCTATCATTTTCCTAAGTACATAGCTTGTCTTTAGTTCATATCTAGGTGGGTTCTCTACTAATTAGGATTTCACGTTCTACACACCAAACATATTCCTTGAGTACAAGCTTACTTCATTTGCATTGTTAATTAATTTTTCCTATCAATTACCTATGTTCGCATGCAATTGTAAGTGCGTTTTATATCAATCCCTAAAGTCCACTATTTACTATCATAGATTTATCAAAAGTATGCTTAAAGGGATATTTAAAAAATTTCTATAGTCAATCGCAACTCCGAAAATTCTTTTATTGAAAGCAAATAAAGCAGATAACACATAAAAACTGGGATGAGGCAACGAACCCCACCCCAAACTCAAAAATGAGCCGTGTCCCCACGACTCGAAAAGACTCAATAAAGCATTTAAACTAATATACACTAAGAGGAAAGTTTAGAAAACGTATCTTAACCAGCGCGAGGCTGGTTATCGGTGTTGCGTTCTGGACCTTTATCTCGCGTAACAGCATCATAAATCGCGTTTTGAAGTGTATTTACGCCGAGGATTAAATTTCGAAGCAGGTCCAATTCTTTTGTAACGTTTCCCAAGGTAGCAATCATCCTCTCCTGATTCTCTTCCAACACCTGAATCTTCGCTTCCAACTCAGGTACAGTTTTCGCTTTCTTTGATTGAGGAGTTCTTGGACTTCTTGTAGCTCGTGTTGCTTCTTCATGGATGTTCTTGATTGTGCTCAAAGCTATACTCACACCAACTGAAACAGTATCAATATCTGCGTTCTTACGCGGAATCTTTGCGTCTAAACACAACTGAGTAATAGTACAAGGAAACTTCAGATTTTGTTGTTTCATTGGTGATTTCGCGAACTCCATGATTGTATCATAAATGATCTTGGCAACATCAAATGGTTTCTCCTCCAAAATACACTTAATAACAAATATGTGCTCTTTCTTCAACTCGGAAGTGTGTTTAATACCAAAGAAAGTGGGTATTATGAAACGAGACCAAACCTTAGCACGAGGTGTCAAACTACTGCTGTAAAACTGTCCAGGATACCTTTCACCTTTAGGAATTGGGCTAGTCCCATTAACAAGCACGGTCCCCCAAAGGGACTCAAAATCAAAAGAAGGGTCATTAAGAGTTTCTTGGAAGGGGCATGTTCCAGAAAAGTTGGGTAGTTTCAATGATTTCCGAATACGTTCAATAGAGAAAGGAACTACCTTTTTGCGGATATCAATGGCATCATGTGAGGTAGCTAAACCTTCGTAAAATTCTAGCACAAAAGTAGGAATAAACTCAAGCTTCCTTTCTTGTAACTCTTTCCAACCAAACTTAGCACATGTCACAGCATATTCCTTGTAATCACTACTCATAATACCCTTAGGAAAATTCGTCTCCTCACCAAATTTCAAAAATTCAATTCTTTCACGAACCTGAGTATTCCAACAAGTGTAAACCCTCTTAGGCTTGTGGGCCCACATCTTCATACGCGGAAGTTTCGTAACGGGTGCTTCCGGAATCTCTTGTTCAGTTTCCTTCTCAATGTTCTTCGCAATTTCCTCTTCTGGTTCCATCTCACTTTCAATCTCATCAATCAATCTCCTCTTTAGACCTGTGATTTCTTTTCTGTTAGAATCAAGCTTAACTTCGTTAATTTTTCGTTTAGGACGCGAATCAGGAATCTCAATAGCTTGTTCTTGAGAACCCCCAATGGTGGTCTTTCTTCTAGGAGCAGTTCTTCGGAAATCACCGGTTCTGTTAGTCATCTCTTTTCACCCCAAACTCAAAACTTCAAATAATGAAAAACTTAGGGAAAAGTTTAGAATTTTGATGTTTTGAGGTTTAAGAATTTAAGAACTAGGTGAAATATGAGATGGGTCTTGGTTAATTTGTATGGGAGAAGAAAGAATTGGGTTTAATTTAAGGAATTGGTTGAAGAAGAATCTTGGGAAAAACTAAGGATTTGATGATATTTTGGAGAGGAGGTGAGTTGATCTTATGTTTTTGTGGTGAAAGAGGGTAGGATTTGATGATATATAGTGTTGTGGTAGATGAATTTCGTAGGTGGGGAGGCTATTGGTGCGTTTTAGGTAAAAACTTGCAAAAGAGGCTAAGAAAACTAGGTTAAAATACCCAAAACCGCCTCTCACAGCTTTCAAACCGGGTTCCCGGATTTGGAAAACCGGGTCCCCGGTTCCGCGTCGCTGTGACGGCGCGGAAAAATAATTGTGGACTTTTTTTTTTTTTTTTTTTTTTTTTTTTTTTTTTTTTTTTTTTTTGAAAACGCACCAAAACGCTGGACCCCAAGACGCTGGGTCAGGGATTTTGCTCGCCGAAACCGGGTACCCGGTTCTGTGGAATGCGGGTTCCCGGATTTTCTCGATGGCGCGAATGAAAACGCGCCAAAACGCAGCACCCTGAAACGCTGGACCAGAAAATTTCACCAACAGCAGCTCCGAAACCGGGTACCCGGTTCTGCCAAATGCGGGTACCCGGATTTGTGTCGATGGCGCGAATCAAAACGCACGAAAACGCAAGCCACCAAGACGCTGGGTCAGGGAATTTCAGAAATTACAGCACCAAAACCGGGTACCCGGTTCTGTGGAATGCGGGTTCCCGGTTTCTCCTGGACATCCAACCTCTTTTTCTTCTGTTTTCGCCAAATCGACCCCAAACTCAAGTCCTTTTTACCCCTGAAATCATCAAAAACAACTACCCTTCCTCATTTCTTAATAAAAACAATAAAATTACGAAAATCAAACTAATCTAAATTGCAAAAATGTAAAAACTCAGCTAATATACAAGTAATTGGCTTTTGTTTAACGTCGTTAAGCTCGACGGGTTACCTCACGCTACTAAGGATTCTCGAGGAGATACATGACCTCCCCGGGATGTGGATCTTCCGCGCGATTGGTATCTTCACCTCCATGGTATATCTTTAGTCTGTGACCGTTAACCATAAAGGTACGGTTCTCTAGCGGATGTTCTATTTCTATCGCCCCATGAGGTGTAACTTTGGTCACTATGTATGGACCTGACCACTTAGATCTTAACTTACCCGGAAAATTGCTGAACTTTGAGTTATACTTTAATACTTTTTGCCCCACTTCAAAGTTCTTTGGACGAATTCGATAGTCATGCCATTTCTTTGTATTTTCTTTGTAAAGTTTAGCATTTTCATAAGCATGCAATCGGAATTCGTCAAGTTCATTAAGCTTCATCATACGATTCTTTCCGGCTAAGATAGGATCTAAGTTCAACTGCGCAATCGCCCAATAGGCACCCATTTCAAGCTCTAAAGGTAAGTGACAAGCCTTACCATACACCATACGATAGGGAGATGCACCAACTGGAGTCTTAAACGCAGTACGATAGGCCCACAATGCATCATCTAACTTCATTGACCAATCTTTTCTTGTAGGACCAACGGTTTTCTCTAGGATTGACTTGACTTCACGGTTCGAAACTTCAGCTTGACCATTGGATTGTGGATGGTATGCAGTAGATACACGGTGTCTAACTCCATATTTCTCTAGAACGGTCTTCAGATATTTATTAACGAAATGAGATCCTCCATCGCTAATAATCACTCTAGGTGTGCCATGTCTAGTGAAAATATGTGATTTCAAGAACTTGATCACCACTCGTGAATCATTGGTAGGTAAAGCCACCGCTTCTACCCACTTAGATACATAATCAACAGCTAATAAGATAAAGAGGTTACCATTTGAAGGGACGAAAGGACCCATAAAGTCTATGCCCCAAACATCGAATATCTCAACCTCTAACACATTATTACGTGGCATCTCATCCCTCTTAGATATGTTTCCGGTAAACTGGCATCTCGAACATTTCTTAACATATTCATGGCAATCTTTAATAAGAGAAGGCCAGTAAAAACCTGATTGAAATACCTTCGCAGCAGTTCTATCTCCCTTAAAATGTCCGCCATATAAAGAATCATGGCATCCGGCTATAATGGCTTGAGTCTCTTCCCTTGCTACACATCTTCGTATCATTTGGTCAGCACAAACTTTGTAGAGGTAGGGATCCTCCCAAAAGAACTGTCTAGCCCGATGAGCTAACCTCTTTCTTTCTTGATAAGTAGAACCTTCAGGAAAAACACCACTCACCACTAAATTTGCAATATCTGCATACCAGGGAGCTTCATAATCTCGAACAACGAATAAACTCTCATCAGGAAACTCTTCTCTAACTGCTTCAGTACCACTATTCATCTCTGAACCCTCTAAGCGCGATAGATGATCTGCAACCTGATTCTCACAACCCTTTCTATCTTTGATCTCTAAATCGAACTCTTGAAGCAATAACACCCATCTGATTAACCTTGGTTTCGCATCTTTCTTCTCCATAAGAAATCTGATCGCGGAATGATCTGTATAAACAATAACTTTCGCTCCAAGAAGATAAGAGCGAAATTTATCAAACGAATAGACAACTGCTAGCAACTCTTTTTCTGTAACTGTGTAATTAATCTGAGCACCACTAAAAGTTTTACTAGCATAGTAAATCGAATGAAAAACTTTCTCTTTTCTTTGTCCTAATACAGCTCCCATACACAAATCACTCGCATCACACATAACTTCAAAAGGTAAATTCCAATCTGGAGGTAATACTATAGGAGCAGAAATAAGCTTTTCTTTGATTGCTTTGAAGGCCGCTAAACAAGCTTCATCAAAAAGGAATTTGCAATCCTTTTCGAGTAAGTTGCATAGCGGTTTAGCAATCTTAGAAAAATCTTTAATAAAACGCCTATAAAAGCCAGCATGGCCAAGAAAACTCCTTACCCCTTTAACAGAAACAGGAGGGGGAAGAGTTTTGATTACCTCTATCTTTGCTCTATCAACCTCTAATCCAACACTCGAAACTTTGTGACCCAGAACAATACCTTCGCGAACCATGAAATGACACTTCTCCCAGTTGAGCACCAAATCTGTTTCCTTGCATCTCACTAACACTTTCTCCAAGTTGTCTAAACATATATCAAAATCATCACCAAACACGGAGAAATCATCCATGAACACTTCAAGGAAATTATCTATCATGTCCCAGAAGATAGCCATCATACACCTTTGAAAAGTAGCGGGAGCGTTACACAATCCAAATGGCATTCTGCGATATGCAAAAGTACCAAATGGGCATGTAAAGGTAGTTTTATGTTGATCTTCTGGAGCCACGTAAATCTGATTGTACCCAGAGTAACCATCCAAGAAGCAATAGTACTCTCTTCCGGCTAGTTTATCTAACATTTGATCGATGAAGGGTAAAGGGAAATGATCTTTTCTGGTGGCCTTGTTCAGCTTTCTGTAATCCATGCAAACTCTCCATCCAACTACCGTTCTTGAAGGAATCGCCTCATTTTTATCATTAAGAATTGTTGTTATTCCTCCCTTCTTCGGTACACACTGAACTGGGCTCACCCATTCACTACTCGAAATGGGATAGATAATCCCCGCATCTAAAAGCTTAATCACCTCCTTCTTCACCACATCCTTCATGGCTGGCATTAATCTTCTCTGACCTTCAACTGAGCGTGCATTAACATCTTCTAGTATGATTTTGTGTTGACAATAGGATGGACTAATGCCTTTGATATCAGCAATTGTCCAACCTATTGCTTCTTTGTTGGCTCTTAACACACGCAACAGTTTATCTTCTTGAGGACCTGTTAAATTAGCTGAAACAATAACAGGTAGAGTTTCATTAGTACCCAAATAAGCATACCTCAAGTGTGCTGGCAATGGTTTTTCTTCCAACTCCGGAGGAGATTCAATTGAAGGTCTCTTTTTAGGAATAATCTCCCCCGGTTCTCTCACAGGTTCATAGGCAAGACGCCTATATTTTGGATTTTCAGAATTGAGAGCTGCCACTGTTTCTGTAAGCTCCTCCATCATCTCAGGTGAATCTAATGTCAAAGCAGCCTGCAAGATATCATCAAAATTTAAACAATTAAATACCTCTTGTGATGCTTGCTCTACTACATCCATTCTGAAGCAATCTTCCTGAGAATCTGGGAATTTCATGGCTCGAAATACATTGAATTTCACTTCCTCATCTTGGATCCTCATTGTCAATTCGCCATTCTCTACATCGATCAATGTCCTTCCTGTAGCTAGGAAGTGTCTACCCAAAATAATGGGGACATTTCTATCTGCATTGTATTCAAGAATTACGAAATCAACAGGAAATATAAGTGTACCTGCCTTAACAAGGACATCCTCAATACGGCCTTCAGGATGGGCAAGAGACCTGTCCGCCATTTGCAAGACCATAGAAGTGGGTCTTGCGTTTCCAATCTTTAACTTGTCAAAAATCGATTTGGGCATCAAGTTGATGCTTGCCCCCAAATCGCATAGCGCCTTTCCCTTCCATTCTTCTCCAATTGATATGGGAATCGTGAAACTCCCCGGATCAACTAACTTCGGAGGTAATTTACTCTGACAAATCGCACTACACTCTTCAGGAAGGCCAATCATCTCATTATCACAGTAGGGCCTTTTGTTAGTGAGGGCCCTCTTTAAAAACTTCGTATACTTAGGAATATCTCGAATCGCCTCAAGTAACGGAATATTAATACTTAGACCCCTTACCCTATTAAAGAATTTCTGAAAATCACCCAAGTCACCCTTTTTCTGAACTCGTGATGGAAACGGTGGTGGAGGGCGATTGCTCACAATTTCATCTTTCTTTTTCGGGATTTCTCTTGGTCTTTCTATTTCTTCAACCTCACTATCTTTCTCATTCTCTTTCTCTTTCTCACCCACTTCCTTTTCTTTTCTTGGAACTTCTTTCTCTTTCATAACGGGAAAAGGAGGTGGAAGGAGGTTCTTACCACTTCTTAATGTAACAGCCTTGCAATCTTCACGTTGTGTTGGATTTTCCGTATCGCTTGGAAGTTGTCCTTGAGGACGTTGATTGAGCTGTTTACTGATTTGACTCAGCTGATTCTGGAACATCTTCATATTTGCTTCAGCTGCATTTTGTCTTTCTATTGCAGCGTTCTGACGTTCTATTGCTGCGTTCTGACGTTCCATCGCTTGTGCTTGTAGAGCAATCAAATTTTCAACAGTTTTCTGAAGGGTGAGTACCCCTTCTTGTGGATGTGCAGGTAAAGCTTTCTGGTTTAGCGTTTCATCGTAAGTATTCTGAGGAGCTTGTCTTGGTACATAAGTATTCTGATTCTGTCCTCCTTGATAATTGTTTTGTGGTCTAGGATTATAGTTATTACCTTGGGGACGCGGCTGATACGCATATGTAGGATTGGCTGCCCCATTAGGATTCGAATATTGAAACCCAGGATGGTTTCTGTTAGGTTGATATCCATTACCACTCGAATTAAAATTACCTCTGTTGGACATAAAATTCACTGATTCTTGATTATTCGGACAACTTTCCTCATCATGATCATCTACCTTACAAATTGAACACATATAAACTTCTTGTGCAGCATGCACAGCTACCTTCTTACCCGAAAATCCTTCTGTCACAGCTAGAGTAAGCTGCTTCAATTGTTGCTCTATGGTATTCTGGATCTTATTCTCAAACGTAGCAAATTTCTCTTCTATGTCAACATTATTTACTCCCTTGACTGGTGTTCTTACTGAGCTCCACCCAACTTCATTCTTGACTGTTCTCTCTAAAATGATCTTGGCATGAGCGGGTTGAACTTGAAGAAAACCTGCTCCACATAGCGTATCCAACTTCTCTCTCGAAATTCCATCAAGGCCTCTATAAAAGATCTTTAACTGTTGTTGTTCTGAAAAGCCATGATTAGGAACTTTACGCAAATACATCTGAAATCTTGTCCAACTCCTACCCACAGTTTCCTCATACTCTTGACGGAATTGTGTCAATTCTAGTTCAGCATCTAACCTCATGTTACTTGGGTAATACCTGTCAAAGAAAGCGATTTCTAATTGGTCCCAATTAGTAATCCTCGTAGGATCTTGCGTATCGTGCCATTCACTTGCTCCATCAATGACAAAGAATTTAAAAGCAGCAAAATACATCTGTTCTCTTGAAACCCCTTGTGTGATATAAGAATCACATATCTGCTTAAATTTTTGTACCGCTCTAAGAGGATCTTCCGATGGTCTTCCGCGAAAATTTCCAAAGTTTTGGAACTGAGCTAGCATACCCGAATCTGGACGGAATCTCGGAACATTAATATCTGGAGCACCTACTCCTATAGCTGGAGCGCGGAATGGAACTTCTGGAGGGCCATTAGTGAACCACGGATCATGATTCATCACTATCTGGACTGGAGGATTAGGATTTAGTGGTTGAACTTGAGGAATAACGCCTGGAGCTAAAGGTTGGCCATTTGCATCTAACTGGCCTTGTCCATTCTGTTGACCTTGAATAATGATATTCTCCATTCTGTTACTTAATTCTTCTACTTCTAAAGCTTCTCGTTCTCTTCTTCTTCTGTTTGCAAGTCTGATCAACGATTCTGGATTACTAAGGATCGGAGGTGTTGGCTCTAGATCCTTGAATAGCCTTCTTCGCATACACCAAACCTAAAAACCTGAAAAAGCTAACAAACAAAAAGCGTAAAGCTGATAAAATAAAATAAATGCACTTATCACTAAAGGATAAACACCGTGGTCACACGCTACCGTCCCCGGCAGCGGCGCCAAAAACTTGGTGGTCCTTTGTGTGTTCTAAATTAAATGCAAAAGTAAATCGAACCACAACCGCAAGTGTACGGTTGTCCCAAGTAGTAATTCTGATAATCAGATTCGTTCCAAGGACGGATGGTTGATCACAATGTTTATGCAAATAGCGATTGATGCACTTATAAAAATGAAAGAGGATAAATTGTTTGTTTTGGTTTTGTTTATTATAACTAAATGAAAGATAAAATAATAATGCACGTAAAAGATAAGACGCAAGTAAAATAAGTGAAAACGCAATATGAGATGTAGTACTTGAGAACGCAAGGATCCTCCTAATTTTACTTTCTAACTTATGTTGTTTAAGGGTTAAATCAGTCAATTACAATGGTCGGGATTCTAATATCCTTATACCCCCGTCAGGGTGGACTATAAGGCGATCCTAAAGTGTCACTAGTCGCGTCAGGGTAAATATGATCCACCGTTGGATGATTAAGATTTATTACCACATTGGCCCTAGGATTAACTAAGTTCGTCAGAATCAATAGTTTTTATCCTAGATTGAACAATTATTTCTGTACCTAAACCCCCCGTCAGGATGATCCATACGCCACATATATGGAATAGCTTAGATACTAATACCTAATTCTAGTTCGCGACTCTAAAATCAGTAAACATTCACAAATTGTCGAAAAGAGTAAAAGCCCTAATTTAATTTAATTTCACAGAAACCCAATTTCAACATTCGTTATAATAATAAAATCAAGATTCACCCATTGTTTTGTTCTCAAGCACTAATGGAAATTTAGCTCATATTAAAATTAAAAACAAAATAAAAAGAAATGGAATTCATATTCGTTACAAAATTAAAATAAAAGAAAAACCTAATTTTCGGAATAAGAATGACTACGAACGGAGCTATAGACCCACTCCAGCTCTTGTAGCTTCTCCTTTTTTCCTGCTGTAGCTTCTCTGGTGTTTTTAATCTTGTGGAAAGTGAATTGTGTGAAAAATAGAAGTCCAGACCTCCTTTTATAATAAGAAAAACGGATTAGGGCTTGGACCAGAAATTAAAAGCCTAATTAAATGTCCAAGCCCACTCTTTAAGCCCAAAATCCCGTAACTGATGACAGGCCTCCACTAAAACTGCTTTTCCCGATGCGTTACAACTCCGATTGACCTCATTCCAGTTGCTAAAGTTCCGTACTTCGATAAGGAATGTTTTCTCTTCAAAGGTCAGCGGCTCAATCAGCTCTTAAGTGCCTCGAAAACAGCAATCAAGGGCCTGGAAAATGGATTTTCAGCTCTAAAATAAAATCTTTGGGATTTCTCTTCAAGTCTTGACTCTATCTTTTGATCTTTGACTTTATCTTCGGATTCCTTTCCTAGCTAACATCTAAAAACCTGTAAACTTTACACTAAAAATACCAATATTACGCGCAAAAGTTTAATAATTCAAAAATGCTAGAAATAAAAAGGGAAATCCGAATTATTGCATATTTCATTCAAAAGTCTATCGAATTAATTAAATAAACACCAAAAATGATGTCTCCTAAGGGTCTAAAATAAGAACAATTAGGGAGACATCACTCCCCTACACTATCTTCTTTCATCGAAGGTATAACCATTAAGTATAACCTCATCAAAACGATACTCAAATAAGCACTGTGCAACAGTCAAGTTGGATATGGAAAAGTCTTATGAACATGTTAGATGTGAGTATTTAGAGCTTGTCCTTAGAAAATTGGATATGATATGGTTTGGATTGGATGGATTATGTATCTCTACAGTCAAGTATCAGATTACCGTCACTGGTGAAATTTCTTATAACATCATTCCTTCGAATGGTATCCGCAAGGGTGAACCACTATCACTGTATCTTTTGTCTCCTTACAGAGATTTTTGTGTGAGTTATTAATTATAATATTAGAGAAGGAATTATTAATGATATCAAATTAACAGGGGTTGTCCAGTTCTCACACATCTTCTGTTTGCGGATGGTTCTTTATCTAGTTTAGACTTGATGAGCAAGAAATTGGAGCTTTCAGGAAGGTGTTACAAATTTATTGTACATACTTATGACATAGAGCTAATATTGGAATGTCTAATATCTGTTTCAGCAAAGATACATCATCCAAACCTCATAGGCCTTGGCCATCTCACAAGCTGACTCGATTGGTAAATATCTAGGGATCCCTATGAATTACACTAGATCTAAAGTTGTTACGATTTAGTAGGTCAAAAATAGGTTGGTCAAAAAACTAATGGATGGGTGGAAAATTGTTTTCTGATGTTGTCATAGAAGTATTGATTAAACCGATCCTATAGTTTATTCCCAACTATTTTATGTCTATCCTCCTGTTCCCTAAGACTTTTTGCAAAAATGCTCAAAAATTATGGCAGGCTTTTGGTAGGGTTCAAGTAATATGAGAAGGATCCACTGGAGAGTTTGGATCATTGTCTCAAAATCTAAAGAAAGTAGGGGAGGGGTATGGGGTTTAGAGACTTTTCTTACATAAATTTTGCATTACTTGCTGCAACGGTTTTAATATTGTTGCATAATCTAGACTCACTTATTCATAAGGTTCCAAAAGGTATTTACTTTCCAAACCACCTGTTTTAGTATTTCCCAACAAAGAAAGTGAAATCGTGGGTGTGCACAAGTTTACTTGCAGGAGGAGATGTGTTGAAAAATAGTTGTATATGTGATGTCTCCCTAAATGTTCTAATTTTATGCCCTTGGGAGACATCATTTTTGGTGTTTATTCGTTTATTTTGATAGACTTTTAGACTAAATATGCAATAATCTGAATTTCCTCTTTTATTTCTAGCATTTTTAATTTATTAAACTTTTGCGCGTAATATTGGGTATTTTAGTGAAAAGTTTGTAGGTTTTGAATATTAGCTAGAAAAGGAATCCGAGAATAAAGTCAAAGACCGTGATATGGAGTCAAAGCATGAAGACAAATCCTGAAAGAATTGATATTTTAAAGCTGCAAATCTGGAAAGTTGCCAAAGATTGCTGATTTCAAGCCACCTAAAAGTAGATTTAGCCGCTGACTTGTGAAGAGAAAACGTGCCCCATTGAGTTACGAAACTTTAGCAACTAGAGTGAGGTCAATCCTAGTTGAAACGAATCGGTTAGAGCTGTTTTAGTGGAGGTGGTGCAGCAGTTATGGGATTTTAGGCTAAGATAATGGACTTGAGCCTTTATTATTTCATTTAAACTTTAGCCTAAGGTACAAGTCCGATTTTAAGAGTATAAATAAGGGTTTTGACTTCTATTTTACATAAAATTCACTTTTTACAAAAGAAAGCACCAGAGAGAAGTCAAGGCAAGGAAGCGGAGAAAGCTACTGGAGACGGTCTATATCTCCAAATCACAGCTATTCTAATTCTGAAATTAGGTTTTTCTTTTATTTATTTCTGTAAAACAATATGAACACTTTTATTTCTTTTAATTTAGTTTTTCGCATTAGCATGAACTAATCTCATTAAGTGCTTGAGAACACATAATGTGTTAATTCCAATTTGATTTCGTTTCATATGTTTGGATTTGGGATAATTATTATTTAACTCAAATTTGGTAAATTGTATTTTTCTTTAATTTGCATTTTAATTACTATTATTGACCTGATCAATTGATAATAGGACTTAGTATCTAGGCTATTCCAATTAGTGGCGATTGGATCACCTTGACGGGGGGTCTGGGTACAGAACTAGTTAACGAATATAGGTTAGAAATTATTTAAATCTGACGAGCTTAATTAAACCTATGGCCTATTGGGTAAATTAGACTTAATCACTTGAGAGTGGACTATAATCACCCTGACGGGGTTTGTAGCACTTGAGAGTAGCTCCTTAGTCCACCCTGACGGGGGTAGGGAGAATTCCGAGTCCCGACCAATATAAATTTACCAATTTGTCCCTTAAACAATGTATGAAATGAATGATAATTAGGTGAAATCCTTGTGTCTCTCAAGTACTGCCTTCTCATCTTGCGTAAACACTTTATTTTCTTGCGTCTAGTTAATTATTTGTATTAATTCAGTATTTCAATTTATCGTCTTAGCATTAGAAAACCAAACAAACAATCAATCTTAAAAATCATTTACTTATTTTCACGTGCAATTAACTACTATTTGATAAGCATTAGAGTTTTATCACTTATATTACTTGGGGCAACCGCACACTTGTGGTTGTGGTTCTCTTATCCTTATTGCATTTTTCTAGAACACACAAAGGACCAACAAGTTTTTGGCGCCGCTGCTGGGGATGGTAGCGTGTGACCCCGGTGTTTATCCTTTAGTGTTAGTTGCATTTTTATTTTTCAGTTTTACGCTTTGTTTGTTCATCTTTTTCAGGTTTTTAGGTTTGGTGTATGCGAAGGAGACTCTTTAAGGATCTTGAGACATTACCTACGATCCTTGATAATCCTGAATCATTAGTCAGACTTGCTAACAAGAGAAGGAAAGAACAAGAAGCACAAGAATTAGAAAGACTAGCTAACGAAATGGCACATCTTAATCTCCATAACAATGAACCAGGAGTTCAGCTAGACACGAATGGCCAGCCAATAGTGCCACCAATTATTCCTAATCCTCTGGTTCAAATCCAAGTAGCTGATTCATGGTTCCTTACCGGTCCAGCACAAGAACCATTCCTTGCTCCTCCTCTTGGGATTGGCCCAGCTAATATTGATGTTCCGAGATTCTGTCCAAATTCGGGTATGTTAGCTCAGTTTTAGAATTTCGGAAATTTTCGTGCCAAGCCCGGAGAAGATCCAAATTCCCGCAGTACAAAAATTTATGCAAATCTGCGATTCGTACATAACTCAAGGAGTAACAAAAGAGCAAATGTATTTTGCTACCTTCAGGTTTTTCGTGATAGATGGAGCTACTGATTGGCATGACTCGCAAGAACCAGGAAAGATTACTAATTGGGAACAGTTACAGGCTGCGTTTTTTGATAGATATTATCCGTCCAACATGAGATTAGATGCTCAACTCGAGTTAACACATTTCTGACAAGAGTATGATGAAGCATTGGGTAGAAGTTGGTCGAGATTTCAGAATTTCTTACGAAGAGTCCCCAATCATGACCTTTCAGATCAACAACAATTGAAAATTTTCTATAACGGTCTTGATGGGAGTTCACGATAAGATTTAGATTTATTATGTGGTGGTGCGTTTTTACGGGTTCAACCCGTTCACGCAAGAATTATTTTGGATAGAACGGTCGACAATGAAGTGTGGTGGAATACTGTGAGAACACCAGTTAAATATGGAGTTAATAATGTCAACATTGAAGAGAAGTTTAACTCCTTAGAGAACAAAATACAAACCACTTTAGAACAACAGTTGAGACAACTCATGTTAGCCGTGAAAGAAGGTTTTTCGAATAAGAGGGTTGAAGTGAACGCTGTACAAGAAGTGTATGGATGTGAATATTGTGGTGTGAATGATCATTCATGGGAAAATTGTCAGAATAATCAAGAGTCTATGATGTTTGTTTCCAATAGAGGAAATTTTAATTCGAATGGTAATGGATATCATGCTAACAGAAACCATCCTGGGTTTCAGTATTCAAATCCTAATGGGGCAGCAAATCCGACATACGCATATCAGCCGCGCCCCCAAGGTAACAACTTTAATCCAAGACCTCAGAATAATTATCAAGGGGGACAGAATCAAGGAAACAACGTTCAGAGACAATATCCTCAAGACAATTACAATGAAACCATGAACCAAAAAGCCTTACCTGCTCAACCACAAGAAGGTGCAAATGACCTTCAGAAAACCGTAGAAAGTTTGATTGCACTTCACGCACAATTAGCCCAAAGGCAACAAGCTTCTGTAGCACACATCAAGATGTTAGAGGATCAAATTGCACAAATGACAAAACACTTGAATCAGCGTCCACAAGGGCAACTCCCTAGTGACACAGAAAATCCTATACAAAAAGAAGATTGTAATGTTGTGACTCTCAAAGTGGTAAGAATCTTCCTCCACCGCCTTTTCCTATTATGAAAGAAAAAGAAGTTACTAGAAAAGAAAAGGATGTGGTGGAAAATGATAAAGATGATGAAGTTGAGGAAGTGGATAGGCCTGTTGAAATTCCGAACAAGAAAGATGATGTTGTAAGTCGCCCTCCTCCACCATTTCCCTCTAGAGTTCAAAAGAAAGGTGATTTGGCCGAGTATCAAAAGTTCTTTAATAGAGTGAGAGGCTTGAGTATTAACATTCCGTTGTTAGAAGCTATCCGAGATATTCCCAATTATACGAAGTTTTTGAAAAGAGCTCTCACTAATAAAAGGTCGTATTGCGATAATGAGATGATTGGTTTACCAGAAGAATGTAGTGCTATTTGTCAGAGTAAGCTACCTCCGAAGTTACTTGATCCTGGGAGTTTCACAATTCCTATTTCAATTGGAGAATAATGGAAAGGTAAAGCACTATGTGATTTGGGTGCAAGCATTAATCTTATGCCCAAGTCAATCTTTGATAAATTAAAAAATTGGAGTAGCACGACCCACCTCTATGGTCTTGCAAATGGCGGATCGATCCCTTGCACATCCAGAGGGTCGAATAGAAGATGTACTCGTCAAGGCAGGGACTTTAGTATTTCCCGTTGATTTTGTTATTCTTGAATACGACGCGGATAGGAATGTCCCCATTATTTTGGGAAGACAATTCCTAGCCACGGGGCGTACTTTAATTAATATAGAAAATAGCGAATTAACAATGCGAATCCAAGACGAGGTAGTGAAGTTCAATATATTCCGCACTATGAAGTTTCCAGATTCACAAGAGGATTGTTTCCGAATAGATGTAATTGAGCATGCCACGCAAGAGGTATATAATGAATTTACTTATGATGATGTTTTGCAGGCAGCCTTGACATTAGACCTACCTGAATTGATGGAAGAGCTTGCCGAAACAGTGGCAGCTCTTAACTCTGAGAATCAAAAGTATAGGCGTCTAGCCTATGAACCTGTGAGAGAACCGGGGGAGAATGTAACTAAAAAGAAACCTTCATTCTAATCTCCTCCGCAATTGGAAGAAAAGCCTTTCCCATCACACTTGAGGTACGCGTATTTAGGTACTGATGAAACTCTACATGTTATTATTTCAGCAAATTTAACAGGTCCTCAAGAAGATAAACTGTTGCGTGTGTTAAGAGCTAACAAAGAGGCGATAAGATGGACTATTGCCGACATCAAAGGCATTAGCCCCTCATATTGTCAACACAAAATCATTCTTGAATATAATAGCGCACGCTCAGTTGAAGGTCAGAGGAGATTAATTCCAGCCATGAAGGAGGTTGTAAAGAAAGAGGTTATTAAGCTGTTAGACGCAGGGATTATTTATCCCATTTCGAGTAGTGAATGGGTGAGTCTGGTTCAGTGTGTGCCGAAGAAAGGAGGAATTACAACAATTCTTAACGATCAAAATGAATCTATTCCTTCAAAAACTGTAGTTGGTTGGAGAGTTTGTATGGATTATCGTAAACTGAACAACGCCACCAGAAAAGGTCATTTCCCTCTTCCATTCATCGATCAAATGTTCGACAAATTAGCTGGTAGAGAGTATTACTGCTTTCTAGATGGATATTCCGGATATAATCAAATATACTGGCACCTAACGATCAACATAAGACAACCTTTACATGCCCCTTTGGTACTTTTGCATATCGCAGAATGCCATTTGGGTTATGCAACGCACCTGCTACATTTCAAAGATGTATGATGGCAATCTTCTGGGATATGATCGATAACTTCTTTGAGGTATTTAAGGATGATTTCTCTGTATTCGGTAATGACTTTGATAAGTGTTTAGAGAATGTGGAGAAAGTTTTGATTAGATGCAAGGAAAGTGGTTTGGTTTTAAATTGGGAGAAGTGTCATTTTATGGTTCGAGAGGGTATAGTACTGGGTCACAAGGTTTCGAGTGTTGGTTTAGAAGTTGATCGCGCAAAGATAGAGGTAATTAAAACTCTCCCACCTCCTGTTTCTGTTAAAGGGGTGAGAAGTTTTCTTGGCCATGCTGGCTTTTATAGAAGGTTCATCAAAGATTTCTAAGATTGCTAGACCACTATGTTTCTTACTTGAGAAGGACACCAAATTCCTTTTCGATGAAGCTTGCATGGTGGCCTTCAAAGCAATCAAGGAAAAACTCATCACCGCTCCTATTGTTTTACCACCAGATTGGGATTTACCGTTTGAGGTTATGTGTGATGCTAGTGATTTAGCTATGGGGGCAGTTTTAGGCCAAAGAAAAGACAAGATATTTCATTCGATATACTATGCAAGCAAGACTTTCAATGGTGCTCAAATTAATTACATTGTTACAGAGAAAGAATTGCTAGCTGTTGTTTACTCATTTGATAAGTTTCGTTCCTATCTTCTTGGAGCGAAAGTTTATTGTTTATACAGATCATTCTGCTATTAGATATCTTATAGAAAAGAAAGATGCTAAACCACGGTTGATAAGATGGGTTTTATTGCTTCAAGAATTCGACTTAGAGATTAAAGATAGAAATGGTTGTGAGAATCAAGTCGCGAATCATCTCTCTCGTCTTGAAGGATCATAATCAAATGGTGGACCTGAAGTAGTTAGGGAAGAATTTCCTGATGAGAGCTTATTCGCGATTCACCTAGAAAATACTCCTTGGTATGCTGACATTGCAAATTTAATTGTAAGTGGTTCTTTCCCTGAAGGTTCAACTTATCAAGAAAGAAAAAGATTAGCTCACCGTGCTAGACAATTCTTTTGGGAGGATCCTTTCCTCTACAAAGTATGTGCCGATCAGATGGTGAATAGATGTATACCAAAGGAAGAAACTAAAGCGATTGTAGCTGGGTGTCATGATTCACCTTACGGTGGACATTTTAAAGGAGATTGAACTGCTGCTAAGGTATTACAATCAGGTTTTTACTGACCTTCAATTATGAAAGACTATCATGAATATGTTATGAGATGTGAAAGATGTCAATTTATGGGAAATATATCCAAGAGGTATGAGATGCCACTTAATAATGTTCTTGAGGTAGAAATATTTGATGTATGGGGTATAGATTTTATGGGTCTGTTGATTACGTGTCTAAGTGGGTAGAGGCTGTTGCTCTACCAACCAATGATTCGCGAGTAGTAATTAAGTTTCTTAAATCACACATCTTCACTAGATATGGTACACCAAGAGTAATTATTAGCGATGGAGGTTCTCATTTCGTGAATAAGTATTTGAAGACAGTTCTAGAGAAGTATGGGGTGAGACATCGTGTCTCTACCGCTTATCATCCACAAGACAATAGTCAAGCTGCAGTCTCAAATAGTGAGGTAAAATCTATTTTAGAGAAGACTGTTGGTCCTACAAGAAAAGATTGGTCAATGAAGTTAGACGATGCATTGTGGGCGTATCGTACTGCGTTCAAAACTCCAGTTGGTGCATACCCGTATCGAATGGTTTATGGTAAGGCTTGTCACTTACCTCTTGAACTTGAAATGGGTGCATATTGGGCAATTGCGCAGTTAAACTTAGATCCTACTTTAGCCGGTCAGAATCGAATGATGAAACTTAATGAGTTTGATGAATTCTGATTACATGCTTATGAAAATGCTAAACTTTACAAAGAAAATACTAAGAGGTGGCATGATAATCGGATTTGTGAGAAGAACTTTGTGGTGGGACAAAACGTATTGAAGTATAACTCAAAATTCAGCAATTATCCGGGTAAATTAAGATCGAAGTGGTCAGGTCCTTATATTGTGACCAAAGTTACACCTCATGGGGCGATAGAAATAGAACATCCACTCGAGAACCGTACATTCATGGTGAACGGTCATCGATTAAAGGTATACCATGGAGGTGAAGACACCAGTCGCTCAGAAGATCCACATCCCGGAGAGATCATGTATCTCGTCGAAGCTCCTTAGAAGTGTGAGGTAACCCGTCGAGCTTAACGACGTTAAACAAAAGACAATTTCTTGTATATTAGTTTAAGTATTTTGATTTTCGTAGTGTACAATAGATAAAATTCGTTAATCTAGTGTTTATTTTTAAGAAATGAGGAATGGTAGTTATTTTTGATGATTTTAGGGGTAAAAGAGTCATGAGTTTGGGGTCAAAACGACGAGAAAAATATTGGAGTCAACAACAGGCCGGACCGGCATGCCGGTCAGATGAGCTGAAGACCTTCCAAACTCTCTGACCACTGCGTCAGCATTGACGCAAGACTTAGCATCCACATTCGCGCCAGCGAGGCTCCGCCGGCATGCCGGTCAACCACCGGCTAGCCGGCCAACAACGGGGGAAAAGTTCTGACCACTGCGTCAGCTTTGACGCAAGGTGCTGCGTCTAGGAATGCGCCAGCGAGACGCGACCGGCTTGCCGGCCAACGAAGGAAGATCTTCTGGTTAGTGCGTCAGCATTGACGCAAGGTGGCTTGCGTCTGAGGTAAAAAAAAATCGAATTTGGAAATTACTTTTCGCCGCCATCGCGACCGGCATGCAAGTCAGCCGCCGGCTAGCCGGCGCGCAGTAGCGAGAGGCGGTTTTGTGACCTTTTAAACCTAATTTTTTTACCTTCTTTTCCAAGCCAACCTCCTATTACGAATCCTAGCCTCCACCTACTCCGAAAATCATCAACCAACAGCTATAAAATCATCAAACCAAGCCCTCTTTCATCATAAAAACACACAATCAACTCATATCCTCTCCAAAACATCATCAAATTCCCAATTTTCTCCAAAATTTCTTCTTCCTAGCCTTCAAAGTAAACCCAATTCCTCCACAATTCTTCTCAATTAACCTTTACCCATCTCATATTCCACCATATTCTTCAAGTTTTAAGCCTCAAAACATCAAAGTTCTAAGCTTTTCTCTAGCTTTATCACTATTTGAAGTTTTGAGTTTGGGGTGAAAAGAGATGACTAACAAAACCGATTCCATGTTCAATTATTGAAGAAACTTACCAAGAAACAAGAACAATGTTGGTTCTAGCCCAGAACAAGCAATTGAAATTCCGGATTCGTGTTCCAAAAAGACTGAACAAATCCCAGTTGCTCCGAAAAGGAAAGAAAATCCGAGCAAGGCTAAACCGAAAAAGAGTAGATTAATTGATGAACCAGAAAGTGAGGAAGAAAGTGAAGATGAGATTGAGGAAGAAAAAGAACAAGAAATTCTTGAAGAACCCGTTCAACAACAGAAACCTCCGCGCAGAAAGGTATGGGCTTAAAAGCCAAAGAGAGTTTTCGTTTCTTGGAATGATCAGGTTCGTGATAGAATTGATTATTTGAAGTTTGGTGAGGAGATGGATCTTCCTAAGGGTATGATTAATAGTGCTTTTAAAGATTATGGTATTACTTGTGACAAGTTGGGTTGGAAGGAATTGAGAGAAAGGAAGCTTGCGTATATTCCTACCTTGGTGCGAGATTTTTATGAAGGTATAGCCTTATCAAAAGAAGCAGTCGTGGTTTGCAAAAAGGTAGTTCCTTTCTCCATTGAGCTTATTCGAAAATTGTTGAAATTACCCAACTTACTAGACTATGCCCTTTCCAAGAATCCCTTAATGATCCTTCTTTCGATTATGAATCCCTTTGGGGGAAAGTACTTGTTAATGGGGCTCGGCCAATTCCCGATGGAGAGAGGTATCCTGGACAAATGTATAGCAGTAACTTATTACCATGTGCTAAAGTGTGGTCCCGTTTCGTAATCCCAACCTTCTTCGGAATTAAACCCATCTCAGAAGTGAAGAAGGAGCATCTTATATTTATAAAGTGTACTATTGAGGAAAAACCAATGGATGTTGCTCGTGTGATTTATGACATCATCATGGAGTTTGCAAGAGTTCCGACTACGCAACAAAATCTCAAGTTCCCTTGTACCATCACTACTTTGTGTCTAGACGCAAAAGTCCCGCGTAGGAACGCAGAGATTGACTGTGTGGCAGTTGGAGAGAACATAGTTTTAACTTCAATCCATAATACTCATGATGAAGTAATACGAGCTGTGAGAACTACTCGAGCTCCTCCAAAGAAGAAGATGCATACCGATCACGAGTTGGAAGCGAAAGTCAAGGTGTTGGAAGAGAACCAAGTGAAGATGATTGCTACTTTAGGGAACGTTACGAAAGAGCTGGAACTTATCCGAAACATGCTAATGGGGGTGAGCACCATTCAAAACGCTACCTACGGTCTACTTACGAAGGATAAAGTTCATGGACGCAACACCGATAACCAGCCACGCGCAGGTTGAGATACGTTTTCTATCCCTTCCGCATTTTAGTTTAGTTTAGTTTATTTTATTGCGTTGAGTCTTTTTCGAGTCGTGGGGACACGACTCATTTTTGAGTTTGGGGTGGGGTTCGTTGCCTCATCCCAGTTTTTATGTGTTATATGTTTTTATTTGCTTTCAATAAAATAATTTCGGAGTTGCGATTGACTGTAGAAGATTTTAAATGTCCCTTTAAGCATACTTTTAGTAAATCTATGATAGTAAATAGTGGACTTTAGGGAATAGTATAAAACGCACTTAGAATTGCATGCGAACATAGGTAGTTGATAGGAAAAATTGATGAACAATGCAAATGAAGTAAGCTTGTACTTAAGGAATATGTTTGTTGAGTAGAACGTGAAATCCTAATTAGTAGAGAACCCACTTAGATATGAACTAAAGACGAGCTATGTACTTAGGAAAATGATAGGGGCAGTTCTTTGATAGCCATTTGTAGCCTTTTAGCTTGCTATCCCTTATAATAATTTTATCCTTCTTAGCCCAATTTTGAGCCTTAACCCTTTTCTTTTGTCGCCACGATATAAGCCCATTATCCTTTAGATTATTAGACATGACCAAATGACCCGCACTTGAATCACGATCCTGAGACCTGTTTCAAGCTTGAGTTTAGGGTGGAGGGTCCATATTTGGGAAATTACATTGGGAGGGAATTATATGTGTTTGTATTGAGGCACAAAAATTAAAAGATGATATTATTATTTGTAACCCTTTGCCGGGAATTGAAAAAAAAATTATAAGAGACATGACCTTTCACATCAAAACGAGGGTCATGGGTATCTTGTACAAAAAAAAGAAAATAAATGAAAAAGAAAATAAAAAGAAAGAATAAAATAAACCGGCAAAGTGGAATACTTTTGGAAATCATCTTAGTATATATTGGATTGACATGGGGACGCAACATTTGTGCGTCAAATGGGTTGAGTGAGAACATTATATGAGTGTAAATGCAAGCTCGTGGACAGTTGTTGATGGTAAGTGAGGAGAGAGCCAAAAGCTCACTTCAAATTTACCAAATATACATACCATACCGTCCCTAAGCCTACGCTAAAACCGTAAAGTCCTCATGATTCCTAAGTGCATAGTGAATTTATGATTCTGTTAATAGGGAATATACTAAGTGGAGCGTTCAAAGCGAATTAGGATTGAGGATCACCTTATAGCCATCATACAGAGATGAGTATAAGTGTAACCTTCAAGCATTGCTACTTTAATTTTATGATTGAGATTATTTGTGTTCGATTTTGCATAATAGGTGTATGTGTATACTATTTCCTAGAGTTTTGCTATATGAAATTTATTATAAGAATTGCTTTAGGTTTATTTGCTAGCTTCTACTTTCTCTTGCAATGATTTCTTCCCCTTTGTTTTAATTTTACTTTGTCGGGACGACAAAGATTTGAGTTGGGGGTCTTAATGTCTCCCTAAATATTCTAATTATATGCCCTTGGGAGACATCATTTTGGTGTTTATTCGTTTATTTTGATAGACTTTTGGACTAAATATGCAATAATCCAAATTTCTTCTTTTATTTCTAGCATTTTTAATTTATTAAACTTTTGCGCGTAATATTGGGTATTTTAGTGAAAAGTTTGTAGGTTTTGAATATTATCTAGAAAAGGAATCCGAGAATAAAGTCAAAGATCGTGATATGGAGTCAAAGCATGAAGACAAATCCCGAAAGAATTGAAATTTTAGAGCTGCAAATCTGGAAAGTTGCCAAAGATTGCTGATTTCGAGCCACCTAAGAGTAGATATAGCCGCTGAATTGTGAATAGAAAACGTGCCCCATTGAGTTACAGAACTTTAGCAACTGGAATGAGGTCAATCCGAGTCGAAACGAGTCGGTTAGAGCTATTTTAGTGGAGGTGGTGCAGCAGTTACGGAATTTTGGGCTAAGATAATGGACTTGTGCCTTTATTATTTCATTTAAACTTTAGCCTAAAGTCCAAGTCCGATTTTAAGAGTATAAATAAGGGGTTTGACTTCTATTTTACATAAAATTCACTTTTTACTAAAGAAAGCATGCGGAGAAAGCTACAGAGCTGGAGACAGTCTATATCTCCAAATCACAGCTAATCTGATTCCGAAATTAGGTTTTTCTTTTATTTATTTCTGTAAAACAATATGAACACTTTTATTTCTTTTAATTTACTTTTTTTTCGCATTAGCATGAGCTAATCTCATTAAGTGCTTGAGAACACATTATGGGTTAATCCTAATTTGATTTCGTTTCATATGTTTGGATTTGGGATAATTATTACTTAAATCAAATTGGGTAAACTGTATTTTTCTTTAATTTGCATTTTAATTACTATTATTGACCTGATCAATTGATAATAGGACTTAGTATCTAGGCTATTCCAATTAGTGGTGATTGGATCACCTTGACAGGGGGTCTGGGTACAGAACTAGTTAACGAATATAGGTTAGAATTTTTTTGACTCTGACGAGCTTAATTAAACCTATGGCCTATTGGGTAAATTAGACTTAATCACTTGAGAGTGTACTATAATCATCCTGACGGGCTTTGTAGCACTTGAGAGTAGCTCCTTAGTCCACCCTGACGGGGGTAGGGAGAATTACGAGTCCCGACCAATATAAATTTACCAATTTGTCCCTTAGACAATGTATGAAATGAATGATAATTAGGTGAAATCCTTGCGTCTCTCAATTACTGCCTTATCATCTTGCATAAACACTTTATTTTCTTGCGTCTAGTTAATTATTTGCATTAGTTCAGTATTTCAATTTATCGTCTTAGCATTAGAAAACCAAACAAACAATCAATCTTAAAAATCATTTACTTGTTTTCACGTGCAATTAACTACTATTTGATAAGTATTAGAGTCAACGATTCCGTCCCTGAGAACGAATCTGTTTTATCACTTATATTACTTGGGCCAACCGTACACTTGCGGTTGTGGTTCTCTTATCCTTATTGCATTTTTCTAGAACACACAAAGGATCACCAATATGATAATTGGGAATGGAGCATATTTTGATATGTAGAAGGATAAATGGTTACCTTCTCATTTTCCCATCTCAAATCCAAACACCTACACAATTTACCAGGTAAAGTATCTTTTACCCTCTGATGGAACTGCATGGAATTTGGTCCTTGTTAATAGCATATTTAGTCATGCAGCGACAAAGTATATTTGCAAGATCCCTTCCATGTTACTAATGAGGATGATAAGTTAATCTAACCTTTGGCTAAAAATGATATGTACACTACAAAAACAGAATATCATGTTATTACTTTGACAGAAAGATGAATTATTCATTAAGTTGTCATCATTTAGGACTACAAGGGAACAAAGAAATATAGAAAACTGTCTGGCATGCTAGGATACCGACAGAATTAGAGCTTTTATTTTGAAATGCTACAGTGAGATAGTCCCATGTGTAGTGTCTTTACATAAGAGGAAGTGTGCGAATACGCCTCAGTGTTGCTTTTGCAACTACCCAATGTAAATGGTGGAACATATTTTCTTTGAATGTCCAGTAAGTGTTGAAGTATGGAATTAAATGGACTCGGTACATGAAAGATCCATTAAAAGGTCAAGGGATTTTGAGTCTATAGCTCTAAAACTTATTAAATATGGCATAAAATATTGATGGAGCAAGGAAATATCCACCACATACTTTCTCACTATTTGAAATCATTGGATGATACAAATGAAATGCGTCTTTGAGGGAGCAAAATGGAACAAGAAATCGGTGACTCTATTTTGTAATATCCTTATGACAAATTTTAATAGGGGAGAATGGATGAGTCCTTTACATATTTCTAAGGCGACGACTGGAAATACTCAAGGACAAGGAATTTCATCCTTGGATGTCAACATGGTTTGTGATGCTTCATTCAAGAGTGACAAAGGAAGTAACTAGTATTGCAGTGTTTAGAGTAGACACAGAAGATATTCTTCTTATGTGTAAAGGTAGAAAAATTTGGTATAACTCGCCTTTTGAAAAGGACATGTTTGTTGTCCTCCTTTCTTGTGAGACATCAACTACTTTCTCGGATAGGAGTGTTATTATTCATACTGATTGTCTCGGTATCATCAAAGAACTATGTTGTAGATCACTGATGGGTCCTTGTGTGTTATAAAATAATGAAATAAATGCAAAGGAATAAAGGATCCACAGACCGCAAGTGTACGGGTCGTACCAAGTAATAGATAAGTAAATACGGGATTATCGTCTACACAGGGATTTAAGAAGTTATTCTAAATTCGTATTCAATATTAGAATAGATAGTTTTGGTTGTTTTAAAAAGATAAATAATAAAGGTGTTTGTTTTCTAATTAACTAAATAATAAAATAGACAATAAAATAAACAATTAATAATTATGCAAGAAAGATAAGGATATGCACGTATGAATCTATCCTATTGAATCTATGATTAATAAGAATAAGGGTGAATGGGAAATCTCACACTAGTCGGGAATCAAATATCTCCTAGCCCCCTGTAGGGTGGACCTAGAAGCTATCCTAAAGTACTATAAACCCCTGTATGAGCGAATATGCCTCTTTGGATGAATACTATTTTACCTCTTTGGCTACGTGGTTAGTCAAGCCTGTCGGTCAAATAACGGATACCACGCGTCTATATCCTAGTTCTGTAATTAAACCCCCCCTGTCGGATGATCACTTCGCCACTAAAGTGAATAGCTCAATTACTAAAACCTACCCTTGATTCATGACTTCAATGATAGTGAACAAGCACAAGAATATAGTCAATGGAAATTAAGAACCAATTCAGTTAAATACTAAAATCCCAGATTCAAAGTAAAACAGAAAAACAATAATCAAAGGTTCATATAATTACAATCCTAAAGAGAAATTATGCATAATAAAACTTCTTAGATAAATAGCTTAGAAATACCTCATAGACAAAATAGATCTAATACTAAATTACCCAAAGAATAGAGATGGAGAAGTGTTGAATTGATGTAGTTAAGCTCTAGCTCTTGCTTCTTCCTCCTCTAGATCATCTTGATTGCTTCTATGATGAATTATTTGT
Organism: Nemophila menziesii; assembly: GCA_029959085.1. Classification (NCBI taxonomy): domain Eukaryota; kingdom Viridiplantae; phylum Streptophyta; class Magnoliopsida; order Boraginales; family Hydrophyllaceae; genus Nemophila; species Nemophila menziesii. The sequence continues at coordinate 6,242,319 of JARWIR010000032.1, forward strand.
GTATATTAAGCTTATGCAGCCAAGGGATGATTTTCTAAGGTTTAGAGCTGGTATTTATAGGTGTTAGGTCGAATTACTTGGAGTGGAAGACAAGTCAAGGACTCTTTAATTCGTAACCCTAAAATCTAGGAAAGGTAAGATTCTGCTGCTGATTTGATTTGGTCATATATTTTTCAATACTTATCCGTTTGAGGAGTTCCAATATATGAAATCGCTTGCCTCGGAAAGAGCTTTCTATTGGTGCAGACCACTCGCACAAATTCCTAGCCAATCTTTAGTTATGAATTGATCTTTGAAACGTGGCTGGAATTTCAGATTCATAAGGCAGCTTTATCTTTTCCTAATTGAACTCTACTTCCTTCTATCTCCAGATTTCTTCAATATCTTCTTTCCTTATCTCCTTAGAATTGATTTAGCATCTAATTTATTTCCATATTATCTCTAAAGCTTCACATTAAATAAATAATTAAACCGCATATGCTTTAAAAATAATAAATCATTAAATCAAGACTAGAAATAAGAAAGTGTAGTTTAAGTGCCCGTTTGGAAGTGCTTTTTTGGAGAAGCACTTAAAAGTGCTTTTAGTATTTTAAGAGTTTTTTTACCTTGAAAAGCACTTTTCTGAGAAGCACCAAATATGTGCTTCTTGAAAAAAGCACTTTCAATAATTTTAGATTTCAAAATTATTTTTAATAATTTTTTAAAATTTTGAATTTTATTCCAAAAGTGCTTTTTTACTCTAAAATAAGCACTTCCAAACGGGCCCTAAATTCAGGAAACTCGACTAAGCACACTATAAATATTCTAAGACTTTAATTCTCACATCTCCTCCTTGGATTGGTTTCTCATGAAATTCTTAAACCTACTAACTTTGCACTAAAAATAAGTAAATTAACGCACAAATGCTCTATAAATGCAAATAGTCTAATTCCAAGGGGAGAAAGTGTAATATTGCAATTTAAGCACAAAAGTCAATATAAAAATACCATTTTCATCCTAAAATGATGTCTCCAAAGGGCTTATATTTAAACCAAAAAGGGAGACATCAAGACCCCCAACTCAAACTTGTATCGTCCCGATACAATAAAAAATAAAAACATAGTGAAGTCTCTAAAATATCAGCTATATCAATGAAGCACTGAGGAGAAGAAGATAGCAAAATATATAGAATAACCTCAAAGCAACTACTTAGAAAATTTCATGCAATAATATTTACAAACTACATACCTGCACACTTGTCATATCTACAATCAACACGGCTTGAATTCAAGATTGGATTAGCTTCGCAATGTAAGAAGGAGAGGATCTTTACTCAGTTCACCAAGGAGGCTATAGATTGTTCATCGAATTTCACTATCCAAAGATCCACTTAACTAATCTCTAACGGCTCAATCACTTCTAGAATACATAGCAAAGAATCAAAAGGTCTTTAGGGTTGTAATGTTGGCTTAGGGACGGTATGATAAGTATATTTGGATAATTTAGAGTGAGCTTTTGGCTCTCTCCTCACTAGTTATCAACGAATCGCCCTAGAGCTTGAGTTACTCTCGTAAAACATACTCACTCAACCCAATGAATTCCTTGATGCACAAATTAGCATCCCCAATAACCCAATTAAAGCATAAAGATGTTCACATAAAAATTCCTCTTTGCCGGTCCAAATATATATTCTTTTCATATGAATTTTTTTCTTTATAGCTATGATTCTCTTTTTGATGTTGAGATATCACGCTATTTTTCATAAATTATGCCTTTTCATAACATTAGCTCGTAGCTTCTTTTTCATTTACTATTACCCCGGCAAAGGGTTATAATATAATAAACCTGTGAATCATCATCAATATATAGAACAGAGCACACTTAATAAGCTCAAAAATCCCAACCCAATAATATTTCCCATAATGGTGGACCCACCACCCCAAACTCAAGCTTTAAAACAATTGTCTATGCATCGCGATTCGAGTGCGGGTCATATGGAAATGCCTAATAAACTAAAGGGATATGGCTTATAATGTGGCTAATAAAAAGGCTTTAGAAAGGTTAGAAGGGGCTGAGAAGGATATATAATAATAAAATGGACAGCAAGCTAAAAGGCAACAAGGGGCTTATGAAAGAACCGCCTTAATCACTTTCTAAACTATGAAATTTCGTCATTCTCTTACCTTTAGCACGTTCATTAAATGGGTTTATCAACTAGCTTGGATCTCACGGCCTACACACCACTCATGGCTCCCTGATATCGAACATACTTTATATCGCATTGCTAACTAATCTTTTCTTTACTATCAATGTGTTTTCCTACAAATACTCAAAGCATACAAAATAAAGCAGCTCATAAACGTACTACTTTCTATCATCAACTTACTAAGCTTGTGCTTTCAAGCTATTAAACACATTCTACATCTAATCCATCTCTTAAAAAATTCAAATTTTTTCAAATTTCTCTAAAAAAACAGTAAATCACATAAAAATGGAGATGAGGGACAACGAATCCCCGCCCCCAACTCAAAAATGAGTTGTGTCCCCACGACTCGAAAAGACTCAATAAAAATAAAAATAGCAAATAGTGCATATTGAGAAAATGGTAAGGAAGGAAGAAAACATACTCTTCGTGGCAATTGCCTCGCTTGATTAATACCCAAGATAGGGTGCAGTGATCTCCTTGTATGTAAACTCCATGTATCACCGATTTCGCTTTCCCTTACATCCTCTTGTGCTCCATCCCAATCAATCACACTCTAGAAATCTCTTGTATAACTTCTTCCAACACCCAATACCTTGCCTTGATACTTCATCTCCCTTACACTTGATTAAATCTCTGTTATTTCTTTATCATCTCTTTTGACCCCCAACTCAAAGCTTTGAACACTTTTGAAATTTGAACTCTTGATTATAGGTGGAACAAGCTTTATTTGGATTAGGAAAGGTCTTAGGATGATAATTCTCCATATGGGTATGATGGAATCAAGCTTTGGTGATATGGGTTTAAGGATTTATGGAAGAAGATTTTAAAATTTAGGCTCTTGATTCTTGGATTCTAGATGTTTTGATATGATTTGGATGGTTGTATCTTCTTTGTAGTGATGTAGGGAAGGATTTGGATTTGATTTCATGGTGATTTGGTTGTGTTTTGATGTTAGGTGAAGGTTTGTTGAAGCTTTAATGGAGTTGGGAGAGGTTTGGAGAAGAAAAAGAGGCTTAAGGTTTAGTAAATTCGGACTAATAAGAATTAACCCTCTTTTATAAGCTTGAAAACCTGTTTTTCTCTCTCCAGCAGCGCCGTGCGGACCATCCCTGCAGACTAGGGGGTGCACCGCAGGGGTACACCGCACCTTCTGATGCTCCCTTCGTCAAAATACCCGTGATAGGACCCGTGGCACGCGTTTTTGACCTCGCGGACCATGGCTGCGGACTAGGGGTAGTCCGCGGGGGTAGTCCGCGGCTCCTTTTTTGGTTCTGGACAAGAACCGTGGCTCCACCCGTGGTACAGGTTTTAACCCTGCGGACCAAGGCTGCGGACTAGGGGTTGTCCGCGGGGGTAGTCCGCACAGGTCATTCCTTCGCTCCGAAAATTTTTTGCTCGCGTCCCTGATGTCTCCTCATTTGTGATAGTAAAATATACTCATGAGACATCATTTTAGGCTTATTTATTAGTTTATAGGTTGATTTTAGCTTAATTTAGTGCACTTTCCTATTTTGGGTCTTGATTTGTAGAATTATTATTTTTTAGAGCATATTGGGTTTAATTGTTTATTTAGTGTGAAGCTTTAAAGATAATTATGGAGATTAATTAGATTCCAAGTCAAAGACAACAACTTATGGAAAGAGATGTGCATGGAAATTGGAGATAAGGAAATAAAAGCTAAAAAGATGGAAAAGGAAAAGCTGCCTAAATCTGGGATTCTGCACACACGTCTAAAGATTGGTGTTTTTACCTAAGAAATAGGCCGAATTTGGTAATTTCCTTCTAAAGGGCCTAGATAATTCTGTTGCGATTCTTTTGGTATCTTATAGAGAAAAATCCGACCAATAACGAAGAAGATACACTCAAAATAGCGCAGCAGTGTTTTCCTTACGAATTGGAGTTGGGCTAGGAGTCCATTACTTGAAGTTATCTCCACCAAACGATTTAGGTCAACCTCTACACTATAAATACAGCCTCTTAACACTCTTAAATAATCCTTGGTGAAACCTTAAACCAAGAGGAAGCTTAGAACACAAGAGAGAAGTCTGGAAGGAGCTGTCATCAACAATGTCTTCTTCTACCTTTAGATTTGTAATTTCTTTCTTTTCTTTCATGAACTAAATTTCTTTAGCTTAAGTTTTAGCATATATGTATGAACCCTAGTTTTGATTGACATCTATCTAATTTGGGAATTTAATGTTTTAAATAGAATTATAGTTTTTATTCTCTGTTTATGTGTTTGGATATATATTCTGTGTTCTTGTGGACGGCCGCCATTAGAATTACCATCTAGTAATTAGGGTACCATTGACAACGGTGTTTAATTGCATGTTTAGCACATAACATTTAGTTTTAGGTTTGATCTGACAACCCAACCTAGCTAGATAATCACTATGGTTGAGTCTTGTGACTCTTTACCAATTACAGGAAAAGTTTGCTTAGGAAGCCTTATTGACACAGGTAAATCCTATTTTAAACTACCGATAGCATATTGGGACCGATTAGGGAAATACTACATAATTCGCCCTTACATGTTTAGAACGGCAAAACTAGTGGGGATTACATGCTAATAACTTAAGCTATATTCTCATATCACTTCTCTTTCATATTTAATTTTCTGTCTTCAATTTCTTAGTTTTAATTTAGTTTATTAGAAAATCAAACAAAAATCTATTTATCTTTACTTTTACTTGCGTTTATTTGTTCTAGCTTTAATTATTTGCACTTGCTATTTGCATAAGATTCCTCTAACCTCTGTAGTCTCTGCGGAACGAATCTTTATCTAAAACTTGCATACGATCTGTATACTTGCAGAACCGTGTAGTTCTAGGGTGTTTTTGCACTTATTTTACATCTTATTTTATCACACCCTAGGCCCCACCAAGTTTTTGGCGCCGCTGCCGGGGACTACATCGTTAGTCCTTGTGCATATATCTTGTGCTTTTATTTTTTTTTAGTTCTATTTTACGCTTTTTGTTTTTAGTTTTTGTTTTTCAGATTTAGTTACAGATGGAGAACCCAAGGAGACTTGAGCTACCCATCGAGTTCAGAGTGGAGCCACGAGGAATTCGCGCTCCAGAAATCCAAGCCGCTAAATTTAAACCTGATCCGGGGATGCTAACTCAATTTGCATCTCATGGATTATTCAGCGGAGATGCACATCAAGATCCTATCCGATATATTCAGAAGTTCATGCAGATCTGTGATGCTTATATCGTAAGAGGAGTTACTAGGGAGCAAGTATATTACCTGATGTTCCAGTTCTTCTTGACCGGATGTGCAAGCGATTGGTACGATACCCAACACCCTCATGTTATCCCAGATTGGGACAAGCTCCAAACAAGATTCCTAGACCGTTTCTATCCGGTTAGTAGACGATTAAAAGATATGTTGGAGCTTGAACAATTTATACAAGAAGAGGAAGAGAGTTTGGGAGAAGCATGGTTACGATTTACAGAGAAGAAAGCGAGATGTCCATATCATAGATCCTCGCCGGATTATTATTTAACCTTGTTTTATAGAGGCCTTAATGATAAATCAAGAGAGAAAGCTAATTCGTTAGGAAACGCAGGTTTTGTGTTGCTAGAACCTGTAGAAGCTGAGTTGGGGATGGAGAGAGTTCTTGAGAACGAGAGAAGTTGGCCAAAGAAATCAGTAAAGGAGAACAATTTAGAATCTCTAAAGCTTAAGGAATTGGCTAAACAACTCGAAGAGCTAACAGAACAAGCCCGAACAATTGCTCAGGTGAATGCGGTACACACAATTCCTTCGTGTCTTGGTTGTGGATCAAGAAATCATGTGTGGGCAGGATGTATGAATAATCCAGCAGTAGCTTCCGTTCAATATCCTCAAGATAACTATTACTCTAATGGTTATAATTATCCTCAAGAAAGCTACACTAGTTATCAACAACCTCCATAACAAATGAGTGGGGACAGAAAACAAGAAACTAATCAGCAATCCCAACTTCAACCTTATAATCCTCCACAACCTATTCAAAAAAAGGCACCCATTGTTACGAAAACTTGTCAAGAACCGAAGAAAGATCCACCTAAACAATCAACGCAATTGGCAAAACAAAAACAACTCCAGAGTTTGACTTCATGTATGACTAAATTAATGCAAACCGTTGAGAAGAAAATAAATCATAGCCAACAGAAAGTTCGAACTCAGGAGAAGGTTATAAAGCAACTAGAGCATACTATATCACAGATGGCGAGTACATTACAAACTAGGCCGAAAGGGCAACTCCCAAGTGATACTGTTGCTCCTAGGGATAATTCTTGCCATGCAGTTGAATTGCGAAGTGGGAAGCAACTGCCTCCACCGAGACCAGAACCAGAACCTGTCCCTATTCCAGAACAAAGGGGGAAAGAAACAATCAAAGACACAGGCAAGGAGGTAGTTAAACCAAAGAGTGTCCAAGCTGAGACACCTGAAACACCAAGACAACCAGTGGAACTCAATACACGCCCTCCACCACCATACCCTTCACGTGTCAGAAAAAAGGACAATGACCTGGAATTCAAGAAATTCATTGACATGTTGAAGAAACTGGAAGTCAATATACCCCTTGTTGAAGCTCTCAAGAGGATGCCAAGCTACATGAAATTTATGAAAGACATTCTCTCCAACAAGCGAAGCATAGAGACTGGGGAACCAATTGGATTACCTAGGGAGTGCAGTGCTATATGTCAAAATGAGTTGCCACCGAAACTAGAAGATCCCGGAAGTTTTACAATACCTATCGGCATTGGAGAAAATTGGACCGGGAAAGCATTATGTGATTTAGGGGCGAGTATCAATCTCATGCCTAAATCCCTGTTCGAGAAGCTTAATATCGGAGAAGTAGTGCCTACATCTGTGGTACTACAAATGGCGGATCGCTCCCTCTCACGACCAGTAGGTAAAATTGAAGATGTTTTAGTTAACGCGGGCTCTTTTATTTTTCCTTGCGATTTTATTATCCTTGACTACGACGCGGATAAGAATGTCCCCATCATTTAGGGTAGACCATTCTTAGCCACGGGGCGTACACTAATTGATGTTGAGAATGGTGAGTTGATCATGAGAGTACAAGGCGAACAGATACAATTTAATGTGTTTCAGGCTATGAAATATCCTAAAGCGAAAGACGAGTGCTTCAAGGTAGATGTCATCGAAAAGATTACGCAAGAAGTCTTCAATGAAGAGAACGTAAATGATGATCTTGACAAAGCCTTAGCACCTGAAACACCAGAACTCGAGACTCCCCCTGAAGATGTTGCTGCATTAGGATTAAACGTGCGAGAACTACTTCGAGAGCCAGGTGACATTGAACCAATGAAACAACCATATATAATATGTCCACCTGTTCTCGAAGAAAACCCACTTCCAGATCACTTACGCTATGCATATCTAGGTACGAACAAAACTTTGCATGTTATTATTTCTGCTAACCTTTCAGGTCCCCAAGAGGAGAAGCTACTTCAAGTACTTCGCGCAAACAAAGAAGCAATTGGATGGACTATTGCTGACATCAAGGGAATTAGTCCTTCCGTTTGCAAACACAAAATCATTCTTGAGAACGAAGGTGGGCGATCTATAGAAGGACAGAGAAGACTCATGCCAGCTATGAAAGAAGTAGTGAGGAAGGAAGTTATCAAGTTGTTAGACGCAGGAATTATCTATCCGATTGCTAGCAGTGATTGGGTTAGTCCAGTGCAGTGTGTTCCTAAGAAAGGAGGTTTCACTACCATCCTTAATGAGCAAGGCGAAGCCATACCATCAAGACCAGTTGTGGGGTGGCGCGTGTGCATGGATTACCGAAGACTTAACAAAGCAACAAAGAAAGATCACTTCCCGTTACCGTTCATTGATCAGATGCTAGACAAGCTTGCAGGGAGAGAATATTATTGTTTCCTAGACGGATATTCGGGTTATAATCAGATTTGTGTGGATCCCCTCGATCAACACAAAACAACTTTTACATGTCCATTTGGCACTTTTGCTTATAGAATAATGCCGTTTGGTTTATGCAATTCACCTGCCACGTTCCAGAGGTGCATGATGGCTATATTTTGGGACATGATTGATAAATATTTGGAGGTTTTTATGGATGATTTTTCGGTGTTCGGAGACAGTTTTGATGATTGTTTGAGTAATCTTGAGAAAGTCCTTGTGAGATGTAGAGAAAATGATCTCGTGCTTAATTGGGAAAAATGCCACTTCATGGTTCAAGAGGAAATTGTGTTGGGACATAAAGTTTTGAAAGCAGGAATGGAAGTTGATCGTGCTAAAATTGAGGTTATCAAAACACTACCACCTCCAGTTTCTGTTAAAGGAGTGAGAAGTTTCTTAGGTCACACAGGATTTTATCGAAGATTTATTAAAGATTTCTCCAAGATCGCCAAACCGCTTTGCTCTTTACTTGAAAAGGATACTCCTTTTAATTTTACTGAAGAATGTCTTCAAGCGTTTTTGACAATTAAGGAGAAACTGATCTCTACACCTATTGTTATACCTCCTGATTGGAAAGCTCCGTTTGAACTTATGTGCGATGCTGGTGATCACGCTATGGGTGTTGTGTTGGGACAGAGGAAAGACAAGATTTTCCACACGATTTATTATGCAAGTAAGACTTTCAACGCTGCCCAGATGAATTATACAGTAACGGAGAAAGAGATGTTGGCCGTAGTTTATGCTTTCGATAAATTTCGCCCCTATCTGGTTGGGAAGAAAACTATTGTATAGACGGACCATTCAGCTATTAGGTACCTCATGGAGAAAAAGGACGCTAAGCCGCGTCTTATTAGATGGGTACTATTGCTTCAAGAATTTGACATAGATATTCGAGACCGAAAAGGATGCGATAATCAAGTTGCTGATCATTTATCAAGGCTCGAAGGATCTAATGCGAACAAAGAACCATTATTGGTTAAAGAGGTATTCCCTGATGAACAACTTTTTGCTATTAAACGTGCTTTTGTGCCGTGGTATGCAGATCTAGTCAACCTCATTGTGAGTGGTGTCTTTCCCAAAGATTTCCACCCACAACAAAGACAAAGATTGAACCACCAGGCCAAACAGTATTATTGGGATGAACCGTACCTCTGGAAGATATGTAGTGACCAAGTGGTTAGAAGATGTGTACATGAAGGTGAGATGGAGAAAATTATTGAAAGTTGTCATAGTTCGCCTTATGGAGGTCACTTTAAGGGCGATAGAACCGCAGCTAAAATTCTTCAATCTGGGTTCTATTGGCCAACCATACACAAAGATTGTCACAGTTTCGTCCAGTCATGCCACAGATGCCAGAAGAATGGCAATATATCAAAAAGAGACGCGATGCCGCTTAATAACATTCTTGAAGTTGAAATATTTGATGTATGGGGAATAGATTTCATGGGACCTTTCATCACTTCCTATGGAAATCTTTATATTTTGCTTGCAGTAGACTACGTATCGAAATGGGTAGAAGCAGTGGCAACACCAAAGAACGATGCTCAAACAGTGATTAAATTCTTAAAATCAAACATCTTTTCAAGACATGGTACGCCACGTGTTCTCATCAGTGATAAAGGTACCCATTTTCTTAATGCTCCCGTGAGACATTTTCTTAAAAAGTTTGGAGTGAAACACCGTACTTCAACCGGTTATCACCCACAAACTAACGGTCAAGCTGAAGTTTCCAATCGGGAAATTAAATCTATTCTGGAGAAGACCGTGAACAAATCAAGAAAAGACTGGTCTTTAAAGCTAGATGATGCTCTCTGGGCATACAGAACAGCATTTAAAACACCAGTTGGGGCATCTCCATATCGCATGGTCTACGGCAAAGCGAGTCATCTACCGATTGAACTAGAAGATCGAGCCTACTGGGCTATTAAAACTCTGAATCTAGACCCAGACTTGGCCGGGAAGCAAAGGATGATGCAATTGAACGAATTGGAGGAGCTTCGTTTTCATGCCTATGAAAATTCACGTCTCTATAAGGAGAAAACAAAGCGATGGCATGATAAACGGCTCCGTCCAAAGCATTTCGAGATTGGACAGAAGGTTTTATTATACAACTCTCGATTTTCGAACTACCCAGGAAAGCTTAAATCCCGTTGGGGAGGACCTTACATTGTTACCAAAGTCACACCTCATGGAGCGATTGAGATTGAAAATCCAGCCGAGCAACGGACATTCATGGTGAATGGCCAGCGTTTGAAGAGATACTATGACAGTGAGGACTTTGGGCAAGGGGAGAAAATCTACCTTGTCGAATGCGATTAGCCTGAGGTACACGTCTAACTCAAAGACGTTAAACAAAAGTGCTCTTGGGAGACACCCCTTGTTTTAATTGCTTTTTAGATTAGTTGTTTTTGCTTTGTAGTGTTTAATTTTAAGTTAGTGTATATTTTTAATTGTGTTTTCAAGCTAATGGGAGAGAAAGGTAGTGTGTTATTGTGCAGGAAACGAGTTTGGGGTCAAAAGGAAAAAATCTGGAGGAACTTCAAGTCTGGCGCGGACTACCCCGCGGACTACCCCATGGTCCGCAGGGATGCACCGCGCCCCAGAAACCCGTGCCACGGGTTGGCTAGCTCGGGTTTTATCCAGAAAGTCGAAAAAAAAAATCGTGGGGCATGGCGCGGTACACCGGACCCTAGTCCGCACGGTCAAAACCCGTGCCACAGGTTGGGTACCACGGGTTTTTTTACGGACATGCCGCGGACTACCCCCTGCACCGCACCCCTGGTCCGCGACCCAAAAACCCGTACCACGGGGTGCTAGCTCGGGTATTATCCAGTGGGCAAAATTTTGGAGCAACAGAAGCTGCGGTACACCGCGGGTCTTGTCCGGTGCACCGCTAGGAGGCGGTTTGTGAAGGAATTCTTTTTCTAATCAAATTCTTACCTTATGAGATTAACCCTAGCCTTCCATACACGAAATTTTCAGACCCAAACCCTATATATACACCTTAAAGCTTGTGCAAACCTTCACAATTAACACAACAACTCATCAAATCCTCTCCACCATCTTCCATAAACACAATCCTTCATCAAAGTCATCACACTACACCATCAAAACACCATCAAATTCATCAAGCTTTAAAGTTTTCTTTCAAGATCAATCAAATAACCTTTCTCTTTCATTAATTCCAAGCAACAACATCAAGCTAAACCAATTTTCCTTAAACTTCTTAAACTTTTAATCCATCCTTGGTATAACTTGAGTTGTGGGTGAAACAAGCATGACTAACAGATCTGAAGCTATGGAATACAAGAGAAAGTGTTCAATCCTGGGGAAGAACAAGAAATTGCCCGGAACCACCATTGAGAAACACATCAATCTTGATGAGGTTTCTGAAGAATCAAAAGAACAGGCACCTGAACAACCACTACCAAAGAAGAGATTAACTGCTAGAATGTCCACACCAAGGAGGCCTTTAGACAAAATAAAAATCCAAGACCAAGGTTCTTCTACCTCTTCTTCTAAAATTGCTTATGATCTTCCTCCGTGGGCTATTCAGTTACAGAACGAAGTTGAAAGACTACGTGGAGATAACAAAGACCTTTGGGTAGAAATAATGCAATTGGAAACAAAGATAGAGAATTCGACCTTGTACAAGGATATAGATGATTACACCGATCCCTCAGCTTCAGAAGATGAGGATGACATGATGGATCTCTATGGCCAACCAGGTAAGTCATTCTAATTTTTCTCAATAGCTTGGATGCATTAGGTAGTTTAGTTAGTTTTATTTTAAAATTTTATTCCATTCTTGAGTCTTTTTCGAGTCGTGGGGACACGGCTCACTTTTGAGTTGGGGGTGGGGATTCGTTGTCCTCATCTTTCTTTTTGTTTTTGCATAAAATTTAAAATTTTTAGGTTGAATTAAGGCATAGAATATTTTGAATGTACCTATTTGAGCATGATTTTATTAGGTCAATGATAGTAGGTAGTATGTTTTTGAAAGATGCAAATAAATTGTTTAGCATGCATGTATGAAAACAGGAAATAAAGGATAGAAAAGTTAATGAGCAATGCTAAGAAATCACGTTGAAACTTAGGAATAGTTATTTGGTGTGTAGAACGTGAGGTTTAAAATTAGTTGAAAACCCACTTGTCTATGAACTAATAATGAAAACGTAACGAAATCTGGTAGTTAGAAAAATGACTAAGGCAGTTCTTTCGTGATAAAACACTTGAAGCCTTTATACGTTCTCACCCTTTGTTTGATAGTATTGTTATGATTTATCCGTCTTAGCCCCTCTGAGCCTTTCTAAAGCCTTTTTATTGAAACACATTATAATCCTTACCCTAGTTTTTAGGACTTATCTATATGACCCGCACTCGAATCACAAAACCTGAGACACTCGTTTTAGAGCTTGAGTTTGGGGTGGTGGGTTTCATAATTAGGGAACTTTGGGAATTATCTTTGTGATTTTATTGATGATGAATTGTTATTATTGTAACCCTTTGCCGGGGTAATAGTGAATGAAAAAGAAGCTACGAGCTAAATTTGCCAACAAGGGCATAAAAAGAAAGAATATATATGAGAAAAAAAATAATAGTGATATCTCACATCAAAAGAGAATCATAACTATACAAAAATTGATTTGAAAAGAAAATATATATTCGGACCGGCAAAGTGGATTTTATATCATCAAATGTTTTAATTGGGAGTATTGGGGATGCACATTAAAAAGCATCAATAAATTGGGTTGAGTGAGAACATCTTCGAGTGAACAACTCAAGCTCTAGGACGATTCGTTGATGGCTAGTGAGGAGAGAACCAAAAGCTCACTTTTCATTATCCAAATATACCACACCCGTCCTTAAGCCAAGTTATAACCAAGACCTTAGGATTTCTAACTACTAGATGAAGAAACAATTGAGCTATTAGGTAGTAGGTAAGTGGACCATTGGATGCTGTATTTGGGACCTATGAACAACCTATAGCCATTAACCTGAACTAAGTTATCATCCTCTCATTCTGGCATTGCGAAATTAATCTTAACTTGAACTTATGGATTGTTGATTGCATGTGTATTAGGCATATTTGTGCATTATTTCTTGAGCATTACTACATGAGACTTTTTGGATTTTATTCTCTAGGATCATTCATTATATTGTGTTCTTGTTCTCCTCCGACTTCTTCTTGTTTATTTTGACTACCCTACTGTTCTTTACTTTTATTGTATCGGGACGATACAACTTTGAGTTGGGGGTCTTGATGTCTCCTCATTTGTGATAGTAAAATATACTCATGAGACATCATTTTAGGCTTATTTATTAGTTTATAGGTTGATTTTAGCTTAATTTAGTGCACTTTCCTATTTTGGGTCTTGATTTGTAGAATTATTATTTTTTAGAGCATATTGGGTTTAATTGTTTATTTAGTGTGAAGCTTTAAAGATAATTATGGAGATTAATTATAGTCCAAGTCAAAGACAACAACTTATGGAAAGAGATGTGCATGGAAATTGGAGATAAGGAAATAAAAGCTAAAAAGATGGAAAAGGAAAAACTGCCTAAATCTGGGATTCTGCACACACGTCTAAAGATTGGTGTTTTTACCTAAGAAATAGGCCGAATTTGGTAATTTCCTTCTACAGGGCCTAGATAATTCTGTTGCGATTCTTTTGGTATCTTATAGAGCAAAATCCGACCAATAACGAAGAAGATACACTCAAAATAGCGCAGCAGTGTTTTCCTTACGAATTGGAGTTGGGCTAGGAGTCCATTACTTGAAGTTATCTCCACCAAACGATTTAGGTCAACCTCTACACTATAAATACAGCCTCTTAACACTCTTAAATAATCCTTGGTGAAACCTTAAACCAAGAGGAAGCTTAGAACACAAGAGAGAAGTCTGGAAGGAACTGTCATCAACAATGTCTTCTTCTACCTTTAGATTTGTAATTTCTTTCTTTTCTTTCATGAACTAAATTTCTTTAGCTTAAGTTTTAGCATATATGTATGAACCCTAGTTTTGATTGACATCTATCTAATTTGGGAATTTAATGTTTTAAATAGAATTATAGTTTTTATTCTCTGTTTATGTGTTTGGATTTATATTCTGTGTTCTTGTGGACGGCCGCCATTAGAATTACCATCTAGTAATTAGGGTACCATTGACAACGGTGTTTAATTGCATGTTTAGCACATAACATTTAGTTTTAGGTTTGATCTGACAACCCAACCTAGCTAGATAATCACTATGGTTGAGTCTTGTGACTCTTTACCAATTACAGGAAAAGTTTGCTTAGGAAGCCTTATTGACACAGGTAAATCCTATTTTAAACTACCCATAGCATATTGGGACCGATTAGGGAAATACTACATAATTCGCCCTTACATGTTTAGAACGGCAAAACTAGTGGGGATTACATGCTAATAACTTAAGCTATATTCTCATATCACTTCTCTTTCATATTTAATTTTCTGTCTTCAATTTCTTAGTTTTAATTTAGTTTATTAGAAAATCAAACAAAAATCTATTTATCTTTACTTTTACTTGCGTTTATTTGTTCTAGCTTTAATTATTTGCACTTGCTATTTGCATAAGATTCCTCTAACCTCTGTAGTCTCTGCGGAACGAATCTTTATCTAAAACTTGCATACGATCTGTATACTTGCAGAACCGTGTAGTTCTAGGATGTTTTTGCACTTATTTTACATCTTATTTTATCACACCCTAGGCCCCACCAGTCCCTAACTCGATTTCTCCAATTCCTGTGCATAAAAAACACGAATACCTTTCTCAAATATGCAATATTAACTAAAAAAAATGCGTAATTAACTAATATACACTAAAAAAAACTAAACTAAGAAAGCAATTAAAGCTTGGGGTGTCTCCCAAGAGCACTTTTATTTAACGTCATTTAAAGTTTGATGGGTTACCTCCATTATCCCTTGGTTATGTAACCTCCCCAGCAGTGGGTAAGGCTGTGTATGTCGACAATTCGCGTCCTTTGACCTCTCGAAGGTTGTATCTCTATTAATTTTGGTGTCACTACTCGAGTAACAACAAATGGTCCCATCCACTCCTTTTTGAAACCTCGTGGTATATTCTCTTGTTTGGAGGCCTTACAAGCAACCGTGGTTCCGACCCCAAACTCATTTTTAGCTTTCTCCTTCACGGGTTCATGGTGGTGGTCCTTCTCTTTAAACTCTTTAGATACTTCTAGAATAATGGGGAACTCAAGTGGCTCCTCCTCTAGAATTTTGTCCAAAACAAGGGATGTTTCAGAACTTTCTTTTGTTATGAGGGCCACGTCTTCAATCTCGATCTCTACACTCGCATTTTCCTTTGTTTTCGGAATATCTTCTGTGACTACTTGTTGCGGTGTGAGTTCTTTTGTATTACTTTCAAGCATTTGGGTGTAGGCTTTGTCTTGACACACCTCTACAAATGCTTTATCGATGTCACCGTTTGAATGATTCGTCGTTATTGGATTTGGAGGTGACATCAATGGAGTACTAGGTGGTGAATCCATCCTAGTATCTTCTTCTTCTATCTCTTCTCTAACCAAGATTTCAATATTTGATTCCTCTAGATGCGGCTTGGCTGGGTTTTCCATGGATGTAATCGTCCCTTCACAAGGTGTAAATTCAATTTCGACTCCATTACCAACAATTGACTCATCTATGCTTAGCGTGGTTGATTCTTCTATTGTTGGAATCTCTAGTTCACTAGGTGCAACTTGTGGTGATTCCACTTCCTCCTCTTCTTGAAGGCTAAACTCTGTGGCTACATCGAACCAAACATCGCTATAAATTTGAATGGCCTCATCATCAAAATTTGTACCTTGGCCAGTTTGCATAGAGGGTACTTGTTGTAATTTCTCAATTGTTTCTGTGAGTTGCGTCAATCGTTGCTCCATTATTTGATGATGTTGTTGCATGACTTGCACTAATGATATGATAGCATCGATTTTCGCCTCACTCGTTACTATATGATCCGCCGTGGCTTTCATGAAACAATTGAGGGAGTCCTCCAACTTCTTGAGCCTGTCATAATGATCTGTCAAGCTCTTGCATGTCAAGTCCATGAATTTGTGTACTGGCATATAACAGGTCTGTTTTGGATTTGGCTCTTGATAGAGGGAAATCTCCATACCTAAAGAAAAACCTGAAAAGAGACTAAAAAAAAAATAACGTAAAACTGAAAACAACTAAAATTACCAACCTAACTTAAACACAAATTAAAATAACCGCTTTGAATCCCGGCAGCGGCGCCAAAAACTTGGTGGTGCTGCTGGGGTTTTAAAACCGATCAAATCACAATAGAATAACTATAATAAATCCCCGGCAGCGGCGCCAAAAACTTGATGGGTCCTTGTGTGTTATAAAATAATGAAATAAAAGCAAAGGAATAAAGGATCCACAGACCGCAAGTGTACGGGTCGTACCAAGTAATAGATAAGTAAATACGGGATTATCGTCTCCACAGGGATTTAAGAAGTTATTCTAAATCCGTATTCAATATTAGAATAGATAGTTTTGGTTGTTTTAAAAAGATAAATAATAAAGGTGTTTGTTTTCTAATTAACTAAATAATAAAATAGACAATAAAATAAACAATTAATAATTATGCAAGAAAGATAAGGATATGCACGTATGAATCTATCCTATTGAATCTATGATTAATAAGAATAAGGGTGAATGGGAAATCTCACACTAGTCGGGAATCAAATATCTCCTAGCCCCTTGTCGGGTGGACCTAGAAGCTATCCTAAAGTACTATAAACCCCTGTATGGGCGAATATGCCTCTTTGGATGAATACTATTATACCTCTTTGGCTACGTGGTTAGTCAAGCCTGTCGGTCAAATAACGGATACCACGCGTCTATATCCTAGTTCTGTAATTAAACCCCCCCTGTCGGATGATCACTTCGCCACTAAAGTGAATAGCTCAATTACTAAAACCTACCCTTGATTCATGACTTCAATGATAGTGAACAAGCACAAGAATATAGTCAATGGAAATTAAGAACCAATTCAATTAAATACTAAAATCCCAGATTCAAAGTAAAACAGAAAAACAATAACCAAAGGTTCATATAATTACAATCCTAAAGAGAAATTATGCATAATAAAACTTCTTAGATAAATAGCTTAGAAATACCTCATAGACAAAATAGATCTAATACTAAATTACCCAAAGAATAGAGATGGAGAAGTGTTGAATTGATGTAGTTAAGCTCTAGCTCTTGCTTCTTCCTCCTCTAGATCATCTTGATTGCTTCTATGATGAATTATTTGTGTATATTAAGCTTATGCAGCCAAGGGATGATTTTCAAAGGTTTAGAGCTGGTATTTATAGGTGTTAGGTCGAATTACTTGGAGTGAAAGACAAATCAAGGACTCTTTAATTCGTAACCCTAAAATCTAGGAAAGGTAAGATTCTGCTGCTGATTTGATTTGGTCATATATTTTTCAATACTTATCCGTTTGAGGAGTTCCAATATATGAAACCGCTTGCCTCGGAAAGAGCTTTCTATTGGTGCAGACCACTCGCCCAAATTCCTAGCCAATCTTTAGTTATGAATTGATCTTTGAAACGTGGCTGGAATTTCAGATTCATAAGGCAGCTTTATCTTTTCCTAATTGAACTCTACTTCCTTCTATCTCCAGATTTCTTCAAGATCTTCTTTCCTTATCTCCTTAGAATTGATTTAGCATCTAATTTATTTCCATATTATCTCTAAAGCTTCACATTAAATAAATAATTAAACCGCATATGCTTTAAAAATAATAAATCATTAAATCAAGACTAGAAATAAGAAAGTGCAGTTTAAATTCAGAAAACTCGACTAAGCACACTATAAATATTCTAAGACTTTAATTCTCACTTCTCCTCCTTGGATTGGTTTCTCATGAAATTCTTAAACCTACTAACTTTGCACTAAAAATAAGTAAATTAACGCACAAATGCTCTATAAATGCAAATAGTCTAATTCCAAGGGGAGAAAGTGTAATATTGAAATTTAAGCACAAAAGTCAATATAAAAAGACCATTTTCATCCTAAAATGATGTCTCCTAAGGGCTTATATTTAAACCAAAAAGGGAGACATCAATCACGCTTTTGCGGCCTAGGCGGTCTACCCGGGCCTAACGCCTAGGCGGGATTATACGGGGTCTAGGTGAGATTAGGCGGTTTTGATTCCTGCTGTGTATTTTTGTATATTTAGTAATATTATACGTAACAATTATAACAAGTTTAACTATTTAAGTCATATAGTTCATCTACCAACACTATAGTATATATAAACATACTTAAATTTGAGTTATAATATCAATTCAAAAATTACCGAGAATAGAAAAAATAAAAAACGCCTAGGCGGCCATCTTTTGCCATTAATCGGTGCATCGGCGAGTTAGGTACCTCTTCCACAACGACTAAGGCGTTAGGCAAAAACGTCTAGCATTTTTACTAGGCGTAAGCAGCTGAGGGGGGAGATGACGCTTGGGCGGCGACTTCTACAACATAGCCAAAGACCAGAAAAAGACATATAAAGTATGTTGGAAAGTTCAACCTCTTATGCAGAAGATTATGGACCTGGTTATTTTGAGATCTCATAGTTGTATTAGGCAGGTTCCTAGATATAGGCATGAGGAAGAAGAATTATTAGGTAAGATTTTTAGGTGTATCCTTTTTCAAGGTATCTGGTTAATGATTTTTATCCCTTTTTGATTACTGTTGTGATTTATTTGTATAAACCAGTAAAACAATATAAAAATAATTCATAAATAAAATAAAACATAAATAAATAATTAACTTTACTTGTCGAGCCTCGTATTGGATCCGATGTGTTTAAGGTATTTAGACCACGTACCGGTGTCTTAAGTTTGTTGTCTTCAATTTTCAGGATACAATGACAAATGTATTTAGAAGAGACGGACACAAGAATGTTTCAGAATTTCAACAAACTTAATAAAGCTGTTTTTTTCTATCTCTCTCTTTTATGATTTTTTTAATGCTTAATGCTTTAAAAAACAAAATGATATATATATATATATATATATATATATATATATATATATATATATATATTCTACAAAATTTCATGTAATTTCAAATGATATAAGTGAATATATTACGTTAGTCTACAATTAGATAAAGGTATCAATATCCAAAAAGTTTAATTAAATTAAGTAACCGTCAATCACCATAAACATGGTCAAAACTTGGGTAAAACCCATTGACCAACAATCCCCACATTAATAAAAATTGACTAACCAACTAAAAGTATCCAAAATAATGCAAAATAATGCAAAATAATGCAAAATAATGAGAGAGAGCGAGAGGGAAGCGCAGAAGAATACTGCGCCGAGAAAGGTAGTTTTTTGGCCTTGAACCTTCTCTAGTATGGGCTGTCGGATTTACTTGCTAACTAGTGAACGTGATGTCTTAAACTATTTAGATTTTATGTGAACCAATCCAATAGAACTTACATAGTATTATTCCAAAGGTTATTTGGTTCTCATTGTTGTGTCCTTTTATGGCCTGGACAACTCTTGGTATAACATGAATAACCATTAGAGAATTTCGCCTGTAAAAATTCTTGTAGGGAGGTCCTACCCATGTTATTCATATAGGTGGTCTCTTGTTGATAGTATTCTTCATCAATCTATCTTATGTTATCGAACATACAAGAACCATCAAAAGTGTAACTTATCCTTCTTTTTTATAGGTAGCACTATTTTAATTTTGTCCTAGGAATGGTTCGGGGAGGTCTCCCCTCAGTGCGTCGCGCCGAGTTGCAATTTCATTATTCATTTTTCTATTTGAACCTATATTGTGGGATCTCCACTCTTCTAGGTAGGGTTCCCATCATGACAACTCATCTTTCATAGGCTTAAGACCCATTCCCCTTGACAAAACCCACACTTTCTCTCTTTGTAGATCTTTAGCCAGTAGATCTGCTACGTTGTCCTTTGATCGGACGTAATCAATTGTGATAACTGGTGGGTCCTAGGGTGTTATAAAATAAAGTGCAAAATAGAGGAACCACTTAACCGCAAGTGTACGGTTGTCCCAAGTAATATATGATAATCAAGTTCGTTCTTAGGGACGGATTAGGTTCAACCCAAATATTAATCAGATAGTAGAGATAATTGCTAAGCAGAAAATAAAAGATAGTAATTTTTTGTTTGGTTTTTATAAATGAAAATTGCAATTAAAGTAAAGACTAATAATTAAATTAACAGAAAGGAAATAAAACAAATAAAAGACTAACTTCAGATGAGAGGAATACTTGAGTCTCGCAAAGGAATCCACCTAATTAACGTTACCTATGCTTTGTTTAAGGGTAGAATTGGAATTATAATATTAGTCGGGACTCTAATATCTCCTAGCCCCCTGTCGGGTGGACCTAGAAGCTATCCTAAAGTATCATAAACACCTGTATGGTCGAATATGGCTCTTCGGATGATAAGATTTTACCTCTTTGGCTATGTAACTAGTTAAGCCTGTCGGTCAATAACGGACATTACACGGGTATTACCTAGATCTGTATTCAAACCCCCCTGTCGGATGATCACTTCGCCACTAAAGTGAATAGCCCAAATACTAAAAGCTAATTCTAGTTGTTCCTAAAAGAATTAGTAAATAAAACAAAGTAATATCCAATACCTAAAACTCAATTCAATTTAAATCTAACAATCCCAAATTCAAAACATAGATTAATTAATTAAGGTTCATCCCTTTTATGCGATTCTCAAGTATAAAGAAATTTAGCTCATGATGAAATTAAAAACTAACATAAAAGAAAAGGAATTCATGTTCAAATACAAAAGATAAATGAAAAACCTAAAGGGTAGAATGACTATGGTTGGAAGAACAGGATTCCTCCAGCTTCTAGCTTCTTCTCTCCTTCGTGCTCTGACTTGAAAACCTTAAGCCTCTTGTGTAATTCTCTGAAGTGTTTGACTCTCTCTCTAAAGATGTATATATTGAATGAATTGTGAGAGGTACTGAATTATGAGGTCTAAGGGGTGTATTTATAGGTGTTAGCAAGCCCTAGGTCGAATTACTTGGAGTGGAAGACAAGGCAAAGACTCTTAAATTCGTAGCTCTAAATTCTAGGAAAGGTAAGATTTGCTGCTGATTTGATTTGGTCATATCTTTTTCAATAATTATCCGTTTGAGAAGTTCCAATATATGAAACTGCTTGTCTTGGAAAGCTCTTTCTATTGGTGCAGACCATTCGTCCAGAATCCTTGCCAATCTTTAATTATGATTTAATCTCTAAAACGTGGCTGGATTTTCAGATTTCAAAAGGCAGCTTTATCTTTTCCTCCTTTGAATAAATCTTTCCTAAATCTTCTTATTTCCATGTAAATCTTCTTTCCTTTCATCTTTATCTTGACTTGGTCTCTAAGTAATTACCATTTATCTTTTAAAGCTTCACATTAAATAAATAATTAAACCGCATATGCTTAAAAAGAATAAATCAATAAATCAAGAAATCGAAATAGGAAAGTGTACTCTAAAAATAGAAACTCGACTAGAAATCACTTCCTAAAACTCTAAAATACACTAAGTCTTTATTCTCACTTCTTCTCCTTGGATTGGTCTTTCATGAGATTCAAGAACCTATTAACTTTGCATTAAAAGTAGTCAAATTTACGCACAAAAGCTCAGATTCCGCAAATAGTTAATTTCCAAGGGGAGAAAGTGCAATATGATCAATTAAGCCTAAAAGTCTATCAAATAAGTCATTTATTCACCTAAAATGATGTCTCCAAGGGGCTAAGAATTAGAACAAATAGGGAGACATCAATAACTCCATTTGGGAGCATTTGACTAACATTATTGTTTCTACGACGTATGTGTCTAAACTTACTGTTATACATCTCATTTAGTGCCCTACCAATGGCACTGTGACTATCGCAATGTATCTAGATAGCTGGCACATGATTTGGCCAATTAGGAATATCCTCTAAGGAATTTTGGAGCCACTTGGCTTCCTCAGCATCTTTGTCTAAAGATATAAACTCATATTCCATAGTGGATCTAGTTATGCACGTTTTCCTTAGTGAATTATCAAGACACGACTGCTTCTCCTAACATGTAGACGAATCCACTTATGGATTTTGAGTAGGGATGGCAACAGATCGGATTATTGCAAAAAAATCCAAAACCATGTCCATATCCATTTAATTTATCAAAAACCAAACCCTATAACGGATTTAACCATCAGACTTACTTTTCAAAACCATATCCAAATAATTCGGATTCGGTTTTTTAAACGGTTTTTCGGATTTTAACCATAACCCGGCTCGCAAGGCATCCCTCTCGCAGTAGGATTCCTAACATCGCCTCGCTCTTGTGACATGCCAAACTATAACTCTCTAAATATATTGAAAATATTGAAACAAGATCACAAATACATGAAAAATCTCCAATATATAAAATATTATGTCGATCTTAAATTAAATAACATTTTTGTTACTTCTCTTGTTAATTCTAATTAGATTTTAGTTTTGAGATATGAAAATACTTTTTTATCTATATTACTATAAAATATACAAAAACATATGATCATAAACGGATTTTTGGTTATTCGGTTTTATTTTTATCTAAATTTTTTACCTAAAGGATTTATCCATCGGTTACATATTTCAAAACCATAACCTAACGGTTTTATCCATGGTTGCATAATCGATTTTTAATCGGTTCAAATTTTCATTGATTTTGATTTTTAACCATAGCCATTTCCATCCTTATCTACAGTTGAGTTGAGACTTTTGGCCTTTTGGTAATTAAAAAATAAAAAAAATATAAGAAAGACGGACTTCAATATATATATATATAAAACGGATTTTCGGGTTTTCGGGTTTTTTTAATCTAAATCCATAACCTAACGGTTTTAACCATCGGTTTCACTTTTTAAAACCAAACCCTAACGGATTTAACCACGTTTACATAATCGGTTTTTATTCGGTTCGGTAATCCGTCGGATTCGGATTAAAATAGTAACCACTGCCATCCCTAATTTTGAGTATGTGGAGTCTGATATCCAGTTTGCATCACTGTATCCTTCTAGTACAACTTGATATCCTGTGTACAACAACCCTTCATTCAAAGTGTATCTGAGATGCCTTAGAACTCTTACAATAGCAATCTCTTCCTCGGATTATGTGTAAACCTACTTAGCTTGCTTACGACATGTGCTATATCTGGCCTGGTGTAGTTTGTTAGGTACATGAGACTCTGAATAACTCGAGAGTACTCCAACTGTTGATCGTATCCTCAATGTTCTTAGAAATATGTATTTTACATCACTAGGTGTCTTGGAGATATTTGTGTCGCCATTGCTAAATTTGTTTTATACTTTAACAATACAGTGTGACTGAGATAGTAAAATACCTTCAAATGTATGGAGAATCTTGATACCCAGAATAACATATCATCCATAAACAAAAACAAACAAATGACATTGTTTTTGTTACATGGTTACGTGTACCCAACTAATCCCACGGAGGATATGCCATCCCTCCCCAAGCATACCCCAAGACAAGTAAGAATTAGGTTTCCAGGGAGGGATTCAAACCCTGTACCTCTTGGTTGAGAGACAGGGTCTTGGCCATTTCAGCTAACCCAACTGGTTAATTACCGAATTTGTGGATTGAACCACGTACCTCCAATAGTGGGAAATGTGTCACTAACCGTCGGTCTAGTCCAAGTCATATGTGTATGTCATTTTGTTTTACATAAACACCTCCGTTTGAG
Source organism: Nemophila menziesii (assembly GCA_029959085.1). NCBI lineage: Eukaryota > Viridiplantae > Streptophyta > Magnoliopsida > Boraginales > Hydrophyllaceae > Nemophila > Nemophila menziesii. Next base: position 6,266,218 of record JARWIR010000032.1, read on the forward strand.
AAAATGAATCTATCAAATTTGTCATGTCATTGCTTAGTTGCATGTTTTAAACCATATAAGGATTTAACAAGCTTACATACTCGTTTCTCCTTAGCTGGAACTACGTAACCCCTAGGTTGTTCCATGTATATCTCTTCACTTATTTCTCCATTTAGGAAAACTGTTTTTACATCCATTTGATGCATTTGTATATCGAAGCTATAGGAATCAACATTCAAATGGATGATATTCTCGTGACTGTATAGTAGGTATCAAAATAGTCAAGTCCTTTATTTTGACCATAACCTTTTACAACAAGGCGAGCCTTGTATTTTTCAATAGACACGTCAATATAGTTTCTTATTAAATATCCATTTACATCAGAGTGATTTATTCCCAGGAGGTAGATCCACTAGTTCTGGTGGGTCCTGGGGTGTTATAAAATTAAGTACGAAAATAAAGGAACCACAATTACCGCAAGTGCACGGGTGTCCAAGTAATATCCGATAAATCGGATTTCGTTCTCAGGGACGGCTTAGGTTCAACCCAAATATTGATCAAGTAGTAAGAATAATTGTTGACATAAAAATAAATTAGAAGATTTTTGTTTGGTTTTCTAAATTTATAAGATGCAATTAGATAAAGACTAAAAGTAAATTAACAGATAAGAAATAAAGCAATTAAAAGGACTAACTTCAGAGATGAGGGATACTTGAGTCTCGCAAGGAATCCACCTAATTAACGTAACCTATGCTTTGTTTAAGGGTAGAATTGGTATTATAATATTAGTCGGGACTCTAATGTCTCCTAACCCCCTTAAAGATTGAGATGAGATTTATCCCATCTCCAACTTTAAGGTCGAGATGGAATTGTCCCATCTTTTATCTAAGATTGGGATGAGATTTGTCTCACCTTCAATTTTAAGATTGAGATGGAATCTGTCACATCTCCAATTTTAAGATTGAGATGGAATCTGTCACATCTCCAATTTTAAGATTGAGATGAAATCTGTCACATCTCCATTCTAAGATTGAGATGTGATTTGTATCATCTCTAATTTTAAGGTTTACATGGAATTTGTCTCATCTCCATTCTAAAATTGAGATGAGATTTGTCTTATTTCCAATTCGAAGATCGAGATAAAATTTGTCTAATCTCTATTCTATAATTGAGATGAGATTTGACTCATTTCAATTTGAAGACCGAGATAGAATTTGTCCTATCTCCGTTGTAAGATTGAGATGAGATTTGTTCCATTTCCAATTTAAAGACTAAGATGCGATTTGTTCTATTACTTTTTTAAGATTGAGATGAGATTTATCTCATTTCTAATTTAAAGACCGAGATGAGATTTGTTCTATCTCTGTTCTAAGACTGAGATGAGATTTGTCATATTTCCAATTTTAAGTCCGAAATGGAATTTTCCGTCAAAATTATTTCTAATGACCTAACTTTTATTTCTAACAAATCAAATTTAAAATTTATTCTTTTACTTAATAAATAAAATAGTATTAGTTAACCAGATTTTTTCTCATAACTATTACATATGTACCTGCCAACAATATATAATTCCGATCTAGATTAAATTCAATTAACATCCATGCTTGAAATAAGTAATAATGACTTGAAACAAAATTTAAGCAATATTTAGATATCTTTTTCTACTCAGATAAAGAATTAAATATACCAATAATTTTTGTTTGACAAAGCAAACAAAAATTAAGTAAATGATGGTTAAATTGAATTGTTCCGGGATATTGTTTTAAACGATATTTGTCACTCAGACCACAATTTTAAGATAGTTGAGAAGCTGGTCGGATTTGAAAAAACCATGACTATGTATTAGAACAAAAAATAAAAGGTACCAATTGGATCCAAAATTGATGCGAAAAATAACATATAATGCATCTTGGACTTTGTGTACACAACATGATCCACACCAACAGTAGTAATTGTGACTGCTCCGGAAGCTTCGTGTGATGTTGATTAAGTTGTACATTATCGAAACTTAACAAGTCACCCGATTTTAAACTACTAAGAGACAGGGTTGTCGTGAAGAATTTTAAAGGTGGAAGTATGAAATTCTCTCTACACCCCCTCTCCACAAAGAAACTTAAACACTCAATCTAAAAAACCTTTCCTACCTAATACATCTAAAGTCTTTACATTTTAGGTGTCGAATTCCTGTGCTTTAGTGTTTTCCTTCATTTTTCATCATACACTAAAACACTCTTCCCTCTCTTCTTCCTTTCTATCTTCGCTGCTTCTTCTTCTGGTGTATAAACTCCTCCTTCAATGGACTTCTATGCACCAAACCATCCCTTAGCAAAAAACAAAGCATTAGTAATATCACCGGATAATAATTCTATCTACAAAAAACTAAGTGAGTTCAAACTCATAGCTAAACTTCTACATATTGAGAAAACTAACCACATCTATATCAAAAATCATATCAACAAATATTGGTCCCTTAAGAGCAATGTTGAAGTTGAGAAATGTGGGGATAACACGTTCATCATCAAATGCAACAATGAAGATGATAGACAAAAAATATGGGAACAGAGACCTTGGACTGTCCAAGGAAAACACTTAGCAATTAATAAATATGAAGATGGAGAAACAAAGAGGGTTACCAACACAACTTTATGGCTACAACTTACTGGCACCCCAGCCTACCTACTTACCAAAAGCTGCCTCGAAAAGATGTTCAGCTATTTTGGAACAGTCCACCAAATCGAACTACCCTCAACAATTGAGGTTGATGATAACTCGGTAACAAGGCTTAGAGTGGATTGGAAGACCAATAATCCTCTAATAGCGGGTATTAACTACTGGGAATCAGAAGAAAAAGCAATATGGATTAACTTTAAATATGAGAACATTGGGCAAGTATGCTATGGGTGCGGTATTTTTGGTCACGAGGAGCTTAGATGCAAAAACCCTAAAATCTCACCCAAAATAGGTTCGTGGATCAAGCTTTCCACAAGAGGGCCAACACCTAAATCAATAGTAAGAGAAATTAAGGGAACATTTAATAAGAAGATTACCAATGAAGCCGGTATGAAGAACAAGGATGAACTCCTCACTAATGGAGTTTCTGAGCCAACCCAACTCGAGTCAACTCAACTCAGTAAGGGTACAATCAACGAGTCATCAGGTACAAACCCAATTTTTGAATTTGGTACGATGTTAGAGAATGAAGACAAAAAAGGACGAGGTAAAGGGAAAGAAGGACTATCGATGGAGGAGAAGGGTAGTGGTGGTACAAAACCTTTGGATAAGTTAGAAATGGAGAAAAGACAAAAACAAAGCGTTACGAAAGAGAGAGAGGCCAAGCTTGCCAAGCTGGCAATGAATATGGTAAATAAAATCAGCTCGCCAAAAGCCCAAACCACTAATATTCTCTTTGGCACTTATAAAAGCCCACCAAATAAAATACCAAGCCCAAATGTCATTTTCTCACATAAACCAAATACCAAAGGCCCAAACCCTCTAGCTGACCCAAACACACCCTCAAACCAAAATATCCCACACTCACATCCCAACAACTCTATCAGCTCAACCCCAAATCATATCGACACTCTCATCCGACCCCCAATTTCCGAGAACCCTAATTCACCTTCAACACCAATTGCGAACAACCAAAACTTCCATCTTACAAATCAAAATGAACATGACAACTACAATACACCTATTAACAAATCTAGCAACTCTAACACCTGTTTCTCTAGCTTCCAAGATCTATTTAAGAATTGTAGTACGGAGAAGAATCTTAAAAAGAAGAAAGAAGCACTAAGGGCATATGAAGAATCAAGCTCAAGGATGTCAGTGAAGGCTCGTAGTATTAAATTAGCTAAATTTGTTGACACTGAGGTCAATGAGAAGAGACAAAAAACAATCTGGGCTTCAAGAAAACGCAAACTTAGCAACTCGAAGAATGTAGAGGACTTAGAAGGTAATGATACAAGGAGTAACACAAAGAAGAACAAAGGTAAAACTGATGAAGAGGAGGTTAACAATGACTCGAAAGGTATAGAAGCAATGGAGTCGGAATCAAATGTTATGAAGACTGATGAGGTTTGCGGGGTTGACCCGAATCAACCCCACATTGATCAATGATACAAGCCTCCTGGAACTGTCAAGGTATTGGCAACACCTTGACAGTCCAGACCCTAGCTGGTTTTGTTGCTAAACACCAGCCTCAGGTACTATTTCTTTCAGAGACTAAAAATACTTTCCCTACCGTGAAAAAGTTAGAAAAAATTATTAATATGTCCCTTATAGACACTGTTGAGTCTATAGGAATCAGTGGGGGGGCTTGCTTTATTTACCAAAAATAACATCAGTTTAGAAATTATTGAAAAAACTACTAATCACATTCACTGCAAAATCAAAGAAAATGGCATTGAATTTTACTCAACTTATGTCTATGGAGCTCCTTTAGATAAAAATAAAGAGGAATGTCTTAAGAAATATAGTAAATGTAAACCAAAAAATGAGGACCCGTGGATGCTTATAGGGGACTTTAATAATATTAGATACAACTCTGATAAAAAAGGTGGAAATAAAGCCAATAATAAAAATATGAACATCTTCAATGGCTTTATAAAGCATCATAACCTAGAGGAAATCATTACTAAAGGTTGTAAATATTCTTGCTCTAATAAAAGGACTAATGAAGAAATGATTAAATCATTTATAGATAGAGCTTTTTGTAATAAATCTTGGGGTGATATTTTCCCTACAGCCTGGGTTGCCCTTCTACCAGCCCTAGGCTCTGACCATTCACCTCAGATTCTCTATATGAATGATGATCACATTAAAAAAGATAGGAGATTCCATTTTGAAAATAACTGGACTGAGGAATCTGAATGTCTAGACATTATTAAAAAAGTTTGGCTTATGAAAAAAGGTAATGCTACTCACCATAGGAATGCCTTAACCTTTAAACTAGAAAAATGCAAATTCTTACTCACCAAATGGAGTAAGCGCAAATTTAACAACAATAAAAAAATGATTGACAAACTTATTTGTGAGCTTGAGACTATTTTTAATGACCCTAACACCAAAGATTGGGTGGCTTATAATGATACTATTAAAAAAGTGGAATATTTATGGAAAAAGGAAGAGGATTTTTGGGCATCTCGATCTAGAAATTTGTGGCTTAAAAGAGGAGACAGAAATTCAACCTTTTTCCATAACTCTACTAAAGAAAGGAGGAAGATTAATAAAATTACTAGAATTACCAAAGAAGATGGAGAATGGGTTGAAACCTATAATGAAGTAAATACTGAAATAAAGAGTTATTTTGATAATATCTTCAAAACAATAGGCCCTAGGGACTATAAACCTATTTTATCTATTATTAGACCCTCGGTTACTAAGGTAATGAATGAAAATATGAACAAAAAGTTGGAGATTAGTGAAATTGAGGGGGCTATAAAAGAACTTGGGGCGAATAAAGCCCCGGGTCCTGACGGCTATCCTGGTATTTTTTACTAGAAATACTGGAAAATTATCAAATTAGATGTTATAAAAGTTATTAATGATTTTTGGTATAATGGGGCCTCTATTGAGGATATCAATAAAACTTTTATCTCCCTTATACCTAAAATTATGAAACCAACGAGTATTAAGCACTATCGCCCTATCAGCTGTTCCAACTTCATTTATAAAATTATAGCCAAAATTCTTGTAAATAGGTTGCAACCGGTTATACATGTTTTGATTGACGAAAGTCAATCAGCATTTATACCAGGAAGGCACATACAAGAAAATACTATGGTGGCCCATGAAATTATTAACTTTATTAAAGAAAGGAAAAAGACAAAAAAGTATTTTATGACAATAAAAACAGATATACAAAAGGCTTACGAGAATGTTGAGTGGGATTGCCTACAAGACATTATGTTAAGTATGGGTTTTAATGAGAATTGGGTTAATAAAATAATGCGTTGTGTTACTTCAGTCTCCTATGCTGTATTGGTTAATGGAAACCCTGTAGAGATTGAGAAGCCCCAGCGTGGTTTGCGCCAAGGGGACCCTCTCTCTCCCCTACTCTTTTGCATTATTACACAATTGCTATCCACTATTATAAAAGATAAGAAAGACAACAATCTTATGGAAGGTATTAAAATTGCAAAAATGGCCCCTGCAGTATCACATTTACTATTTGCTGATGATAGCATATTTTTTATGCAAGCTAATAACCAAGAAATTGATAGTTTCAAAGATGCTATTAACAAATATAGCTATGCCTCAGGTATGAAATTAAATCTTAATAAATGTAGCATTAAATTTAGCCCCAACACTCCACAGTACTTACAAAATTTCATGGCTAAAAAACTAAACATGCCTATTGCTAATAACTTAGGAAATTATTTAGGTCTCCCCACCGAATGGGGAAGATCAAAAGTGAAAGAACTAAATATTTTAGTTGACAAAACCCTCCAGAGAATTGATAACTGGAAAAATCTTTACTTATCAACAGCTGGTAAAGAAGTACTTATTAAATCTGTTATACAAAGTTTACCTAACTATTATATGTCCTCTTACTTAATACCCCAAAAAATTTGTGAGCTTATTAACTCACAGATTTCTAACTTTTGGTGGGGTAGTAATGGGAAGAAAAAAATACACTGGTGTAATTGGAATTCTTTAACCAAAAGTAAACATACTGGAGGTCTTGGTTTTAGAGATATTCATATTATAAAATCTAGCCTTATTAGGTAAACAAGCTTGGAATATTATTAATAAACAGGAATCTCTACTTTTTAAAGTACTAAAGGGCAAATATTTCCCTAACAGTAATTTTTTGGAGGCTCACCTAGGCTACTCACCCTCCTGGGGCTGGAGAAGCCTAGTAAAAGGTAAAGAAATGATTAAAAAAGATATTAAGTGGAAAATTGGTAATGGCCTGAATATTGATTTATACAGTGATATTTGGATTCATGATCAAAATGAAATTATACAACCAAAAAGTGATACAGTTAAGAAGGTTAATGACCTATTTGTTACAAATGAGAGAAAATGGAATATTAACTTAGTTAAAAAAGAATTTGAACAGGATATAGCTAATAATATTTTAAACACCTTCATACCTTACTCAGGTGGTAATGATATACCTATCTGGAGTAAGGATTCAAAGGGTTTATATACAGTTAAAAAATGTTATCAGATATTGAAAAACGAGAAAGAGATGGAGTCCTCTGGAAAACCTAGTCCTAAACCATCTTCATCTTATGAAATTGATATGAAAATATGGAAATTAGTATGGAATATGAAAGTAGCACCAAAGGTTAAAAACTTTATTTGGAGGGCCTTAAAGAATCTTCTCCCAACAAATAATAATATATATAATAAAAAGGTAATCAATTCCCCTTTTTGTGATATCTGCAACAAGGAAATTGAGACTCCTGAACATTTACTCTTGAATTGTGAATGGACTAGAGCCTTATGGTTTGCCTCACCCTTCAACATTCATACTTGCAACCAAGATTCTACTCGTCTAGACTCTTGGATGGCAGTAATTGTTGATAAATTGAAAGCAAAAAAGAGGGATAAAAGTTTTGCTCTTGAACAGATATGTACACTCTTATGGTGTATATGGAAGGCTAGAAATGATAACAAGTATAAATTTGTAAAACTGGAACCTTTACAGGTTTTAGAAAAAGCAAGAATAGAATGGAATGAATATCAAAATATCAATTATCCTAAGGATGTTAATAATTCACTGAAGGATAAAATGTCCCAAAACACTACCTCGGAAATTATACCAAATGGCTATGATAACAAAAGTGCTAGTAACAAAAATGATCTGAGTAAGGATAAATGGATCCCACCACCACTAAATCATATCAAAATCAATTGCGATGCCTCATTTATTAATAAAAAAGCTGCTATATCTTGTGTTAACAGGGACAATAAAGGAAAGGTGCTATATTGCGAAGCTTGGAATGTTCATGCAGATTCTCCACTTGAGGCCGAAGCTCTTGGAATCCTCAAAGCTTGTGTCATTGCGAGAGAAATTAAGGATGCACAAGTTATTATCAAGAGTGATTGTCAAGAGATTATGTTTCCTTTGGAGAATAACATTTCTATTTGCATTCCAATGATTTGTAATATTATTAAGAGCATTTATTGTATTTCTGAAAATTGTAAACCTATTTTTCGATGGGTTAGTCGAAATAGGAATAGCTTAGCCGATGAGATAGCCAAACATAAGCTTGCTAGCAATATGTTAGGCTCGCAACTAGTTGCGTACTCTAGTAGGTTAGCTGTAATTATTCGTAATGAATCAATTCCTTCGGGAATTGGATAACTCTTTATGGTTTTTAATTGAAGGTATATTTTGGACCAAAAAAAAAAAACTACTAAGAGACGTGAAAACTTCACTATTAAAATCTATATCTTCATCTACCTCTTCGAATGATCTTACTCGCAGCCTGGTAGCCCAAAAAGTCGATTTTCGAGGAGCCGGATCGAAATATAATGGAGTTATTAGAGTTTTTTTTAAGTTTAGCATTTTTTTTATAAATAATTGGCAATTTGGCATAGAAAGAAAAATAATTTCAGATTTGGCACAAGGGCTGTATCTTGAACACAGCCCTTAGGCAAAATTGTATTTCTATTAAGGGCGGTGGTTGAATGACCGCCCTTACAATTTTGCTTAAGGGCTGTGTTCAAGATACAGCCCTTGTGCCAAATCTGAAATTATTTTCCTTTTTATGCCAAATTGCCAATTATTTATAAAAAAAGTGTTAAGATTAAAAAAAACTCGAGTTATTAGCATTAGCAATATCGAGTTGTATGTGATCAATTATAGAAGGTTCCATTTGGGATGCGATTGTGCATGACCATATAAGAGTGTAAAGTTTTAACGAGTCTTAGTCCAACTTCGTGGGTCGTAGAACTTCATGGGCCTCTTGAACGTTTTTTAACTTTTTCTAAATATTTTCGACGATCTTTAAATGCAAAACCATCTCCGTATCTTAACGTAACAAGAGATTGAATTTCTTTAACATCTGTGTCTATTTGCCATGTTCGTGATCAACCCTGTTGCCTCACCACCCAATAATTGATCACCCTCGTAGAGTTTTTATGCAACTTTCATCGTGTAAACTGCTGAAAATTGCAATTTTTTTTTTTCCGCATCTTGTTGAAGCGTTGATGTTATAAAAGGTGTCGGAGGGTTTCTTCTGAGTTTTACTTCATTTAGAGTTCAAAACTTGGAAACCCGATGAATCGATCGTCTTTTTAACATTACTTGCTTCCGTATCGGAACCGATTGAAAATTGATTCAACTTTTGGGAATCGATATGGGTTAAGTGTGATGACTGATGAGAAAATTGATTCAGCAGTTGTGAGAATTTCTCGCTGGTCCCACTTACCGGTCCAGTCACATACTTTTCTTGTGATGCTCTATTAGAGTTAATTGCAGGATGGTTCTTATACTACATATGTTAGAGTTAATTAAACTATAATAGCTATATATTTTATCACACAAACAACAAAATAAATGTAGTGGCAGAGCCATGACTTTTTTGTTGAGGAAATAACACCCATAATTCTTTTTAAGTTAATTGTACTATTGGTCCCTATGTTTTGCAAAAACTGTACTGTAGGTCTCTATATTATGCAAAATAACCTATAAATTTATCTTAGAATCAACAAAATAATTAGCAAAGACCAAAAGATACTGGGTAAGGAGCTCACCAATGAACAACAATCTTTCCTTGAGAAATAGCACCGTAGATTATTAAGTTGCCAGCATATAGTGGCCTCCAATGTGTGAACAAGCTTTCCCTTTCCTCCATGGAAAAACTTTAACCCCAAATCCCTCTGAATTGCAAGAGGATTGTTCCTGCTTTGCGTTAAAATATAAAACAAACATATAATAATAATAGATCCATACCTTCTCACTAGAATTAGGATGAATCCCTAGCAACTTTTTTTTGTTCAAATGCATAATAATAATAATAATATACAAAGTTTTAGCCCACCCCTAAGGGTTCGGCTTCATTACAAAATAAAGTGGCTAAATGGGGAGGAATAGGTATCCCAATTACCAAACTACCAAACAAGATGCTCAGAAGCTCCTGTTTTGCAACCCAGTTAGCTGTCCCGTGTTTCTACCCTTAGCAACTTTTGTTTCTCCACATTCTTGTTATTATATTTAGGAGTAATTTCATCATTTTCCTCACTATATAATGTGTTTGCAATGTACTTGCACTTTGGATGTTGATCACAATCTATAAAATACCCAGCACCATATCTGCTCACCTTAAATATCAACGTTCCCTCATCACAACCAACTAGGACACGTCCTACTTCCATCTCTAATAGACGATTTAAACAAGAAATCTCCAAATGCTTTCTTCAACCTGATGATTATGAACACTCCCAGCATCATCACAATACTAACTAAATCTTGTCCAGTAATCTCTTGTGAGCCTAAAGAGCATTGCACTTATGTTATTCTTTCGGACATGTATGGGTACAATACATGGTATTACACTTTATATACTTCTGTAAAGATTACAACACAATGTTGTTATTGGATTAATGCAGCATTTATTATTTCATTGTATTCCCAACCCCGAAGTTATGAATAGCAACATCGCACAGAAAGAGTGTTGCTCTGAAAGAGTATTTAGACAAGTACATGAAACATTCCCAGGTTATGAAGCCTATTGAAGAGGTGAGAAGCTTTCAACTCTGGGATAAAAATTACAATAAACCTACTGAAGGTTCATCGATATTCTGGAGGTGGCTTGCTGTAATTTTTTGATATGATTTCCTGAGGGGATTTGATTTTTCTGGAGGTCTTCAAGATATGCTAGTTTTTGGGTTTCACAAATCGAATGTTCAATTACTTCATCTTGTAAGGATCACGTTCAACAGAAGATTTAAATTTTCAGAAAATTAAGAACATAAAAGTGCATAAAACAAAAAAACACTATATATCGTGGTTTTGGTTCATTGCTAAGGGTTAATCCACGTTGAGTTACATCAAGAGTGGTTCTTCAGATTTTATCCTATGTAGCCTTTCCCGACCGAATTTTTTTTCCCCTACCGAAAAAGAGTAGTTCTTTAGATTATAAGTATTACAACTCAACAATTTCTCAAAATCAACCACAACTCAGAAATTAGAGATAATCCGTAAACCAAGAGACTTAACACACTATGTGGACTACTGAGAGCTTTTAAGCTTGAAGCTCTAACTGATTATACTTGCAATATAATTTACTAATCTATTACAGGATTTCTATCTAACTGAATCAACATAACCCTTCTGGCTTCCCTTTCAAAATACTTATAAATCTCATAGTTTTAAGTCCAGTTTTCTTTTGATTAACTGGATCTGAAATTGTATTACAACGGTTTCTTTTGAGATTAATTTTACTGGCGAAAGTACATTATTGTACTTGCTACAAGTACATTATTTGTTCAGACAACCTTGACATCATTCAAGGTATCAAGTCGTCGTCAATAGCGTGGTGGCGTATTAGGCCGCTTGCATTGCCGTTTTTTTGCATTGTGTGTTAGATAGATTGCGGAACAACATGGTAACATACGATTTAAACATATTCTACGACGTTTCAACAGTTTGGCAGACAGAACCACGTGTATAGTTAATCGTAGGAAAATCGAAGGGGCTGGTACATTATTGTACTTGCTACAAGTACATTATTGTACTTGTAGTTAGGTACAACTCCGGTATAATTTTTTGCCGGAGCTTGTAAATTAAAAAGAAAAACAGCTAACTTAGAAAAAATCTCATCGATATAAGTGTCTCCAATAAGTGTAAAAAGGATAAAAAAAATTCGTCGGAGTTGGCCGACGTTGACCGGTAGCCGCCTCGAAATTTAAAAAATAAAATAAACTCGTCGTAGTTTATCTTTCAATAACAATGATGGTGATAAAATAAATAATTAATACGTATTTATAATAAATTTAACAAATAAAACAGTATTTTAATAAAAATAATGAAATCAGTATTGACCTAAATTTAAAAATAAGTATTATATTATAAATAAAACCTATCATAAGAATTAAAATAATTCTTGACCTAATCATAAAAGAAACGTTACTTTCTGATTTAGGAATTATTCTTTTTTATATGTTTTTATATTATATTTATAAAATTTTAATTGACCCAAAAAAATAAGATCAAACATATACATATATGTCATATTAATTTTTTTGGTAAAATTATTTACACAATCATGATTATGATTAGAAAGTAAATATATTCGAAATTGATGAAAAACAAAATTCTATAAAGAAAATCTAAAAAGAAGAAATTTCATATATGATTATTCATAAATTCGTATTTACTACATTCATAAATGTTTCATAGAATTCAGAAGTATCAAAACAGTGACAACTTTATAGCAGCTAGGTGGGGAAAACTTGATCGAGGAGCCACACGATGGTCTCGCCTTCGTTCTGAAAACCAAGAGCACATGTCAATTGGAAGATCTTGTCAGCGCAAGCGGCGTCAAGCAGAATACTAAATTTCCCCTCAGGTGCCTCAGTCGATCGATTGTTAACAGTGGTCCTGCGTTGAGCTACAGTTAATCTTGTCACTGGTCTACCATTTTTGATGAATTTCTTTTGAAACATTGCCATGATTTGTTTTTCTTTTTTACTAATGAAAATTTGAAGATGTTAAAATGTAAATGAGTAGATTTATATATAGTTGGATAGACGAAATTCCAGAATATTAAAATTTAATGAAAATCAAATATAATATGAAAAGAAACAAATGAGATAATAAATAATATTTAATGTGATTGTACAGGTGTGAAGTTCCTTTTTTACTTATAATTTTATTTGACCAGTGTATAATTATTTTATTTTTTATATGTGGTGGTCTTGACCAGCTTTCAGACTAGTGTATATTAACTACAAGAAAAAAAAATCATAATTGGTAGGTTCCAAGCTATAGTTCTACATGGCTAAATTGCACAGACTCTTTAGAAAAAGTGGATACCATATATCTTTATTAGTGATGATAAATAAACCAAATTTTTGTGCCAAATATCACACTAACTTTTATTTTAAATGCTAAGGTTACCTATATGTTCTTGGACCTATCTCTTTGTCAATTATAAAATCTCTTGTGGACTCCAAACTGTCATTTTGTGACTATCAATCATGTGATATCCCGTATTAATTGTTTAATTATTAAATACTTTAATTATGGTAATATTATTATTATTATTTAAAATATTATTTAAATATTTTAGAGATAATTCCCAATTAATTACACTTCCTCACTTTTCATTCTCAAAAAAAAGGAAGGAGGAAATTACTTCCTACTTACTCACAAGAATAGATCGTGGACTCGCAAACTATGAGTGGATGAGCAGATTTCCAAGGGCACAAATATTCATCCCTCCGACAATCGGGTCGGATCACTCGCCTCTTATACTTCATCATGATATTAATATGAAAACTGGTATTAAATACTTTAAATTCGAAACCCGCTGGCTAGATAATGACGAGTGTAGGAATATAGTTGAGAAAGGTTGGAAAGAACTTAATACTAATATTCCCGTTAAAAACTTTATAAAAAAAAAGAGAAAATACTAAGAAGGAACTTGTTAAATGGCACGTTAGAACTTTCAAAAATCATGATATTACTATTAGGAACCTTCAAGAGAAACTCATAAAACTTAATAACAATATAGCAAACTCGGATAAGATAAACGAAGAAAAAATAATCAAAGGAAAAATAAAAGTCGAATACGAAAAAGAAGAAAAGTATTGGAGTGATAGATCCAGGCAAAACTGGCTGATTTATGGAGACAAAAATACTAAATTCTTCCACTTAGCGACCATTCAAAGAAGGAAAATTAATCGGGTGACAAAAATTAAAGATAATAACGAGAATTGGATAGAGGACAATAATGATATTAAAAATTGTTTCCAAAACTATTATAAAGAACTCTTTAAAGAGGTTGAGACCACCAAGAATATTATGGAAAAAGCAACAGAATTTTTAAAACCTTGCATTACGGAAGAGATGAACAAAGAACTTACTAAGAGACCTACAATGGAAGAAGTGGAAGGAGCGGTTAAAGAATTATCCGCTTCTAAAGCTCCTGGACCGGACGGACTAAACGGTAAGTTCTATAAGGATTTTTGGGATATTATTAAAGAAGATACCTATACATTAGTTCTGGACTTCTTCGATAATAATAGTTCAGTCGAAAAAATTAATGATACTCTAATAGCTCTTATCCCAAAAGGTAACATTCAGGAGAACCTTGGAGATTTTAGACCCATATCATGCGTAAACTTCATTTATAAGATTATCGCCAAAATTCTCTCTAATAGACTTAGAATTTACATGAATAAAATCATTTCCCCGACCCAGTCAGCCTTCATCAAAGACCGAGCTATACAAGATAATATTATTATTGCACAGGAAATATCTTTCTTTATGAACAGAAAGCGAAAAAATAAAAAGCATATGACAGCTATAAAAATAGATATGGAAAAAGCTTACGATCAGGTACGCTGGGACTTTATTCTTATTATTTTATGCAAGCTTGGGTTTTGCGAAAAATGGATAAACTGGATAAGGAATTGTATATCTACAACATCGTTTAATATTACCCTAAATGGTGAAAGGTTAGATAAATTCAAAGCAGGTAGAGGAATTAGACAAGGGGATCCCTTATCCCCGTACCTTTTTACAATTATGACGGAATCCCTGATCAGCCTTATTGATCATGAAATAGGGAGAGAGAATATTAGTGGTATAAAAATAAATCGAAACTGTCCAATGATCTCTCATTTATTATTCGCAGATGATTCTTTGTTCTTTATAAATATAGATGAAACTAATTTGGAAATGTTTAAGCAATGCTTGACTACTTATTGCGAAGGATCAGGACAAAGGATTAACCTTAATAAATCAGCAATTTACTTCAGTAAAGAAACACCAGTAGAAAAAAGAAACGAGACATCAGAGGCTATGCAAATTAAAGAGACAGAAGACTTGGGTTATTATCTTGGAATTCCACTCTGCCATAAAAGATCGAAAGTGGAATCTCTCGATTGGATAGCAAAAAAACTTTTTAAAAATACAGAAGGTTGGAAAGCAAGACTACTCTCAGAGGGGGGTAAAGAAGTTCTAATAAAAGCGCTCCTCCAAGCAATCCCAAACTATTATATGTCTATTTTTTCTTTTCCAATTTCTTTCTGCAATAAACTCATTTCAGCTATTTCTAATTTTTGGTGGAATGCAGGGGAAAAGAACAGGATACATTGGGTGGCATGGGAAAAAGTTGCAATAGGAAAATTAATAGGAGGATTAGGCTTCAAGGATTTTAAAAAAATGAATACAGCTTTACTTGCGAAACAAGCATGGAGAATCTTACATAGCAAGAATAATCTAGCAGCGAAACTTTTAAAAGGTATCTATTTTCCTCGTTGTAGTTTCCTAGAGTGTAAACTGAGACAGAGTAGAACCTGGAGTTGGGCCAGCTTAATAGAAGGAAGGGATTTTTTAGTTAAACATGGCATATATGTTATAGGAAACGGGGAAGATATTAATATATGGAACAATAGATGGATAGATACATCATGGAAAATTGAGAAACCAAAAGACTGCGAGTATAATAAAGTTAGAGAATTATTGATCAAAGACACGAGGATTTGGGACGATGAAGTACTAGATAACCTATTTCCAGAACCAATCATACCAATTATTAAAAGAATCAAAATCTATAACACGGAGGACAAATATAAATTTGTATGGCCTTTCTCCAAAGATGGCACCTATGACACTAAAACAGGTTATAAGAGACTAGTAGAAGATCATATAGAGAAAAGTCCGACAAATTCAGCTGAAATCCAAAATCATACATCACCAATATGGAAGTTTATTTGGAATTCAAATATCCCGAAGAAAATTAAGCTATTTAATTGGAGGGCAATTAAAAACGCTATACCCACTAAGAAAAACCTCTACAACAGGAAATGTGCATCGTCAACAAACGCGCCTGGTGTAATGAGGAAGGTGAAACAGTGGAACATTTACTCCTAAAGTGCAACATGTGTAAGGATATCTGGGCAGGAACAATGGCACAAATAAGAATCGAAGAACACAACGAAGATTCTATAGAAGAATGGTTCATAAAAATAGTAAACGGCTTCAAACAAGCAGGATGGGAAGAGCATATTATCAAAGACATGGTCATGATTAATCTCTGGAACATCTGGAAAGGGAAAATGAAGGGTATACACGAAAACATTCCAGTGAATGGAACAGCCATAATACAAATCACAAATAAACTTATGGCGGAAGTACATGGGATAGAGTGGAACAAGATTAAAAATATTAAGTACCCAAATCCAGCTACAGCAGAAGTAATTCCTACTATAGAGGACATTAACGAGTATGAAACCATATATTACTGCGATGCTTCTTTCAACAATAAAAGCGAACCCACAGGAATAGCGGTAGTCGAGGAGAACCGACACTCTCAATCAACTATCAACCATACTTTTAATAGAGAGCGTGACTCAGCGACTGAGGGCGAAGCTTTAGCAGTTCTCAAAGCAGTTGAATTGGGATCTATAAACCGAAGTAGCAAGAAATTGGTACTTTCGGATAACCTTGAAGTTATACAAGGTATCAAGCAAGTGTCAGCAGCACGTTGGTCTATCCAACCCATCCTTCGTAGTATTATTCTCAATTGTGGAGATAATGGACCAAAATTTAACCATATAAAAAGGGATCTCAACAAATTGGCGGATAAACTAGCAAAGGAGGCTAGGCACAGGGCAGGGGAAGAAAATGGAAGGGTTTTTCAACCTTTCCTTTTGAATAATCTTTTTGGTAAATTAGGTATCGGATAGGTAGTACTTGTGATCTGCTGGGGATGCTAGCATCTCTTTTATTGTTAAAAAAAAAAACTAATGAAAAAAAAAATCTAATTTCTCTGTTTACTTATCGACATCAAAATTTTCCAAACATGTTAACTCATTTTTTCATTGACAATGGATTCGAATAGTGGGCTAAATCTTCAATATGTGGTTCATCTTCAGCCAGGCCCTACACCTTTTGGCAAGGCACACAGACCAGAATCTCCTATTTCTCTTTTATGGGGTTTAATGATGACGTCTGATCCACGCCCCATGCTTATGTGTATCTTTCTGTCGACATAATTTGAGAGGTTGAACGAGACAACCATTGTCTGGGAAATTAATTGAACCAATTCTTTCTATATATATATCAAAATAATTATTAATGTCTACTTAATAAAATTATATTTCAAAATAATTATTCACATATAATATCAAAATACTATATTTTAATTTTTTAAATTAAAATATTAAAATTTATGTTTCCAATAATTTTCTATAATTTCAAAACTCTTTATAAAAGATGTTGAGTTGTCGATGACTGTAGGAACGACTGATGTGTCAAAAATATACTCACACATTTTGTTACAGCTCAGTACGAATTCACGTATCATGTCATCCTCGGTCGATCAACTCTCAACAAATCTAGAGCTGTGATATTTTATAGGAAGAAAATGTTAATTATACCTCAAACATGTAGTAACCAATAATTGTAAGTAACCCCTTATGAAGATCTCGAAGACCTCGAAATATTCCATAGTTAAAAGATAAGAAACTCGCAAAAGAAGATGTTTGTTGTATTTATCACTCATCCATTACTTGAAGATAACAAACAAGGAAACCCCAAGATCTCATAAAGATTGTTTCCCAATATATCCCACAACCTAGACATGAGATCCATTATCGTAATGAAGGTTCCATGAAATTAGGAGGAGTCGTTCAAAAATTGTGGGAATAATAGGAGAGAAGTGAGTCATCACGTAGTTCTAAATTATTTGTATAAATAGGGATGTTGTAGTTCATTATGAAGAATAATAAAGATCATATTTGTTTTCTCAACAACTTACCTTCTATATTGTTATTTTCTTATCAAGGTTCAGAATATACTTAGATACTTCCATTCCACAAATTCCACACACTGGTTCGATTATTCTATCTGGTAGAATTTGTTTTATCAGATTTGCGTTGTTTCTGGGAAACGAACAAGCTTTTACCCAATGAGATACAACAAAAATGGCCAAGACCAGATCCAACGACATGACCAAACACGTAACAAGGTTCAACTTGACGGAGATACAAACTCTAACTCTGTCAAATCACACAACGTCGAGTCCCCAGGAGAGTAGAAAGAAGCAGTTCCCTAGTCAACCGCAAACCATGGAGACTAGCATGCCTGTAAAATATATAAAAGTAGCCCCCGTTAGAACCAAGGGGTAGAGGGAGCTGCGATAAATGTAGATGAAGCTCCCATTGCAGATCAATTACCCACCGACCCATCTAGGTCGAACATCAACATAACCAGGCACCAACCACCACCTGAGCTCCAGTTAAACCTATAAACATTAAAATTACCGCTACAAGCCTTGAAAACAATGAAAAACTAAAAGGGTTTATCCCCCGCGTAACCCTCAAATACTGATGACGTTCACAAATATGTGCATACCGAAGGAATCCCCCAAGTTAGTAGTGTTCTTTAAAGTAGACATATAGGCAAAAAGAAATTAAGATACTACTTTCTCTTGGGCAATACAAGATATGTTGCTACCTTGTTGCCTTAAGACATCATAGTTTCATGCTTATGATGGATCGACCGACTCAGATCAACACATCAACATGTAAAAGAGGCACATGGATTTGATCATCAACCCTGACACCATCTTTTGTTGTACTTTTCCCGCCATGTTTTCAGGGAGAGTGCAATAATCTCTCTCCAAGTTAGAGCCCAAAACTCACAAGATCCTTTGAGCACCTAAACTAGAGGTTGCATGAACAATTGGCTAAAAGCGAGAGATCAGGTCAAGACTCATCATCATGGTTAGAGCTATACCAACAACAGGGGAAACACTAAGAGATTACACTGAAAGGTTTGGAAGTTCAACCTATTAAGCTAAGAACTTTGATAATACTATAACACGATTGGCCTTCACCCATGGTTTGAGGAATAAATAATTATAAATCAAGTTAGCCCAAAAGCCTCACTTAACCCTTGCAGAAATCGTAGAAAGGGCCAAAACCATACATTGATGTAGAAGATATTCTGATAATGTCAAAAGAGAGGTAATTTATGCGAGACGACCATGAGAGTAATCACAAGAAGGATATGCCTCGTTCAAGAACTAAGATGAGAAATACCGTAAAACATGGAGGTTATCAAGGCAATACAACCCGAGTGCAAAACTCTTGGGGAAACACTGAATCTGATAAAATATGAGTTCAAATTAAGGTGGAATTGGACAATGGTAGGAGACACTAGAAAATAAGACCAAAATCTATATTGTCATTTCCAGAAAGATGTCGGGCATGATACGAATGAATGTAGATCTTTAGTCACAAGGCCCAACTAAGAGACATCCGTGGAAAACAGACATACCTCACCAAAATAACTCCACCAACAATCAATATCGAGGGAATCGAGCTGCACCCTTGGAGGTACCAAAAGAAGAACATAGATTCTATGGTCATCAAGATCAAACTAAACCTCCAAGGGAAGGAATCAAAATAGAGATAAAAATATCGTCAGAGGAACCTCTCAGTCAGGAAGGAATCGATTTTCCAAACAAAGCCGCAAGCTCCACCAAAAGGAAAACCAACAAATAAATATTATATTAAGTTCAACGACTATGAAACCAATGGCCTTATGTTCCCCCACGATGACGATATGTTAATTTCGGCCATAACTAGGAGAGAACTAAAAAAGTAGTGTTGATAGACATGGAAGTTCAATAGATCTTCTTTTCAAAGCGACCACAAATAAGATGAGAAGTTCAAGATCAAGAATAAATGTCTATTCAGACACGATTTGAAGCTTCAGTAGTAAACGTGTAACACCCTTAGGCCATGTCGAGCTACTATTTCAACTTAGATCTCCCAAAAGGAATGTTACCATCCAAACAGATTTTATGGTTATAGACTGCCTTAAACAAGCTTCTGGTTATCGTATCTATGTATTACCTCACCATGAAGTGTTTAACCAATAAAGGGATGTCGATTATTAGGGGAAACCAAGCCCGATCCCGAGAGTGATATGCCAATTCATTAGTAGGACCCAATACTTTTGTCATGGACATTTTGGGAAAGAGATTATTAGTGGTGCTAGGGAATATCAGTCTGGATAATCTAGAGCACTCACTCAAAATATAAGGTTATAACTATACCCTTCATTTCAAACAAGGTACACCCCAACTTTATTAAAAGATCAAAGATACCTTACTTGATCCATGACATGAAGAATATCTACCCTAGCATTGTGCGTAGTTGATCCCAAGAGAGCCAGGCAGTTTCATGAAATATAATTAGGTAAGTGATTCTGATTAGCCCACACCATATTTTTTTCCTTGCTAGCAGGTTTTGTAACAAGGTGATGGAAGGCCTGAATGTCGTATCATATCAGTTGTTTAATTTCTTATTAGTAGAAAAAACTTATATTTGAAAAAACCTAAACATCTTGTATATACTAACAAACATGATTCAACGTGGTTATCACAAAAACATTGATCAAACCAACATTTGGACTATTGAGTCTTAGTGATATCTCCCATTTCTGATGATTTAATATTAGTTGGAAACATCATTTTTAGTGTTTTAGAAGTCTAAATAATTGATTTTCATATGTATTAGTGCACTTTCCTATTTCTTGTCTTGATTTAATGATTTATTATTTTTAGAGCATATTTGGTTTAATTGTTTGTTAATTGTGAAGCTCTAAAGATATATATATATATATATATATATATATATATATATATATATATATATATATATATATATATATATATATATATATATATGGTGATTAATTATATGCCAAATAAATTCTAAGAGATAAAGGAAAGAAGATATGCATGGAAATTGTAGATAAGGAAAGAAAAGATAAGATATGGAAAGATAAAGTTGCCAAATAAATCTGAATTCCAGCACCCACGACCATAGAAGTGATCATAACTCAATATTGTCTAGGAATTTGGAAGAATGTTCTGAATAAAAGTTATAGAGCTTCCAGACGATCAATTTCGACTATTGGAACGCGTCAAACAGAGTTGAAACAAAGAAGTTACAGCCAAAACAAAACAGCGGCAGATTATTACGTTTTCTATATTTTAGGGTTACGAATTTGAGTTGGGCTTGGAGTCCAAGTTACTTGTCTTCCACTCCAAGAAAACGAATTAGGTCTTCTGAACACCTATAAATACACCCTTAAACCTTTGTAAATTCATCCTTGCCTCCCATAAGTTAGTCCTTAAGTTTTATATCATTAGAGTTATTCAAGAGAGCAAGATGACATCTTTGTATCATTCTTTTAGTTTATTTCTTTCAGGTATAACTAATTTTTCCATAGCTTGGGTTTTGCATTATGTATAATCTATGAATTATATTTTCTTTCTATCTAAGTTTCTTTGGGAATTATATGTTTTAATCTGATTTTATCTACTTAACCATATATCTATATCTGTTTATGTGTTTTGAATTATTGCATGTCCTAAACCTGACCACCTTAGGCTTTCTTAATAGTAGTTAGATGGTCGCCCGGAAGGGGTGTTTAATTGTTGAAACACCACATAAACGTTTAGAATAAGGAATTGGTCCTGACAACACCAGTCTAACTAGATAGTCATTAGAGTTTGTTTTAATCACCATATCACCAATTGAAGGAAAGAGCTGCTTAGGAACCTAGTGGTGTAGGATAACCCTATTTAAGGTCACCTCGTGGTTGCGCCGTAGCTTACCTATTCGCTCTTCGGGTATAGGTAGGAATTTAGAATCCTGACTACATATCTAAGAGCTATTATCTCCCTTATAAACTGAAATTGATAGAAAGAATTAGGAGGATTAATGCATACTAGCAAAACCTAAGTTATACTCTCTCATCTCATATTCTCTCATATTTAATTATTGTCTTTTATTTTACTTAGTTTAATTATCAATCTCATAATTAATCCTTTTTATTTTCTGTCTTTTAATTAATTATTGCTACTTTGAATTATTTTCTCATTCGTATAACACACTAAGTCCTTGAGAACGAATTCTTCTTATCATTAAACTTGCATACGTCCTGTAATACTTGCAGTACCGTGCTGGTCTAGGGTGATTAGTGCATTGTTTTCTGGCTTATTTTATCTTATTTTTATCACACCCTAGGCAAACACCACTTATGTTAGTCCTAAGGGGTCACTCTGGAAAAATATTGATTCAACCTTTAGCCAGGGTATCGAGTCAGCTGGTTCAGCACTATGGTATTATCCTAGTTAAATGTTGATTAAATGCTCCACTAGGGTTATTGAGTTTAGTGATAGTTCTAAGGGGCCACTCCCATAAATCCTCGATTCAACCTTTAGACATGTCATCTAGTCAAGTCAGTTCAACCTATATGGTTGCAATGGTTAAGCCTTGATTAAAATCCTCCAGTGGGGTTAGTAAGTCTGGTTTTAGGCATAAGAGGTCACTTCGGTTAAACCTTGATTCAACATTTAAACAGGTTATTGACTCCAGTCGGTTTAACCTACGCGGTTAACCTGGTTAAACCTATACACGATCCTTTAGTAGGGTTATTGACTCGGGTGTTAAGCCTAAGATGTTACCTTGGTAAATTATCGATTCAAGCTTTATACAGATTATCGAGTCTAGACAATTAAACCCATGCGGTTACCCTGGTAAAACCTCAATTAAATCCTCTAGAGCGGTTATTCAGTCTGATATTAGGATTGATGAGCTACTCTAGTAAAATCTCGGTCCATCCTTTATATAGGTTAGCGAGTCCAATCGGCTCAACACTATGTGATTATCCTAGTCAAAACTCGATTAAATCCTCTAGTAGGGTTACTTAGCCTAGTTATAGGCCTAAGGGATCATCCTTGTAAACTACAAGTGGAGCAAAGTGACAAATAGGTGGATTTTTCTAACTCCATACAAAGATCGATCATAAAGGGTCAAATGTGAACCATCCCCTTTGACACTATTCTGATGAGGATGCAACATCAAGTGGAGGAATACTGCTAGTGTCTTGGGAAATTTTGTGGGAAAATCTTCTTGTCAAGTTTAACGACGTGATACAAACAGAGTTTTTTGAAATACAATTCAATGTAAAATGTTAGTTTTTTTATCATACTTGGTTGTATAATATCGTAAACTTTATTTCTTTGAATTAATGTACTATCGTATATGTTTACATTTTTAATTTGTGTATACTAGGATTAATAAGATTCTTATTGAAGTTATTATGTTGTGAAGGTAAAATACAAAGTCTTCGGAAGCAATAGAAGTAATTGGGATGAAGCATGGCGGAAAATTGATATTTAGGGGTCTATTGGTGATTGAGTTCAAGAACAACTTAGCGAATGAAGATTTCCCGCACACGAGAAACTCTATTGAATTTTATATACTAAGAATATTATTTTAAAAAATGATTATTATAAATATGTTATTTATTTTTGTATTAAAAGAAATTTCATTGTTTGTTGTTAAGCTCCGACCTGCACCACCTTTCCTCTCCTGCTGCACCTGAAGTCCTGAACCGTGGTGACTTCCTCTTTGCTTACGCGACTGCACGCAGGAACCCACAACAAATAGTCTGTCATAGGTGCTTCCCATCACCATAAATTACCCACCTTCTTCATCAACAAACCACTGTAAGCTACAACAACTACAATCCACCGCCTCTTGCTCATTCATAAGCGTTTGATGTTTTTACTCGATAAATCAAATTTCAGTTCACCAGAAATTCCAATTTAATTATTAATACGTCAAACTTGTTGATTGTCTCCAGTATTGTTGTTGCACCAAGCATGACTATGACTCAAAGACCGATAAAAGTGATGACTTCATAAAAGGAAGACCATCAAGGAGAATGATCTATCTGTGTCTAGATAGGGTGTTGTTCAAATTGGCGCATTATATAGATTTATTTTTGTACGATGATTCGTTAGTGATAGTGGTAACAGCTGCTCGATATTAGATGGTGAATCAGGTATATCAGAAGCTATTATTGATTCAGGGAGCAGTATTGAGCTTGTTCAATCAATTTTGTAGGAAAAATTCAAATTGTGAAAGTTTCGATCCAAAAGGGTGTTACTTTGAAGCTAATAAACATCCAATCTGGATTGCGGGTTATGCATCCAATAGTTCAGTGAACAAACTGCAAAATCAAAAACTTATTAGCCCTACAACTGCCATTTGTAAATTAAATGGAGCTGCGAGGAGAATGCTTAGCACTGCAGCCGTTGGGGTTCTTTTCATCACTGTTGGAAACAATAAATCTATCTGATTAAAGTTTTTAATTATTTCTTAACTTTTTATATGTCTTATTCTATCTAACTGAATCATCAAATTATATAATTTTTAATAACAATCTTTACGATATGATATAAAATCAACACTAAAAAGGTTTACTTCGCAAGTATACCTATCGCTCAGTCGGACAACCGAATCGGTTCATAGCGATTCCCGGATCGGACCGGACCATTGCTACCGTGTCAAGTCGAACCGGTTATATTATTACCGGTTCGGTTTTAAAAAAAAAGTTGATGGCTAAGAATCGGTGGTCCGATAAGCAAGTATATATATATATATATATATATATATATATATATATATATATATATATATATATATATATATATATATATATATATATATATATATTCATTTACTCCTGTTGCGAAAAAAGTATCACCGTAAAGAAAAGATTTGAGAAAACGAAATAAAACAAAATTTCAATTAACGAGTAAACTAACTATTACACGGAAATTGAAAACCAACTAAAATTACAAAGCTATTACACGGAAATAAAAAGCACGACTTACACGGAAAAAAAGGGAAATTAATCCCGGTGTTAAAAAGATATTCCTGCGTAGTACCGGTATCTCTAACAGAAACGAAAGAAAGAAAATATAGAGAGTGATATTTTTCTGCTTGTCCTTTGCTCTTGCTTAAATCCCATGATTCTCTCCCGGAATTGATTCAATTGGGTCTACTGTTTTGATTGTCTTGTAACCCCCACGTTTTGATATCTTGTAACATCTTTGACCTTTGATATTCCCACGTGTAACAGCTGCTGATTATTCCTTTTCTTTTAACGCGTGCGTGATTGGAGGAAGTTTGTCTCTACGTTTACGTTTGAGTTGTTCACGACCATTATAAGAGCTGGTAGAAAAATCCAATTCATTTTTCATTTTTTGACTCCCCAAACTCCCCACGACCCACGTCCCACGCCCCACGCCGTCGCCGGTGCCGGTGCCGGGCCGGTGGGTGGTGGTGGTGGTGCGCGCGTGTGGGCTTAATCATTGCCTTGCCATGTGCATGGGTATTGGATCTTTGGGCTTTGTTAATACCACAATTATAAAAGTAGGCAAACTTTTCCACCATCCACCGATGTGGGAAACCTTTCATTTCCTTCAAATGTTCCAACAATCCCCCACACATTTGAATGTCAACAAAAGGTTTGGAGAGAAGGTGATCAGGTTTCCATGACTTTCAGCGTTTGGGTGAATTGTACTTAAGTGCCAATATCTTTCGATTTGAATTGTTACGTAGTGAAGTGAGGCGAATTCCGTTTAAGTGAACATGCTCTTGAACTTTAACGGTATTCAATCGAGGCCCTCACAACACATACTCTACCCTGCTGAAAGTTATGGTTACCTCGAACCTCACCTTTCAGTTTAGTTCATCAAGTCCTTCTCTAAGAACCACCCTTGCGGGCTATGAACTTTGTGAATACCTTTATTTACATCTGTTCAAGGACGTCTCCTTAACATTCTGTTTTATAAAGGTTTTGGGTTTTGCTACTACCCTTGAATTCATCAAGTCCTTCTCGATAGGACCACCATAGAGGCTATGAATTCTAATTCATCAAGTCCTTCTCAAAAGGACCACCACAAGTGGCTATGAATCTATATTACTTTAGTTTTATGCCATAGGGATGGATAGAGATCATCTTGATTCAAAAGTCACATGTTCCCCATTGATGGGTCTCAACCCCATCCCCCTCGACGTTTCCAGTACTACTCTCCTGGGTAGGCCTTTGGTAAAGGGATCAGCGAGATTTTCCTCTGATCGTACATACTCTAAGGCTATCCCACCATTCTTCAGTAACTGTTTTACTGAGCCATGTCTGATGCGTATATGTCTCTTCTTTCCATTGTAGGCACTTTGATGAGCGACTGCAATGGCTGCTTGTGAATCACAATGGATACACACAGGTGTGGCCTTACCTTCCCAAAGGGGCACATATGATAAGAGACTTCTCAACCACTCAGCTTCTTGTCCAGCCATTTCTAGTGCTATAAACTCAGACTCCATGGTGGAGCGTGCTATACACGTCTGTTTAGAGGACTTCCACGATATAGCACCTCCTCCTAAGGAGAATACATAACCACTGGTGGAGTTAACTTCGTCATTGTCAGAGATCCAGTTTGCATCACAGAATCCCTCAAGAACTGCAGGGAATGAGCTGTAATGCAGGCCTAGATCCATAGTACCTCGCAGATACTTTAGAAGACGACGAAGTGCAACCAAGTGGTCATTACTCGGGTTATGAGTATAGCGACTAAGTCTACTAACGGCGTAGGCAATATCGGGTCGAGTGTAGTTCATTAAGAACATCACACTACCTATGATTTTGGCATATTCATTTTGGGATACAGCATCCCCAGAATTTTTAGACAAATGAATACTAGAATCATAAGGAGTATTTACAGGTGTCACCTCAAAGGAGTCGAATTTCTTCAACATCCTTTCTACGTAATGAGACTGATTCAGGGAAATACCATTACTTCTCCTAATGATTTTTACCCCAATAATTACATCTGCTTCTCCCATGTCTTTCATGTCAAACTTAGAAGACAAGAAGCGTTTGGTCTCATTTATGGTATGAAGGGTAGTGCCGAAGATGAGCATGTCATCTACATACAGGCAGATGATGGTACACTCTGATCCTGTTACTTTGGAGTAAACACACGAGTCAGAAGTGTTGACCACCTATGCTGTAGATCTCGGTTCCGCGGCCTAGGCGGTCGACTGGGGCCTAGCGCCTAGAAGGGACTACGCGGGGCCTAGGCGGGATTACGCGGTTTTGAATCCTGCTATGTAAATTTATATATTTAGTAATACGCGTGTATAATTATGATAATTTTAAGTCATAAAATTTATCTAACACCACTATATTGAATATGAAAAATACTAAAATTAGAGTTATAATATCAATTCAAGAATTTTCGAGAGTAAAATAAATTTAATGGAGGGCCTAGGCGGCAAGTTTTTACCATTAATCGGTGCCTAGGCGGGCTAGGCGCCTCTTCCACGGCGACTAAGGCGTTGGGCAAAAATGCCTAGCATTTTTACTAGGCGTAAGCGGTTGAGGGGGGAGTTGACGCCTAGACGGCGCCTAGGCGGCGATATCTACAGCATAATGACCACAAACCCATTTGAAATTAGGGTACTATCGAGTTTTTCATACCATTTTTTGGGTGCCTGTTTTAAGCCATACAAAGACTTCTTTAACTTGCACACTTTATCCCATTGACCAGGAACCACACACCCTTCAGGCTGGGCCATATAGATCTCTTCATCTAGGTCCCCATTCAGAAACGCAGTCTTAACATCCATCTGATGTATGACAAGATTGTGAATGACCGCAAGAGCGATGAGGGTCCTAATGGTGGCGATTTTGGTCACAGGGGAATAAGTGTCGAAGTAATCAAGGCCTTTCTTTTGGGTGAAACCCTTAATAACAAGCCTAGCTTTGAATTTTTCTATTGAGCCATCTGGCCTCAATTTTTTCTTAAAAATCCATTTGCTGTTGATGGGTTTGCTGCCTTTAGGTAAGTCAGTCAATTCCCACGTATGATTACTTCTAATAGACTCAAGCTCGCTATTAATAGATTCTTTCCAAAAACTAGCATCTACCGATCTCAAAGCATCGGCATAATTTTTTGGGTCTTCCTCCATGAGGAGACAGGTGACAACCTGTTCACTTATCAGGTCAATGTGAAGACCTTCGGTTAAGAAGGCTGTGATAAAATCAGGTCCGAAGCTGGACTCGGTCCTATGCCTCTTACTCCTCCTAAGTTCTTCCTCATGAATACTACTAGGTACATAGGAGGTAGAGGGCCCAGGGGCACTATCACACAAAGGAAAATTAACATCATCAGATAAGTTACTAAAAGACAAAGAAGCATCAACAATATTCACAGTTTTCAAAGGGAAAATGTTTTCAAAGAATTCAGCATCTCTAGATTCAAAAACGGAGTTATCATCTAATGATAGGAATCTGTAGGCTGCACTATTCTGAGCATACCCTATGAATACAGAGTCTATTGTTTTGGGTCCAACAGTGACTGTTTTAAAATCGGGTAGTTTGACTTTGGCCAGACACCCCCAAATTTTTAAAAATTTCAGGTTAGGTGGAAAGCCTTTCCACATCTCATACGGGTCTTATCTAGGGATTTATGGGGGTACCCTATTAAGGACATAACAGGCTGACAAAACAGCTTCCCCCCACATGTTCGTTGGTAAACCTGAACTTATTAACATAGCATTCATAGTCTCTTTAAGGGATCTATTTTTCCTCTCGGCTATGCCATTTTGTTGGGGTGTATAGGGGGCACTAAGTTCGTGGATTATCCCATTTGTTTCACAAAACTCTTTAAGTGAATTAGAACTATATTCGCCTCCTCTATCTAACCTAAATCTTTTGATATTACAGTCTAGTTGATTTTCTACTTCTGCTTTGTATTTTAAAAACGCGTTTTCCGCCTCGTCTTTAGTTTTAAGGAGATACACTTTTGTGAACCTAGAGTAGTCATCTACAAAGGTTATATATTAAAGTTTTCCTCCTCTACTAGCAGAGTTTTTAAAATCAGCTAAGTCAGAATGCACTAACTCTAGTAGTTTAGTCTTTCTCGTGGTCACAGGCTTAAAGGGTTTCTTCGCAAGTTTGGACTCTACACATATTTGACATTTGGAAAAGTCATCTATTTTATTGAGGGGTATTAGTCCAAGTTCTTTAAGCCTTTTAATAGAAGAAATATTAAGGTGACCTAGTCTACCATGCCAAGTGTTAAGAGATTCAACGACATAAGAAAAATCAGAGGCATTCTCATTCATTGGTACAGTATTTAAAATAAATAAACCCCCATTCATGTACCCTTTCCCCACAAACTCATCATTTTTGGTAATAACCATTTCCCCCCTTCAAATACAAGTTTAAGGCCTACTTTATTAAGAAGATCTCCGGAAACTAGGTTCCTACGGAGACAGGGGACGAAGAGAACATCATTCAACTCTAAGATTTTACCAGAAGTGAGTTTGAGAGAAACCTGTCCTTTACCGAAGACCATGGCAGTTGACGAGTCACCCATGTAGACAAATTCACCATTTGTTTCTTCTTCGAATTTCTTGAACATGGATCTCGTTGAGCAGAAGTGACGAGAAGCTCCAGTGTCAAGAATCCACTCGGTTTTGTTCTCAATTAAGTTTACCTCAACCATCACTGCAGCGATAACTTCTTCGGCCTCGATCAGATTTGCGGCAGGTTTAGGACCTTGATCAGCTCTAAGTTTGAACTCGAAAGCCTTATGTCCTTCCTTCCCACAACAGTAATAGGCTCCTTTGGGTTTCTGAATCTTACCAGAGGTTTTGAACCCACCACCTTTGGAGTTGCCGCGGTTCTTGTTGCCTCCAGATTTGGATTTGTTGTGGCCTTGTTGTTTACCCTTCCCTTTGAACCTGACTTTGTTACCTTGGCCAAAACTTTCGACAAGATTAGCTTTGGAGGATTGAGAAGGGAAGGAATAGACCTGTCTTTGAGTCGATTTGCCTCCTCGACTTGTATGTGGCTAATCAACTCTTGTAGCGTCATCTCCTTCTTCTTGTGCTTCAGGTGATTACGGTATTCGCTCCACGAAGGTGGGAACTTCTCTAACAGGATATTAGCTTGGAACACCTCACACATTTTCATACCTTCAGCAATCACATCTGCGCAAAGGTTTTCATAAACATGGATTTGTTCAGTCATGGATTTCTGATCGGTGAGACGGAAGTTATACCACGTCCCAGTGACATATTTCTTCTTACCAGAATCCTCGACCCCATATTTTTTCTCAAGTGTCTCCCATATGATCTTTGCCGATTTTTCTTTGGCAAGAAGATCAAATATGAGGTTTGACACGTTGTTCAACATCCATCCTCGAGCCATGGTGTTAGCTCGCCTAAACTTGGCTTCCAGAGCAAGATGCCTAGTCTGTTCTTCTTCAGTGGGAACCCCATTGTCCACTAAAAGTGGAGGATCTTCGTATAAAATGAAGTCCAGTTCGTACTGTTCAAGAAAGATAAGGATCTTTTGTGCCCAACGCTTGTAGTTTGAACCATTAAGAGGCTCCAACTTATTCACGTCGGGAAAAGCTTTTGCATTCAATGATGAAGCAACAGCCGAGATTGGAAAAGCCATGAAATAAAACTGTGATAAAAGAAAACTACTGAATATCTTTTTAAATTGTTGCGAAAAAAGTATCACCGTAAAGAGAAGATTTGAGAAAACGAAATAAAACAAAATTTCAATTAACGAGTAATCTAACTATTACACGGAAATTTAAAACCAACGAAAATTACAAAGCTATTACACGGAAATAAAAAGCACGACTTACACGGAAAAAAGGGAAATTAATCCCGGTGTTAAAAATATATTCCGGCGTAGTACCGGTATCTCTAACAGAAACGAAAGAAAGAAAATATAGAGAGTGATATTTTTCTGCTTGTGCTTTGCTCTTGCTTTGTAATTCGTGGAGAATACTAGTGGATAGTGAGCCTTTATATAGTGGTGAGGAGCTGAAGACCCAAGCCAAAACGTCCCCATTAAATCCCTTGATTTCCTCCCGGAATTGATTCAATTGGGTTGGCTGTTTTGATTGTCTTGTAACCCCCACGTTTTGATATCTTGTAACATCTTTGACCTTTGATATTCCCACGTGTAACAGCTGCTGATTATTCCTTTTCTTTTAACGCGTGCGTGATTGGAGGAAGTTTGTCTCTACGTTTACGTTTGAGTTGTCCACGACCATTATAAGAGCTGGTAGAAAAATCCAATCCATTTTTCATTTTTTGACTCCCCAAACTCCCCAAACTCCCCACGACCCACGACCCACGACCCACGCCCCACGCCCCACGCCGTCACAGTCGCCGGTGTCGGGCCGGGCCGGGCGGGTGGGTGGGTGGTGGTGGTGGTGCGTGCGTGTGGGCTTAATCATTTCCTTGCCATGTGCATGGGTATTGGATCTTTGGGCTTTGTTAATACCACAAGTTATAAAAGTAGGCAAACTTTTCCACCACCCACCGATGTGGGAAACCTTTCATTTCCTTCAAATGTTCCAACAACTCCACTATCTATTATTACGCTATCTTCTCTGTTCTCGTATTTACTTCCTCTACCAAAACCCACTGACCCAAATTTCTTACTCCATCGTCCCACCTTTATGCTTTAATCATTTTATGCTTGATCTCTACTCTATGATTCTGCTTCTCGATTCTATATTAGCAGTGGTGTGATCTATCTATGAGTTTGTATTGAATTAATGATTATCTATATTTTTTAATTACTAAAGTGGGGTTTTTATGAACGCATATCGTGTCTGAGGTTGATGAAGAGCTACTTCTTGCCCTCTATTGCTTGTTCTGTGGTTGATCACATAAAGTATCTGATCTTTTTATTTATTTCATGTATTTGTTGAAGCTTTCTAATCTAATCTGTGGATTTGATGCAGGAAAAAGTTTGATGGTAATTTTTTATGGGTTAATGATCAATTGTGGCATCAATTAAGTGGGTAAGGTGATTATAATAGTTCCTTTGTTATTCGAAAATGGCAAAAAAACGGTTTGTTTTTGTTTTGAAATTGATAAAAATAGTCCCTGTTATTTTCGAAATTGATGGTTGAATAAGTAAATATTGTCTTAGTGGCCCTTTTTTACAAGAAATTGTTGGATTTAGACCCTTGATCATTTGAAAATGAAAAATATGATGTGCTTATTTCCTATGATTTTTAGTTATTTGCAAATTTGTGAGTGAGAAGGACTAAAATTCTTATGTTTGACATGGAAAATTGTATAACAGGTAATTTTTTATACTCGAAAGTGTTTAATTAATTCCATGTGTTATTCGAAATTGCATATTTAGTCTTTTCCTAGTTGAAAATGTTGTTTTTGATATGAAAAATTGAATAAAAGGGTGAATGTGTGAAATTGTTGAATAATTGCACTATTTGCACTATAGGTCCCTAAGTTTTGTGTATATTGCATATAAGTCCCTGTTTTATACAAAATAGTGCAATTACATGTCCCTGTGTTATCCAAAAATTGCAATTATAAGTTCATGCGTTATTTGAAATTGCAAAAAAGTCACTACTTTATAAAAAATGATGAAATAAATTCCAAAAAGGAAAATGTTGCCAAAATGGTCCCTAAAGTTTTCGAAAACGTTGCCAAAAGCCCCAACTATTTTCGGAAATGATGAATTTAATTCTGAAAAAAGGTAAAATTTGCCAAAATGGTTCTTGAGCTTTTCGAAAGTGGTGTCTTCAGTCAAAAAATGATTAAGTAAACGTTTGTGTGACGGTGTGATGACTCTGCATTAATAGATTACAATTTAAAACTTGTAAGTGTTTTCTAGTGCAAAGTTACATATAATTGCAAAAAATTGTCCTAAAAATTTTCAAAAATGATATTTTTGGCATAAACTTCTGATTTGTGATAAAGGAATGAGTTAAATGGTTTATATTACATGGTTTATGATTCTCAAAATATCCCTTTATAATTTCGAAGTTTAAAACCTCCTGTAGTATTCAATATTTGAAAATTTTGATATGAGACGGTTGAATGGTTGAAATTTCTTAATCAGATTTTTGGCATGAATGGTTGAATTATTTTTACGTGACTAGTTTAATGTTCAGTTGGGTTTTGGTTGGTAAGTAATTGTCTAGTACAAACTTTCTAATACAAAGTATTTAATAGTATAGATACTTATCACTTCCACCTAAGTAAAAATCGTTCCGCTTTACAGTTTTTAAGCATTTAGATGTTATTCTGATGCAAGACTTCTAAGAATGTGGGTAATGTCACATCCATTTATACTCAACTACATCCAACTAAAATCTTTAATAGCATTCTCTTTGCCTATATATTAAGTGTTCCTTTACTACATTTTCCACAAAACAAACAACATAATCTGATAAGGTCTTATGTATCTACTTATTTCTCTTATAAGTTTGTCTACCCTTTTACTAAATAATTTCAAACACAACCAACATATTAACACCTTCATGTATTGCTAAGATCATCCTCAACAGAAAACATGTAAACTAGTATATAGTTTCTTGTATTATTCCAAATCTTTAACTTTTTTAGAAAATTTAATATTGTCAATTATTATTTACTTATTTTCTAAAGTAGTTTTAACTAGATGAAAGTTGATTAGTGTTAAGTAATCTTGACTATTAGCATCATAAGTTTCACAAAGTTTTTTACTATTAGCATCATAAATTTCGACTATTAGCAGCATAAATTTTGACTATTAGCATCATAATTTGCCCATTCATTAAAAGAAATCCAAATTTTTCAAAACTTCAAAAAAAAAAAAAAAACAAGGAAACTTAAAAGGAAAAAAACCTTATAATTACAGAAAGTTATTAAATTTTGGACAAAATGTGAATGTTCTTTCAATACATATAAAATGTTTCACCATGTAAAAATTAACACAAAGTTTGCAAGGTTAATCAACTGTTAAATTTCAAAAATTGTTTAAAAACTTCTAAAACCCTATTTTTTAATACTTTTAACTTTTAAAAATGGTATAATGTCCACCATTTCATTAAAAAAATTCACAACCAAAAAAAGGGATAAAAGAAAAACATAATTTTAAAAATTACATAAAGTTATAACAATTGCAATATTTAGCCCTTCATTTGTTTAAAATAAACATAAAATATTTTAAAGTGTAAAAATGAAGACAAAGTTTGCAAGGTTAATCAAATTTAAAAATTTACAGAAAGTTCAAAAATTTGGTCAAAAGCCCTTTAAATTTAACAAAATGTTTAAAAACTTCTAAAACTCTATCTTTTAATACCTTTAAGTTTCGAAAATGGTATAATGTCCACCATTTCATTAAAAAAATAAAAAACATTCACAACCTAAAAAAAAATTATAAAAATAAACATAATTTTAAAAATTACAGAAAGTTATAAAAATTACAATTTAGTCATTCATTTGTCTAAGATAAACATAATTTGTTTAATTGTGTAGAAATAACCACAAGGTGTGCAAGGTTGATCAAATCTTGAAATTTACAGAAATTTTTTAAAAGATTTGGACAAAAGCCCTTTCAATTTCACAAATTGTTTAAAAACTTTTAAAACTCTATTTTATAATACCTTTAAGTTTCGAAATAGTATATAATATCCAAAATTTTATTAAAAGAAATAAATAACATTCACAACCTAAAAAAATATAAAAATAAAAAGGATAAAAAATAAACATAAATTTAAAAATTACATAAAGTAATAACAATTGCAAATTAGTACTTCATTTGTTTAAAATAAACATAAAATGTTTCAAAGTGTAAAAATAAACACAAAGTTTGTAAGGTTAATAAAATTTTAAAATAATTTACGGAAAGTTTGTTAAAAGTTAGTAGGTTTTAAAACTTTTTCTATTTAGTCCCCCATTTGATTAAAAAATAAATAAACACAAAATATATTTAAAAAACAACTTCCATGAAGTTTAAAAAAAAGTTACACTCATAAGTTAAACAAAAGAAACATTTACGGAAGGTTTTAAACTTAGCTTCAAATGTTAAAAACTTTAAAAAAAAAAAAACTTAATAGTTAAACATATAAATAAACTTATAAGTTAGACAAGAAAAACTTACAGGATATTTTAAAACATATTGCACAGTTTTACTCCATTATAATAAACTTAACTTCAAATGTTAAAAACTTTTTAAAATAAAATAAACTTCATTGTTAAACATTAACAAAAACTTACATGAAGTTTTACAAAATTAACATAATATGAAACATTTTCAAAAACAAAAGAAATACGAAATATCAACAAAAAAAATGACACATATTCAATAGTTGTTCTTTTCTTTTAGATAACATGTCCCAATCACAGAGGGGTAGAAAAGGTGCTCGGGTCACTCCTTGACCTTCATCCATTCCTATTTTGTCCGAATTACAAGCCTAAATTGGTTTAGCCAAACACTTGAACCTCTGAAGTCATGAATTAGTCATAACAAAATTAGAATAAAAATACAAGAAAAGTCGACATAATTAGCATGTGTTATGTTACCATGAATAAATTTTCAACTTATATCGGATTTCCAACTTACGATAGTTGAAAATAAGATGACAAATGTATAGGGGTAACATTAACTTGAAATGTGAATGCTAATGGCATCAATTACCAATGACTAACTTCTCAATTAAATTCACTTAAAAACTCGACATGAAAATGGCAGAAGGAACTAATAATGCTCAACATAATCCACACAATTCATAAGTCTATACCATTGTTACACATAACAAATTTTTAGCACTTGGACCTTAATAATGGAAAATAAATTATATTCTCTATTATGCTAACATTGTAAATCTAATGGCAAACTTCTAGTGCCAATAATTAGGTACGATGAAAGGACTTGAACATTTGATAATACTTCCCAAAGAACATATGATGAAACATGCAAAATGCACGATGAAAAGACCTGACCATTAGACCATACGATTTAAAAACTACTTACATATTTTTTCGATACTCATACCTACCTTGAAGTTTACCTATTTCTTCATCTCTTGTTGAAGGTGAGTATATTCTTTCTTAAATTTAAAGGGTCCAAATCTATTATGGCTTAAATGGTATCCATAAATGACAACGAGTGTTAAACTTCATGAAAATCACAAGCACTTATATTCACAATTTATATCTTTATTGAGAAAAAAACTATTGTAGTTCATATTTGACACAAATGCATTATACATATGCTGAAATTTTAATCGTTAGTAAGATTGAAAAAACAAAATTAAACAAAAGCATATGACACTATCAATCTATGTAGATTAGCTTACAAAATTACCCTTATATGAACAATATACAAATTTACCTTTTTATGATAAATAGTATAAAATTACCTTCACCAAGCGTCAAAACTTTTGAATAAAAAATTTGATT
The DNA here is from genome assembly GCA_029959085.1 of Nemophila menziesii. NCBI lineage: Eukaryota > Viridiplantae > Streptophyta > Magnoliopsida > Boraginales > Hydrophyllaceae > Nemophila > Nemophila menziesii. Next base: position 6,302,503 of record JARWIR010000032.1, read on the forward strand.
ACCCAAGTGTCTTGGACTCTTTAATTACCGAGCAGAAGTCTCATCTCTAAAGAGAGATAGTTTCTGATTCTGTTATCATATCTATCCATTACTATCCTATCTTGTATTTGTCGTTAATCTAACCGTATATTCTTGATTTCACAGCTCCAATATTTTTCTCATCTGTACTCTTACAAAACAACGCTCCACTTAGCATACTCCCTATTAGCTGAATCATAAATCCACTATGTATCTAGGAATCACGAGGACTTTACGGTTTTAATATAGGCTTAGGGACTGTATGGTATGTATATTTGGTAAATTTGAAGGGAGCTTTTGGCTCTCTCATCACTTACCATCAACAAACTGTCAACAAGCTTGAGTTTACACTCGAATATTTTTCTCACTCAACCCATTTGACAGACTAATTTAGCGTCCCCAGATTAACCTAATAAGCACTAAAGATGTTCACATAAAAATTTCCTCTTTGTCGGTCCAAATATATATTCTTTTCATATGAAATTTCTTTTGTATAGCTATGACTCTCTTTATCATGTTGAGATATCATGCTATTTTTTCCTCATAATTTTTTCTTTTCATGCTTTTCATATATTTTTTCATTACTCTTACCCCGGCAAAGGGTTACAATATAATAACTGTGAATCATCATCAATATGTAACAGACCACAATTGATAAGGTCAAAAATCCCAACACAATGTAAATTTCCATAATAGTGGACCCACCACCCCAAACTCAAGCTCAAGACAGGAAGTCTCAGGATTGTGATTCAAGTGCGGGTCGTATGGAAATTCCTAATAAACTAAAGGGATATTGGCTTATAATGTGGCGTCAAAAGAAAGGCTTAAAGGCTAAAAATTTGGCTAAGACGGATAATATTAACTTCAGGGAGAGAAGGCTAAAAAGGTTTCAAAGGGCTAACAAATAACTGCCTCTATCATTTTCCTATTTACACAGCTTGTCTCTAGTTCATACCTAAGTGGGTTCTCTACTCATTCAGATCTCACGTTCTACAAACCACTCATTTTCCTTAAGTACAAGTTTACTTCTTTTGCATTGTTCATTAATTATTCCTATCAATTACCTGTGTTTGCATGTAATCAAAGTGTGTTTTATAATAACTCCTAAGTCAACTATTTTCTATCATAAATTTGCAAAAAAGTGTGCTTATTGGGACATTTAAAATACTCTACAGTCAAAACATTTCTCAAGCTAAGTTTTATTTGATTTTTAAAATTTTTCAAAAAGTGGTAAAACACATAAAATTGGGATGAGGCAACAAACCCCACCCCAAACTAAAAAATGAGTCGTATCCACACAACTCAAAAAGACTCAATAAATCAAATAAACTAATATACACTACTAAATGAGAGAAGGGATAGGAAAACGTATCTTTACCAGCACGAGGATGGTGTCCATTGTTGCGTTCATGTTGGGCTCCTTCTTGCTGTGTAGGTGGAATGTTGAACATTTCTCAATCCACGTAGTATGTTTTGCATCAGCTGCAACTCGTTTGTGACTTTTCCTAAGATTGCCAACACCTCTGCATGTTTCTCCTATAAAGTTCTCATTCTTTCAACTACATCTTTCTCAACACCAAAGGTAATAATAGGTTCTTTAACTTCTTCTTTCCTTCCTCTTCATATTATCTTGACTTCCCAATCTTCGTCATCTCAATGAACCCCAAACTCAAAACTTCAAATATTCAAAAACTAGAGAAGAGTTTTGAATTTTGATGTTTTGAGGATTTAGCATGAAGGATTATGGTGTTATATGATATGGGTAATGATTATGTAGGGGATTTGGAAAGGTTTAATCAATAGGAGTAAAGCTTTGATGAGGAGGCTTAAGGTTGAAGGAGAATATTTCTTTGTGTTCTTGAAGGATTGTGATGTTGGGTGTGTGTTTATAATGGAATAGGAGGAAGGATTGAATAATTCTAGGTGTTGTAGTGGTGTGGTGCAGGTATATAATGGGTTAGGGGTCGTTTATAATGATATCTTTCATGAGAGGCTAGGTTAAAGAGGAGGAAACTAGGGTTCTAATAGGGTTTAGTGAAATTCCCGCTGGTCGGGCCGGCATACCGGTTAGCTGGCCTGCTAGCCGGTCCCAGACTGTGTCCTCTTGGCTAAGAACCCAATTTCGTAAACCGTGGCACGGTTTTTTTTCTCGATACAGCGGACCGGCTAGCCAGTCAGAAACCGTGTCGAGGTTTGCGCCCACAGTTTTTCCTAGTTGCTCTCGGCACTGTACCTGATTTCCGAAACCGTGGCACGGTTTTTTCTTCCCCCGGTATACCGGTCAGGCTTTTTAATTTTTCTATTCGTCTCAGAAATGAACCGTTTTTGAAAACCGTCGCCACTGTTTTCTCCCTCCGGTATACCGGGGATTTCGTCTGGTATACCGATGGCATATGCAGTTTTTTTATTTTCGTTCCATAGCACCCCAAACTCACTTCCTGCACTATTTAACACACTACCTTTCATATTTCTTAAAATTATACACTAATACTACAAAATTTAAAGCATTAAAACATGGGTTGTCTCCCGAGAAGCACTTTTGTTTATTACATCTTTAAGTTCGACGCGTTACATTCCATGAAGATGGTATTGAGGCCTTTGCGGTTCTCCTCTGCTTAGAATCGCCTCTTCCTTGACATGTAATCTTTAGGAATTTCCCACCTAGTATTTTATTTAATCGATGTTTGAAAGGGGGTGGGTAAGTACCTCGTTTCGCCTTCTTACTTTCACGACGAAACTTATTTTCCACCACATGATAGTAGATGACCGTCCTCAATGGTATAAGCTCATTTTTAATCTTTCCAATCTCGCATTCCTCTTTAAAATGCGGTGGATAGGTTCTCCTCCTTGTCGCTTTACTCTCGCGGTGTGGCACCTTGTTTTCGTAGCACAAGTTGATCATTTTAGTGGAGGTAATTCTACAGCTCTATTTCCATTCAAGATTCGTGATGGAGATGGTGATTGGTGAACTTTTTGTGGCTGAGATTCAAATTCTATTGTCTTGTGAACCTTTAATTCTTCAATTGACCTGATGTCTCCCTATTTGTTCTACTTATAAGCCCTTTGGAGACATCTTTTTAGGTGAATATTTGAGTTATTTGATAGACTTTTATTCTTATTTCGTCATATTACACTTTCTCCCCTTGTAATTAGACTATTTGCATTTTTAGAGCTTTTGTGCGTTAATTTAATTATTTTTAGTGCAAAGTTAGTAGGTTCTTGAATTTTATGGAAAAACAATACAAGGAGGAGAAGTGAGAATTAAAGTCTTGGAGTCTTGATTTGATGATTTATTAATTTTTAAATCATATGCGGTTTAATTATTTATTTATTGTGAAACTTTAAAAGATATATGATAATTAATTAGAGACCAAGTCAAGTCTAAGAAGTAAAGGAAAGAAGATATACATGGAAATTAGAAGATTAAGGAAGGATATATGCAAAGAAGAAAAAGATAAAGTTACCAAATAAATATGAAATTCCAGCCACGTTCAAAGACGAGCTCATAACTTAAGGTTAGCTAGGAATTTGGGAGAATGTTCTGGACCAATGGATAGAGATTTCCGAGACTTTACCTCCTTGGAAATATGCGGTTCTTGGAAATTCTTTTCTTGCCTTTACCTCCTCCACTTGATCTAAGACTTTAATTCTCACTTCTCCTCCTTGTATTGGTTCTCCATTAATCCATGAACCTACTAACTTTGCACTAAAACAAACAAATTAACGCACAAAAGCTCTTAAAATGCAAATAGTCTTATTCCAAGGGGAAAAAGTGCAATATGACGAAATAAGCGTAAAAGTCTATCAAATAAGTCAAATATTCACCTAAAATGATGTCTCCTAAGGGCTAATATTTAAAAAAAATAGGGAGACATCACACATTCCATTCTTTCCTGGTTTGCTTATTTATCTTTTTGCTCTCTTTTTCAATTAGGATTCTATAAATTTAATTTTTAAATAACTGGCTTAAGACATTTATATTTACATACACAAATATTTATTATAACTTCTAGACATTTTGATACTTTAATAAAACATTTAAAATATTTGCATGGGCAATAACATATATATATATATATATATATTAATGATTTTGCATAAAATTACATAATTAAATAGAACCTCATTAGAAGGTACAACTTTCAAATATAAGATCTAAATTATAAATTTTTATTATTAACTAATTATTCATATAACTTTGGTAGTTTCAAGCTAATATGGATATTAGTATACATATATAACACCCTTTCGGTCTCAAAATTATACTTCTTATATGATTATATTTCTTTATTGATAGGTTTTTTCAACTCAACGCGGAAAAAATTTGATGATTTTCTATAATAATTATAAGGTATCTATATTACAAGGAAATTTACTAAATAATTAAAAAATATATCATGTGAAGGTGTTTGTAGTTTAATGTATTGATAATTATTAATATGTATTTAATGAGTAATTATTTTTATTATGTCAAAATTCTTGAAAAAATAAAATTTCATGTAGTAATTACCTTTCATACTTTAAAAAAACCAAATGATATAGAAACATTATTGAAATAAATTTCATAGTATATTTTTATAGAGATAAATTTAATTAATTTACTTTAGTGTAGTATTTGGAGAACTCAAAATCAAAAGATAAAGTAGGTAAAATTGTAATATTATGATTCATTACGTGTATCGAATTTGACAATAAAAATGTTTCTATCCTTCTTTTGAATAGTGATATAAAATGTATACAAAAATAGAAATCGAGATAGTGGGTCCGAACAATTCAAAGAAAAGACGTCGTGTACTATGACACGCAAAAATTTAAAATTTCATATTTTTTCGTTGATCCATTCTGGAAAATAATAATATATAATATGATTTGTTTATTTGTTATTCAATAAACAATTCACTATATTTAAATATTTTTAATTTCCTTTGTTGTAAAAAACATTCCTTAGCGGTGATGGTATTTTTGGATTTTTTTTATAAAGGAATTTAATTTATTGACCTCTTAACATGTCTTCACTATGTATACTAATTACGAAAAATCGCATTAATAATAAAATAAACGTGTTCGCACAAGGTAATAAATTGCTACTGTAAACCTGGCCAACATATCTTTCTCCATTCGGGATGGGAAGTCTCCCATATATCATGACTTTGTCCCAAAGAGTTTCCCATTCGAAAGATGAATCGTTAAGTGCTTCTTGATATGAACATGGACCAGTCATGTTTGGAAATGTCAATGTGTTTCGAATAAGCTCAACTGAGAAAGGCAATACCTTTTTATGTATGATAATTGATTGTTTATTCGCAAAATAAAGTTCTTCATAAAACTCACGAATTAAAGCAGGGATATACGTGAGGTTCCTCTTTCTCAACTATTTCCACCCAAACTTGTCACAAGTAATAGCAAAATCTTTAAATTCACTGTTCATAATACCTGAAGGGAATCGTTTTTCAACACCAAACTTCAAATAAGCTAATTGTACACGAACTTTCTCAGTCCAACTAACCACAAATCTATTTGGATTATGGGCCATCATATTTCTTCATGTAGATCTTTGTTCTGTAATGGGTTCGCTAGGAGCATCTTCTTCAACCTCTTATTTTTTGTCTACCAAGGTAGGCTTTTTAGGATTAGCCTCACTTGGGTTCTCTTTCCTCTTCATAGTAGACTTAATTTCTCCATCTTTGTGTCTCTAATTTGAATCTGGAATCTCAATAGCTTTCTCTTGTGTAGAACCAAGATTTTTTCTAGTTCTAGGAGTGTTTCTCCGATTATAGCTCAATGAATCTGTCTGGTTTGTCATCTCAACTCACCCTAAACTCAAAACTTGAAAAATTCGAAAACTAGAGAAAAGTTTTGAAATTTGATATTTTGAGGATAGAAGAAAGAAGATTAAGGTGAGATATGATATGGTTAAGGATTATTTGATGTGTTTGGAAAGGTTTTATTGTTCAATTTATGGTTTGGATGAAGAAGGGTTATTGGATAAAAGTTTAGATTTGATGGTGTTTTGGAAGGATAGTGAGTTGATTGTGTGTTTATGTGGTGTTTAGGGAGAATATTTGATGATTGTGTGATGTTTTGATGATGATTTTATGAGTTATATGGAGCTAGGAGATGGAATAAAGGTTGTCTTATGGAAAAATGCAAGAATTTTAGGTTACAATCTGTCCAAACCGCCTCCACTGTTGCACAACCGGGTTCCCGGTTAGAGATGACCGGGTTCCCGGTTTACTTCGTAGAGTCGGGAATTTTTTTAATTTTTTTCCCTTGGATGCAAAATTGACCTTGCGTCTCTACTACACAGGTCAGAGAGTTGGCCTTAGAGACTAGGTTTCCGGTCAGCTGACAACTGGGTTCCTGGTTGATGTCGACGAGCGCAACTCCAGATGCACCAAGTGGCTTGCGTCTCCACCGCACATGTCAGAGAGTTTGGGTAGATGCAGCGCGGCCACCGGGTTCCCGATCGACTGACGACCGGGTTCCCAGTTTGTGTCGACGGGCGCGAATGCCGACACATCAATTCTTGCGTTCGAGTGGTTGGTCAACGGTACTCACTGGGTTCCCGGTTAGCTACATTTTTGCAACCAAATTTTCTTCGTTTTTCATACTAAATACCCCAAACTCATGACCTTTTTACTCCTAAAATCATCAAAACACCCAACCTTCCTCATTTCATAAAATAAACAACAGTTACTCTAATCTATACTATGAATTAAAATACATGAAAGCATTTAAACTAATATACAATTGAAATGACTTTTGTAGAACGTCGTTAAGCTCGACGGATTACCTCTCGCGTTTATTGAGACTCAAGGAGGTGCATAACCTCCCCACGATGTGGATACACCATACGATTAGTATCCTCGCCTACATGACATATCTTTAACTGTTGTCCATTCACCATAAAGGTGGGTTGTTCAGCTGGGTTCTCAATTTCTATTGCTCCATGAGGGGTTCCCTTGGTCACCACAAAAGTACCAGACCATTTTGATCTCAACTTACTCGGATAAATACTAAACTTGGAGTTATACTTAAGGACCATCTGTCCAACTTTAAACTTCTTTTCACGAATACGATTGTCATGCCACCTCTTTGTTTTTTCTTTATAAAGCTTAGCATTCTCATAGGAATGAAATCGAAACTCATCAAGTTCATTCAGTTTTATCATGTGATTCTTACCGGTTAGAGTAGTATCCATGTTCATCTCAGCTATCGCCCAATATGCACCTAATTTAAGTTCAAGAGGTAAGTGACAATCCTTACCATATACTATGCGATACGGATATGCACCAACGGGTGTTTTAAATGTAGTACGATATGCCCACAACGCTTCATCTAACTTTGTTGACCAATCCTTGCATGTGGCACCAACTGTCTTCTCTAGAATGGATTTGATCTCTCGATTAGAAACCTCGACTTGACCATTCGCTTGTGGCTGATACGCAGTATATACACGATGTCTCACCACATACTTCTCTAAGACCGCCTTCAAGTATCTGTTACCAAAATGAGAACCTCCATCACTGATAATAACTCAAGGCGTACCGTGTCTAGCGTAGATGTGTGACTTCAAGAATTTTATCACTACTTGCGAATCATTGGTTGGTAGAGCTATAGCCTCTACCCATTTGGACACGTAATTAATAGCTAATAGGATGTAAAGATTTCCGTGAGATGGTACAAAGGGACCCATAAAATCAATACCCCAAACATCAAATATTTCAACTTCAAGAACGTTGTTACGTGGCATTTCAACTCTTTTAGATATGTTTCCGGTAAATTGGCACCTAAGATACTTCTTAACATATTCATGACAATCTTTGTGTATAGTGGGCCAATAAAAACCGGATTGAAGTACCTTTGCGGTTGTACGATCACCCTTGAAGTGTCTTCCGTAGAATGAATCATGACAACTAGCAACAACTGACTGAATATTGCTCTAGGGGATGCATCTTCTTATCATCTGATCACTACATATTTTGTAAAGGAACAGATCCTCCCGAAAGAATTGCTTAGCAAGGTGACTCAATCTCTTCCTCTTTTGTGAAGTGGATCCTTAAGGAAAAGAACTACTCACAATGAGATTCGCAATGTCTGCATACCACAGAGTACTATTTACATATATCTAAATAATCTCTCATCAGGAAACTCTTCCTTAACCAATTAGGGACCACTATTGAACTCGGAACCTTCAAGACTCGATAAATGATCAGCTACCTGATTATCACAACCTTTTCAATCTCGCACTTCCAAGTCAAACTCTTGTAACAACAAGACCCATCTAATCAAACACGGCTTTGCATCTCTCTTCTCTATAAGGTATTTGATAGCGGAATGATCGGTGAACACGATAACTTTCGCTCGAATAATATAAGAACAAAACTTGTCAAATGCATACACCATAGCTAGTAATTCTTTCTCTGTCATGATATAATTAATTTGAGCAATTGTAAAGACTTTACTAGCGTAATAAATGGAGTGAAATACCTTATTTTTCCTTTGACCCATAATGGCACCCATAGCAAGGTCACTAGCATCACACATGACTTCGAATGGTATATATAATAGAGGTTGATATGAGTTTCTCCTTGATTTTCTTCAATGCCGCCATGCAAGCTTCATCAAAAAGAATTTTGGTGTCCTTCTCGAGTAAGTTACATAACAGCTTAGAAACCTTAGAGAAGTCTTTAATGAAACAAAGGTAAAACCCAGCATGTCCCAAGAAACTTCTCACCCCTTTTACAGAAATAGAAGGGGGGAGAGTCTTGATTACCTCTATCTTAGCATGATCAACTTCTAAACCCGAACTTGAAACTTTGTATCCCAGGACTAATCCTTCGCGAACCATGAAATGACACTTCTACCAATTAAGAACTAAGTCGGTTTCCTTGCATCTAATTAGTACCTTCTCTAGATTCTGCAAACAATCATCAAACTTATCACCAAAAATAGAGTAGTCATCCATAAATACCTCAAGGAATTGATCGATCATATCTCCAAATATTGCCATCATGCAATGTTGGAAAGTGGCAGGTATACTACATAGTCTAAATGACATTCTTTGGTATGCGAAGGTGCCAAAAGGACATGTAAATGTAGTTTTATGCTGGTTATCTGGATCTACGCATATTTGATTGTAACCTGAATAACCATCTACAAAACAATAATATTCCCTACCTCCTAACTTATCCAACATTTGGTCTATGAATGGGAGTGGAAATGGTCTTTTCTAGTAGCCTTGTTCAACTTATGATAGTCCATACACACTCTCCAACCAACTACAGTTCTCAAGGATATGGATTCATTCTGATCATTGAGGACAGTAGTGATACCACCCTTCTTTAGTATGCATTGAACCGGACTTAACCAATCACTACTAGCTATGGGAAAGATGATTCCCGCGTCTAGTAGTTTTATTACTTTCTTCTTGACAACCTCTTTCATGGCTAGCATTAATCTTCTTTGACCTTCAACTGAGCGTGCACCTTCATCCTCCAAAATGATTTTGTGTTGGAAAACGGATGGACTAATACCTTTGATATCAGCAATGGTCCATCCAATTGCCTCTTTATGAAGTCGAAGCACAAACAACAATTTATCTTCTTGAGAACCTGTTAAGTGAGCTGACACAATAACAAGTAAAGTTTTATTAGTACTTAAATACGCATACCTCAAATGTGACGGTAGTGGTTTCTCTTCTAGCTTCGGAGTAAATTCATTAGATGGTTTCTTTTGAGGTTCGATCTCCCCCGCATCTCGTAATGGTTCATAGGCTAGACGCCTAGGCTTTGCATTTTCTGAATTTAGATTTGACACTGTTTCGGCAAGGTTATCCATCATCTCTGATAAATCAAGTACTAGGGCTGCCTGCAAGATATCATCAAAATTCATATCATTAATTGCCTCTTGTGTTGACCGTTCAATCACATACATCCGTTGACACTCCTCCATGGGGCCCGGGAACTTCATTAACCCTGAATACATTGAATTTCACCTCCTCGTCTTGGATAAGCATGGTTAATTCTCCGTTTTCTACATCAATAAGAGTACGCCCCGTGGCTAGGAATGGTCTTCCCAAAATAATGGGGACATTCCTATCTGCGTCGTATTCAAGTATAACAAAATCAACGGGAAAAATTAAATTACCTGCCTTAACGAGGACATCTTCTATTCGTCCCTCCGGATGTGCGAGGGATCTATCATCCATTTGCAAGACCATATAGGTCGGTCTTGAGTTTCCTATCTTTCACTTTTTAAAAATCGATTTAGGCATGAGATTAATACTCGCACCCAAATCACACAAAGCTTTTCCTATACACTCATCCCCAATAGAAATAGGGATTGTAAAACTACTAGGATCAAGCAATTTAGGGGGTAGCTTACTTTGACAAATCACACTACATTCTTCGGGTAATCCAATCATCTCATTCTCCAAGTAAGGGCATTTATTAGAGATGGCTCTTTTCATGAATTTTACGTAGTTCGTCACATCTCTAATAGCATCCAAGAATGGTATATTAACATTAATCTTGCTTACCATACTTATGAATTTATGATAATCCGCCATATCTCCTTTCTTTTGAACTCTTGAAGGAAGAGGTGGAGGAGGACGCTTCTCTTCTACAACAATATCTTTTTTCTTTAGCTTTTTCAGAATTTTCTCAACTTCTACTTCCTTTACTTCCAGATCACTTTCTTTCTCAACCACATCTTCCACTGTTTTCTCCGTCACTGTTGTTTCTTTCTCTTTCATAACTGGAAAAGGTGGTGGTTGCAATTGCTTACCACTTCTCGTTCTAATCGCAATACAATCCTCCCTTTGTTTAGGAACCTCGGTATCGCTTGGGAGTTGGCATTGGCCTCGAACATTCAAACTATTAGCGATCTTCGATATTTAACTCTTTAATATTTTCAACAAAGCGGAATATGAATTTGAAGTTTCTTCCATTCGGAACCTAGATATCTGATCTTCAACTTGGGCTGATTTGCTTTGGGAAGTTGCTATGTATTTTGTTAAGGTAAGAGCTAAATTCGTTGCGGTGAGCGCACCTTCTTGAGATCGAGCAGGAAGTGCCTTTTGAGCTAGCGTATCGGAATAAGCTTCATGATCGGCTCTAGGTTGACTTCCTTGGTATTGGTTTTATGGCTTGAATTGATAATTGTTTCCTTGGGGCCTTGGTTGATAATTTCCTGGATTTGCAACCCCTCGTGGTTTCAAATATTGAAAGCCTGGATGATTCTTATACTGATTACCATACCCTTGACCACCTGGAATAATTATTACCTCGATTATTGACGAAACAGACGGATTCAGAGTTATTAGCACATTCTTCCCAAATATGATCAACTGCCTCACAACTAGGACATATCTCTGGTTTTTGTACCACATTCACAATATCTTGCTTATTAGACACATATATCTATTTTACCTTATTCTCAAGTGCGGAAATCTTAGCGTTCAAAGCTGTTTCTGCATCTACATTCAAAGTACCTCTTTCCGAAACTTGGACCGATGATCTTGATGGTTGCCAACTCATTTCATTCTTTACAATTCTATCCATAATACCCAATGCTTGATTAGTAGTGGCCATCATGAGACCACCTTGACACATAGTATCTACTTTCTCTTTAGAGGCTTCATTTAAACATCGATAAAATATTTCAAGTTGTAGTTCAATTGAGTACCCATGTAATGGGAATTTTCGTAATAAAGATTGAAAACGAGTCCAAGCAACCCCAACAGTTTCTCCCTGTTCTTGGTGAAAACTTGCAACACCAAGTTGTCCACTTAGTCTAACACTTTGAGGATAATATATATCGAAAAATGTCGTCTGAAGTTGATCGCAAGTTGAAATCTCATCATGTTGTTGCTGATCATACCAATCACTAGCTCATCCGGTGAGGAAAAATGAGAATATCGCAAAGTACATTTGTTCTTGGGTTACTTCCGGAGTGACATATGCATCACATATTTGCATAAATTTGAACATGGCTCGCATAGGATCTTCACGTGCTGCACCACTATACCATCCAACACTGATAAACTGATTAATCATTCCCGTGTCTGGTCTGAATCAGATTCTTTGAATTGCGGGTGGACGGATTCCTAGTGGTGGTAACGGAAAGTTCTATATTTGTTAGGTTGGATGAATCTTGGTGCTTCTTCTTGAATTATTGCACCATTTTTATTGAGTGGTTGTTGACCTACCAAAGGAATTTAGAATTGAGCTCTTTGAATTCCTACCGGTGGATCTTGCACAACTAGTGGCACTATCGGATTACCATGTTCATCCAACTGAATTCCGGGATATTCAATATTATGAATATTTAGATTCTCCATTTTTGTTTCTCTCTTTGCTCTTTCACTCGCTTCTCTCTCTCTTGTTTTTAGCTCGGACTAGTCTATAGGGATTCAAGAGCATACATCAAACCTGTGAAACCTGAGAAGAAACAAACAAAGAAAAGCGTAAAACCGAAAAATAAAATAAAAATAACAATTAAATCACTTATGGATAACACCGTGGTCACACGCTACCGTCCCCGGGAACAGCGCCAAAAACTTGGTGTCTCATGGTGTGTTATAAAATAACAACCCTAAAATGGAGGGACACAAACCGAAAGTGTAAGGGGAGTCCAAGTAATATACGATAAACGGGTTTTCGATCTCAGGGACGGATGGAAATGACTTATGATGTTATGTAATAAGTGAGGATAATTTTTATGTGACAAGAAGATAAATGATATAATATTTGTTGAGTTTTGTTTATAAAACTAAGATGAAGATAATTAAAGTACTAAATTAAAACAAGTAAAATAAATGAAGATAAAGTAAATAATGAGTAGACGCAACAATGAGAAGGTGTACTTTAGTCTCGCAAGGGTTCCGTCTAATCAATTTAATCAACGTGTATGTTTAAGGGTAGAATTGGTATTTTATTACTTGTTGGGATTTTAATATCTCCTAGCCCCCTGTCTAGTGGACCTATGAGCTATCCTAAAGTACTATAGACCCCTATATGGGCGAAAACGTCTCTTCAGATGTGAAGTTCTTACCTCATTCGCTATGTAACTAGTCAAGCCTGTCGGTCAATGACAAAAATTACACGGTTATTACCTAATTCGGTATTTAACCCCCCCCCCCCCCCCCGCCCCGGTCGGATGATCACTTTTGCCACTTAAAGTGAATATCCCAAATACTAATACCTAATTCTAGTTGTACAGAAAAGAATTACTAAATAGCAACAAAGTAATAACTAATAATAAATACTCAATTCAATTTAAATTATTAAATCCCAAATTCATAAACAATAAATAAATTAATTAGCGTTCATCCCCTTTTATTGCGATTCTCAAGCACTAATGTATTTAGCTCATAATGTACTTAAAAACTGAAAAAAAAGATAAATTACTCATGTTCAATTACATAAAATAAATGGGTAACCTAATTAAAGGAATAATTTTGACTGTTGATGGAAGAAATGGGATTCTCCACCTTCAGTTTCTTCTCTCCTTTTGCTTCTGACTTCTCTCTGGCGTCTTTTACTTGTGTAATATGAGTTGTGTTATAAAACCTGAAGTCTAAGGCTTATATACGATGGAAAAAATGGATTGGGCTTTCCTCTAAAAATAAAATAGGTTAAAAGAAATAAAAGCCCAATCCTTAAATGAAATCCCGTAACTGATGTACAGATGTTACTAAAATGGCTGTAACTTTTGCGTCCGGACTCCAAATCACTTTGTTTCAGTTGGAAAAACTTCCTGACTCAAAGATGAAAATTCCTTAATCCACGACTCTAAGGTTGAATCAGTGGCTAAGTAGCTCAAAAACAGTGATTTGTAACAACCTTCTAGATTTCACTTTCCTCTAATAAATTCTTCGACTCATCTTTTCTCACCTTTGACTTCTACACTCGATCTAAGACATTAATTCCCGTTTCCCCCCCCTTGTCTTGGTTCTCCATCTAATCCATGGACTTAAGATTTTACACTATAAACAAACAAATTAACGCACAAAGGCTCTAAAATGAAAATAATACAAATCCAAGGGGAGAAAACGCAATATAACCAAATAAGCTTAAAATTCTATCAAATATGACAATTAATCACCTAAAGTGATGTCTCCTAAGGGCTAATATTTAGAACAAAACGGGAGACATCACTTGGACAGCATGTCTCATGGCCCGGTTTATACATACGATTCATGTGTTGTGAATGGTGTGAAATGGTTTACTAGAGAAAAAGGAGAAAAAAGTGTGACCCAAGAGTACGGTGTATCTGCCATGTATAATGGGACACCTTTTTATGTTGAATTAGTGAAAATCATTGAGGTTACATTCAATGGTGGTTGTTCAGTTGTGTTATTCGTTTGTAGGTGGTATAACACGACGAAGGGGAAGAAAGAACACGGGGTAACCTTCATCAACACATCTTCTTTTTGGTGGGTGGATGAACCATACATTTTAGCAACCCAAGCCAAAAATGTGATACATTGACGAGATCAATACAGAGAAAACAATTAAAGGATGGAAAGTCGTTTGGGAAATCAACGATCGTCACAAATGGAGTCCTGAGTTATGGGGTGCGGAGTCAGTATCTACCGACTACGAGCGCATCACAATTCCTTTGGTTAACACGCTGACAGATTACTCGCGACTGGACTTGGCAACTACCGAAGAGATCGAGTTTGACCCATCTCATTTGCGGGTTGAACTAGCTTTTGATGAAGACGAGGAACATATTGAGGTCGATAGTGATGAGAAACATATCGACACTAGCAGATACGAAACTGATTAGTTATTTGATTGATATTAGTTTTATGTTTATTTTATATATTTAAGTGTATTTGATTTGAATTTTAAGGTTGTTAAAATGTTGTTTTTTGATTTATTTAGATGTTTGAACGTTTTTTAGTTGTTAAGATGTAAGAAATAAGAAAAATGTTATAAGGAATAAAGAAAAAAATGGAAAAACATGTTAGGGATGAGTTCTTACGCAAGAACTCGTCCCTAGAACTTAGCGACGATCTTCAAGCGCAAGAACTAGTCGCTAGAACTTAACGACGATATTCAAGTACATAGTGACGACTTAATTCGTTCCTAAGACCGCCTAAAATTTTGATTGGTCAATTTGGGCGGTCCAATTTCCCACCTCGTCAACTTAGCGACGAAATGGAATGATAACGACGACGTGTGCCGTCGCTAAACGCGGACATGTAAAGGTCATGTGTACAATACGTTACACGTACCCCCTTCTAGCGAAGTTTTTTTAAAGCTTAGCGAAGACTTAAGTCATCGCTAACCGTAAAATTCCATATAAACCCTACGAGATCTCATTTCATCACAAACAACACACCAAAGTTTCTAAACCAAGAGAATCGAAGGCCTACTCCATTTACGAGCCACAATCAAGACAAAATAAACACACTAACACACCAAGGTAATGATTTCTAGTCCATTTAAACATTTTAATTCCTTTTTTAACTTTATTATTGTTTTCTAATAAAAAATTTGATTTGTTGTTTTTCAGTCTGATTACTTGTCATGGATTCAACACTATCAACACCAAATTCTACACGTAAAAGGTTTCAATTTCGAGCTACTTTTTTTTTTATTCCAAACTTTAATGATGTTTTGGCATGATTCATAAATTTTGAATTCTCTAGGGGTGTTATTAGGTTGTTTAACACTTGAATTGGATATATAACAGCTTGTATATGTGATTTATTAATTTTTTTGTTAAAATTAGGATGTAATAATTTGTTAAAATTAGGGTATAATTATTAGTTGTTTATGTGATTAGTGGTTTAATTAGTATTAATGTGATTTGGTAATTTGATTATGGAATTTTTAGCATTTGTTTTACAATTTTTATGTGTTTTAGGAAAATAAATAAACATTTTTTTAATATAAAAAAATAGTTTTAAGAAAGAAAAAAGGATTGAAAGTAAGGTATAAAATAAGTAACTAGGAAAAAATAGACTTAAAATTGTTTAGGTAGTTGTTTAGGATTAAAATGAATTTAGGGATAATTCCCAATTAATTACAATTCCACAAGTTTCATTTCTAGAAAAAGGAAGGAGCAAATTACTTCATAGTTACTCATTAATTAAAAACTTAATTCCCAATTAAGCACATTGTCATATTTACCTTCCATATTGTCTTTATATGATTTTTTTCTTTATTTTATTGTATTTTTTTTAATTTTTTTTAATTTTTTTTAACAAAATTGTTTCTTCCTCTTTATTAATCGCATATACCCTATTTTTACTCGTTTTTAACTATCTTGATATATCATCTTTTTGTCCAACACTCATTTTTTATTTGAGGATTCTACTAATTAGAGCCTATTTCAGAACTTTCTTAGGATTTAAAGCCCAACCCCATAATAGTTCTTTTTAAAGCCTAACTAGTTCAAAACACTATGCACTCTTACTATAATACCCTCCCATTACTTTATGCCAAATCCGTTTCTCTCTCCTCAAATTTAATTTTTTTAATTCTTTTTTTCCAGAAATTCGTTTTTAGTTTTTTTATTCTTTTCATTTAACGGATGGGTCCGTACCCTATCCGTACACATGGGTACGGACCTATATTAGTTTTTAAGTTTTGTAAGTTAAGTAAAATGGGTTTTTATGTAATTACAATTATACTTGTCTATGTCTTAACCGGTTTTTGCCCATCTCATTGTCTAAGTACCCGAGGGGCTGTACCAAAGTCTCATTTTTTGTATAAATCAAGTCCAGAATACGGTTCACATCAGGTTCATGGGCTCCATTTTTCACACTTGCATGGGAATAAGAAACATCAATATTAAACATTAGTTGTCCATTTCTCATCTCAAGCTTATAATTACTGGACACTAAAGACTGGATAATAAGGGCTAGACACTAAGATCTGGACCCTAGTGGTCTGTACTACTAATGGACTGTACCAAATGGGCTGCTGGACACGGTTTATAAAAAAGACCATAATGGACTGACCTAGACTACAATGTATAACCCATAATAGGCTGGACACCTTATGTACTGGGCCATAAACAGAGACCAAACTCACACGGCAAAAAAAGAAAAAGGGGATAGACGAACAAATGGGCTGGACCCATTCCCATGTTGGACCCAAGCTGGAGCGGCGGTGAACCCCAAAGCTCGGGCAGCGGTGAACCAAAAAAGCTGGAGCAGCGCTTGTCTTGTGCAGGAGTGGCATTGGGAGGGTGATGGAGGCGATGATGGTGGTGTTGGACACATGAACGAATGGTGGAGATTCAGACAGGTGGCGAGAAGAGATTCGGGACGAGATCTCGTTGACAGTGAATCTCGTGAGAAGAGATGATGATGGTGGTGGAGATCTCGACAGGCGCGCACGCGAATTGTGGTGGCAGATCTGGGCTCCATGAACGAACCTTGGTGGCGAAGAGTCATGATGTTCTTGTTGCAGATCTTAACGAGTGGAGTCGGAGGGATTGTGGATCTGATGGTGGACCACGATGACAGATCGGCGGGGGTGAGCGGGGGTTCCAGTTGAGCAGAGTATGTGGAAGCTTTCTGGTGCACCAGCGTCGTGGTGGCTTCGTCACAGCAGTAGCAGGGTTCATCTGCAGGAGCGGTGTGGTGATGAAGGTGGAAGGTCAGATCGGCCTCTGTGGCAATGGTGGTCTTCTGAGTCAGCGGGAGGGAACACTGTTGCACCAGATCGAGAGTCAGCGGTGGTGGTGCGTCACATCAGCAGTGGTGGTGGTGCGTCACAGCAACAGTGGTGGCTCGCTGTCGAAGGTGGCTCGGTGGAAGGTGGCTCGAAGGAAGGTGTCGGTAGTGGTGGGAAGATGGGGGAGAGAGAGAGAGCGTAGAGAGAGGGGAGAGGGTTTTAAGAAAAAAAAACCCTAATAAGTTTTTTGTTTTTTATTTTTGTTGGTTCACAATAGGTATAAGAGGGGAAGAGGGCTTTTGGTTCTTTTTATTGGGTATTAGTTAGGTCTGAACTACTAGTTAGTGGGTAATAGGGATTGGGCTTTAATTTGGTAGTTCAATGTTGTGGGGTCTTTAAAACATAATTCCCCATTTTTATATTGTGTGTTTATGTTTTAGGGTTTTGTGTGTTCCAGGTCACACAAAACTTGATTTTGTTTATTCAAATTCTTTGTATTTCTGGAACACACAAATCTCAGAATTGTGTATTAAATTTTGTGTAATTATGGAACACACAAAACTCAAATTTGTGTATTCATGGAACACATAAAACTCGAATTTATGTATTACTAGAATACAGAAAACTTGATTTTGTTTGTACCAATTCTGTGTATTCGTGGAACACACAAAACGCAGGATTGTCTATTCTTGGAACGCATAAATCTCAGATTTGTGTATTCATGGAACACATAAAACTCAAATTTGTGTATTCATTGCACACATAAAACTCGGATTTATGTATTCCTGGAATACACAAAACTTGATTTTGTTTATTCCAATTCTGTGTATTCATGGAACACACAAATCTCAGATTTGTGTATTCTTGGAACGCACAAATCCCAGATTTGTGTATCGTGGAACACATAAAACTCAAATTTGTGTATTCATGGAAAACATAAAACTCGAATTTGTGTATTCATGTAACACATAAAACTCAAAATTTTGTATTCATAGAACATATAAAACTCGAATTTTTGTATTCCTGGAATACACAAAACTTGATTTTGTTTGTTCCAGTTCCGTGTATTTCTGAAACACACAAATCTCAGAATTGTGTGTTCTTGGAACGCATAATTATTATATTTGTGTATTCATGGAACACATTAAACACAAATTTGTGTATTCATGGAACACATAAAACTCGAATTTATGTATTTCTGGAATACACAAAACGTGATTTTGGTTGTTCCAATTATGTGTATTACTGCAATACACAAATCTCAGAATTGCGTATTCATGGAACACATTAGAAAAATAAATTCGGGAAAAATAATTTCGAAAAAAAATAATTCGATTTTTTTCAAAAACAATTTATAAAAATGTTAGAATTAGTTTAATATATAATTAAAGTAATTAATTAATAGGCATATGGGTATTTTTGTAATCGTTCAATTTTTTGTGTTTAAGTGGGAATTATATTGAAGTTGTAATTAATTGTGAATTCTTATACTCTCCGTGTAATTAATTAGGGGTTGCCCCCATGAATTTAAGCAAAATAAAAAAAAATTAGTGTTTTATTAGTTTTATTTAAAAAAGTAGTGTTTTATTGGGTTTTTTGCAAAAAAAAACTTAGGAAAAAAGTAAGCCTTAGGGAAAAATGTTAAAGTTTTCATTTTAGGAAACTTTCATATTTTTAAACTTTCCATTTCCAAAAAGTTTCCTAAATCGGAAAGTTTCTTAAACTGGAGACTCTCTAAAAATAAAGTTTCCTTATTTGGAAACTTTCCAAAATAGGAAACTTTTTGTTTTTTAGAATAATAGAATCATTTTTTGGACTAACTGGTTTTTTTTATTACAAGATTTCATCCGGAATTGATTATCACTAATTATTTTAATTTATTATATATGTATGATTTGTAATAACTTATTTATTCAAATTTATTATATATTTATTATTTGTAATTATTTATCTATTCAACTAGGATTGTAATAATTTATTTATTCGTAAAAATTGTAATAATTTCTTTTACGTCCTTTACAACTTAGATGGATGATGTCTTATCCCGTGGTCACGATGGAGACGGTGACGGTCGTGATCCATCTAGGAATCCAAACCACCAATTACGAACCTGCGCTCAATGAGGCGGTAAATGCAAACTTCTATTTATTTAATGTTAACAATTTTAAATTAATTCACAATTATATTCAAACAGAAAAACAAAAAAGAAAATCTCGCGGCGCCACTTCCTTTAAGACTGATGTAGATGCCTTGTCCAAGCTAGGGCACCCTTTACCCGTAGAATTTTCCATATTAGATGACACTAGGAACCCGTGTGGGAAGTACGGGCACCACGTGGCACAAGTGATCGGGGCGATTGCCTGAGAAAATGTCCTGCCCTGTTACCAAAAGCTGGAAAGACGTGCCCGAGGGGATGAAAGAGACAATTTTGCACCGTATCCAGGGGGTGGAGACCAAGTAAAGATTGGCCCGAAATTGAAAAAAAAAATATAAGGAAAAGCCAATCGACTAGGTATAGGGCTTGGAAGTGGGATCTAAAGACAAATTACTACTATAAGAATCTAACACCCTTTGATGTTGACCCGGAAATTTGGAGAAGATGCCGAGTCATGTGAGATGACGTGGACTCCCAGGTATAAAATTTAAATTTTTTAGCGTAACTAATATAAAATATTCGTATTTAATTTCTTAAAGATATATTGAAACATAACCAAACGAAAATTAACAAAGAAAACCGGAAAAAAGAAAAAAAACCGGGCAAGGCTGGATCGAGAAGTTACTCCCAGACTCGGGAGGTCATTTATAAGGTGCAATATTTATTTGTAAAAATAATATTAATCACTTTATATAATTATTAATATATTTGGTTTAAAATTGTGTTATTGAACATCTGAAGATGAAAAAGAAGACGAAAGAGTCGTTGACAAATATGGACGAGGCTACACTGGTGGAGAGAGAGATTCCATATTTCCGGGGGGTTTCGAGTATATGGGCTACGACTCGGAGAATATGAGTGGAGGAACCCAAAATATCAAAAGTGTAATGTGAGTATTCTTTTAAAAACTTTTTAGTCTTATTTTAATTTATAATTATTTTTATTGAAAACTTACTAATAAAGGAAAGTTTCATTTTTTAGAAACTTTCTCATTTTTGGAAACTTTCTAAAAAAGGAAATTTTCCTATATTAGAAACTTTACCTTTTTTTCGATGCCTTTTAGATTGATTAATCAATAATTATTTTTATTGTCATCTAATAGGACTTTTATCGGGAAAAACTAAAGATGAAGGTCTCCGAGACCCCCGCTATAGACGAGCCCATCTTTGAAGAGCAAATGGATGCCTTCAAAGAAGCAGAGGAAGGGATGGGCCCATCGAAGACAGCTTGGGTATCCCGAGTTGGAATGGTCCACAAGAAAGTCTGTACTTACGAGTCGGATCCATTTGCTAAGCAGAACGAGGAGACACTAAATAACAATGACAGCTGTGAAGAGTTTCGCGCAACTCAAGGTCTTTCTCCTATTAATCCAAATCCCTCATCGTCTACCTCCGCAGCTAGCACTACACGGGGTCATCACCAGATGAACTTTCATGACACAACTATGGAGGCGTTGAATAGCATGAGGTCCCATCAAGGACTTGACCTGATCCCCGTCCCTCCCAGGGAGCGAGAGAAGAACTGAGAGAAAATGAAGATGATAGAAGAGAAGATTCCCCCCTCGGTTGGATGATCCTTAGTTTTATTTGTGATTGTGTTGGTGTTGGTTTGTTTGTTTTGACTTATTTTAACTATATTTCTGATGTTTGACTTTATTATTATCGAATTCTTTAATTATATTTTAATTAAATATCGCTTTTATTAATTAAATATTGTTTTTATTAATATTTGATGTTTTTAATTCATTATTTAACAAATTTGTATAAATTTTAAAATTAAAACATATATAGAAATATAATTTTAAATTAATATTAAAACTTAAATAAAATTGAAATAAAAATCAAAATTAAAATAAAATAATAAATTAATCAAAAAATGAAATAAAAACCAAAAAAAACGGATAGCGACGACTTACTTCGTCGCAGAAAATGGACGGAGTCGTCGCTAGTTATGATATAAAAGAGCGACAAAAAGGTGGTGTCGCTGTCTGACTTGGTCATAGCGACGACCAAAGTCGTAGCTAAAATTGTTAGATAGCGACGACTTTTTTCGTCGCGTTAAAAGGAGTCACTAGCGACAAAATATGTTGTCACCAAATAAACCCAGTCATTAACAGCAAGACCACTGTGTTTCGTCGCAAATATTGTATTTAGCTTCGAATTTCCAGCAACGACTGTTTAACGACGAACTGTCGGCACTAATCGCGTTTAGCGACGAATTTAGCGCTATATAGTGACCACGTGGGTCGTCGCTATCCAGCGCGAATGTAGTAGTGATTTATTATAACTTCTAGACCTTTTGATATTTAATAAAATATTTAAAAAGATTGCATGGGCAATAGCATTCATATATTTTAATTATTTTTCATAAAAGTACATAATTAAATAAAACCTCATATAAGTTTCAATTATGAGATATAAATTATAAAATCTTTTTATTAATTAATCATTCATAAAATTTTGGTAGTTTCAAGTTAACATTTGATTTATGTATACATATATAACGTCCTTCTAGTCTCAAAATTATATTTCTTAATTGATAGGTTTTATTCAACTCAAGAAGGAAAATTTGATAATTGTTTATAATAATAATAAGGTATCTATATTACAAGATAATTTACTAAATAATTAAAAAATATATCATGTGAATATGTTTGTAGAATTAATGTATTGATAATTATTATTAGTATATATTTAATGAGTGATTATTTTAATTATGTCAAAATTCTTGAAAAAAGAAAATTTCGTGTAGTAATTACCCTCTTTACATATATAAAATTCTAATTGATATACAAATGTTATTGAAATAATTTTATAGTCTATTTTTTATAGAGCTAAATTTAATTAATTTACTTTAGTGTAGTATTCGGATAACTCAAAAATAGAAGATAAAGTAGGTAAAATTGTAATTTCATGTTTCATTACGTGTATCAAATTTGACAATAAAAATGTGTCAATCCTTCTTTTCAATATAGCGGTATAAAATTTATACAAAAATAGACATTGAGACAGTAGGTCCAAACAATTCAAAGGAAAGACGTGTACTATGACACACAAAAAATAAAAATTTCATATTTATTCCATTCTGGAAAAAAATAATATATAATATGATTTGCTTATTTGTTATTCAATAAACAATTCACTATATTTAAATATTTTTAATTTCCTTTGTTGTAAAAAACCTTCCTTAGTTGGGATGGTATTTTTGGATTTTCTAAAAAGAAATTTAATTTATTCCTTTTATAGACTTCTTAATATGTCTTCATTATGTATACTAATTACGAACAATCGCATTAAAAATAAAAGAAACGTGTTCGCATTAAGAATGAAAATCACCGACTCATGCTCATCCATCCTAATATGTCCTATATATACTAACTAAGACACCTAACGAAGGACTCAGCAAAACGACATTCTCGGCTAACAATTTCTGCAACACATTATAAGTAAGGTGAATATGTATACTTATATCTTTTTCCATTAAGTATCATTAATTCTATTCAATGTCGATAATATATACTTTGAGTGAATTTATCAGATTTATAGATTTACAACCATTTTTGTAATTTGTGTATAATGAAAAAGGTTTAAAATTGATTAGGTTGATTCATGTTTATTGTTGTTTGTGCATGAATTTAAACTTTATAAACTTGGTGATAAACAATTTTTAATTTTTTTTTCAGACACTTATCATTGTTATGGATACCTCTGGAGGAAACGGTTCTGGAGAGGACCACAATAAGGAATCTCGTATGAACAAGCGAAAGAAGTTGTACCATCGACACTCAACGGAGCAGATCCAACGCCTTGAAGCGTAAGTTCCTATAAAAAGATTTGTTTTATAGTTTACCTTTGATTTATGTAAACTTTTTACATGTGTACTTGCTTATTTTAAAATTAAAACTAAAAACTACATTTATGGTTTATTAAGTTGATCTATTTGGTGATTTACATTTTAATGGTGAACCTCAATCAACATGCCATATCTCTTAAGTTTTGATTCATTAGCACAACTTTATCACAATTTTGGCTACTTAATTTACTTACCAAACATTAGATAAATTTATAAGTATTTCATTTTATTGCATTTTAGTTGCAAGGTTCTAAATTAGACATAAGCTAACATTTTATGTCAAGGTGCTTATATTTTTTTCCTTCAAATTATATATTTGTTAATTTTTTCAAAGATAAATTAAACATAAGAATATTTATTAAGTAATATATTATTTTAATATAGTTTTAATTTTGTATTATAATAAAGTACTTTTTATTAAGAATTAAAATATAATTTGCAAAATTGTATTGATTAATATCAAATAGAAAAATTCTCTACATAGGAGTTTTAGAAAAGTGTTTAATTGTCTAAAACTTATTAATATATGTGTAAAATTAATATAATATTACTTCAACTGGTAATACATGTGTAAAATTAATATATAGGTACTTCAAGGATGTTCCTCATCCAGATGAGTCTCAAAGAAGACAACTAGGACAAGAATTAGGTCTCGAGCCTAGGCAGATTAAATTCTGGTTCCAAAATAAAAGAACACAAGTAAAGGTATTATATATATATTTCTTTTATTTACTAATACAAATAAAAATAATTATATTTTTCGTACTAAATTGATAGAAATACTATGTTATTTGTTGGATATTGTAGATTCAAAATGAAAAAGCTGAAAAAAATTATCTTCTCATGGAAAATGAAAGAATACAATGTGAGAACATTGCCCTGGAACATGCGCTGAAGAAAGCCATTTGCCCACAATGTGATGGTCCAGCACACAATGATCTAGACAAATACAGTGAACTGGAGATGTTACAAACTAAAAATTCTCGTATGAAGAATGAGGTAATTTTTATTTCTTTTAATTATAATACTTAATGCCATAAAATTTATCAAATTATGTTATAGTATGCCGGACAGCAGGAACAGTTGACTGGCCTCTCTGACGGTGGCCTCTCCGGTGGCCTTTCTGGAAGCCCCTCCGGTATCCTTTCTGGAGGCCTCTCCGGCAGCTTCTCCGGTGGCCTCTCTGGTGGCCTTTATGGAGGCCTCTCCGGCGGCATATCTGGGAAACATGACTTTAGCTTTCAGAGGCTAACAAATGAAATGGGACCCCCAAGGTCTATTTCACTTTCAGCAGGAATTAGTTTAAGTCCTAGGATGGGATCTTTCCCACTCATTGGTATAGAACAACCATTAGGAAATTTAAGAGGAACTATTATTGCTATTAAAGAGAAACCATTAGGAGATTTAAGAAGCCCTTCCAATGAGATTGAAAATCCAATGGGTAATTTCATAAACCCTCTCCTAAATGGTGAACAACCATATGAGAATTCAAGAAATGTTAATCCTACACAGTATCAGTTCAACAGAATCCTTGACAATGAAAAATCTGCCATCATTGAGTTATGTCTGAGCTCAGTGGATGAATTGGTGAAGCTCGCGAATACGGATGAGCCATTATGGACTAAGTCGCCAATCGATGGGAGATTTCAACTTGTTCGCGATAGTTACGACAAACTCTTTCCTAAAGCTAACCGCTTTAAAACCTCAAGCGCAAGATTTGAGACGTCCAAAGATTCGGGCATGGTTGCAATGAATCCACTACAATTGGTCGACATGTTTATGGATGCGGTAATTACCATTCTTATACTCTAGTAACATGTTATTAGTTGTACACTATTCTACCGATTATGCTTAAATAATTGACAAAATTATTATTCAGGATCAATGGATGAACATGTTTCCTAATATGGTCACCAAAGCCAGCATCATTGACAGAATAGATATCGGGAATATTGGAGGTTTCATGTGCTTGGTAAGCAAACTTAGACATCTTGTTTTTTTTGTTCTAAATACCTTATATATATGTATGTATATATATATATATATATATATATATATATATACATATATACATATATATATATATACATATATATATATATATACATATATATATATATATATATACATATATATATATATACATATATATATATATATACATATATATATACATATACATATATATATATATATACATATATAATATACATATATATATATATACATATATATATATATATGTATATATATATATATTGTTTCATCTCTATAGTATGCACTAGTATGCACCGTATTGATCTAATTTCTTATCCAAAATAGAAAAAAATTTAAATTGGTACGCAGTACTCTTACATCTCTAAAAATAATTGACCGATCAATTAAACATTGATGAGGCTCTCTTAGAAAAAATTGAGCTTATATTACTAACACAACAAGTTAGATAAAATATATACTTTTTTGGTGTGGGGTGGGGGCGTTGCATAAAATTTGGGGAAGGTAGTGTGTGTGGTAGAGGGGAGGCTTTCTGCTTCTCAATCGGCTACGTGCCTGAGTTTGCAACTGAATAGTATGAAGAATGTGTTCATGATCTAATGTAGTGTCTTTAATTTGTATACCTCAGATGCATGCAAAAATACATATTTTGTCACCTCTTGTGGCAGCACGAGACTTCATTTTTGTACGTCATGTAAGGAAACTTGATCAGACTGTTTGGATAATGGTAGATGTCTCATATGATATCTTCAAAGAGCTTCATGATCCTTCTGCTTCTCGAGCATGGAGACATCCATCTGGATGCGTGATCCAAGACCTCTTTAATGGAAGCTCAAAGGTATACTATGCATTGCCTTTTCTAGAAAAGTACAATTTATTTTTATTAACTCTTGCATATTGTGCCACTAGCTAGCGTATATAATGAATGAGGATCATATATATATATATATATATATATATATCCTACTTTGACCATGATATTTCAGAAATCTTCTAGCGTATATAATGTGTGATTAATTTTAAAATCACATTTTATATTATTAAAATGCCCTTTTAAACACGTGAATAAAATTATCTAGAACATCCAATATCAGTATTTACATGGTAAATTCTTAGCGTATATACTATGCGTGAGTATGAGATCTTACATGTATGATTTAAATTTGTACTAACTGAACAACTTTTGCTTATTATTTTATACCCCATATAAATGCATGAACATAAACTCATCTTATAACCCCTAGATACATATTTTACTTTGATGTTCAAATAAGTTGCACTGATTCCTAGTCTTTTGAATAGGTGACATGGATCGAGAATGTTCATGTTGATGATAAATGTCAAACTCATCTCCTCTATCGCGATTTGGTTTGCGTATCTCAAGCATACGGAGCGAACAGATGGATTGTCACTCTTCAAAGGATGTGCGAAAGGGTTGCATTTTCAATAGGAACATCAAGTTTTCCTAGAGATGGTCTTGAAATAGGTATTCTTTAAATTATTTTAAGTCTAATAGACTCTCGTGACTTGTTTTAGATATTATCTACATTATACTTTAACACAAATGCAATTTTTCAATTATCTAATATATATTTTGATCTTCGTTCTCCATCTTTAATTTACATAACATCCATAGACGGATTAGAAGCACGAAGGAATCTTATGAAACTCTCACACCGTATGGTAAGGAGTTTATGTGAAAACTTATGCCCTGGTGATAAGATTGGTTTTCCAAATATGTCTGAAATAAATATTAGTGGGGTTCGGATTTCTATCCGAAAGAATGAGGAGCCGGGAGCACCCACTGGGCTAATTTTGTGTGCTACTTCATCAATGTGGGTTCCTCTTTCAGTTGAGAAAATATTTAACTTCCTAGTAGATGAAAATGCCAGAGGAAAGGTATATACATTTATCAATGCTATTGATATCATTATTCATGTTAGTTTTGAATAACTATTTCTAATTTTAATGTTGATTAAGATAAACTCTTCCTAATTTACTCATTGCAGTGGGATATCATGGCGAATGGAAATCATGTGGAACCAATTGCGCGCATCGCAACCGGGAGTAACTTTTTAGGAAACAACATATCTGTCCTAAAGGTAACCTTTAATTCTTTTTTAAAATTGTTCATGTTACCCTTATACAATGAGATACATACAATTAGTATTGTAATTTACATTAGAGTTAAACTAATCACACAAAAATATGTAGTTACTACAAACATTCATGATACTAGCTAAATGCTTTCTTTATATGTTTCTTTTTAGCTTTCAACATCTTTTGTTTTCCATATAAGGATAATAATATAGTAGACTTATTTTGGTGAGCTTCGCGTTTCGTACTATACGTTTATATAATTCCGGTATCAATCTTTAAGTATGTCACACTTTTTAAGTAAATTGTGGACTCTTCCTTCAATATCTCATAGAGATTCTATCACCGAAACCTAATGATAAAATTATAATTCACGTTCTTTTACTTCATTCAAAATACAATAGTTTAAACCAATATACTAAACTTTTTTCATTTCTTAATTAATTATTCAAAATTTTGTATTATATTCTATATTCTTAAGCTATTTGTTTTGTTAGATGAAACAGACAATTGCGGCTAAGGAACACATGTTGCTTATTCAAGAGAGTTTCATTGATAGAGTGGGAGCACTTATAGTCTATACACCTATAGAACCAGGAGCTATTTCTTCAACCGTCCAGCTAGAAGACCCTGATAAAGTGTCAGTCCTACCAACTGGATTCGTTATCTCCTCTGATGGTCGTGGTAATAAGGCACGGAGTGGAAGTGGAGCCTCGGGAAGTTCAAGTGCAAGCAACGCAGGTGGCTCACTTTTGACTGTGTCATACCAAATTCTAGCAAGTGTCGACATTACAAGGCACATAGATCAGGAGCTTGTAGCCTCAGCCCATAGTTTGATCAGCTCAGCAATTCAGAAAATCAAAGCGGGACTAGGCTGCGAATTTGATTGATTTCACAACTGGATTAATTTGTTGTTCGATCTTCTATGACAATGATTAAATACGCCTTCTTTCCTTGGTATTTTTCTTGTATGGCAAGGCAACAATTCCTTTTTATATCGTTATAAGATATTTTCTTTATGGATTATCATCATTGTTTAAATTGTGTCTTTTTGGTCAGCTGCTTTTACTATAATATACATTTTACTTCTATCGTGATGCATGCTTTTTAGTAATATATTATTGATCATATATTTTAAATGAGTTGCTAGCCTTAAGAGGAAAAACCAGATTTGGAAAGAGATCCAATATTTTCTATAACTATTGTAGAAAGTATGATTTATTATTCTTTGATACTTTATCTGTTTTAGGGTAAAGTGTTACCTTCTAAAAAGTTAGGAGAAAGTGCATGTTGGCACCTATGGTGACTTAGTACGTGCTTCTCAATGATAAGGAGAAAATGAATGAATTATCACTCTTCAAAAGTTGTGTGAAAGATTGCTTTTTCATCGGGAACAGCAAATGTAACTAATCATGATCCGGTTTCCTTTTTCTGTTGAGCAAATATTTAACTTTCCAAAGGAGTAAAAAGCCAGAAGAAATGTATATACATATTTCAATACTTTTTGATATCACATTTCATGTTCTTTCTTACAATGATTACTAGTTTAATTGTTGATTAAAATAGATTTTTCATAATTTACACACTATAGTGGGATATTGGTGGGTCCTTGTGTGGTATAAAATAATGAAATAAAAGCAAAGGAATAAAGGATCCACAGACCGCAAGTGTACGGGTCGTACCAAGTAATAGATAAGTAAATACGGGATTATCGTCTCCACAGGGATTTAAGAAGTTATTCTAAATTTGCGTTCAATATCAGAATAGGTAGTTTTGATTGCTTTAAAAAGATAAACAATAAAGGAGTTTGTTTCTAATTAACTAAATAATAAAAGAGACAATAAAATAAACAATTAATAATTATGCAAGAAAGATAAGGATATGCAAGTATGAATCTATCCTATTGAATCTATGATTCCTAAGAATAAGGGTGAATGGGAAATTTCACAATAGTCGGGAATCTACTATCTCCTAGCCCCCGTCAGGGTGGACCTAGAAGCTATCCTACGGTATTACAAACCCCGTCAGGGCGATTATAAGCTACTTTCAGATGAATACTATTTTACCTCATTGGCTACGTGGTTAGTCAAGCCTGTCGGTCAAATAACGGATACCACGCGTCTATATTCTAGTTCTGTAATTAAACCCCCCTGTCGGATGATCCATACGCCACTATATGGAATAGCCTAATTACTAAAACCTATTTCTAATTAGCTAGGTCAGAAATAGTGAACAAGCACAAGAATATAGTCAATGGAAATTAAGAACCAATTCAATTAAATACTAAAATCCCAGATTCAAAGTAAAACAGAAAAACAATTATCAAAGGTTCATATAATTACAATCCTAAAGAGAAATTATGCATAATAAATCTTCTTGAATAAATAGCTTAGAAATACCTCATAGACAAAATAGATCTAATACTAAATTACCCAAAGAATAGAGATGGAGAAGTGTTGAATTGATGTAGTTAAGCTCTAGCTCTTGCTTCTTCCTCCTCTAGATCCTCTTGATTGCTTCTATGATGAATTAATTGTGTATATTAAGCTTATGTAGCCAAGGGATGATTTTCTAAGGTTTAGAGCTGGTATTTATAGGTGTTAGCAAGCCCTAGGTCGAATTACTTGGAGTGGAAGACAAGGCAAAGACTCTTAAATTCGTAGCCCTAAATTCTAGGAAAGGTAAGATTTTGCTGCTGATTTGATTTGGTCATATCTTTTTCAATACTTATCCGTTTGAGAAGTTCCAATATATGAAACTGCTTGTCTCGGAAAGAGCTTTCTATTGGTGCAGACCATTCGTCCATAATCCACGCCAATCTTTAGGTATGGAATTATCTTTAAAACGTGGCTGGAATTTCAGATTCACAAGGCAGCTTTATCTTTTCCTAATTGAACTCTACTTCCTTCTATCTCCAGATTTCTTCAAGTTCTTCTTTCCTTATCTCCTTAGCATTGATCTAGCATCTAATTTATTTCCATATTATCTCCAAAGCTTCACATTAAATAAATAATTAAACCGCATATGCTTTATAAATAATAAATCATTAAATCAAGACTAGAAATAAGAAAGTGCAATTTAAATTCAGGAAACTCGACTAAACACACTAGAAATATTCTAAGACTTTAATTCTCACTTCTCCTCCTTGGATTGGTTTCTCGTGAAATTTATAAACCTACTAACTTTGCACTAAAAATAAGTAAATTAACGCACAAAAGCTTTATAAATGCAAATAGTCTAATTCCAAGGGGAGAAAGTGTGATATTGCAATTTAAGCACTAAAGTCAATATAAAAAGACCATTTTCATCCTAAAATTATGTCTCCTAAGGGCTTATATTTAGACCAAAAAGGGAGACATCAAGACCCCCAACTCAAACTTGTATCGTCCCGATACAATAAAAACAAAAACATAGGGAAGTCTCTAAAATATCAGCTATATCAATGAAGCACAGGGGAGAAGAAGATAGCAGAATATATGGAATAAACTCAAAGCAACTACTTAGAAAATTTCATGTAATAATATTTACAAACTACATACCTGCACACTTGTCATATCTACAGTCAACACGGCTTGAATTCAAGATTGGATTAGTTTCGCAATGTAAGAAGGAGAGGATCTTTACTCAGTTTACCAAGGAGGCTATAGATTGTTCATCGAACTTCACTAGTATCAAAAGATCCACTTAACTAATCTCTAACGGCTCAATCACTTCTAGATTACATAGCAAAGAATCATAAGGTCTTTAGGGTTGTAATGTTGGCTTAGGGACGGTATGATAAGTATATTTGGATAATTTAGAGTGAGCTTTTGGCTCTCTCCTCACTAGCCATCAACGAATCGCCCTAGAGCTTGAGTTACTCTCGTAAAATGTTCTCACTCAACACAATGAATTCCTTGATGCACAAATTAGCATCCCAAATAACCCAATTAAAGCACTAAGATGTTCATATTAAAATTCCTCTTTGCCGGTCCAAATATATTTTCTTTTCATATCAAATTTTTTTTCTTTTCTTTATAGCTATGATTCTCTTTTTGATATTGAGATATCACGCTATTTTTAATAAATTATGCCTTTTCATAACTTGAGCTCGTAGCTTCTTTTTCATTTACTATTACCCCGGCAAAGGGTTACAATATAATAAACCTGTGAATCATCATCAATATATAGAACAGAGCACACTTAATAAGCTCAAAAATCCCAACCCAATAATAATTCCCATAATTGTGGACCCACCACCCCAAACTCAAGCTCTAAAACAATTGTCTATGCATTGCGATTCGAGTGCGGGTCATATGGAAAAGTCCTATAATCTAAAGGGATATGGCTTATAATGTGGTTAATAAAAAGGCTTTAGAAAGGCTAGAAAGGGCTGAGAAGGATATATAATAATAATAAAATGGACAGCAGGCTAAAAGGCAACAAGGGGCTTATGAAAGAACCGCCTTAATCACTTTCTAAACTATGCAATTTCGTCATTCTCTTACCTTTAACACATTCATTAAATGGGTTCATCAACTAGCTTGGATCTCACGGCCTACACACCACTCATGGCTCCCTGAGATCGAACATACTTTCTATCGCATTCTAACTAATCTTTTCTTTACTATCAATGTGTGTTTTCCTGCAAATACTCAAAGCATACAAAATAAAGCAGCTCATAAACATACTACTTTCTATCATCAACTTACTAAGCTTATGCTTTCAAGCTATTAAACCATTCTACATCTAATCCATCTCTTAAAAATTTCAAATTTTTCAAATTTCTCTAAAAAAACAGTAAATCACATAAAAATGGAGATGAGGGACAACGAATCCCCACCCCCAACTCAAAAATGAGTCGTGTCCCCACGACTCGAAAAGACTCAATAAAATAAAAATAGAAAAAAGTGCATATAGAGAAATGGTAAGGAAGAAGGAAAACATACTCTTCGAGGCTATTGCCTCGCTTGATTAATACCCAAGATAGGGTGCAGTGAATTACTTGTATGTAAACTCCATGTATCACCGATTTCGCCTTCCATTACATCCTCTTGTGCTCCATCCCAACCAATCACACTCTAGAAATCTCTTGTATATCTTCTTCCAACACCCAATACCTTGCCTTGATACTTCATCTCCCTTACACTTGATAAAATCTCCATCATCTCTTTATCATCTCTTTTGAACCCCAACTCAAAGCCTTGAACACTCTTGAAATTTGTAACTCTTGATTATAGGTGGAACAAGCTTTATTTGGATTAGGAAAGGTCTTAGGATGATAATTCTCTATGTGGGTAAGATTGAATCAAGCTTTGGTCATATGGGTTTTATGGAAGAAGATTTTAAAATTCATGGTTTTGATTCTTGGGTTTTAGGCGTTTTGATATGATTTGGGTGATTAAAACTTCTTTGTAATGATGTAGGGAAGGATTTAGATTTGAATTCATGGTGATTTGGTTGTGTTTTGATGGTTGGTGAATGTTTGAATGAGCTTTAATGGAGTTGGGAGAGGTTTGGAGAAGAAAAAGAGGCTTAAGGTTTAGTAAATTCAGACTAATAAGAATTAACCCTCTTGTTTAAGCTTGAAAACCTGTTTTTCTCTCTCCAGCAGCGCCGTGCGGACCATCCCTGCGGACTAGGGGGTGCACCGCAGGGGTACACCGCACCTTCTGATGCTCCCTTCGTCAAAATACCCGTGATAGCTCCCCCGTGGCACGTGTTGGCTCTGCGGTATAGGGTCCGGTATACCGGACCTATCAGCTCGATTTTTTATTTCTTTTCTGCATGAAACACGTGGCAGCTACCGTGGCACGGGTTTCTTCACTGCGGTGCACCGCGGATATGCTCCGGTATACCGCAACGATGGTCAGATTTTTCTGAAATTTTTTGTTTTCTCTCCCGAACTCGATTCTCTAGTACCTAAGCATCAAAAACACTAATACCTTCCTCAATAATGCACTATCAACTAAAAAAAATACGTAAACTAAATAATATACACTAACAACTAAACTAAGAAAGCAATTAAAGTTTGGGGTGTCTCCCAAGAGCACTTTTATTTAACGTCATTTAAAGTTTGACGGGTTACCTCCATTATCCCTTGATTATGTAACCTCCCCAGCAGTGGGTGAGGTTATGTATGTCTAAAGTTCGCGTCCTTTGACCTCTCGAAGGTTGTATCTCTATTAATTTTGGTGTCACTACTCGAGTAACAAAAAATGGTCCCATCCACTCATTTTTGAAACCTCGTGGCCTATTCTCTTGTTTGGAGGCTTTCCAAGCAACCATGGTTCCGACCCCAAACTCATCTTTAGCTCTCTTCTTCACAGGTTCATGGTGGTGGTCCTTCTCTTTAACCTCTTTAGATACTTCTGGAACAATGGGGAACTCAAGTGGCTCCTCCTCTAGAATTTTGTCTAAAACAAGGGATGTTTCAGAGCTTTCTTTTGTTATGAGGGCCACGCTTTCAATCTCGATCTCTACACTCGCATTCTCCTTTGTTTCCGGAATAGCTTCTATGAATACTTGTTGCGGTGTGAGTTCTTTTGTATTACTTTCAAGCATTTGGGTGTAGGTTTTGTCTTTACACACCTCTACAAATGCTTTATCGATGTCACCGTTTGAATGATTCGTCGTTATTGGATTAGGAGGTGACATCAATGGAGTACTAGGTGGTGAATCCATCCTAGTCTCTTCTTCTTCTATCTCTTTTGTAACCAAGACCTCAATATTTAATTCCTCTAAATGTGGCTTGGCTGGGTTTTCCATGGATATAATCGTCCCTTCACAAGGTGTAAATTCAATTTCGACTCCATTACCAACAATTGACTCATCTATGCTTAGCGTGGTTGATTCTTCTATTGTTGGAATCTCTAGTTCACTAGGTGCAACTTGTGGCGATTCCACTTCCTCCTCTTCTTGAAGGCAAAACTCTGTGGCTACATCGAACCAAATATCGCTATCAATTTGAATGGCTTCATCATCTAAATTTGTACTTTAGCCTGTTTGCATAGATGGTACTTGTTGTAATTGCTCAATTGTTTCTGTGAGTCGCGTCACTCTTTGCTCCATTAATTGATGATGTTGTTGCATGACTTGCACCAATGATATGATAGAATCGATTTTCGCATCACTCGTTACTATATGATCCATTGTGGCCTTCATGAAACAATTGAGGGAGTCCTCCAACTTCCTGAGCCTGTCATAATGATCAGTCAAGCTCTTGCATGTCAAGTCCATGAATTTGTGTACTAGCATATAACAGGTCGGTTTTGGGATTGTCTCTTGATAGAGGGAAATCTCCATACCTAAAGAAAAACCTGAAAGAGACTAAAACAAAACAAACGTAAAACTGAAAACAACTAAATCTACTAACCTAACTTAAACACAAAATAAAATAACCGCTTTAAATCCCCGACAGCGGCGCCAAAAACTTGGTGGGTCCTTGTGTGGTATAAAACAATGAAATAAAAGCAAAGGAATAAAGGATCCACAGACCGCAAGTGTACGGGTCGTACCAAGTAATAGATAAGTAAATACGGGATTATCGTCTCCACAGGGATTTAAGAAGTTATTCTAAATTTGCGTTCAATATCAGAATAGGTAGTTTTGATTGCTTTAAAAAGATAAACAATAAAGGAGTTTGTTTCTAATTAACTAAATAATAAAAGAGACAATAAAATAAACAATTAATAATTATGCAAGAAAGATAAGGATATGCAAGTATGAATCTATACTATTGAATCTATGATTCCTAAGAATAAGGGAGAATGGGAAATTTCACAATAGTCGGGAATCTACTATCTCCTAGCCCCCGTCAGGGTGGACCTAGAAGCTATCCTACGGTATTACAAACCCCGTCAGGGCGATTATAAGCTACTTTCAAATGAATACTATTTTACCTCATTGGCTACGTGGTTAGTCAAGCCTGTCGGTCAAATAACGGATACCACGCGTCTATATTCTAGTACTTTAATTAAACCCCCCCCGTCGGATGATCCATACGCCACTATATGGAATAGCCTAATAACTAAAACCTATTTCTAATTAGCTAGGTCAGAAATAGTGAACAAGCACAAGAATATAGTCAATGGAAATTAAGAACCAATTCAATTAAATACTAAAATCCCAGATTCAAAGTAAAACAGAAAAACAATTATCAAAGGTTCATATAATTACAATCCTAAAGAGAAATTATGCATAATAAATCTTCTTGAATAAATAGCTTAGAAATACCTCATAGACAAAATATATCTAATACTAAATTACCCAAAGAATAGAGATGGAGAAGTGTTGAATTGATGTAGTTAAGCTCTAGCTCTTGCTTCTTCCTCCTCTAGATCCTCTTGATTGCTTCTATGATGAATTAATTGTGTATATTAAGCTTATGTAGCCAAGGGATGATTTTCTAAGGTTTAGAGCTGGTATTTATAGGTGTTAGCAAGCCCTAGGTCGAATTACTTGGAGTGGAAGACAAGGCAAAGACTCTTAAATTCGTAGCCCTAAATTCTAGGAAAGGTAAGATTTTGCTGCTGATTTGATTTGGTCATATCTTTTTCAATACTTATCTGTTTGAGAAGTTCCAATATATGAAACTGCTTGTCTCGGAAAGAGATTTCTATTGGTGCAGACCATTCGTCCAGAGTCCATGCCAATCTTTAGTTATGGAATTATCTTTAAAACGTGGCTGGAATTTCAGATTCACAAGGCAGCTTTATCTTTTCCTAATTGAACTCTACTTTCTTCTATCTCCAGATTTCTTCAATATCTTCTTTCCTTATCTCCTTAGCATTGATTTAGCATCTAATTTATTTCCATATTATCTCTAAAGTTTCACATTAAATAAATAATTAAACCGCATATGCTTTATAAATAATAAATCATTAAATCAAGACTAGAAATAAGAAAGTGCAATTTAAATTTAGGAAACTTGACTAAACACACTAGAAATATTCTAAGACTTTAATTCTCACTTCTCCTCCTTGGATTGGTTTCTCATGAAATTTATAAACCTACTAACTTTGCACTAAAAATAAGTAAATTAACGCACAAAAGCTCTATAAATGCAAATAGTCTAATTCCAAGGGGAAAAAGTGTGATATTGCAATTTAAGCACTAAAGTCAATATAAAAAGACCATTTTCATCCTAAAATGATGTCTCCTAAGGGCTTATTTTTAGACCAAAAAGGGAGACATCAGATATCATCGCGAATGCAAATCCTGTGAACTTTATTGCAAGCCTTTCAACCAGGACAGAGTATTTTGGAAACAACATATCTGTCGAGCATGTAACCTTTAATTAACCTGTTCATTATATTTTATACATTGAGTAACTTACAATTATCATTACAATATATATATAATAGAATTAAGCTAATTTCTCTAAGATCTAGTTGAAGGAGGAATTGTGGTTTAGTTTGAGGTATTGATCAACAACCTTCAACATATAACAAAGTCGTCTGACATGCAACAAAAATATGTAGTTGATACAAATAATCTTCATTTGAATTTTCTTCTTGTCAGGTTTTTTTAAGGTATTTAACTTATGTATCGATCTTGATCATATAGGTAGCCACTTTATCAATAAATAGGAAGTTCTTCATTTACGACCTTATAATGTTTCTATCACCAAAACCTATTTATATTGTTATATAATTAATGTTCTTCAATTTCTATCAAAATACAACCGACTAAAACCTTTAAAGTTAACTGGTTTAGTTTCCATCTAGAAGCCACCTAGGCACGCAAGGGGCCTGCTAGAGGCCAATTGAGTCATTTTTGTAAGGTAAGCTATCAATCTAGCGCCTAGGCGTGCCGCCTAGATCGATTTATTAAACTAATGCAATTATTAAATCATGGTTGATCGAATTGGATTTTAAGCCAGGGATGCAATTCTCAATTAAGAAAAATATTACTTCTTACTTTTTAATGATTTAATAGCACTAATCAACTTGGTTGGATATTCAAAGAAAATTAGTTCTTTTCCTTTCACTATAATGTAAATGATAACACATGTTTAGATATGATTTATTTCATATTGATAGTTAACTCTAAAATGGTTTCACGGGATGAACAACATTTGTCTATTCACACTTGGGATAAATTTGTTAGTTCTACCAACATATTTTAGTGATTATCAACAAATTCTATTTAAAATCCAACATTTTGAACAAAAAACAGTTATTTAAAATCTAACGAAAAAATCAATGACAAAATGTTATTATGGAAGGTTCAAAACATAATAACTAAATTAATGTCAAAATTTTGGCAAATGAAAATATAAAGAATTGTGTTACGGAGAAATAACATCCTAGTATAGAATCCTTAGATATGTGATTGGTAAGCATATGATATTTCAAAATAATGGATCTATTGTTCAGGAAACAATATATTCGATCTCTCTTTTATATGATTTAATTTTAGCATCATCATCATGTTATCTCATACATGGAGGTTTTAAACACCACTCAAATTGTCTATTTCTCCTAATTATTTATTTTCTCTCTTGCAATATTTGGTGACACGTATGGGGTGATATAAGGGTGAAAAAAATGGATGATATATAGAAATACTCTTATACAAGTATGTGAAATAAATAAATGAAGAGATTGCTCTGGAAACTGGGTAGAATCATCATCAATCTCATCTCTAAGTGATCGGCTCATAGACGACTATACTACCATGCATATTTGGTTGAAGTCATATCTTGATATCTGGACAAGTTTGGGTAGATGATTGAGGCAGGAAATCATATGCATGAATCCACTAATGTGTGACTCAAGTAAATAACAACTGAGTTTGTTTTACTGAGCTTAAAAATAATGTAATTTATAAGTTAATCTAGAATTTCTTTTTTTTAATATTGGCCAAATCTTTTTTGGCGACTCGGATTTTTTTGCATTAGAACTTCTTTTGTTAAGATTAATATTTATTGCTGGAGTTACTTTTTTTTTTATCTTTTGTACTTATTTCTATTTGATTTTTGGTTCTACTTATTCTATAAGTCAGATCTTTCATGTTGTAGAATGTAGAGCCAGTGGAGTCCTACTTCAAATCAATACTCGATAACTTGCCAAATTAATGTGTGACTTTGTTAAGATTGTAAAGTTCTCTTGGGCCAGTCTTACTGTGTGAAATTCTCAGGGATTTTTCCACTTAATATTTACCTTGTATGTTCTTTTTGATATTACACCAACTCGTTGGGTTTTTCATTCTTCAAATATTGATATGTGAAAAAATAAAAATTAACCGAAAATATAGTTTTAACCATATATCTGTACAAACAAGGAACTTTCTTACATGTGGGCCCCAAAATGATCTCTATGTTGTTGGGGGACCGTTGTTACATAACTCTTTGGGGACTATTTCCCGGTGCCTCTCCTGAGCATTTTTCGTGGACCAGAAAACTATACGTCCTCAAACATTTTGTTATTTTCTAAACTTTAGATATCAAAATAAACGAATAAATCTGCCCGTTAAAAAAATTAATTTGTTTGAATATTTTACCAACTGGAACAACCAAAAATGAGAGTTATTGGGCTCCGTGGTGGTTCCCGTCCTCACCAATTCCTTTGCGAGATCACGAAAAGACATCATGATATGCAGCTCACATAAATATTCTAAACACAAATCAACATATAAAGCGCTTACAGTTCTTGTTTTTAACAATTTAAGGACAAAATTGCAGGTTTGTAGAAATCCTAGGGGCTGTAGTGCAAATTTCTATTTATTAGGGACATAAGGATTTTTTTAACAATTTTGGGACTGAATTGACAGCTTTTTAAATACTTAAGGGCTCAAGTGTAATTTTTAGTATATAATTTTCTTATTTCAACTAAAGAACCTATATGCTCATATATTATTAAAAATTTGCACTATATTTCTCTAAAGTTTGCAACAATTTTGATATATGTTCATAATATATGTTTATGATATGAGAAATTTGCACTGCAAGTCCAAAATTATGCAAAAAATGCACTATAAGTCCCTGATTTCCTAGAATTATTATACAATTCTTGATTATGTAAAATTTGCATCATAAGGCCCTTATTATCAAAACATTTCAGAACATATCCCTAATTATGAAAAAAAATGCCCTATAAGTTCTTGATTATGCCAACAAAACATTTTTAAGTCCATGATTATTCTAAAAATGCATGATAAGTACCTGATTATGCAACAAAATGCATGATAAGTCCCTGATTATGCACAAACATTAGCTATAAGTCTATGATTATTCATATAATGCACTGTAAGTCCTTGATTAAGAAAAAAATTCTATAATTCTCGATTATGCAAACCAGACACTATATGACCCCCATTATGCTAAAAACTACCCTATAAGTCCATGATTATGGATAAAATTCACTAAAAGACCATGATTATTGAAAAATACACCTGAATTCACTATTTATGAAAATATGCACAAGTAACTAATTTGCTAATGATTACCTGATTGTGATAAAACGTTGTATTATAGGTCCCTGCTTATGCAAAAAAAAATACACTATAAGTCTCTAATTATGCAAAAAATTCACTATAATATGTTGACAAAAATTGCACTTCAGAACATATTCCGTATCAAATTGCACCTCATAACCTATTTGAAATCACAATTTCACCTCAAGCCCTATTCAAAATCACAATTACAATAAATAAACAGAACTAAGGGTTAATATTGACCACGATCGTGGTGTAAAGGTTTTTAATGGCTAACTAATCATGGTCATTTAAAAAAAAATTAATATCGTAATTTATATTGAAAAATATATTAGCTACCACGCGTGGTCAGTGTTTCTGACAACTATAGTTTAGCTATTGAGTTACTTAATTCACTTAGTTGATTAGTTTGTTACACTAAAAGACAAATAGGTTGTTATAGAGAATAATAGTACAGGTGTGGTGTATTGAGTCTGGCTGTAAACACCTCACCACAATTCTCT
Source organism: Nemophila menziesii (assembly GCA_029959085.1). Lineage (NCBI taxonomy): Eukaryota > Viridiplantae > Streptophyta > Magnoliopsida > Boraginales > Hydrophyllaceae > Nemophila > Nemophila menziesii. The sequence continues at coordinate 6,343,182 of JARWIR010000032.1, forward strand.
ATATCTTGTACTATTTCCATAACAATCAATATACATTATTTCATATCATTTACTTAAAATCATAACATGGCATCAGAGCCAATGAGAAGCTCTTATGAAGCTTAAATTTTTTTTTCCGCCATTAATGGTGTTCTTCATTAGCTTCGCTTCTCTTCTATAAATCGATCCTCTTCCACTTTCTTATCTTTTATGGCGTCGTCTTTTTCGACTCCTTCTTCTCCTCATATTACATCTAGTTCCTCAATTCCTGTTGGCCTTCTTCTCCTTCGTCAAAACTGGAGCAACTTAGTACAGGTCAAGCTCGATTCATCTAACTATGTGTTATGGCGGTCTCAAATTGAGGTTGTCCTTGATGCTCATGGTTACTTGGGTCATTTAAATGATTCTGTTACTACGCCTTTGTCGTCTGATCCGATGTTTGCGACATGGTTGATAGAGGACCAACAACTCAAAGTCTCTTTGTTATCGTCAATGATTCCATCGATTTTGTCTCAGGTGGTTCGATTGTCTCGTGCTGGTGATGTCTGGAGTAAATTAGAAGAGACATTCATCACTCAATGCAGAACTCATGTTCATCAACTCAAGATGAAACTCTGCAATATTAAAAAAGGTGACCTTAAAATGAGTGATTATTTAGCTTCTATTCAATCTATTTGCGATGATCTTGAAACGGCTTCCGAAGCTCTTCCCTTAGAAGATATTATTATGTATACCCTTAAAGGTTTACCTGCTGAATACAATCAATTTAAATCAAGTATACGAATAACTAATGCTCATTCTACTCCTATTAGTTTTCATTCTTTGGGTAGCTTATTAGTTTCAGAGGAGCTTCATATGAATATGACTGAACAATCTGAAACTAATGTTCAATCTCATACTGCTCTTTATTCGAATTCATCTTCCTCTACACATACTCGAGGCCGTGGTTCAAATCAAAGAGGTCGAGGCCGTGGTTTCTTCGGTAGAGGTCGTGGTGTACATTCTTATGCATCTTCAAATTTGGGTGTTCAATCCTCTGTTTCTCAGAATGGTGTACACTCTTCTTTGCCTACATGTCAAATTTGCTCTAAAATTGGGCATAATGCTTTGGATTGCTGGTATCGTACTGATTTTTTACTTTTTCTTCACCAAGAGCCAATCGTATTGCTTTGGCTGCTCAAGCTCATACACAATCTTCAGTACAGTCCTCACATAATTCTCAATCATCACCTTCAACTTCTTATGATGCTGAACAATGGTTTTTGGACTCAGGTGCAAATAGTCATATTACAAATGATCTCAATCTTCTTCACAGTTCATCTCCATATCAAGGAGGTAATAATGTTTCAGTTGGTAATGGTGCTGCTCTTGAGATTGCCAATACAGGTCATAGTAAGCTTCTTACACCCTCTACTGTTTTTAACCTTAATTCCATTCTTCATGTTCCTCAAATTTCTTCTAACCTTTTATCTATTTCTCGTTTTACACTTGACAACAATTGTTCTATAACTTTTAATGCTTCCTCTGTGTCTATAATTGATAATCATTCAAATAAACTTCTATTTCAGGGCCCTTGTAGAGATGGTCTGTACCCTATCTCTTTTCCTGGTGGTGGTTCAGTGTCTTCTTCTTCAAGTTTTCTTTGTTTATCTTCCAAGTCTCAAGTCTCTTCTGCTATGATTTGGAATTTTCGGTTGGGTCATCCTTCAGCAAATGCCTCTTCTATTTTAGCACCTCTATTAGAAACTAAACTAAATTTTCATGGTGTTGATTGTGTAGCTTGTTCAGTGTCTAAAGCTCATAAGTTACCATTTACTTCGTTTGTAACTAAGAGTTTAACACCTTTTACTCTTATTCATTCAGATGTATGGGGACCTTCTCCTATTAACTCTTGTTCTTCCTTTAAATACTATGTAATTTTCATTGATGACTTTAGCAAATTTTCTTAGGTTTATCCTTTGAAGTCCAAATCAGATGTTCTTTCTGTGTTTCAAACATTTTATAAAATGGTTCAAACTCAATTCAATAAATCAATTAATATTTTGCGCACAGATAATGGAGGTGAATATTTGAATAAAGCCTTCTCTTTATTTCCTTAATCACATGCTGTGATCCACCAAACTAGCTGTCCTCACACTCCTGAGCAAAATTGAGTGTCTGAGAGGAAGCACAGACATTTGATTGAAACTGCTAGAACTCTTCTTAGTCATAGTTCTATGCCACCCAAGTATTGCTTGAAGCTTTAGCTTCTTCCATCTATCTTATCAATCTTTTACCATCTTCAAACTTAGCCAATCTCAATCCTTATGAATTATTGTATCAAATCAGTCCTTCTTATAAACATCTTAAGGTTTTTGGTTGTCAATGTTTTCCTTGGCTTAAACCTTATGTCTCACATAAATTAGCTCCTAAATAAATCTCTTGTGTCTTTATGGGATATTGTAACTTCTCAAAAGGTTACAAATGCCTTGACTTAAATTCTCAGAAAATATATATATCAAGACATGTATCTTTTAATGAACATGTTTTTCCCTTTGCTTCTTCTTCTCAATCATCAATATCATCTTCTTCCAATGGCGAGCCTTCATCCTTTTTTGATTTATTCAATTTCAATATTAATCCACATTCTTTATCTCACCCCTTTGATCCAATTCTCCCATCACCTCAACCTTCAGTTGAGTCATCATCTACTTCATCCTCAAATTCATCTACACCATCACCATCTCCATCTTCTCAAGATTCTCATATACAAACACCTTTGATACGCCACCCTATGATTACTCGTAGACAAACAGGATCCTTAAAACCATCCTATAAATGTCAACACACTCTTGAATCCTCTTCCCTTCCAGTTGAACCTAATACATATAAAGAAGCTTCTATGTTATCTTGTTGGCAATCTGCTGTGCAGGTTGAATATAATGCTTTACTTGATCAACACACATGGACTTTAGTTCCACCACCGCTTGGGAGATCGCCTATTTCATGTAAATGGGTTTATAAGGTAAAACGTAAAGCTGATGGATCAATTGCGAGGTATAAATCACGTCTTGTTGCTCATGGTTTTTTACAAGAATATGGATTAGATTATACTGAAACGTTTAGTCCAGTAGTTAAGCATCAAACTGTTAGAGTAATTCTCTCTTTAGCAGCCTCTTATGATTGGGATATTAAACAATTGGATGCTTCAAATGCCTTTTTACATGGCACACTTGATGAAGAGGTTTATATGATTCAACCTCCTGGATTTGTTAATGCTCAACATCCTAATTATGTATGTAAACTTAATCGCTCCTTATACGGTTTAAAACAAGCTCCAAGGGCTTGGTATCAATTACTTCCTACCTTCTTAACTACCCATGGTTTTCAATCAAGCTCTGCAGATTCTTCCATGTTTTTTAAAGGTTCAAGTTCATCTTTAACTATTATACTTGTTTATGTAGATGATATACTAGTTACTGGAGCAGATAATGCTGCTATTTCTACTATCATTGCAGCTCTAAAAACATGTTTTATGATGAAAGATCTTGGGAATCTTTCTTATTTTTAGGTCTTGAAATTACAAGATCAAATAACTCTATCTGTGTAAATCAATCATCTTATGCTCAATCTATTCTTCAAAAGGCTGGTTTGAGTGATTGTAAGCATAGTTCAACTCCTACACCAAGTAAATATACAGTTAAAATAGAGCATGATCTACTTCCTTATGAAAATCCTACTCATTTTCGAAGTATCACAGGAGCTCTGCAATATTTGACCATTACTAGACTTGACATTACTTATGCGGTTAATCAAGTATGTCAAACTATGCACAGTCCTACGAATTTAGATTATGCTGCTTTGAAGAAACTTTTGCGTTATGTTAAAGGCACTCTACACTATAGCCTTTCTTTCAAAGGTTCTTCATCTACAATTCGTGCTTTCTCTGACTCTGATTGGGCGAGTAATATATCTACTAGACGTTCTACAACGGGTTATTGTATATTTTTGGGTGATAATTTAATCTCTTGGGGTTCTAAGCGACAAACCACTGTATCTCGATCATCCACTGAAGCTGAATATCGAGCTTTAGCCTATGTTTCTGCAGAAATTAAGTGGTTAACATATATGCTCACGAGTTTAAAGATTAATATTATTACTCCTACTATTTCGTGTGATAATATGTCAGCTATAGCTTTAGCTTCATACCCGATATTTCATTCACGAACACGTCATATTGATATTGATTTTCACTTTGTTCGTGAACAGGTACAAAGTAAATTACTTAATCTCCTCTTTGTGCCTACTCAATCTCAGCTAGCTGATATTTTCACTAAGGGTCTCTCTTCTTCTCTCTTCTCCTCACTTGTTAGCAAGCTTCCCCTTCTTAAACGAGGCTCAGCTTGAGGGGGGATGACAACTATAGTTTAGCTATTGTGTTACTTAACTCACTTAGTTGATTAGTTTGTTACACTAAAAGACAAATAAGTTGTTATAGAGAATAATAGTACAGGTGTGATGTATTGAGTCTTGCTGTAAACACCTCACCACAATTCTCTATATATTGTACTATTTCCATAACAATCAATATACATTATTTCATATCATTTACTTAAAATCATAACAGTTTCTCCCTCATTAAATAAAACAAGGTGGCCGACACAAATTTGGTGGCCAAATTAACAGTGTGTTGTCATAAGGGGGTGAGTGAGGGCAAAACTTGAATATGTTTAAGTACGGTTGCACACATGTGATGTTTCACATTGATCACCTTCCTATAATTAATAATAAATTATTTGATGCATAGAACCACTTATAAAGATATCGGAGTTTTATGCGCAAGTGGAAGTAGTTGGGAGCCTAGATTTTTTGAATTTTATTTATCAATATAAAAAATTACTAGCTTATTTATTTTTAAATCAACGCCATATATTAGAAATAATAAGAAAACACATTTGAAAAAAAAACTAAAAAAATTATATATTACATTTCGGATATATAATTTAGACAATTTAGATGAATGATAATCGATTATATTAGAATATATTTCTTGTATTTATGTACTTTTTAAAATAGTTTTATATACTTCTTTTCTGTTAAAAAATACAATTTTTCAATATTTTGTATTTTGTAAATGAGTTTTAGCCGCTACACCTCCTAGATGCCTGTCTTGGTCCATCTAGAAGCCACTTAAGTATGCTTAGGCACGTCAGGGACTGCTAGAGGCCACTTGGATAATTTTTTTAAGGTAAGCTATCATCTAGCGCTTAGACATTGCCGCCTAGATCGAATTTATGAACTAATGCGATTATTAAACCATGGTTGATCGAATTGGATTTTAAACCATGGATGCAATCCTCAAGAATTTAGGAGAAATATTTCTTCTTACTTGTTCATGGTTTAATAACATTGATAAAATTGGTTGGACATTGAAAGAATTTTTTTTCACTATAATGTGGATGATAACAGATGTTTAGATTTGATTTGATTTTATATTGATAGTTTAGCTTTAAAATGGTTTCATTGGATGAACAACATTAATCTTTTCACTTTGGATAAATTGGTAAGTTCTATTGACTAATGTTATTTAAAATCCAACATAAAAATCAATGACAAATATGTTATTATGGAAGGTTCAAAACAAAATCTATAAATTATTGTAAAAATTGTGAAAAATGAAAATATGAAGAATTGTGTTACGAGAAAATAACATTCTAGTATAGAATCCTTAGATATGATTTGTAAGCATATGATGCTTTAAATTAACGGGTCTATTGTTTAGGCAATAACATCTTCGATCTCTCTTTTATATGATTTGATTTTTGTGTTACCATCATACTATCTATATGTGAAGGTTTCAAACGCCAGCCAAATTGTCTATTTCTCCTAATTTTTTATTTTCTTTATTGCCACATATGGTGATACATATGAGGTGATATAAGGGTGAAACAAAAAAAGAAGATATATAGAAGTACTCTAATAGAAGTATGTGAATAAAAGGAATGAAGAGATTGATCAGGAAATTGAGTAGAATAATCATCAATTTCATCTCTAATTGATCGGCTCATAGACGATTGTACTCTATGTGGATGACTCGACTATCATGTAATATTTGGTTGCGGTGTAACGGCGGGGAAGATCTCATATCTTGACAGCTGAACAAGATTGGGTAGATGTTTGAGGCATGAAATAATATTCATGAAACCACTAAGAGTAAATAAAAACTTAGCTTGTGTTATTGCACTAGAGCCTATGGAGTCCTAGTTCAGATCAATACCCGATAACTTTCCATATTAATGGGTGACTTTATTAAGATTGTCGAGTTCTCTTGGGCCAGTATTTCTATATGAAATTCTCAGGGATTTTTCCACTTGATATTTACCTTGTACGTTCTTTTAGATATTACACCAACTCGGTGAGTTTTCCATTCTTCGAATATTGAATAACATTGTGAAAATATAAAAATTAACTGAAAATCTAGTTTTAACGAGATATCTGTACAAATAAGGATCTTTCTGGCATGTGGCCCCAAACATGATCTCCATGGTGTTGGGGGACCTCCGAGCACTCGTGATAGTAGTATGGAATGCATCCTTATCGTGTTCTCGATAACATATGAAAAATTCTATTCATATTCCGTGAAGGGGTTCCATGTACATCGTTGGTATATAGCTCTTTGGGGACTATGTCCATGTGCCTCTCCTAAGCATTTTTCGAGGACAAAAGAACTATACATCCTCAAACATTTTATTATTTTCTAAGCTGTAAATATTAACGCAAAATAAACAAATAAATATGCCCGTTAGAAAAATTAATATGTATGTACATTTTACCAAAACTGGAACAACAAAAAATGAGAGTTATTGGGCTCCCTGGTGGTTCCTATCCTCACCAATTCCTTCACAGGATCACGACATGACATCGATCATGATATGCCGCTCACTTTAATAATCTAAACACAAATAAACATATATTCTGCTTAAATTTGCAGGTTTTTAGAATCCCTAGGGGCTATAGTGCAAATTTATACTTATTAGGGATATAATGATTTTTATTAACAATTTAGGGACTGAATTGTAATCTCTTAAAATACATAGGGGCTCAAGTGTAATTTTTAATATATAATTTCTTATTTAAACTAAAGAACCTATATGCTCATATATTATACAAAAATGTTCTATATTTCTGACGTCTCCCTATTTGTTCTAATTATCCCCGTGGAGACATCCTTTTAGGTGAATACTTGACTTATTTGATGGACTTTTATGCTTACTTGTCATATTACACTTTCTCCCCTTGGAATTTTACTATTTGCATTTTTAGATCTTTTGTGCGTTAATTTGACTATTTTTAGTGCAAAGTTAGTAGGTTCTTGAATTTCATGAAAGACCAATCCAAGGAGGAGAAGTGAGAATTAAAGTCTTAGAGTATTTTTAGTGTGTTAGGAAGTATTTGACTCGAGTTTCTAATTTTGGAGTGCACTTTCCTATTTCTAGTCTTGAATTATGGATTTATTATTTTTAAAACATATGCGGTTTAATTATTTATTTATTGTGAAGCTTTAAAAAATATATGGAAATTAATTAGAGACCAAGTCAAGTCAAAGAAGTAAAGAAAAGAGATATACATGGAAATAAGAAGACTAAGGAAGGATATATGCAAGGAAGGAAAAGATAAAGTTGCCAGATAAATATGAAATTCAAACTACGTTTCAAAGACGAGCTAATAACTTAATATTGGCTAGGAATTTTGGAGGATGGTCTGCACCAATGGAAAGAGCTTTCCGAGACAAGCGGTTTCGACTATTGGAACGCATCAAACAGATAAGTATTGAAGGAGATATGACCAAAACAAATAAGCAGCAGAATCTTACATTTCCTAGATTTTAGGGCTACGAATTAAAGAATTCTTGACTTGACTTCCACTCCAAGTAAATTCGACCTAAGGCTTGCTAACACATATAAATACACCCCTTAACCTCCTCTTTTCACACAATTCAGAGAATTACACAAGAGGCTTAAGGTTTTCAAGTCAGAACAAGAAGGCAAGGACAAACTAGAGCTGGGAGAATCATGTTCCTCCAACAACAGTCATCCTACCCTTTAGGTTATCAATTTATCTTTTGTATTTGAACATGAATTCCTTCTATTTATTTTCAGTCAGTTTTATCATGAGCTAAATTTCCATATACTTGAAAATCGCATTAAAGGGATGAACCTTAATTAATTAATCTATGTTTTGAATTTGGGATTGTTATGATTTAAATTGAATTGAGTTTTATATATTGGATATTACTCTGTTTTCATTACTATTTCTTTTAGGAACAACTAGAAATAACTTTTAGTATTCGGGCTATTCACTTTAGTGGCGAAGTGATTATCCGACCGGGGGGGGGGGGGTTGAATACAGACTTAGGTAATACCCGTGTAATGTCCATTACTGACCGACATGCTTAACTAGTTACATAGCCAAAGAGGTAAATTCATATCATCCGAAGAGGCATATTCGCCCATACAGGGGTTTATAGTACTTTAGGATAGCTCCTAGGTCCACCCGACAGGGGGCTAGGAGATATTAAAGTCCCGACTAGTACTATAATTCCAATTCTACCCTTAAAGATAACATAAATTATATTGATTAAGTGAATTTCTTGCGAGACTCAAGTATCTCTCTTATCTGAAGTTAGTCACTTTTAATTGCTTTATTTCTTTCTAGTTAATTTATTTTTATTCTTTATTTTATTTGCATCTCTTAATTTAGAAAACCAAACAAAAAAATCTTATCTTTTAATTTTAAGTTAAGCAATTATTTCTACTATCTGATTAATATTTGGGTTGAACCTAATTCGTCCCTGGGAACGAACTTGATTATCATATATTACTTGGGACAACTGTACACTTGCAGTTCTGTGGTTCCTCTTATTTATCACTTTATTTTCTAACACCCTAGGACCGACCAATTTCTCTAAAGTATGCAAAAAATTTGATATATATCCATAATAATGCCAAATATTGCACTATAGTTTCTAATATGAGAAAATTGCACTACAAGTCCAAGATTATGCAAAAAATGCCGTATAAGTCCCCGATTTCCTAGAATTATAATACAATTCCTATTTAAGCCAAAAATTGCATAATAAGTCCCTTATTATCGGAACATTTCACAACATGTCCATAATTTTGCAAAAAATGCACTATAAGTTCTTGATTATGCAAAAGAAACACTATACAAGTCCATGATTATTCTAAAAATGGATGATAAGTATCTGATTTATGCAACAAAATGCACGATACGTCCTTGATTATGCACAAAAATTAACTATAAGTCTATAATTATGCATATAATGCACGGTAAGTCCCTTTTTTTATGGAAAAATTATATATGTCTCGATTATGCAAAAAAGAAACTATATGACACTCATTATGCTAAAAACTACCCTATAAGTCCCTGATTATGGATAAAATTCACTAAAAGACCATGATTATTGAAAAACACACCTGAAGTTACTAGTTATGAAAAAATGCACTACAAGTAACCAATTCTCTAAGAATACACTACATGTCCCCTACACTACTACACGACATGTCTTTCGCAAGGATATAAGTCCTAGTGAAAGATTGGAAATATCGTCACAAAAGATGGTTTTGATCTTTAGCGAGGACATGTCCTCTCTAAAGATTCGTCACTACAGACCAATTACGCGACGACTTATGCGCGTCCTCGCATGAGACAACCTATGTCCTCGCAAAAGATGAGGTGTCTCCCGAGGAAAAAGTCTTCGCTTTTGACCACCTAGTCTTTAGCGAGGTCATGTTGTCTAGCTTAAGAGAAGACTTAAGTCCTCGCTAAAGACTTTTTTTTTTAATATTTTGTTTTACTTTTATATTGTCTATAAATAAATCCGATAACTAAAATAAACTCGATTTATATAAAAACGAGAGCCGATGACAAAAATGTCAACATAAAGTCAAACACGTATTAACGGTACTAAAAAGTCAACAAAAAGTCAAACAAATCATAAATAGCTGAAAAAATATAAGCTAAAGTCTAGTAGTATCTTCATCTGAACTATAATCCTCGTCCATAAGGCTTAATGGCTGGCTGGTAGAGGGAGCAATAGGAGGAGCATCGGTAGGAGGAGCAGCAGAAGGAGCAGTAGGAGGAGCAGGTTCTGTAAGAGTTGTAGAAGGAGCGACTCGAGCGGGATCTGAAGTACCTGTGGCTGGAGTCTCGAAGGAGGCATGACTCCAAAGAGTCCATGTTCGGCCCTGCACCGATTAAGTAACTCGATAGCCCCTCATCCACGCGTCGATAGTTTCCCTCATGGGTCGGGTGCCAACTATAGAGCTCATGGATCTCGATATATCCGATGTAGGCATAGGGTACTTGCCTATGGAGACTAGAAACTCGTTAAGGGCGGTCATCATCAACTGGTAATCCCAAAGCATCTTATCGCTGACCATATCAGAATTTGCACTATTCGAAAGCTTGGACGGAAGCGGGTGTCCAACTCAAGGGACCTAGTAGTGTGTCACATCACCCAAACTCAAGCGATCCGTCTCCATGATTGCATCAAGCTATTCCCGTTGCGATAGGGAGGGTGTAGACGTGACGCAGCAGTCTGACAACGGGATTCTCAAACTCTATTTTGTAGAATAGTCGTTAGTGCGTCATGTTCCATAAATTAAATATTAAATATTAAGTTATATTTATAACTGTCAGCGTTATTAAAAACTTACATTTGCGTGCTCAAACTCCTTTTTCCTCTACTCGGCTTAACAGAAGTTTAGAACAAGACTACAAGATAAATAATTCCCTCACTAAGAGTCAAGTACAACTATAGTAGTCGCATATTCGCTCCTGTCTCTCGTAATAATATTCCAAAGATAATATGGAGGATCTTCAAATTTTGTGGGCCCTATTTTCAGACTTTTTCCTTCCTTAACTAGCTTATCTGCACATGAATTTGCTTCGCGAAAGATAGAGTTCAACTCGAATCCTGAATGATTACGTAGCATGTTCCAACATTCACGTGTAATATGAGTATATCGACTACTTGAACTCCCACCACCCTTCACTAGCGTATGGAGTTCCTTCGAGTTGGTCTCAATATAAAGCTCCTGTAACCTTTGTTTATTGCACATCTTAGTCCAAAGTGAAGTGAAAGTATATCTGATATGAGCGGAGAGACTACTAGACACGATCCTACAAAACCGGTAATACACGTCCCATTTTTATCTCTCAAAATACCTCCATTGCTCGCGGTTCCTTTATTCGCATCTACCGTCCACATTTAGTTTATCTCTATCACTAGGCTTTACCCATTTAATCCCCCGTCAAATTCCTTCCCCCATGTTAGTATGAAGTTTCTTGCTAATTGAAGTATTTCCATTTTACTTCCCTCGCTATGTGGTATATTTGCTGGATCATTAAATGTAGCTGAATTACGTTTAACCAACATGACCCATATTGCCGCTGCAATAATATATGGCCACTCAATACCAGATATTATTGCTTTGGATTGCAGATGAACCTCAAGCCATCTCTTCACCCTTGCACTAGCAAACACATGTGGCTCCCCAATAGAAAGTATTGTATCCCCACTAAGATTGAAGCTACTGTCTAATAGTACATGTCTCCAAGTTCTGTTCAACTTTTTCAATTCAGAATCTCCATTAGGAGGTATCATCACAAAACCTGTCAGTAAGTCAAGTTCAAGACAAGTCCCAATTCGCACTACAACGTGTGTCCCCTGTCCAAGTCCCGGGTCAAACATCAACCACACCATTTTTTCCACTTTACAGCTCAGAAACACGTGGTATATATCCTCAATAGTTGCTCCAAATATCCCGCATCCTCTTGATTCCACCACTCCTCTTTTGTGGATATTATCCGAGGTGTCAAGCCGATTCCTAGTTAACCTCCACAATAAAACCCATAACTTTTGCGAGCATTTCATCTTCCATATTAATTCCCATTTAAAAGATCTATCCCCTGTACTTTTTAGAGTATTGAAGGAAGATTTCACCGTAAACTTACCCGAGGCTTCATGCCTCCATGCGGATTTCTCCCTTGCCACCATCTCGGAGAATAGTTGCACCCACTAATATTGCTTTACATACACTCGAATCTCCTATTTTTAGCTCGCGATTAAAAAACCATTTTTTAAATATTTACTTTTAAGTACTTCAACCCACGCTACTTGTTGTCCTTGTAGACCCTTCCATCCAAGTTTCACTAATAGAGCTAGATTACAGTTTTTTGCACTCCTTAGCCCGAGTCCACGCGCCTCTTTTTGTTTGCAAATATGATCCCAAGAAACCCAATGAATCTTTCTTTCAGCAGCCGAAGAATCCCATAAAAAATATCTTACTATCATGTCTATTTAATCACAATTCGAAAGCTTCATTTCCTGCATTTGATATATCGGAATCTCACTCAAAACAGATTGCGCAAATGTCACTCAACCAGCTAGTGATAGGGTCTTAGTTTTCTAGGCGACTAACTTCCCTCTCATTTTCTCCACAATTCTCTTGTACAAGATTGGAGTCCCCAAATATGTACCAAACGAATTACTGCGACAAAACCCGCTCGCCATCGCTAGCTCTTGTTGTAATAGCTCTGGAATTTTTTTGAAAAGTATATGAGAGATTTATCCGCACTAATATTTTTTCCTGCCTCCTTACAAAAGTTATTCATCGTCTCCAAGATCATTTGTACATGTAATAAATAAGTCTCACCAAAAAGAATTAGATCATCAGTTAAAAAATAAATTAGACAATTTTGAGCCCTACCTACCCATTCGAATCGACTCCCATTTCCCACTAGCACATAGTCCTTGAATTAATAGTGAAAGTCGTTCCATACACATTACAAATATGTATGGTGAAAGTGGATCGCCCTGGCGGATTCCTCGGTGTGGTTTAATAGGCGCCAACGGTTCTCCATTCCATAATACACTTATCTCATTCTTCCTCATACTAGACATAATGATAGAGACCCATCTTTCTGGCAAGCAAAGTGTATGACTGTGTCCTCAATGAGTTCCCATCTAATTTTATCATATGCTTTTGCGGGATCAATTTTAATCGCCATGATAACCTTCTTCCCTTGTAAATGCCGCATCTTGTGATCAACGTCCCGAACTAGCACAATATTATCTATCGTGGAACAATCTGGTAAAAAACTACTTTGACGAACCCAATAATATTAGCGAGAATAAGACTTAGTCTATTGACCATGGTCTTCATAATAAAGCTAACCGGAGAATTAACTAAAGTATGAACGTACCTGGTTCGGGTCTGGCACTTTTGTGATAAGATGTATAAGTGTGCCATTAAGACCCGATGGAAATTGACCTTTATATATGGCCTCACGAACCATCCTGCAGATAGAAGTGAAGGATTGCAATTACAATTATATCTACATATAATACAGCGGAAAATTAGAATTTGCAATCCTAAAAGAAATAATCTAGTTGCGATTTAAGAATTTTAAATCAAAAGTTTCGATTACATACCTTAAGCCTTTGTATGAGAATCGAATTGACTAACCCAGCTTTCAAAACTTGAAGCCTCACTGCTTTGCACACCGAGCTTTGATCCTTGCTTTCATAATCAAATTCTAACTAAGAGACTTTTTTGCTTTTTGTGTTTTTTTTTCTTGGGAGAAAACTGATAAAAGTTGTATACGTATATTGAATTATCATTATTCTTATAATAACTTTAGAAGAGAAAATAAAAAGAAAGATATGAAAAGTCATAAACGTATAATGAGAATTGATTATCTTAATAATCTGGTACACTACCCACTAGTGAAGTGGACTTGGACCTTTTAAATTATACAAATGAATTGACTACCCAGCGGTTAGTGACGCACTTCACACTACTAGAAGTACATGGTTCGATCCACAAACTTGTGAATTTTTTCCTTTTTCTCTTTTGTCTTAGTTCGGTCTTATATTAGAATATTAATATACCAATATTCCAAGTATATAATTTATTACTATTATTATCTAATAATAAAAATTAATTAACGATATGAAGGAAGATCAATGCACTCGTTAGTGTGCGACTATGTGGGTTCATCGTTAAACTGATAGTAGTTAACTTAATTTACTACTAATCGAGGCTGGCGTCTAACAACACTCCCCAACGACTGGATAACGTGAAGTATCTTTGTACAAAGAACACGGTAAAGGGTCATACACATATTCCCTCTATAGATTTACAGCTCTGGATCATCCTGGGATATGGTGCAACTCGTTAATCCCATTTAGAAAATAAACTACGTCACACGTTGATTATCAACGATTGACGAATGACCTATGAAACTTCTTTCTTCATTCATTATACCACCTTGGCCAAGGATTTAATACAATTGGTATAATCTAATGATATCGTATAGCTCAAACTGTTTACCAAGATTGGATAGATTCCATCTTGACTCATCACTAGGAGCATATATACTTAGCTATATCCAATATCCTTTCGACTAGCATTATGACACACTAGCAGTCTAGTATCAAAACACAACAAGCACATACACAACTATAGTGATGATCTCAAGGTCAAAGGATTACAAGCATAAAAATTCTTATAGAGATTAACCTATTTGACAGTTCAAGATAATTAACCATAAGCAATCTCTAGATTTAGTCGGTTCAATATTTACATCTCTATGTGCAGTATCTATGCACCTAACTCGGTAAATGAGAACTACTAATATTTATCCAATAAATACTTGTTAGCTACATATTAATCTAACTGGATCATCAAGGTCCTAACTCGATGATCCTTTGATTAAGAACTGTTCAGGTTAAGTCATATGTGATAGATTCTCATTCTCATAACTCCTTATGATATCTAAACGTAAACTTAACCAACGATCCGCAGTTATAATATATATATATTTAATATAATAAAATAAATGTATGCCACAATATATAATGAAACAATTCCTTTATAATTAAAAATAGAAATCATAAAAATACAATCAATCACTAGTGTTCAATTTTATTACAAGTAGATAGGGTTTGGGGGCATAATTCTTACAATCTCCCAATTGACCTAGACCCAATCGCTAAAAAAACGCAATCCTATTTTCATCTTGTGCTTGTCAAACTCTTTTGACCCAAGCGCTTTGGTGAAGGGATCTGTCAGGTTTTCCTTTCCTTTTATCTTTTGAAATAAAACGTCTTCACACTCTACAATCTCTCGAATTATATGGTTCTTTCGTAGAACATGTTTGAATCGATGGTGGTGGTGCCTAGGGTGTGATAAAAATAAGATAAAATTAAGTCAAGAAACTACGCACTCTCACCCTAGACAGGCACAGTACTGCAAGTATTACAGGACGTATGCAAGTTTTAATGATAAGTAGAGTTCGTTCTCATGGACTTAAGTGTGTTATACGCGTGAGTAGGAATATCGAGTAAAAGTAAATAATTAGAAAACAGTAAATTAAAGGGAACAGATTTCGAAAGTAAGAATTAAAACTAAGAAAATAAAGACAATAAAATAAAAGATAAGAAATATAAGATGAGAAGTATAGCTCAGGTTTTGCTAGTATGCACTAATCCTTCTAATTCTATCTATAAATCTAGTTAATAAGGGAAAATATTAGCTCTTGGTATACTTAGTCAGGATTCTAAATTCCCATACCTTAGACCTTGAGAGCGACTAAGGGGGCTACGACACAACCAAGAAGTGTTTTATCTTAGGGTTACCAAAATCGGCCTATTTCTTAGGTAAAAATGCACATCTTTAGACGTGTATGCAGAATCCCAGATTTAGGCAGCTTTTCCTTTTCCATCTTTTTAGCTTTTGTTTCCTTATCTCCAATTACCATGCAAATCTCTTTCCATAAGTTGTAATCTTTGACTTGGACTCTAATTAAGCTCCATAATTATCTTTAAAGCTACACACTAAATAAACAATTAAACCCAGTATGCTCTAAAAATAATAATTCTACAAATCAAGACTCAAAATAGGAAAGTGCACTATTTCTCAAGAAAATCAACTATTATGACTTCTAAATCACTAAAAATGATGTCTCATCCTAACATTAATCTATCACAAATGAGGAGACATCAAGACCCCAACTCAAAGTTGTATCGCCCCTATACAATAAAGATAAAAACAAAGGGAAGTCTATAAATACACACTTATAAAATTCTCAACACAAGGGAAAAAGCATAGCAGAATATATAGAATAAACCTAAAGCACATAACTCAGAAAATTTCATGCAATAATATTCATAAACTACATACCTGTACACTTCTCATATCCACAGTCAACACGGCTTGAATTCAAGATCAGATTAGTTTCGCAATGTAAGAAGGATTAGGACTTTACTCAGTTCCCCAAGAGAGCTATAGATTGTTCATCGAACTTTACTAGTATCAAAGGTCCACTCAACTAATCTCTAATGTCTCAATCACTTCTCAATTACATAGCAAAGAATCAAAAGGTCTTTAAGGTTGTAATGTAGGTTTAGGGACGGTATGATAGTATATTTGGATAATTTGGAGTGAGCTTTTGGCTCTCTCCTCACTAGCCATCAACGAATCGCCCTAGAGCTTGAGTTACTCTCATAAAACATTTCTCACTAAACCCAATGACTTCTTTGATGCACACTTTAGCATCCCCAACAACCCAATTAAAGCATAAGATGTTCACATAAAAATCCACTTTGCCGGTCCGAATATATATATTTTCTTTTCTTTTCAAATCAATTTTTTCTATAGCTATGACTCTCTTTTAATGTTAAGATATCGCGCTATTTTCTCATATATATATTTTTTTCTTTTAATGCCCTTGTTGGCAAAATTAGCTCGTAGCTTCTTTTTCATTCACTATTACCCCGGCAAAGGGTTACAATAAAAATCTATGAATCATCATCAATATAAAGCAGAAAGCACAATTAATAAGCTCAAAAATCCCAACCCAATAACAATTCCCATAATGGTGGACCCACCACCCCAAGCTCAAGCTCTAAAACAACTGTCTATGCATCGCGATTCGAGTGCGGGTCATATGGAAAAGTCCTAAAATCTAACGGGATATGGATTATAACGTGTTTCAATAAAAGGCTTTAGAAAGGCTAGAAGGAGATGAGAAGGATATAGCATATAAAGTAAAAAATCACAAGGTGAGAAGGTATAAAAAGGCTTCAAGGGTTTCAAATATGAAAGAACCGCCTTAATCACTTTCTACACTATTTAATTTCGTTATTTTCTTACCTTTAGCACTTTCATCAAATGGTTTTTCAACTAGCTTGGATCTCACGGCCTACACACTTCTCAAGGTTCCCTGAGATCGAACATACTTTCTATCGCATTGCTCACTAATCTTTTCTTTACTATCAACGTGTGTTTTCCTGCAAATACTCAAAGCATACAAATACATAGCTCATAAACATATTACTTACTATCATTAATCTACTGAGCTTATGCTTTCAAGCTATTAAACACACTCTACATCTAATTCCCATGTATCAAAAATTCTAATTTCTACCTAAAAACAGAAAAATGGAGATGAGAGACAACGAATCCCCACACCCCCAACTCAAAAATGAGCCGTGTCCCCACGACTCGAAAAAGACTCGAAAAACAGAAATTAAAATTAGCAGATAGACATATTTACAGAAATGGTAAGGAAGAAAGAGAACATACTCTCGAGGCTATTGCCTCGCATCATTGATATCCAAGGTAGGAATTGCTGGACCTTTCGTGAATTGCTAGAGGAGTTTCATGATGTGCACTTGATTAGCGTTGATTTGTGCCACATCATTGACTAAGGAAGTTTGAGCTGCTTCGAATTTCGTTAAACGCTCCTCCATCTTCTCTTGCCAACTTTGCTCCTTTTCTTCTTTCGAGACTTGCATAGAACCCGCTCTTCGAAAGATATCCTTGATCTAAGCATTATCAATATAACTCGCCTTAAACTCGAGTTTCTCTTCTTCAACCAATGTAACATTCGCTTCTCGCACAAGACACGTGATCATAGTAGGAAATTTAACATTATAAACCGATTTAGGAGAGACCGAAAATCGTATCACCTCCTCATAGATCAACTGTGCCACATCAACTTCTTCTCCTCTCAAAATACAGTCCAACAGTAGAGCGTACTTCATAGTCACATCCCAAGTTCGTGTGTTCCCAAAGATATTAGGAACAAGGAAATTGTTCCAAATTCGCGCATCCGGTTGAAGATATTTGTAAGGCCAAGGTGCCTTCAATTCTCCCTTATGTGATTGCACTTTCTCTTTTTCTAATACATGCTCAAAAAGTAATTCCTCATCAAAGATTTTTCGTTTAGCAACTGCTTCTTCAAATTTGCAAAAACCTTTCAGTTTCTTAAACTTGAAGTGGTTTCTAATCTCCTCAACTGTGAAAGGAACTAGCTTTCCTCTAATCGGAACACAATTACTATCTCGGCTAAAGAGGCCTAAATAGAATTCCAAAACTAACTCATGACATAATTCAAAACGTCTTACCATGAACGTAGACCAGCCCAATTTTTCACCAAGCTCTAAGAATCTCGCGTATTCTCCTGTACCAACTTCTTCCTTGAATACTTTCTCATAAGCAAAAGGTAGTTCTTTTAACTGTTTCTCTGCAGAAGTCTTTATGGCCCTTGAAGTATCCTCTTTCTCTTTGGGTGCAGGATCTTGTTGAGGTTGTGTTTTCTCCTTTGCATAAAAGTAAAGCTTTTTACCATTACGATCAAACAAAGGTATCCCACTCTTCTCAACTTTATCTTTACCCTTTGATTTAGAACTAGCAGCTTTGTCAATTGATTTCTTCTTGTTTAAATCCAATCCCTTGTTACTCTTCACCTCCCTCTTGTTAGCTAAAATTTTTGTTCTATTAGTCATCTTCAATTAACCCCCAACTCAAAGCTTTAGCAACCCTTGAAATTTGAACTTGTGAATTAATGGTTGAACAAGCTTGATTTGGCTTAGGATAGGTGAATTGATGATGAATCTCTATATGGGTAAGGTGGATTTGTAATGGTTTGGCTTGGATTTAAGAAATTGTAGGATGAATTTTGAAAATTTGGCTCTTTGATTCTTCGATTTGAATGGATTTGGCGAAGATTGGGTGTTTGATTCTCTCTTGTAATGATGTGGAGAGAAGATTTGATGTGTTTTTCGTGATGATTGGGTAGTTTTTTGGTGATTGGTGAAGTTTTTGATGAGCTTCAATAGAGTTAGGAGAGTTTTAGAGAAGAGAAAGAGGTTTAAGGTTTAATAAATTCGGAATACTAAGCATTAGATCTTCTTATAACCTTGAAACCCTTTCTTTTCTCTCTCTGGCGGCACGTGCGGACCATGGTGCGGACCATGGGGTGTACCGCGGGGTACACCGCAGCATCTGATGCTCGAAAAATTTTCCCTTCTGGATGATACCCGTGGTAGGACCCGTGGCACGTGTTTTTGAGCTGCGGACCATGGTGCGGTACACCGGAGGGTACCCCGCGCCTTCTGTAGCTTTCCACGTCAAAATACCCGTGGACCTATCCCGTGGCACGTGTTTTTGGCCTACGGACCATGGCGTGGTGTAGGGGGTAGTCCGCCGGTCAATTCTTTCTCGGTTCTGGACACGACCCGTGGCTCCACCCGTGGTACGGGTTTTGACCCTGCGGTGCATACCTGCGGACTAGGGGTAGTCCGCGCAGGGTATTCTTTCGCTCTGAAAAATTTTCCTTGCGTCCCTAACTCGATTTCTCCAATTCCTACACACCAAAAACACTAATACCTTTCTCAAACATGCATTATCAACTAAAAACAACTAAAATAAACTTAAATTAAAGACATGAAAACTAAAAAACTACGGGTTGTCTCCCGTGCAGCACTTTTGTTTAACGTCTTTCAAAGTTAGACGTGTTACCTCTGTCAAGATTTGCGAATATAGCCTCCCCAACAACGAGTAAGGCTATGAACGTCAACTAATCTGCGCTTGACCCCAGTTTTGGGGCGAATTTCTATCACCTTGGCTGAAACAACCTTAGTGACAATGAATGGTCCCATCCACGAGTCTTTGAAACTTCGTGGCCTATTCTCGCGTTTGTGAGCTTTCCATAGAACTTCATGGCCAACCCCAAACTCAATGTCTGGCTCAGTATCCACAGGATTTAAGTGAATCTTCTCAGGAGGGACTTTGTGATGTGAAAGGCTGTGGATGACAGGAATTGTGGCATCTAACTTCCTTGGTTTCTTACCCAAGACATAGAAGGTCTCAGATACATTCTTTGCATGAAGGGTGATTGTCCCTTCTTGGAAGTTGATCACACTTTGACTTGTGGCCATGAAAGGCCGTCCAAGTATGATTGGAACCTGCTTATCAGCATCAAACTCAAGAATAACAAAGTCAGTAGGGATGGCGATATTACCTGCACGGACTAAGACGTCCTACACTGTTCCCCATGTCCTCTTAACTGAGTTGTCAGCGAACTGCAACTTCACTGGAGTTTTCTCTGATTTCTGAAGTCCAAGTCTCTCGAACACGGACTTAGGCATAAGATTCACACCAGAACCCACATCGTACATAGCTTTAACCTTGAGCATACCATGTAATTGAATCGGCAGGTTGAAACTTTCCAGATCTTTAAGCTTTGGTGGTAGCTCTCTTTCACTTCTTCTCGAAACCCTCAGGTTCTCTTGGGATCTCTACACTCGCCTCTTTCTCAGGAATAACTTGCGTATAAAATTGTTGCGGTGTAAGTACTCTCTTCGCAATCTCAAGCATTTGGGCATTGATATTTTTAGGTTGGTACGCCTCTACAAATGTCTTGAGAACAGTGTCATCTTTAGGATTTGTATCAGGAATAGTTGATGACACTGGTTGAACAATAGGTGGCGATTCCACCTTCTCTTCTTCTTTCTCTTCTTGCACAGCAGGTGCAACTTCATCTTTCTATTCCTCTTTTGAGGCTTCTTCCTCTTTCTCTTTAGCCAGCTCAGCTGCATAATCCACAACCGATCGAATTTCCTCTTGCATCTTCCTCAGTAGCTGTATAAATTCGGCTTTCTCTTGATCGTCCTCCACATAAACTTCAGAACAGTCAGATTCCACAAGGCTAGACTTGGTTGGTTCTTCTTCAGTACTCGGAACTTCCACGGCACTAATGGCAGCATGTGGTATTTCTTTTTCTTCAATTTCAAGGCATATAGCCTTGCAAGCTTCGAACCCAACATTGTTTTCACCTCCTTCGATTGACTTTACTTCATTTTGTTCTATTACATTGGTTAACACTTCGTTTATCTGTTTTACTTGAGTACTTAACATTTGAAGTACGGCATCGTGTCCTCGGACCTTTTCATCCTGAGCGTTTATAGTCGTGGTCAAACGGTCTAGAGCTTGTGCTATATGTTGATTATCCATAGATCCTTCTTGAGGATACTGAGGTAAGGCTTTCTGATCTAGTGAATCGGTATAGGCATCTTGAGCAGGTTGTTGTGGGGGAGCAGGTCGATTTTGATGTTGATTTTGGTGCTGACCTCTCTGTTGGAAAGAGTTGTTCTGGGGGCGCGGTTGATAATGACCAGGATTGGCGGCCCCTTGTGGATTTGAATACTGCATACCCAGATGGTTTCAGTTACCCCATTGATAACCTCCGCGATTGGATATAAAGTAAACAGATTGCGGATTTGATTCGCACTCTTCCCATGTATGATCGTTAACTCCACATTGTTGACAACCTTGTGCTTCTTGTACTACTTTTGTAGCGGCTAAATTCTTTTCCATTGCTATTTTCAGCTCTTTGATTTGATTTTCTAGAGCGGATATTTGAGCTGAGTTCGCAGTTTCTGCATCTAGACGAAGCGTTCCTCTGGTTTTTGCTCGCGTTGAAGGCCAACTTCTCTCCTGTTCCATAATATTTTCCAAAACCTCGGAAGCTTCATTGTGATTCATGGACACGAAATTACCCTTTCCAATGTTATCCACCTTCTCTCTACCTTTATCATTAAGACCTTCATAGAACATAGCAAGTTGTAGAGCAGGTGTATAACCATGGAGCAGGTGTATAACCATTGACTGACAATATCTGTACACACCACAAATTATAATACTCATCTCATCATATAATATAAACTAATTAAAACCAATAAACTATACGATAGTATACAACTAACTAAAAAAATAATGAGTAAAAAGAATTAATCACTCCTTTTTAGTTTACCTTTGTATCACTCCTTATGTGGCTTTAAATCAAGGGTCGATTATCCATGGGGTCTTAGAGATTATTGTAGTGCTACATAGGACCTAGTCAATTCTTATTTCTTTCTTGGAGGCCAATAAAATATCCAATGTCATAACTACCCTTCTAATGCATATAAGACAAAAAAATAGATTCTTCTTTCTCTTTCACAACCATTAGTCTCTCTCCTCCATTACCATTAATCTCTCTCCTTTATCATTTTTCTCACTCTCCTCCATCATTAACTATCAATACTTTTCTGCTCCGACCACCGCCGACCACCGCCAGAAACAGTCCTTAGCATGGGGTACTGAGCTTGGAAAAAAATTGTTGAGTATTCGAATTTTTTTGTTAAGTTGTTTTACTGAGCATTTCTCGTATAATCAATAACTTGCTGAGCATATTTCGTATAATCAGTAAACTTGCTGAGCATTTTGGCAAAGTTATTAAGGTTAATTAAAACAACTCTAATTAATAGTTTATTATACTCCATAACACTGATTAATAGTTTATTATAGTCCACAACAGAAGACCACAAAGAATTAAAATAGAAAATCAAAAGCAGAACAAAGAACAACTCGATGAGTCGTATAACCAGAAGACCTAAAGCAAAACAAAGAAGAACAACTCTGATTAATAGTTTATTATACTCCACAAGACTTATTATAGTCCACAATAGAAGGCCACAAAGAATAAAAACAGAAAATCAAAAGCAGAACAACTCGATTAATCGAACAGATCTCCTCGCTGCACCACTCAGTGCGTCCTCACTGCACCACTCCGTTCGTCCTCGCTGCACATCTCCGAACCAGCACCACGCCATGGATCATATAGATCTGGAGTTTAAGAAAGTCTCACGCCGTCGAAGGTTACTGACCTAGACGTCATGCATCACGAACTCGATCTTCACCATAAACGGAGGTCTTCGACGGATCTTCGATTCAAAGTTCTTCGACGGATCTTCGAGTCGGAGTTCTTCGATGAGAAGCAGTGACGAATCACGAGAGAGCTTCGCAACACAACCATTAACGGAGCTTCACCTCTTCACCAGTGACGAATCACGAAGGAGAAAAATAGAAATGATCTCCCTCCGCTGGCGACGACTTCTTCTCGGCGGCATAGAGGTCAGGACCAGCAGGCATGGCTTTGTGGTGGTTTTGCTGCTTCGACGAGATTTTTAAGAGAAATAGAGAGAGAAAGAGGGGAGAGAGGAGTGAGGAGAGAGGAGAGAGGAGAGAGAGAGAGTGATTTAATTTTTTTTGGTTAAATATAGTATATATAGAGTAATAAAAAACAAAAAGGGATAAGAAAGTAATTGAGAAATTAGGCTTGTAGTGTTAAAATTAGTTTGTGGCTTTTAGTAAGAAGAGGGTATAGAGCCGGTCTTTTTTGGTCCTGGTTTGGTGTCTTCAAGACACCTTGGGTAATAATCTCATAAATAAAAGAAAGAAAGAGAGTAATTAGGAAATAAAAATATTTTTAGATTAGTGTTTAAATTTTTTATGTAGGAGGTAATATAAGGGTGAACCAAAAAACAAACATAAATATCATTATTCAAAAATAATAAACGTCGTTAACTTCGACATAGTTACCTTAGACATTCTTGACTTTGATTTAACCTCCCAAATAATGTGCATGAGAAATATGTTAATAAACATATTTATAATTATCAATATAATTAAATTATAATAATTGCAATTAGATTACAATATTTGGATTGATTATACTCGTAATGTTACAATGAATTGTTTATATTTTTATAATAAGATGAAAGAAGATTTGAGAAATAGAAGAAGATGAAGAACAAGATAACAAGGAGTTTTTTTATTAATATTTTAGATATCAAATTTTATTTCTACATATATACAATTTCTAAATTCATATTTTTTAAAAGTTCCTTTAAAACAGGAGAAAGTGAGACAAACAATTTCACAGAAGTTCATAAGTACTGCAATCATGAGTCAACGTCTGATTTGATCAACCATGGTTCAATGAAAACATTAATGTAATATTAACATATAGGTTAATGAATATATTTATAATTATAATTAATTGTAACAATATCAATTAGATTATAGTATGTGAATTGATTATACTGTAATGTTACAAATAATAATTATAAATAATAATTTACATTTTAATATTAAGAAGAAATAATATTTGAGGGAAATAAAATAATAAGACCAAGATAATAAGGGAGAAGACTTTATTAATATTCTGAATATCATTTTTTATTTTCTACAAATGTACTTTTTCTAAATTTATATTTCTAAATTCATATTTCAAATAATATCTCCAAAAGTCAGTACAACTGAACAAATGATGAATCCCACGCGTTCATGTCTTTCATTTCGACCATCCCTTCCGAGACGACTTTTTTGAATGTAGGTTAACAGTTCAATCAATGTAGTTTTCCAATTTCAAGGTTTATTTTTTAGGTTGGGGGGTTTCAGCACAACCTCATCTCTCACACCACAAGTATCTTCTTCGAGAAATATCATTCACTATATGATAATTTATTTATAATGTTTTTTTCTTGTCAGAGAATAGTAATTTGTTCAAATGAAACATTACATCATACATTTATAATATACGTTTCATTACATCATACATTTATAATATACCAAACCATAAATAACAACAAAACGAAGGATTTTTCTTATGCAACAAGTCTTCACCTAAATTAAATACACGCACTGAAGTCCGCTATCATTGTAGAAATAAAAACGATAAATTTTTTTATTATTGAAATTATAACCAATTGTCCATAATTACAATCTACACAGTGTAAAATACTATAACTTTTGTCTAAAATACCCACCAGGGTGGGTTTGAATCATTAAAAATCTACGAAGCAACAACTACTCAACATGGAGGAACAATATTTTCATTATGATTTTCATCTTTGGTTCAGTGTAAAGTGATTGAATTTTAAATTATAAAAAAGATTTCGATAGAAAATAAGATTGCTCAACAATAAGGATACCAGATGTTCTAAACCCTCTAAACCTACTAAAACTAATCATATTTAATTTTCCAATAGAAATAAGACGCAAGGAAAAGATAATAACATTATATAAATTATGCTTTATTTATTTATAACCTAATTTGATAAGAAATGAAAGTGGTGTAAGGGTTTCAGTAATGAAACGACTATGAGGTGATTAAACCAAAACTAGTCATATTTAATGTTTCAATAGAAAAAAGACATGAGGGAAAGATAATAACATTATATAAATTATTTTTTTTTTATTTGTAGCCTAATTTAATAAGACATGAAAGTAGTGAAAGAGTTATGGTGCCAATTAGATTTAAAAAAAAAAATTGAACCTAAAATTTCAAACCAGGATTGGGGTTGAGGCCACACGGTAGGTTGGTTTGGGCCGGTCGGGCCACAATTAATTTTTTAATGACTTTAGTATATTGTAGCTAAATATTAATAGTTGAATTTGTTATAACTCAGCACACCAACTAGCTGTAGCAATATGGTTATCAATTTGATAAAAGTAACGGCTCCTTTATGGTGTCCTGGGTAGGTGTTTTTTTTTTTTTTAACAAAATCTATCCTTTTTTTTTTTTGAGTACATGAGAGAGCCACTTTGGGCTCGGAGTCATTTCGACTCCAATGAGATTCGATCACTAAAATCTATCCTTTTAGATTGGATTAAAACATACATAATTCATAAACTCCTAGACCTTATTTAAGTGACATAATATATGAAGAAAGAGTAAGATTAGTAGAAGATATTATGATAGCTTTGCCCAAATCATTATTATGCATTGATCAAGGTAAGAGCACCATAATACACTATGATAAGGGAGCTCAACGATTGAGAATGTTTTATCTAACATAGTGAAAATATTCTTGGACAAAATGCAGTTAGGGTCTCCGTGGGATGAAATTGTACCAGTGTAATTAATAGATACCACAAGGGGTTCTATTGCAAATGTGCAATTCACTCAATAATTAATCTCCTGCGTTATAATAGCTAAATCAGATTTAACTATTTATAAGCTAAAATAAAAAACTCTTGGAGCTACTTGTAGTTCTAAAGTGATCATTACAAGATAGAGTAATTGAACATACATTTTATCAAAGTTAAACTTGTCAAATCCAAAAACTAGCATTTTGAAAACTTCCAGTCAATTTCAAGATTGCTTTTATCAAGATTAAATCCCTCGTGATCACCTGGGTATGAACTAGCCTCTTCTATTTCAGGTGAAACTCGAATTGAAATATCGATGAACCCTTGAGGTTTATCAGAATTCCTATCCCTGAGTTGAAAGCTTCCTACTTCTTCAGCAGGCTTCATAATCTGAGAATGTTTCATGTACTTATCCATAAACTCTTTCAGAGCAACACTAGATGACCCAATAAGCCTTTCCCTAAGTAAAATAGGCTCTCTACTGTAAACTTCAACATGAAGTTTCAAATCCTGGAAATTACTTTCTGAAGAAGAAGAATCAATGGATATAGAAAATTTGGTTTTCCATGAAAGATTTGCATTTCCAGAAGGATCAATCTTGGTGCAGTATTTATTTCCAGGATCAATCCATCCAACTGCAAATCATTGAAGCTTCCACAACGATGATGTTCGCCGGAGACCCCTGGCGGAGATCAGACAGATTTCGATACAAAACTTTCCCATTTCAGATTTTAAATTTTTTCAAGGTTTTCTTACCGCCTTTAAAATATCAATCTTCGGTTGTTCAATATGAATCTAATTTTGTAATAGAGTAAAAGTTGGATCTGCTTTTACATTTGTGAAGCGATAACATTTTGTACTCAAAGAGGTGGGCTGGAATCAGAACAATATAGTCAAAAAGTGTATAGTGTTAATAACTTTAAAGTTTTTGTTTCATGCATTCTTTAACGGAAAATGGAAATATTGTAAAGTTTGGAGCCTACAATATGCATTACAAATTACAATGGATTTAATTGATCTATATCTTTATTTGGGCACCACATAAACTAAGAGTTTTATTTAAAATAATCAAATTATTTTTTAAAATCTACAAAATATCTTACTGAATTAATAAAAGAATCAAAAAATAATATTTTTAAATATGCTTAACCAAAAAAATAATACTTTTAAAAAATATAACCTAAAAATATTTTTTGGGCATACATAAAAGTCTAAAGGGGTGTTTGTTTATAGTTAATGAGATCTTAATCCGATTCATTATAACACTGGATCAAGACTGTTTGTTTTTACTAACCAATTTAGATCTGAATAGCTTTTAATTGGTCTGTTTCATTAAGATTTAAAAGCAAGTCTGATTCAGACGGTACCTCTTAACAGAATAAATTCTATACAGTTGTTATTCAACATCCAGTACTTATCATTTAAAAAATATCAAGTGACACCTAAAAATAGCATTTTCTCTTCTTTTAATGGTTGACGATGAAAACATGAGTCGTAATTGTAATGCGTTGTATTTAATTTATGAAATAGCGTTACTTATTCTTCTATGTTAACGTTAGTTAAATTATTTATTTTCTTACTATGTATGGAGAACATTTGACCAGTGACACAATTAATATGCAATTATTTTGTGTCTTTTCTATATTTTTGAACGAAACGTGTTAAGACAAACTCCATTTCATTAATTGTGAGTGCACATGACTACGTGGCCTAGTGGTTATACGTTTTAAAAATGATCAGTAAAAAATAATTTAGTACCGAGATTGTGTCTTGATTGTTGTCAAGGCAGTGTTATCCACAAAGGATGTGCACTTCCATAGGTGATCAACGGTGTCATGGTGACTTCCTTGGTCTTGGCCGATACCAAAAGGGGTTGAAAACGGGCTCCCCTTCTACCCTCTAAATCCACCACCGAAACTTATCCCTTGAACACGGGATGTATCCCACAAAAGTAATGGAAAGAACCATCAGATAACCCATGCCTCCATGCTCCCTCAACTCAATTGTCGAGTACACTTGCCGAAAAGTAGTTGAAAATTTGAATTTCAGCCGAAGATGGGATCTTATAATGTGTTATCTGTCCCATTCGTTGAATGTCGGTAATGACTTGGCTCATAAAATTTGATTAAGATGAGTTCAAGATAAGGAAGTTGTATGTTCTTGGACCTCGGTCTCAGCAATAAGCCTTTTCATCATATTCTTTATTGGGGAAAATTAGCAAGCATGTGTTGTGCCTGGTATGGTAATGGGTGGTGGCGAATTATGTATTTATATGTGTGGTGGATGATGTATGGAGCAGAGTGTATGAAGTTATCGGTAATGGATTTAGATGATTTGTGGATTGTTTGCTAATTTTGGTGAAGAAGAAGCAAATATGAAGTTCAAAATTTAATTCCACTTAGTTTAGAAAACATAGTTGTCCCGGGATAAAGTTACTATTGTATCGTGGTATAGCCAGTGCATGCAACTAGTACATACACGAGGTCGTATTTATATGGATTGACCATATTGTGATTGAGGATTTATGGAGGATCGTAATGAGATGGCACGTCATGGACATCAAGACTTATTTGATACGAATTTCGGTAACAAGAGCCAAGTTTGCAATTAATGAAAAAAGGACTGATTATGCAATTTAAAACTATGACGCTGGTGCTGATTTGGGCAAAAAAGAAACTAACACATGTGTATCATCTTGTTACTACTCATCACAGTTAACCCCTGTAGCAATTGGTTTATCATTAAAATTATAGTACGACATGTATTTGTGTCCTGGGTTCGAGTCCCGGCAGGGGGTTGAGGTTTTTTTTTACCATGCTTTCTTTTATATCTACGACTCTTGTTTTTTTTGCGATCCACAAAATAATCATGTTATAGTAGCTGAAACAGATTTAACAATTTATAGGTTATCCTTACAAGATGGAGTAATTGAACATTCGATTTGTGAAACCCAAAACCTAGCATCTTGAAGACCTCCAGAAAAATCAAATCCCCTCATGAATCGTATCAAAAAATTACAGCAAACCACCTCCAGAATATCGATGAACCCTTCAATATAGGTTTATTATAATTTTTATCCCAGAGTTGAAAGCTTCTTACCTCTTCAATTGGCTTCATAACCTGGGAATGTTTCATGTACTTGTCCAATTACTCTTTCAGAGCAACACTATTTCTGCGATGTTGCTATATATAACTTCAATTGTTGGGGTTGGGAATACAATGAAATAATAAATGCTGCATTAATCCAATAACAGCATTGTGTTGTAATCTTTACATAAGTATATAAAGTTTTTTATGCTTATTGGTGTTTAAAATATTAACCACATGCATATGAATCTTTGCAACGATTCCATTCATCGAGAGGCTTATCCTGAGGAATCACTAAAGTACATATACAATTGTAAGAAAGCAACGGAGTGCAGAGTACATATTTACTTTGCTATGATTTTTATTGCAAGTTCAATATGTTAACTATGATTTGGAGCTGAGTTTTTCTGAGAGTGAATGATAAAAACAAAAACAGTCATTCATGATACATATTGGGACTTTTGAGAGTAATATCGTAAAAGACTACCTTTATCTAAAAGAGTCTGAAAAAACAAGTATTAGAGGCAACTGAAGACGATTCTATATGTGTCTTAAATGTTCGGTCATAGATGAGAAAGCCTTTACAATTTTTGAAACTCCTAAGAAAGTGTGATCCTTCTCTAATAATTTCCCCTTTTTCCCCCAAAACACACTACTTCAAGTTAGGTAATAATTTTCCGTCTATTGCATTTACCTATATTTAGCTACAGACCCTCATAAATTCAATCAAACAACAATAAAACCCACCATTTTATCAAATCAAACTAGCAATTAAATAGTAAAACTTATACATTTAATTGTATTATTTCAAAATGCAAAATCTGTGAGGAGTTTCCACAATTTAACATGCAAGATACACTGTACTTCCTGGATCTACTATTACATCCTCGTGAACCCTGGGATCTTTCTTCGCAATTATGGTTTTTTCAAAAACATATTTCTATATATGTATTTTCTGAGTAGTAATATTTTCTTCTCGGGAAGAACACGCTATGAAGATATTAGACGCTAATAAATACTTGGTTTAGTTATAAATATTATTAAAACACAACGATGAAGCAAAAACATGTAATTGTTTAAAAGTCAAGTACGTCTCTCATTCACTTTATAGAAACTAGAGTCTCTTTGTAAACTAGAATTCCATGTAACCTGCGATCATTATAGCTATATATTCATTTGATGAGTGTCTGATCATTGTGTAGTGTAGATCTCTAATTAGCTGTCTAACAAGTCACAGACACGTTCCTTAAAAGTTTTTTTAAAGATTTGCTCTAGTGAAATTAACATATACCAGGATCAGAAATTAACTCTAACAACCTCATTAAGGCAAACATTTGGAGGAGAGGTAATTGAGTCTCCTTGATCTTCCCGACCAAAAAAATAAAATAAAAAATGAATGTCCTTTTTTGGAATTTGATCTACTCTTCTATAAACTAAAAGTATGAGAACTTGTTTAATATAAAAAAATAAGATACGAATCATCTTTTATGTCTAATACTAAATAAAATTGCCTTGTTTAAGAAATTACTAAAGATGATAATCAGAGTCCGCTCCGGCGCCATAACATTGGTAGAGCAAGTTTACATGTGTTGAATCATATCAAGAAGTTTAGGATGTTCATATATGATTTTATAAGTAGTTGCATCCACTGAGAAACATGTTTTATCATTTCCTTTATTGATTCAATTGCCTCTTCATACTTTTCTTTCTTCAGAAACCATTGAATAATAATGTTGTAGGTCACACTATCTGCGGAGAAACCATGTTTCTTCATACTTGAAACCCAATCTTTTGCATCTTTAAACAGTCCTTCTCGAAAAAGTCCACCTATAGTATATATATCAGGCTGCAAATTTTCCAGTGATAGCTTGTAAAAAATGTCCATTGCATCATCAAGTTGTCCATCTTTACATAATCCATGAATAATAGTAGTATATGTCACTATGTCAGGAGTTATATTGCTACTTTTCATAGAGTCTATTAAAAACATCACATTGGTAACGTCCATTATTACAAAATCCGTTTTACATGATATCATAAACCTCTCTAATTATCTAGGAATATAGCAAGTAGAATAGAGAAGAAAGAATTAGATATGATAGTGCAGGGACTAACTTGTAAATAGTTTTGTTAGCTTAGTTTGCAAGTTAGCTTAGTTGGCAAGTTAGTTAGGATAATAGATTAGTTACAACAATAAGTCAAAGATGCTCTTGACTAGAATTAAATGTATATGTACATAACAATGTGTACAAATCATTTTACAGAAAATATAATCTCTTTTCTCTCTTCTTCTTCACCTTCTTCTTCTACTTTCTCTCTGCAACTCAAGCTTCTAACAATGGCTGCTCTTATATCTTTCTCCAATTTAACAAATTAAGCTCCTTCTTTAGCTTGAATCTCTTCTCTGCAATATGTGTCCTTACACATTCAATTGAACCTGGAAATATACAGTCACATCTATATTGTAATCTGAGACTAAGAGCAATGTTTTTTCTTCTTGTGGATCCATACAAGGGTCTCTAGCCACTTTGTATTTCTTGTCCATACCGGAACTACTGGAATTTGAATCATCAAATGATTTGTCTGTTGAAACCTTTTTACGAGGTTGTCTTTTTGAACTTCCTCTGAACATGGCCGGAATCTCACCGAAGGTGACAGCTTTCTCTGACTCGCTCTTACTCTTCCGGGACATCATCTTTATACCACGATGGATCCATTATTGGCTTTTTCTGCTTGTACAGGACATCATAAAATATAAGTCAGATTCAAGGAAATATCCAGGTACAATTTGAGGAAATATTCCCTAAATTTATTAAGCGCGTCTAAATCTACATTCCCAAGGTAACGGGGTAGGGACACTGAAGGGGGGAGTTCAATCTTAAACAGTTATTGAAGTAGAAGGTGCTATTGTCTATGATATTGATATGTTATTTTGGTGGTATCAAACATTAAAGGGCTTAATAATGTTTGCAATATAATTGATCAATTTTTATATGACTTAATTTTTTGAGAATGTAAATTTCTAAAAATTACTTACATGATTGCAAGCACATAAATATGGAGGTGATATGTTAGGTGGGGGATTTAATAGTCAAAATCAAATGGAATCAAAACGATATATCAAACATGCTCATGAATTGAAACTAAATGACTATGAGAAGGTTAAACGGGACATGAATTTTGGAGGAGGTGGGGGGTTGATATTCGAAATGGGGAGGGGAGACTTGGAATTCATTACCGATTGTGGCAAAGTTAATAAAATATACAAGAGATTGGTATTAGCAAAGTGTTTGTAGGCACGGATTTATATGTGGAGCAAGACTCTAGCGAAATCAGGAATGCTGATAGGAAAAACTAAATAACACTACATTAGGAAACATTGATAAGAAAGACTAAATAACACTACACCACTTACCTTTGCTGATTTTCAGACACATATTTAAGAGATTCTATCAATGTTACGGTAATTATGTTTTCCAAACAAAAATTGCACCAACATAATAAAATTCTAAAGCTGCCCCTATCAACCCACATTAATCAAGCCCTAATGTACATAGATGTATACAAGGATATCGTAGTGTAAAATTAATTCAGTTTACATATACACGTATAAATTTTTTTAGCTAAATTTCATGCATTTATCTTTATGCTATTTTTCTATACAGATTATGATAATAGCCTAAATATGACGTCTTACCACGCTGAGTATATATGATTTTGAAATATCATGGGCAACGATCTTGATCTCGATAAACTTATAATTCTGTTTTTGAATATATAAATCTGTAAAGAAAATAATAAAGAAGTGATTATTTTTATTGTATTTCTTTATATATATAAATAATTAATCGTGATATAACTAAATAATACATGTAGGATATTTTTTTTAAATGTTTAAAATACACGAACAACTAATTAAGTGGATAAAATATTGATGATAATACTCAATTATCTTTACATTTCTATTTCTACTAATAATATCAATCAATTATATACAAATATATGCACGAGTATGCACACCTATAAGTTATTTTAGATTTTCAAATTTATACCGTATGTATAACATCACATAAAATACATCACATATTTAGATAATATAGAGATATATAGTCTCAATTGCACAATTTAGTAAATATTAGGGACTCTTATTATATTGAAACATTAAATACCAATTTAGAAATATTAAAAATAATGGGAGTGAGTTTTGAAATTTGTTTTACAAAAATATATTGAGATAAAAATTGCATTGTAAAATCTTAATATCTTTTATAAATACATTTATGAATTAGGAGTCCACAATTGTAAAGAGAATTGAATATAAAAAATCCTCACCCATAGACCAACTTTAAAATTACTCATAAAAGCCTTGGGTTGATGATGTATTATATACTAATTTTACTAGCAAAATATTAATTTTTGATAAAACTGCATTTTGAAAAAAGAAGTTCAATTTTAACAAGACAAAACAATTCTAAAGTATTATTACACATTAAAAAATAAATAACACATTAATATTTGTTGGTCTAATTACACACATATCACATATTGATATTAACAATTATATTTCAGGTACAATAAAAAATCTATTGATTCAGATTTTGTTACCTCGGTAGCATCGTTGTCTCTTTTGGATCATTGATTTTTCAGATTTCCCACAAAAATTTAGATGTGTCACATAAACTATAAACAAAATTACTTTTGTTAATAGATATTATTTATAATAGGGTAATGGTGGGTAGTTGCGAATAGGCAGGTGGATATAGTGTGCGAGATGGGGTATATGGGTAGAGAAAAACGAATGAAGTCGTGTAATATGGTAAAGAGGCGGAGAATAGCGAATGAAGTTGTATAATGCTGGTTAGGGTTTGAATCATAGTAGGATTTTTTATATAAATGTTATAAATAAGAGCTTATTCCAATGTTAGGCAGTTATCTATATTCTAAATATTCGTCTTACTATTTCAAAACGTCCCCTTTCTGAGCCACACGTTAACTCACGACACTCTTATGGTCTATTTCACTAACTCCGTTAAAAATTTAACGAAAATAAAGGATATCCTAGGTATTTCATTGACCATAACTATTTCCAATTTAGGTCATAACTATATATTTTTTCCAATATAGTCCACCTTTTTTTGATTAATTTAAAAATAAAGTTAAAATTCAATATTGGTACCTTTATTTGTGAAACTGCACCTTTGAATTTCATAAAATCTTCATATGAAGTATAGTTTCAATATACACCTCCATATTATTCAAAGGTTGGGACGCAGTTCCTTATATTGTTTAAATTTATATCTTAAAAATTTATAATATTTGATTTTTTACTCTTATTAAAAGCTTTAAATTTAAACTCTAAAAGTAAAAAATTCTTCATGATCTGTCTTTTGGGTTGGTTAACTGCAAAATTTGTCTTGGTTAATTGAAAAATTGGCATGTAATAATTATTTTAGCCCAAATGAACACCAAAATCACAACTGTGAATTTTGTAATCGGACCTTTAATTACAAAATTGATCCATATTATAAGAAATGAGAGAATGATAAATAATTTTAAAAGTTCACAAATGCATCAATGGCACTCTATTTTTTCTTATAAAATTGATTTATGAACATATTTTCCATTTTATTAGAATTCCTACCAACTATTATAGATTTACCCTTGATTTCATAAAAGACACGCCCTTTATTTAAAATTATTTGGGTGTGTTATGTTAAATAGCCAAATGTACATGAATATGTCAAAAGTGTAAATTTGAAATTATGATTGTATGCCATGGAGCAGTGGTGAGAGTAATTTAAACTAGATATGGTGTACTTAAGAAATTAGCTACTAACCTAAGATGTAATACCATATATTGATCTATCATAAAGAATGAAAGAATGTCGAGGAGTGCATATACACTGTGGTGCTACCAGTGCATGCAACTAGTACATACACGAGGTCGTATTTATATGGATTGACCATATTGTGATTGAGGATTTATGGAGGATCGTAATGAGATGGCACTTCATGGACATCAAGACTTATTTGATACGAATTTCGGTAACAAGAGCCAAGTTTGCAATTAATGAAAAAAGGACTGATTATGCAATTAAAAACTATGACGCTGGTGCTAATTTGGGCAAAAATGAAACTAACACATGTGTATCATCTTGTTACTACTCATCACAGTTAACCCTTGTAGCAATTGGTTTATCATTAAAATTATAGTACGGCATGTATTTGTGTCCTGGGTTCAAGTCTCGGCAGGGGGTTGAGGTTTTTTTTTTACCATGCTTTCTTTTATATCTACGGCTCTTGTTTTTTTGCGATCCACAAAATAATCATGTTATAGTAGCTGAAACAGATTTAACAATTTATAGGTTATCCTTACAAGATGGAGTAATTGAACATTCGATTTGTGAAACCCAAAAACTGGCATCTTGAAGACCTCCAGAAAAATCAAATCCCCTCATGAATCGTATCAAAAAATTACAACAAACCACCTCCAGAATATCGATGAACCCTTCAATATAGGTTTATTGTAATTTTTATCCCAGAGTTGAAAGCTTCTTACCTCTTCAATAGGCTTCATAACCTGGGAATGTTTCATGTACTTGTCCAATTACTCTTTCAGAGCAACACTATTTCTGCGATGTTGCTATATATAACTTCAATTGTTGGGGTTGGGAGTACAATGAAATAATAAATGCTGCATTAATCCAATAACAGCATTGTGTTGTAATCTTTACATAAGTATATAAAGTTTTTCATGCTTATTGGTGTTTAAAATATTAACCACATGCATATGAATCTTTGCAACGATTCCATTCATCAAGAGACTTATCCTGAGGAATCACTAAAGTACATATACAATTGTACGAAAGCAACGGAGTGCAGAGTACATATTTACTTTGCTATGATTTTTATTGCAAGTTCAATATGTTAACTATGATTTGGAGCTGAGTTTTTCTGAGAGTGAATGATAAAAAACAAAAACAGTCATTCTTGATACATATTGGGACTTTTGAGAGTAATATCGTAAAAGACTACCTTTATCTAAAAGAACCAGTGTTAGAGTCTGAAAAAACAAGTATTAGAGGCAACTGAAGACGGTTCTATATGTGTCTTAAATGTTCGGTCATAGATGAGAAAGCCTTTACAATTTTTGAAACTCCTAAGAAAGTGTGATCCTTCTCTAATAATTTCCCCTTTTTTCCCCCAAAACACACTACTTCAAGTTAGGTAATAATTTTCCGTCTATTGCATTTACCTATATTTAGCTACAGACCCTCATAAATTCAATCAAACAACAATAAAACCCACCATTTTATCAAATCAAACTCGCAATTAAATAGTAAAACTTACACATTTAATTGTATTATTTCAAAATGCAAAATCTGTGAGGAGTTTCCACAATTTAACATGCAAGATACACTGTACTTCCTCGATCTACTATTACATCCTCGTGAACCCTGAGATCTTTCTTCGAAATTATGGTTTTTTCAAAAACATATTTCTATATATGTATTTTCCGAGTAGTAATATTTTCTTCTCGGCAAGAACACGCTATGAAGATATTAGACGCTAATAAATACTTGGTTTAGTTATAAATATTATTAAAACACAACGATGAAGCAAAAACATGTAATTATTTAAAAGGCAAGTACGTCTCTCATTCACTTTATAGAAACTAGAGTCTCTTTGTAAACTAGAATTCCATGTAACCTGCGATCATTATAGCTATATATTCATTTGATGAGTGTCTGATCATTGTGTAGTGTAGATCTCTAATTAGTTGTCTAACAAGTCACAGACACGTTCCTTAAAAGTTTTCTTAAAGATTTGCTCTAGTGAAATTAACATATACCAGGATCAGAAATTAACTCTAACAACCTCATTAAGGCAAACATTTGGAGGAGAGGTAATTGAGTCTCCTTGATCTTCCCGACCAAAAAAATAAAATAAAAAATGAATGTCCTTTTGTGGAATTTGATCTACTCTTCTATAAACTAAAGGTATGAGAACTTGTTTAATATAAAAAAATAAGATACGAATCATCTTTTATGTCTAATACTAAATAAAATTGCCTTGTTTAAGAAATTACTAAAGATGATAATCAGAGTCCGCTCCGGCGCCATAACATTGGTAGAGCAAGTTTACATGTGTTGAATCATATCAAGAAGTTTAGGATGTTCATATATGATTTTATAAGTAGTTGCATCCACTGAGAAACATGTTTTATCATTTCCTTTATTGATTCAATTGCCTCTTCATACTTTTCTTTCTTCAGAAACCATTGAATAATAACGTTGTAGGTCACACTATCTGCGGAGAAACCATGTTTCTTCATACTTGAAACCCAGTCTTTTGCATCTTTAAACAGTCCTTCTCGAAAAAGTCCACCTATAGTATATATATCAGGCTGCAAATTTTCCAGTGATAGCTTGTAAAAAATGTCCATTGCATCATCAAGTTGTCCATCTTTACATAATCCATGAATAATAGTAGTATATGTCACTATGTCAGGAGTTATATTGCTACTTTTCATAGAGTCTATTAAAAACATCACATTGGTAACGTCCATTATTACAAAATCCATTTAACATGATATCATAAACCTCTCTAATTATCTTGGAATATAGCAAGTAGAATAGAGAAGAA
This sequence comes from Nemophila menziesii, assembly GCA_029959085.1. NCBI lineage: Eukaryota > Viridiplantae > Streptophyta > Magnoliopsida > Boraginales > Hydrophyllaceae > Nemophila > Nemophila menziesii. The sequence continues at coordinate 6,381,005 of JARWIR010000032.1, forward strand.
AGAATTAGATACGATAGTGCAGGGACTAACTTGTAAATAGTTTTGTTAGCTTAGTTTGCAAGTTAGCTTAGTTGGCAAGTTAGTTAGGATAATAGATTAGTTACAACAATAAGTCAAAGATGCTCTTGACTAGAATCAAATGTATATATACATAACAATGTGTACAAATCATTTTACAGAAAATATAATCTCTTTTCTCTCTTCTTCTTCACCTTCTTCTTCTACTTTCTCTCTGCAACTCAAGCTTCTAACAATGGCTGCTCTTATATCTTTCTCCAATTTAACAAATTAAGCTCCTTCTTTAGCTTGAATCTCTTCTCTGCAATATGTGTCCTTACACATTCAATTGAACCTGGAAATATACAGTCACATCTATATTGTAATCTGAGACTAAGAGCAATGTTTTTTCTTCTTGTGGATCCACACAAGGGTCCCTAGCCACTTTGTATTTCTTGTCCATACCGGAACTACTGGAATTTGAATCGTCAAATGATTTGTCTGTTGAAACCTTTTTACGAGGTTGTCTTTTTGAACTTCCTCTGAACATGGTCGGAATCTCACCGGAGGTGACAGCTTTCTCTGACTCGCTCTTACTCTTCCGGGACATCATTTTTATACCACGATGGATCCATTCTTGGCTTTTTCTGCTTGTACAGGACATCATAAAATATAAGTCAGATTCAAGGAAATATGCAGGGACAATTTGAGGAAATATTCCCTAAATTTATTAAGCGCGTCTAAATCTACATTCCCAAGGGAACGGGGTAGGGACACTGAAGGGGGGAGTTCAATCTTAAACAGTTATTGAAGTAGAAGGTGCTATTGTCTATGATATTGATATGTTATTTTGGTGGTATCAAACATTAAAGGGCTTAATAATGTTTGCAATATAATTGATCAATTTTTATATGACATAATCTTTTGAGAATGTAAATTTCTAAAAATTACTTACATGATTGCAAGCACATAAATATGGAGGTGATATGTTAGGTGGGGGATTTAATAGTCAAAATCAAATGGAATCAAAACGATATATCAAACATGCTCATGAATTGAAACTAAATGACTATGAGAAGGTTAAACGGGACATGAATTTTGGAGGAGGTGGGGGGTTGATATTCGAAATGGGGAGGGGAGACTTGGAATTCATTACCGATTGTGGCAAAGTTAATAAAATATACAAGAGATTGGTATTAGCAAAGTGTTTGTAGGCACGGATTTATATGTGGAGCAAGACTCTAGCGAAATCAGGAATGCTGATAGGAAAAACTAAATAACACTACATTAGGAAACATTGATAAGAAAGACTAAATAACACTACACCACTTACCTTTGCTGATTTTCAGACACATATTTAAGAGATTCTATCAATGTTACGGTAATTATGTTTTCCAAACAAAAATTGCACCAACATAATAAAATTCTAAAGCTGCCCCTATCAACCCACATTAATCAAGCCCTAATGTACATAGATGTATACAAGGATATCGTAGTGTAAAATTAATTCAGTTTACATATACACGTATAAATTTTTTTAGCTAAATTTCATGCATTTATCTTTATGCTATTTTTCTATACAGATTATGATAATAGCCTAAATATGACGTCTTACCACGCTGAGTATATATGATTTTGAAATATCATGGGCAACGATCTTGATCTCGATAAACTTATAATTCTGTTTTTGAATATATAAATCTGTAAAGAAAATAATAAAGAAGTGATTATTTTTATTGTATTTCTTTATATATATAAATAATTAATCGTGATATAACTAAATAATACATGTAGGATATTTTTTTTAAATGTTTAAAATACACGAACAACTAATTAAGTGGATAAAATATTGATGATAATACTCAATTATCTTTACATTTCTATTTCTACTAATAATATTAATCAATTATATACAAATATATGCACGAGTATGCACACCTATAAGTTATTTTAGATTTTCAAATTTATACCGTATGTATATCATCACATAAAATACATCACATATTTAGATAATATAGAGATATATAGTCTCAATTGCACAATTTAGTAAATATTAGGGACTCTTATGATATTGAAACATTAAATACCAATTTAGAAATATTAAAAATAATGGGAGTGAGTTTTGAAATTTGTTTTACAAAAATATATTGAGATAAAAATTGCATTGTAAAATCTTAATATCTTTTATAAATACATTTATGAATTAGGAGTCCACAATTGTAAAGAGAATTGAATATAAAAAATCCTCACCCATAGACCAACTTTAAAATTACTCATAAAAGCCTTGGGTTGATGATGTATTATATACTAATTTTACTAGCAAAATATTAATTTTTGATAAAACTGCATTTTGAAAAAAGAAGTTCAATTTTAACAAGACAAAACAATTCTAAAGTATTATTACACATTAAAAAATAAATAACACATTAATATTTGTTGGTCTAATTACACACATATCACATATTGATATTAACAATTATATTTCAGGTACAATAAAAAATCTATTGATTCAGATTTTGTTACCTCGGTAGCATCGTTGTCTCTTTTGGATCATTGATTTTTCAGATTTCCCACAAAAATTTAGATGTGTCACATAAACTATAAACAAAATTACTTTTGTTAATAGATATTATTTATAATAGGGTAATGGTGGGTGGTTGCGAATAGGCAGGTGGATATAGTGTGCGAGATGGGGTATATGGGTAGAGAAAAACGAATGAAGTCGTGTAATATGGTAAAGAGGCGGAGAATAGCGAATGAAGTTGTATAATGCTGGTTAGGGTTTGAATCATAGTAGGATTTTTTATATAAATGTTATAAATAAGAGCTTATTCCAATGTTAGGCAGTTATCTATATTCTAAATATTCGTCTTACTATTTCAAAACGTCCCCTTTCTGAGCCACACGTTAACTCACGACACTCTTATGGTCTATTTCACTAACTCCGTTAAAAATTTAACGAAAATAAAGGATATCCTAGGTATTTCATTGACCATAACTATTTCCAATTTAGGTCATAACTATATATTTTTTCCAATATAGTCCACCTTTTTTTGATTAATTTAAAAATAAAGTTAAAATTCAATATTGGTACCTTTATTTGTGAAACTGCACCTTTGAATTTCATAAAATCTTCATATGAAGTATAGTTTCAATATACACCTCCATATTATTCAAAGGTTGGGACGCAGTTCCTTATATTGTTTAAATTTATATCTTAAAAATTTATAATATTTGATTTTTTACTCTTATTAAAAGCTTTAAATTTAAACTCTAAAAGTAAAAAATTCTTCATGATCTGTCTTTTGGGTTGGTTAACTGCAAAATTTGTCTTGGTTAATTGAAAAATTGGCATGTAATAATTATTTTAGCCCAAATGAACACCAAAATCACAACTGTGAATTTTGTAATCGGACCTTTAATTACAAAATTGATCCATATTATAAGAAATGAGAGAATGATAAATAATTTTAAAAGTTCACAAATGCATCAATGGCACTCTATTTTTTTCTTATAAAATTGATTTATGAACATATTTTCCATTTTATTAGAATTCCTACCAACTATTATAGATTTACCCTTGATTTCATAAAAGACACGCCCTTTATTTAAAATTATTTGGGTGTGTTATGTTAAATAGCCAAATGTACATGAATATGTCAAAAGGGTAAATTTGAAATTATGATTGTATGCCATGGAGCAGTGGTGAGAGTAATTTAAACTAGATATGGTGTACTTAAGAAATTAGCTACTAACCTAAGATGTAATACCATATATTGATCTATCATAAAGAATGAAAGAATGTCGAGGAGTGCATATACACTGTGGTGCTACCAGTGCATGCAACTAGTACATACACGAGGTCGTATTTATATGGATTGACCATATTGTGATTGAGGATTTATGGAGGATCGTAATGAGATGGCACGTCATGGACATCAAGACTTATTTGATACGAATTTCGGTAACAAGAGCCAAGTTTGCAATTAATGAAAAAAGGACTGATTATGCAATTAAAAACTATGACGCTGGTGCTGATTTGGGCAAAAAAGAAACTAACACATGTGTATCATCTTGTTACTACTCATCACAGTTAACCCTTGTAGCAATTGGTTTATCATTAAAATTATAGTACGGCATGTATTTGTGTCCTGGGTTCGAGTCTCGGTAGGGGGTTGAGGTTTTTTTTTTTACCATGCTTTCTTTTATATCTACGGCTCTTGTTTTTTTGCGATCCACAAAATAATCATGTTATAGTAGCTGAAACAGATTTAACAATTTATAGGTTATCCTTACAAGATGGAGTAATTGAACATTCGATTTGTGAAACCCAAAAACTGGCATCTTGAAGACCTCCAGAAAAATCAAATCCCCTCATGAATCGTATCAAAAAATTACAACAAACCACCTCCAGAATATCGATGAACCCTTCAATATAGGTTTATTGTAATTTTTATCCCAGAGTTGAAAGCTTCTTACCTCTTCAATAGGCTTCATAACCTGGGAATGTTTCATGTACTTGTCCAATTACTCTTTCAGAGCAACACTATTTCTGCGATGTTGCTATATATAACTTCAATTGTTGGGGTTGGGAGTACAATGAAATAATAAATGCTGCATTAATCCAATAACAGCATTGTGTTGTAATCTTTACATAAGTATATAAAGTTTTTCATGCTTATTGGTGTTTAAAATATTAACCACATGCATATGAATCTTTGCAACGATTCCATTCATCAAGAGACTTATCCTGAGGAATAACTAAAGTACATATACAATTGTACGAAAGCAACGGAGTGCAGAGTACATATTTACTTTGCTATGATTTTTATTGCAAGTTCAATATGTTAACTATGATTTGGAGCTGAGTTTTTCTGAGAGTGAATGATAAAAAACAAAAACAGTCATTCTTGATACATATTGGGACTTTTGAGAGTAATATCGTAAAAGACTACCTTTATCTAAAAGAACCAGTGTTAGAGTCTGAAAAAACAAGTATTAGAGGCAACTGAAGACGGTTCTATATGTGTCTTAAATGTTCGGTCATAGATGAGAAAGCCTTTACAATTTTTGAAACTCCTAAGAAAGTGTGATCCTTCTCTAATATTTTCCCCTTTTTTCCCCCAAAACACACTACTTCAAGTTAGGTAATAATTTTCCGTCTATTGCATTTACCTATATTTAGCTACAGACCCTCATAAATTCAATCAAACAACAATAAAACCCACCATTTTATCAAATCAAACTCGCAATTAAATAGTAAAACTTATACATTTAATTGTATTATTTCAAAATGCAAAATCTGTGAGGAGTTTCCACAATTTAACATGCAAGATACACTGTACTTCCTCGATCTACTATTACATCCTCGTGAACCCTGAGATCTTTCTTCGCAATTATGGTTTTTTCAAAAACATATTTCTATATATGTATTTTCCGAGTAGTAATATTTTCTTCTCGGCAAGAACACGCTATGAAGATATTAGACGCTAATAAATACTTGGTTTAGTTATAAATATTATTAAAACACAACGATGAAGCAAAAACATGTAATTATTTAAAAGGCAAGTACGTCTCTCATTCACTTTATAGAAACTAGAGTCTCTTTGTAAACTAGAATTCCATGTAACCTGCGATCATTATAGCTATATATTCATTTGATGAGTGTCTGATCATTGTGTAGTGTAGATCTCTAATTAGCTGTCTAACAAGTCACAGACACGTTCCTTAAAAGTTTTTTTAAAGATTTGCTCTAGTGAAATTAACATATACCAGGATCAGAAATTAACTCTAACAACCTCATTAAGGCAAACATTTGGAGGAGAGGTAATTGAGTCTCCTTGATCTTCCCGACCAAAAAAATAAAATAAAAAATGAATGTCCTTTTGTGGAACTTGATCTACTCTTCTATAAACTAAAGGTATGAGAACTTGTTTAATATAAAAAAATAAGATACGAATCATCTTTTATGTCTAATACTAAATAAAATTGCCTTGTTTAAGAAATTACTAAAGATGATAATCAGAGTCCGCTCCGGCGCCATAACATTGGTAGAGCAAGTTTACATGTGTTGAATCATATCAAGAAGTTTAGGATGTTCATATATGATTTTATAAGTAGTTGCATCCACTGAGAAACATGTTTTATCATTTCCTTTATTGATTCAATTGCCTCTTCATACTTTTCTTTCTTCAGAAACCATTGAATAATAACGTTGTAGGTCACACTATCTGCGGAGAAACCATGTTTCTTCATACTTGAAACCCAGTCTTTTGCATCTTTAAACAGTCCTTCTCGAAAAAGTCCACCTATAGTATATATATCAGGCTGCAAATTTTCCAGTGATAGCTTGTAAAAAATGTCCATTGCATCATCAAGTTGTCCATCTTTACATAATCCATGAATAATAGTAGTATATGTCACTATGTTAGGAGTTATATTGCTACTTTTCATAGAGTCTATTAAAAACATCACATTGGTAACGTCCATTATTACAAAATCCATTTAACATGATATCATAAACCTCTCTAATTATCTTGGAATATAGCAAGTAGAATAGAGAAGAAAGAATTAGATACGATAGTGCAGGGACTAACTTGTAAATAGTTTTGTTAGCTTAGTTTGCAAGTTAGCTTAGTTGGCAAGTTAGTTAGGATAATAGATTAGTTACAACAATAAGTCAAAGATGCTCTTGACTAGAATCAAATGTATATATACATAACAATGTGTACAAATCATTTTACAGAAAATATAATCTCTTTTCTCTCTTCTTCTTCACCTTCTTCTTCTACTTTCTCTCTGCAACTCAAGCTTATAACAATGGCTGCTCTTATATCTTTCTCCAATTTAACAAATTAAGCTCCTTCTTTAGCTTGAATCTCTTCTCAGCAATATGTGTCCATACACATTCAATTGAACCTGGAAATATACAGTCGCATCTATATTGTAATCTGAGACTAAGAGCAATGTTTTTTCTTCTTGTGGATCCACACAAGGGTCCCTAGCCACTTTGTATTTCTTGTCCATACCGGAACTACTGGAATTTGAATCGTCAAATGATTTGTCTGTTGAAACCTTTTACGAGGTTGTCTTTTTGAACTTCCTCTGAACATGGTCGGAATCTCACCGGAGGTGACAGCTTTTTCTGACTCGCTCTTACTCTTCCGGGACATCATTTTTATACCACGATGGATCCATTCTTGGCTTTTTCTGCTTGTACAGGACATCATAAAATATAAGTCAGATTCAAGGAAATATGCAGGGACAATTTGAGGAAATATTCCCTAAATTTATTAAGCGCGTCTAAATCTACATTCCCAAGGGAACGGGGTAGGGACACTGAAGGGGGGAGTTCAATCTTAAACAGTTATTGAAGTAGAAGGTGCTATTGTCTATGATATTGATATGTTATTTTGGTGGTATCAAACATTAAAGGGCTTAATAATGTTTGCAATATAATTGATCAATTTTTATATGACATAATCTTTTGAGAATGTAAATTTCTAAAAATTACTTACATGATTGCAAGCACATAAATATGGAGGTGATATGTTAGGTGGGGGATTTAATAGTCAAAATCAAATGGAATCAAAACGATATATCAAACATGCTCATGAATTGAAACTAAATGACTATGAGAAGGTTAAACGGGACATGAATTTTGGAGGAGGTGGGGGGTTGATATTCGAAATGGGGAGGGGAGACTTGGAATTCATTACCGATTGTGGCAATGTTAATAAAATATACAAGAGATTGGTATTAGCAAAAGTGTTTGTAGGCACGGATTTATATGTGGAGCAAGACTCTAGCGAAATCAGGAATGCTGATAGGAAAAACTAAATAACGCTACATTAGGAAACATTGATAAGAAAGACTAAATAACACTACACCACTTACCTTTGCTGATTTTCAGACACATATTTAAGAGATTCTATCAATGTTACGGTAATTATGTTTTCCAAACAAAAATTGCACCTACATAATAAAATTCTAAAGTTGCCCCTATCAACCCACATTAATCAAGCCCTAATGTACATAGATGTATACAAGGATATCGTAGTGTAAAATTAATTCAGTTTACCTATACACGTATAAATTTTTATAGCTAAATTTCATGCATTTATCTTTATGCTATTTTTTATACAGATTATGATAATAGCCTAAATATGACGTCTTACCACGCTGAGTATATATGATTTTGAAATATCATGGGCAACGATCTTGATCTCGATAAACTTATAATTCTTATTTTGAATATATAAATCTGTAAAGAAAATAATAAAGAAGTGATTATTTTTATTGTATTTCTTTATATATATAAATAATTAATCGTGATATAACTAAATAATACATGTAGGATATTTGTTTTTTAAATGTTTAAAATACACGAACAACTAATTAAGTGGATAAAATATTGATGATAATACTCAATTATCTTTACATTTCTATTTCTACTAATAATATTAATCAATTATATACAAATATATACAAATATATGCACGAGTATGCACACCTATAAGTTATTTTAGATTTTCAAATTTATACCGTATGTATATCATCACATAAAATACATCACATATTTAGATAATATAGAGATATATAGTCTCAATTGCACAATTTAGTAAATATTAGGGGCTCTTATGATATTGAAACATTAAATACCAATTTAGAAATATTAAAAATAATGGGAGTGAGTTTTGAAATTTGTTTTACAAAAATATATTGAGATAAAAATTGCATTGTAAAATCTTAATATCTTTTATAAATACATTTATGAATTAGGAGTCCACAATTGTAAAGAGAATTGAATATAAAAAATCCTCACCCATAGACCAACTTTAAAATTACTCATAAAAGCCTTAGGTTGATGATGTATTATATACTAATTTTACTAGCAAAATATTAATTTTTGATAAAACTGCATTTTGAAAAAAGAAGTTCAATTTTAACAAGACAAAACAATTCTAAAGTATTATTACACATTAAAAAATAAATAACACATTAATATTTGTTGGTCTAATTACACACATATCACAGATTGATATTAACAATTATATTTCAGGTACAATAAAAAATCTATTAATTCAGATTTTGTTACCTCGGTAGCATCGTTGTCTCTTTTGGATCATTGATTTTCCAGATTTCCCACAAAAATTTAGATGTGTCACATAAACTATAAACAAAATTACTTTTGTTAATAGATATTATTTATAATAGGGTAATGGTGGGTAGTTGCGAACAGGCAGGTGGATATAGTGTGCGAGATGGGGTATATGGGTAGAGAAAAACGAATGAAGTCGTGTAATATGGTAAAGAGGCGGAGAATAGCGAATGAAGTTGTATAATGCTGGTTAGGGTTTGAATCATAGTAGGATTTTTTATATAAATGTTATAAATAAGAGCTTATTCCAATGTTAACTCACGACACTCTTATGGTCTATTTCACTAACTCCGTTAAAAATTTAACGAAAATAAAGGATATCCTAGGTATTTCATTGACCATAACTATTTCCAATTTAGGTCATAACTATATATTTTTTCCAATATAGTCCACCTTTTTTTGATTAATTTAAAAATAAAGTTAAAATTCAATATTCGTACCTTTATTTGTGAAACTGCACCTTTGAATTTCATAAAATCTTCATATGAAGTAGTTTCAATATACACCTCCATATTATTCAAAGGTTGGGACGCAGTTCCTTATATTGTTTAAATTTATATCTTAAAAATTTATAATATTTGATTTTTTACTCTTATTAAAAGCTTTAAATTTAAACTCTAAAAATAAAAAATTCTTCATGATCCGTCTTTTGGGTCGGTTAACTGCAAAATTTGTCTTGGTTAATTGAAAAATTGGTATGTAATAATTATTTTTAGCCCAAATGAACACCAAAATCACAACTGTTAATTTTGTAATCGGGCCTTTAATTACAAAATTGATCCATGTTATAAGAAATGAGAGAATGATAAATAATTTTAAAAGTTCACAAATGCATCAATGGCACTCTAATTTTTTTATCAAATGGATTTATGAACATATTTTCCATTTTATTAGAATTCCTACCAACTATTATAGATTTGCCCTTGATTCCATAAAAGACACGCCCTTTATTTAAAATTATTTGGGTGTGTTATGTTAAATAGCCAAATGTACACGAATATGTCAAAAGGGTAAATTTGAAATTATTATTGTATGCAGAAGAATCGATCTTGGTGCTGTATTTATTTCCAGAAGGATCGATCTTGGTGCAGTATTTATTTCCAAGATCAATCCAACCGGCAACAAACCATTGAAGCTACCACAACGATGATGTTCGCCGGAGACCCCTGGCGGAGATCAGATAAATTTTGATACAAACCTTTCCCATTTCAGATTTTAAATTCTTTCAAGGTTTCTTACCGCCTTCAAAATATCAATCTTCAGTTGTTCAATCTAAATCTAATTTTGTAAGAGAGTGAAAGTTGGAACTGCTTTTACATTTGTGAAGCGATAACATTTTGTATAGGGCTGCAAACGAACCAAGCCGCTCGAGAGCCGCTCAAGCTCGGCTCGGAGAAAAGCTCGTTCGAGATCGGCTCGAATATAAACAAGCTCAAACTCAAGCTTCATTTTAAACTCGATAAATAAACGAGCCTGCTCGAGCTCGACTCGTGAGCTCGTTTAAAATTATGAATTATAAATTAATATATTATTTACTTATAAATATACTATTAAAACTTCAATATTAAGTTGGATATTTTTAATTTATTTAGACATTTATTTTTTTATTAATGTTATGTTTCATATTTTCATGTTATACACTCTATCAAATACCAAATATTCATGAAAATCTCATTTCAACCATATAAAACAACTAAAAAAGATGGGTTTATAAGTTAAATAAACAAGTTATAACATTTCTGATTTGGATCATTGAAAGCTCGGGCTTGACTCGTTTAAATTTGAGCTCGGCTCGGCCCGGCTTGTTTAATTTTGAGCTCGGCTCGGCTCGAAAAATTAAACAAATAAGCCTGCACATCTAGTATTCGGCTCGGCTCGACTCGTTTGCAGCCCTAATTTTGTACTCAAGAGGTGGGATGGAATCAGAACAATATAGTCAAAAAGTGTATAGTGTTGTTAACTTTAAAGTTTTAGTTTCATGCACTCTTTAACGGAAAATGGAAATATTGTAAAGTTTAGAGCCTACAATATGCATTACAAATTACAATGGATTTAAATGATCTATATATTTATTTGGGCACTTCATAAACTAAGAGTTTTATTTAAAATAATCAAAATATTTTTAAAATCTAGAAAAAATTTCACTGAATTAATAAAATGATTTAGAAATAATATTTTTAAATATATTTGACCTGAAAAATAATATTTAAAAAAAATATAACCTAAAAATATATTTTAGGTATACATAATAGTCTAAGGGGGTGTTTGTTTACACTTAAGAGATCTTAATCCGATTCATTAAAACACTGGATTAATAAGACTGCATGTTTTTACTAACCAATTTAGATCTGAATAGCTCTTAATTGGTCTGTTTCATTAAGATGTAAAAGCAAGTCTGATTCATTCAGACTGTACCTTTTAACAGAATAAGTTTATACAATTGTTATTCAACATTCAGTACTTATCACTTAAAAAATATCAAGCGACACCTAAAAATAGCATTTTCTCTTCTTTTAATGGTTGACAATGAAAACCTGAGTCTCGATTGTAATGCGGTGTATTTAATTAATAAATCAACGTTACTTAATCTTCTATGTAACGTTAGTTAAATTATTTATTTTCTTACTATTTATGGAGAACAATTGACCAGTGACACTATTAATATGCAATTATTTTATGTCTTTTCTATATTTTCTGAACAAAATGTGTTAAGACAAACCCCATATTGTGAGTGCACATGACTATGTGGCCTAGTGGTTATACGTTTTAAAAATGACCAGTAAAAAATAATTTAGTACCGAGATTGTGTCGTGATTGTTGTTAAGGCAGCGTTGTCCACAAAGAAAGTGCACTTCCATAGGTGATCAACGGTGTCTTGGTGACTTCCTCGGTCTTGGCCTATACCAAAAGGGGTTGAAAACGGGCTCCCTTTGTACCCTCTTAATCCACCACCCCAAACTTATCCCTTGAACACGGGATGAATCCCACAAAAGTAATGGAAAGAACCATCGGATAACCCATGCCTCCATGCTCCCTCAACTCAATTGTCGAGTACACTTGCCAAAAAGTAACTGAAAATTTGAAGTTCAAACGAAGATGGGATCTTATAATGTGTTATCTGTCCCATTCGTTGAATGTCAGTAATGACTTGGCTCATAAAAATTGATCAAGCAATGAGTTCAAGATAAGGAAGTTTTATGTTCTGGGAACTCGGTCTTAGCAATAAGCCTTTTCATCAAATTCTTTATTGGGGAAAATTGATCAAGCATTGCTGATACTTCGGCCAAAGCAGTGACCCACCCAATTGTCAACATGAACAAAATATTCAATAATTTTCATATGTTTATACTATTGTGTAGCCTGATTTGATAAGACGTGAGCGGGGTGTAATGTTTCAAATACGACACAATTGTGATTGACTAGGATCTTCAGAGATTGAATACGAACATATAAGAAAATATAGAGGAGAGTATAATAAAGAATGTAATTTTAAAGTATAATTTGATTTTGTATACAAATATTGGTCGGTTGCGGACTGTTCGGGGGTTAAGGTAAAAGTATTGCGTCAATACGATTTAAAAGGAACAAAATGAGATTTTGGCTTAGTAAAATTGTGGTTTGTGCCACACGGTTGGTCTATTGGGTAAGTCGAGTCATGATTTATTTTTAACAGGCTAAATTTGTTTGAACAATTGGAGAACAATATTAATATTTCTATTTGTTACTACTAACCACAATAGCCCCTTGTAGCAATTGGTTTATCATTAAGATATAATGCGGCTCATCCTGTATGTGTCCTGGGTTCGAGACCCGTCAAGGGGTAGAAGGGGCATGTTGTCCTAATTTTTTTTAAACCAAGCTATATTAACTATCTAGCGCTCCTATTTTCTTGCAATTCACAAATTAAATAATCTCCGGAGCAGCAACGTTTTAATAGCTGATACAGTTTTAACAATTTATAGGCGAAAATAAAAACTCTTGGAGCTCCTTGTCGTTCTAAATTGATCCTTACAAGATGGAGTAATTGAACAATCAATTTGTCAAACCCAAAAACTAGCAACTCGAAGACCTCCAGAAAAATCATATACTCCCATCCCTAACCTATATAAGTAGGTGAAAGTCAAACCGAAATATCGATAAACCCTTCAATAGGATTATTGTAATTATTATCCTAGAGTTGAAAGCTTCATACCTCTTCAATAGGCTTCATAACCTGGGAATGTTTCATGTACTTTCAGAGCAACACTCTTTCTGCGAGGTTGCTATTCAGAGACAGAAGTTGCAACTTGTATGTGACGCATGAAGACGATGCTACTCGAGGGATCTGAATTGTTGTAGGCGAGAAATGAAGAAACCCCATTATATCCAAGTTATAGATGACTTAGCAACTAATAGCTACTGAAATAGTGACCAAGGCAACTGCAATTTTTATTTTATTTTTTCATTTTGAGCGTGTTTTGATGTTTTTTTAATGGAGCACTGCTAATTATTTTTTTAATCTGAGACCATAAACAATATCTCCAATATATGGTCTACCTTCACAAAATATTTCAGCTGGAAATTCCAACTTATCACTCTCTGTTCAACCCCTCGAAAACTGCTTCTCGCGAACTTTCTAAGTCTGTATTGTAGTAAAACCTTTTTCTTTCAAGTGTTTTTTAAGATTTTTGTTGGGGTACCTAACGATCTTTTTCTTCCTATGCGTGGTCATATAGAGTATCACGAATATATAGTCTACCACCACCAAGAATTGCAGCAAAAAATTCAACCGTATCGCTCCCGTTTTGCCCACTCAAAAACCGCTTCTTACGCATATTTTTAAGTTAAAATTTGTTGTAGGAAAAAGTTTTCTCTCTCATGCGAAAAGTTCTCTCAAATTTAGGTAAATCTTAGGTGCACGTTAGCTTTTCTAACGTGTACCCAATTAGTTACAACGTTTATTTTTCATTCAATCAGTCCAAAAAACATCTTATTTTCCTAGTTTTAGCTTAGATTCATCTTATCTACTCTGTTTTTTCTTGGTCTTCTTCATTTTGCTTCTTCTTTTCTCCTTTCTTACTCCAATCTCTAGCTATATCCTTCCGAGTAGCTAGATCATGGCTCGAGGAAGGGCAACTAAGGCGCAACAAGTAGAACTAAAAGAAGAAAAACAAACTGTTAGTACAAGAATGGGGTCAAATCAAAGCCCGATTATGAATATTAACAGAGGAAGTGTAGGGAAAGGTCTACCTGTTGCGAGTGGAGCCAGATCTGTACTTAATAATACCAGATCTGCAACTCCACCTAGTCAAAAAGTGCCAAGTCAAGGTGATTTTCCACCCTTGCCCTCATCTACGAGTAAAATTGTAGATCCAGTGTCTAGTGAGGAGTCAGAACAGAGTCATCATACTCCTCCTCAAGTTTTACCAACTAGAGATCCAGGAATTAGGGCAATAGCTCAAATAGCCTCACCTACCAAATCCTGGAGCTCAATGTTTGATGGGTCAATAAAAGAGGCACATAAGCTTGATTATGTTATACCAACAGTTGTTAATGGCAGAATTATTGTTGCTCCATCCCCAAAAATCATTGAAGATGGATGCAAAGCTTGGGAAAAGTATCTTGTGGGACAATTCATTGAGAAACCACAACCCTTCCATATGGTTAGAAACATGGTTAATACACAATGGAAATATTTTGGTAAAGTCATTATTAGCACCTCAGAACAGGGGTTATATACTTTCAAATTTGAAACTGAAGAAGCCTGCTCAAAAGTACTAGGTGAGTTGTGGCATGTTAACAACAGGCCTTTATTACCGAGGAAATGGAAGCCTAATACTCACTTCGAAAAATTTAAGTTGGATAAGGTACCTGTTTGGGTGAAACTCAGGCAAGTGCATGGTGAACTATGGTCAAGAGACGGGTTAAGTGTGGTGGCTAGTGCCTTAGGCAAGCCAATTCAAATGGATGAAATAACTGCCTCACATACTAGACTCAGTTATGCAAGAGTCTGTGTAGAAATGGATTTAAATCAAGAGTTGATTGAGGATTTTGACTTAGATATGGGACAAGGATCAATAGATACAGTCCTAGTTGAGTATACATGGAAACCTGTACTGTGTAAGAAATGCAAAATGTTAGGTCTTTCTGAAACAACATGTAGGAATACAAAAGAGGTTTGGGTACCAAAAAGATCAATAGTAAGTACTTTAACTGAGAATCAAAAAGATAAGGACCCAACCTGGACCACAGTTGTTGCTAGAAAGAATTCACCACCTGTAAATCAAACTGACCAAGCCTCAACTAGCACAAACAATAGTTTCAATATTCTTCATCAAATGAATATTAGTGATTCAGTGGACAATCTTATAAGTGAAGTACAAGAGGTGGCTGCTAGAAAGCCTCCTGACCCCTCAACCTCTTAATGATAGTAAACTGGAATGTGATGGGCATGAATAAAAGGCTTAAGCAAGTTGATTGCTTAAAGCAAGTAATAAATAATGAAGTTTGGTTATTTAGTTTCCTTGAAACAAAAATCAAAATTCACAAGTCAGCTAGTATTATAAATTCAGTCTTTAATAAATGGCAAGTAGTGACAAATTATTCTCATGATGATAAGGGAAGAATATGGACCTGATGGGACCCCACTAAGGTAACTGTTACAGTTCTAAACATGACTGACCAAGCAATGCTTTGCAAGGTCAAACACATTCAATCAGATACTGAGTTTTACTATACCCCTGTATATGCCCTTAATGATGACAATCTTAGACATCATCTTTGGGACACTCTCAGGGGATGGAATAATACTACAAAAGATGTACCATGGGCCATTCAAGGATATTTCAATGAAATCACAAATATTGAAGAGAGACTTAACTGTACAGCTCTTTTGAAAAGTTCAGAGGAAATGATACAATGTATTGATGATTTAGAGCTAACTGATATGAAATATAATGGGCCAAAATATACTTGGTCTAATAGAGCAGCTGATAAGGAGATGAGGGCTAGTAGAATTGATAGAACCCTTGTTAATTCTACTTGGTTGGCAAAATTCCCACTATCAAATTTGATTCTAAAACCCCCTGGGGTGTCAGATCATTGTAGCCAACACTTGAGTATTATAAATAGCACAAGTAAGGGACCTATACCTTTCAGATTCTATAATATATGGATGGAGCATGAGGAGTTTATGCCACTGGTTACCAAAGTATGGAACACTGAGTTCAAGGGCACACCCATGTATATACTTACAAGGAAACTCAAGATCCTGAAAAGAGAGCTAAAAGAGTTTAATAATAAATACTTCAAGAATATATCTAATAACATAAATCATATGCAAGATAGTCTTGGTAATATTCAGAAAATGAGGTTACAAGGTAACATATCTGGTGCATTACTTGAAGAAGAAAATAGGCTACTTGAGGATATACAATCGGAGAAACTAAAGGAAGAATCAATAGTGAGACAAAAATCTAGAGCTATTTGGGTTTCAGATGGAGAGTTAAATACTTCTTATTTCATGAAGTGGGTCAGTGGTAGGAAAGCTCAAAATACAATATTAAACATCACAAAAGAGGATGGGACAGTTACCACTAAAGAAGAAGAAATAGTTGGTGAATTTGTTTCTTTCTACAAAGACCTGCTAGGCACAAAAAGATATAATCAGGAAGAATATAGTTCTGACATAATAAGAAGAATCTGTAATAAAGTTATTGAACCTGAATTAAATGAAGAGTTAAGCCAATCTGTATCTGATAAAGAGATAAAAAGTGCCTTATTCTCAATTGACAGTTCAAAAAGCCCATGCCCAGATGGTTTTACTTCAGCTTTCTTTAAGAAAACTTGGAGTATAACTGGACAAGAAGTGTGTAAAGCTATAAAAAGCACACTAAATGATTGTCAGTTGCTCAAAGAAGTTAACTCAGCTGCTATCACATTAATACCAAAAATTCAGAACCCAAGCTCAGTTAAAAATTACAGACCTATTGCGTGTTGCAATGTTATATATAAATGTATTTCAAAGATAATAGACAATAGGCTCAAAGTTACATTACCTAATCTTATATCCAACAATCAATCTGCTTTTGTTCAAGATAGGAATATTGGGGAAAACATTCTTATAGCTCAAGATTTAGTAAGAGGCTATTCAAGAGCTAATATATCTGCAAGATGTACATTAAAACTGGATCTAATGAAAGCTTATGACTCATTAGACTGGGACTTTGTACTCAAGACTCTTGAAGCCTTTAATTATCCAAGGGTCATGATAAAATGGATTAAAATGTGCCTTACCACAACTTCCTATAGTCTGATGATTAATGGTAGACCTAAGGGGTTCTTTAATGGAGAAAGGGGACTAAGGCAGGGGGACCCCATCTCCCCATACCTTTTTGTAATTTGTATGGAAGTTCTTACTTAGTTAATAAAAGCTATAGGTTCAAGAAATGAATTTAGCTGGCACCCAAAATGCAAGAATCTGAGTCTCAACAATTTAATGTTTGCAGATGATTTAATGGTGTTTTTTAAACCAACTGGAGAATCTGCCAAGCTTATAAAAGAGAGTCTTGATATATTTTATAGACTCTCAGGCCTGCAGATAAGTACAAATAAAAGTCATATTTTCTATGGAGGCTGTAATGATAGAATAAAAGAAGAGATGTGGAATATTTTACAAATACCTGAGGGAACTCTTCCCATGAAATACTTGGGGGTCCCATTAATCTCAGGCAGATTGAGCTCAGAAGATTGTAAGCCTCTCATTTCAAGAATAGTCAAACAGATAGAACATTGGAGCTCTAAATGCTTATCATTTGCAGGAAGGCTCTAATTGATCAAAATGGTGCTTAGTAACCTATCATCATATTGGTTTAGTATATTTGCTATCCCAAAAAAGATTATAAAAGGCATTCAAAGTAAGATTACAACTTATCTTTGGAAGGGAACAAGTGAGTCTAAAGGTGGCTTCAAGGTAGCTTGGGAAGTAATTTGCTTACCTATGAGTGAAGGTGGATTAGGTATAAAGAACCCCTATGTTCAGAATCAAACAGCTATTCTCAAACTGCTCTGGAACTGCTGCTACCCCAGGAATACTGATGTCTCCCAGTTTTTATGTGTTTATTTGTTTTTAATTGCTTTCAATAAAATAATTAGGAGTTGCGTTTGAATGTAGAAGATTTTAAATGTCCCTTTAAGCATACTTTTGATGAATTAATGATAATAAATAGTGGACTTTAGGGATTGACATAAAACGCACTTACAATTGCATGCAAACATAGATAATGAATAGGAAAAATTAACGAACAATGCAAAAGAAGTAAGCTTGTACTTAAGGAATATGTTTGGTGTGTAAAACGTGAAATCCTAATTCGTAGAGAACCCACTTAGATATGAACTAGAGACGAACCATGTAGTTAGGAAAATGATAGGGGCAGTTCTTTGTTAGCCATTTGAAGCCTTTTAGCTTGCTATCCCTTATTATAATTTCATCCGTCTTAGCCTAATTTTGAGCCTTAAGCCTTTTCTTTTGTAGCCACGATATAAGCCCATTATCCCTTAGATTATTAAGCATGACCAAATGACCCGCACTTGAATCACAACCCTGAGACTTGTCTCGAGCTTGAGTTTGGGGTGGAGGGTCCACATTTGGGAAATTACATTGGAAAGGGATTATATGTGTTTGTATTGAGGCACAAAAAGGTAGATGATATTATTATTTGTAACCCTTTGCCGGGATTTGAAAAGAAAATAGAGAAAAAAGAAAAAAAAAGAGAAAAAAAAAAGAGAAAAAGAAAAATAAAATTATAAGAGACATGACTTTTCACATCAAAACGAGGGTCATGGGTATCTTGTACAAAAAAATGAAAAAAAAAGAAATAAAAAAGAAAGAAAGAATAAAATAAACCGGCAAAGTGGAATATTTTTGGAAATCATCTTAGTTTTCATTGGGTTGACATGGGGACGCAACATTAGTGCGTCAATTGGGTGAGTGAGAACATTTTTGAGCGTAAACTCAAGCTCGAGGACATTGTTGATGGTAAGTGAGGAGAGAGCCAAAAGCTCACTTCAAATTTACCAAATATACATCCACACCGTCCTTAAGCCATTATTAAAACTATAAAGACCTCGTGATTCCTAAGTGCATAGTGAATTTATGATTCTGTTGATAGAGAATACACTAGGTGGAGCGTTCAAAGCGAGTTAGGATTAATGACCACCCTATAGCCATCATACAGATATGAGTACAAGTGTAACCTTCTAGCATTGCAAAGTTAATTTTATGATTGAAGTTATTTGTGTTTGATGTTGCATGATTAGTGTATGTATATGTTAGTTCTTAAGGTTTGCTATATGAGATTTATCTTTAGCATTGCTTTAGGGTTTATTTGCTAGCTTCTATTTTCTCTTGCATCTACTTCATTCCCCTTGTTTTATTTAGTTTTACTTTGTCGGGACGACAAAGGTTTGAGTTGGGGGTCTTGATGTCTCCCTAAATGTTCTAATTTTATGCCATTGGGAGACATCATTTTTGGTGTTTATTTGATTATTTAGATAGACTTTTGGTGCTAATATGCAATAATCCGGAATTTCCATTTTATTTCTAGCATTTTTAGTTTATTAAACTTTTGCGCGTAATATTGGTATTTTTAGTGTAAAGTTTACAGGTTTTAGATGTTAGCTAGAAGAGGAATCCGAGGAGAAAGTCAAAGATCATGATATGGAGTCAAGACTTAAAGATAAATCCCGAAGATATTATTTTTAGAGCTGAAAATCTATTTTCCAGTCCATAGATTGCTGATTTCGAGGTGCTTAAGAGATGATTTAGCCGCTGACCTTTGAAGAGATTATGTTCCTTATCAAGTTACGGAACTTTAGCAACTGGAATGAGGTCAATCGGGGTCATAACGAAGCGGGAAAAGCCGTTTTAGTGAAGGTGTATCAGCAGTTACGGGATTTGGGCTTAATTAGTGGACTTGGGCTTTTCTAATTTTTACTTAATCCTTAAGTAAAAGCCCTAATCCGATTTTATCATTATAAATAGGTCTTTAGACCTCATTATTCAGTACCTCTCAATTTATTCTTCAATTCAATTCATCCTTTGAAGAGAGTGTCCAGAGAAGAAGCAGAAAGAAGGAAAAGAAGAAGCTTGGAGCTGGAGACTCTCCAATTCACAGCCAAACCAATTCCGAAATTAGGTTTCTCTGTATTTTATTTCTGTAAAACAATATGAGTCTTATTTCCTTTAATTTAGCT
This sequence comes from Nemophila menziesii, assembly GCA_029959085.1. Classification (NCBI taxonomy): domain Eukaryota; kingdom Viridiplantae; phylum Streptophyta; class Magnoliopsida; order Boraginales; family Hydrophyllaceae; genus Nemophila; species Nemophila menziesii. Next base: position 6,401,394 of record JARWIR010000032.1, read on the forward strand.
TTCTTTTCAATTAGTATGAGCTAATTACACTTTAGTGCTTGAGAATGCTTTATGGGTAAATCCCAATTCTATTGAATTTCATGTCCTGAATTTGGGTTTCTGTTAAATTAAATTAAATTGGGTCTTTTACTCTTTTTGATAATTTGAGATTATTTACTGTTTTTAGAGTCGCGAACTAAGAACAGGTATTAGTATCTAGGCTATTCCACATTTGTGGCGTGTGGATCATCCTGACGGAGGGTTTAGGTACGGAATTAATTATTAAATCTAAAATAGAAGCTATTGATTCTGACGAACTTAGCTAATTTTAGGGCCAATGAGGTAAAATTCTTAAACATCTAAAAGTGGATCATATTTACCCTGACGGGACTAGTGACACTCTAGGATAGCCTTATAGTCCACCCTGACGGGGGTATAAGGAATTTAGAATCCCGACCATTGTAATTGACCGATTTAACCCTTAAACAGAATATGCTATGAAATAGAATTAGGAGGATCCCTTGCCATCTCAAGTGCTACCTTCTCATATTTGCGTTTTATATTTATTTTACTTGCGTCTTAGCTTTTATTTGCATTTTAATAATTGTCTTTCATTTATTTAGCTTTAATACAAAACCAAACAAACATATTATCTGTATTTACTTTCATAAGTGCATCAATCATTAATAGATAAGCATTGTAGTCAACCATCCCGTCCTTGGAACGAATCTGTTTATCACATATATTACTTGGGGCAACCGTACACTTGCGGTTGTGGTTCGATTACTTTTTGCATTTATTTTAGAACACACAAAGGACCACCAAGTTTTTGGCGCCGCTGCCGGGGACGGTAGCGTGTGACCACGGTGTTTATCCTTTAGTGATAGTTGCATTTATTTTTATTTTTGTTTTTATCAGTTTTACGCTTGTGTTTGCTTTGTTTTGTTTTACAGGCTCCTATATTCAGGTAATGATCAAGAGATGAGCTATTTTCAAGGTGACGAACTAAATGCAAGAGGTACATACGGAGTTGAGGGAGTTTAGTGTGGCGTTAGAAAATTTTGGAAAAATCCAAGAAACTAGACTCAAGCGAATACGAGATGATCATGTCTCGGACCTCCTAGATATGATGCTAGATTGGGGGTGTCCCCTAGTTTTACCCACACATAATGCAATCATGGATACTTTGTACGCTCACCTTGCAGCCCCACAAGTCCAACAAAGCATAGATTGGAAGGAGTTCGTGAATTCTAGAGATAATAAATATGTGATTGGAGAGGTTGGATTACCCGAGATAGAAGCATGTATAGAAGAATGTTTTCTTGCTAAGAAATGGATTCGAGCTCAGCTTATTGAAGATAAACATGTAATTAATCCAACAAAAGCAACCTCAATATACCATGTGGAAGAGAATGAGTTTCGCCATGAGAGCAAGGAGGCGAAACGAAGGTACTACCCACCCCCTTTCAGAGATCGATTAAATAATATTCTAAAGGGGAAGGTTCTAAATATTTCACATCAAGGGAGAGGCGAGTTTAAGCGGAGGAACACCGCAAGGGCCTCAATACCATCTTCATGGAAGGTAACGCGTCAGACTTAAAGACGTAATAAACAAAAGTGCTTCTTGGGAGACAACCCATGTTTTAAATTGCTTTCATGTCTTTTAAATTCTTAGTGTGAATTAGAGTAATGGTTATTTATTTAGTGTTTATTTTTAAGAAATGAGAAAGGTTGGTGTTTTTGATGATTACAGGAGTAAAGGTCACGAGTTTGGGGTACCTAGAACGAAAAAGAATGAAAATTTTGGGTTCCAATACAGTAGAAACCGGGTACCCGGTTTGTAGAATGCGGGTACCCGTTTTCGGTGCTGTACCCCAGGTATCAAAACTTCGGAAGATCATAACTTGACGCTCGGAGGTCGGAATTAACTTTTTCTTGAGCCTAAACCGCATAACTTTTCGAGCTCTATCCAATGGTGAAGTCGAAAATTTCGTATGAACAGCTAAAAGTTTCTGACCCAGCGTTTTGAGGCCCGGCATTAGTTGCGTCTCGTGGTTGCGTCTCCACTTAGCACCATTGATGACGAACCAAAGCTCCAAAAACACTTAAATTCCATCATCAAAACACCAATATATCACCAATCCTTACCTATAAACATCATCCCAACACATAATCAATCACAAATCTTTCCAAAAACACCAAAAAATTCAAGTTTTTACCCAAAAATTTCTTCACCAAAGCTTAAATTATATCCTTTAAACCTCTCCAACACCATAGTTATTAAATACCCATCTCAAGTCAATCACCAATCCCACTACTGTGCCACTTTCAACAATATTAAGAGACACAAATTTCATCAATAGCTTTGGTACTTTGAAGGTTGGAGATTGCAAGTGCAAGGTATCAAATCATCATAAATTCCATGGCCAATCCGGTAAAATAGCTAGAACTCTTCTTTTCTTTCTATTACCAGTTGGGAATTAATATTTATTTTAGTTATTCAGCGGAGGAATTGTGAATTGGTTGAGCCTATTAATATTATATATTTTGCAAGTAATCTTTAAGTAGGTGAAAAATTGAGTTTGGGGTCATCAAAGATGACCATGAAGGTTGGAAAAGGTACGAAGAACATGATGAAGATGGAAAGTTGGGTGTTGAGGAAAGATTTTCGTAATAGATGATGATTTAGAGGGTTAGGAAATGATGAAGACTTGGAAAATATGACAAAAGAGTTCGAGGTAATGAAGAACACTTTAATCAAGATGAACGCAACAAATACATGATCTTTTAAGCTTGATAAAGAAGTATTCAAAATTTCAACATGAGACTACACGTAATCGGCCTAGAGCCGATCCAGATATGTTTTCCAATCCTTTTCTCATTTAGTGTAGATTATTTTATTGCTTTGAGTCTTTTCGAGTCGTGGGGACACGACTCATTTTTGAGTTTGGGGTGGGGTTCATTGCCTCATCCCAGTTTTTATGTGTTTATTTGTTTTTAATTGCTTTCAATAAAATAATTAGGAGTTGCGTTTGAATGTAGAAGATTTTAAATGTCCCTTTAAGCATACTTTTGATGAATTAATGATAATAAATAGTGGACTTTAGGGATTGACATAAAACGCACTTACAATTACATGCAAACATAGATAATGAATAGGAAAAATTAACGAACAATGCAAAAGAAGTAAGCTTGTACTTAAGGAATATGTTTGGTGTGTAAAACGTGAAATCCTAATTCGTAGAGAACCCACTTAGATATGAACTGGAGACGAACCATGTAGTTAGGAAAATGATAGGGGCAGTTCTTTGTTAGCCATTTGAAGCCTTTTAGCTTGCTATCCCTTATTATAATTTCATCCGTCTTAGCCTAATTTTGAGCCTTAAGCCTTTTCTTTTGTAGCCACGATATAAGCCCATTATCCCTTAGATTATTAAGCATGACCAAATGACCCGCACTTGAATCACAACCCTGAGACTTGTCTCGAGCTTGAGTTTGGGGTGGAGGGTCCACATTTGGGAAATTACATTGGAAAGGGATTATATGTGTTTGTATTGAGGCACAAAAAGGTAGATGATATTATTATTTGTAACCCTTTGCCAGGATTTGAAAAGAAAATAGAGAAAAAAGAAAAAAAAAAGAGAAAAAGAAAAGAGAAAAAGAAAAATAAAATTATAAGAGACATGACTTTTCACATCAAAACGAGGGTCATGGGTATCTTGTACAAAAAAATGAAAAAAAAAGAAATAAAAAAGAAAGAAAGAATAAAATAAACCGGCAAAGTGGAATATTTTTGGAAATCATCTTAGTTTTCATTGGGTTGACATGGGGACGCAACATTAGTGCGTCAATTGGGTGAGTGAGAACATTTTTGAGCGTAAACTCAAGCTCGAGGACATTGTTGATGGTAAGTGAGGAGAGAGCCAAAAGCTCACTTCAAATTTACCAAATATACATCCACACCGTCCTTAAGCCATTATTAAAACTATAAAGACCTCGTGATTCCTAAGTGCATAGTGAATTTATGATTCTGTTGATAGAGAATACACTAGGTGGAGCGTTCAAAGCGAGTTAGGATTAATGACCACCCTATAGCCATCATACAGATATGAGTACAAGTGTAACCTTCTAGCATTGCAAAGTTAATTTTATGATTGAAGTTATTTGTGTTTGATGTTGCATGATTAGTGTATGTATATGTTAGTTCTTAAGGTTTGCTATATGAGATTTATCTTTAGCATTGCTTTAGGGTTTATTTGCTAGCTTCTATTTTCTCTTGCATCTACTTCATTCCCCTTGTTTTATTTAGTTTTACTTTGTCGGGACGACAAAGGTTTGAGTTGGGGGTCTTGATGTCTCCCTAAATGTTCTAATTTTATGCCATTGGGAGACATCATTTTTGGTGTTTATTTGATTATTTAGATAGACTTTTGGTGCTAATATGCAATAATCCGGAATTTCCATTTTATTTCTAGCATTTTTAGTTTATTAAACTTTTGCGCGTAATATTGGTATTTTTAGTGTAAAGTTTACAGGTTTTAGATGTTAGCTAGAAGAGGAATCCGAGGAGAAAGTCAAAGATCATGATATGGAGTCAAGACTTAAAGATAAATCCCGAAGATATTATTTTTAGAGCTGAAGATCTATTTTCCAGGCCATAGATCGCTGATTTCGAGGTGCTTAAGAGATGATTTAGCCGCTGACCTTTGAAGAGATTATGTTCCTTATCAAGTTACGGAACTTTAGCAACTGAAATGAGGTCAATCGGGGTCATAACGAAGCGGGAAAAGCCGTTTTAGTGAAGGTGTATCAGCAGTTACGGGATTTGGGCTTAATTAGTGGACTTGGGCTTTTCTAATTTTTACTTAATCCTTAAGTAAAAGCCCTAATCCGATTTTATCATTATAAATAGGTCTTTAGACCTCATTATTCAGTACCTCTCAATTTATTCTTCAATTCAATTCATCCTTTGAAGAGAGTGTCCAGAGAAGAAGCAGAAAGAAGGAAAAGAAGAAGCTTGGAGCTGGAGACTCTCCAATTCACAGCCAAACCAATTCCGAAATTAGGTTTCTCTGTATTTTATTTCTGTAAAACAATATGAGTCTTATTTCCTTTAATTTAGCTTTCTTTTCAATTAGTATGAGCTAATTACACTTTAGTGCTTGAGAATGCTTTATGGGTAAATCCCAATTCTATTGAATTTCATGTCCTGAATTTGGGTTTCTGTTAAATTAAATTAAATTGGGTCTTTTACTCTTTTTGATAATTTGAGATTATTTACTGTTTTTAGAGTCGCGAACTAAGAACAGGTATTAGTATCTAGGCTATTCCACATTTGTGGCGTGTGGATCATCCTGACGGAGGGTTTAGGTACGGAATTAATTGTTAAATCTAAAAGAGAAGCTATTGATTCTGACGAACTTAGCTAATTTTAGGGCCAATGAGGTAAAATTCTTAAACATCTAAAAGTGGATCATATTTACCCTGACGGGACTAGTGACACTCTAGGATAGCCTTATAGTCCACCCTGACGGGGGTATAAGGAATTTAGAATCCCGACCATTGTAATTGACCGATTTAACCCTTAAACAGAATATGTTATGAAATAGAATTAGGAGGATCCCTTGCCATCTCAAGTGCTACCTTCTCATATTTGCGTTTTACATTTATTTTACTTGCGTCTTAGCTTTTATTTGCATTTTAATAATTGTCTTTCATTTATTTAGCTTTAATACAAAACCAAACAAACATATTATCTGTATTTACTTTCATAAGTGCATCAATCATTAATAGATAAGCATTGTAGTCAACCATCCCGTCCTTGGAACGAATCTGTTTATCACATATATCACTTGGGGCAACCGTACACTTGCGGTTGTGGTTCGATTACTTTTTGCATTTATTTTAGAACACACAAAGGACCACCAAATACATTATGGTCAAACTGGGTGCAACGAGTTCTCCTTAAGGGCAAATCATTCTGGCAAGTTGAAATCCCTCAGGACACATCATGGGGATGGAGAAAGATCTTGAAAATGAGGGACATTGCAAAGAATTTCATCTCTTATAAAATTGGAGATGGTAAGAGTGTATCTTTATGGTGGGACTATTGGATGCCTGAGCATAAGAGACTATATGATATACAGAGAAGCAACTTGGCTTCAGGGTATTTTCTGAACAGAAAAGTATCCCAATTCATCAGTAACAATAGCTGGAAGTGGCCTGCAAAGTTCAGGTTTATGAATGAATTAACTAAATACATAAAGCTTAACAGTAATGAAGCAGATAAGATTACTTGGAGGCACACAAGAAAAGGTAAGTTCACTTTTCGAGAGACTTATGAACACATCCGAATTATGAAACCGGTGGAAGAATGGACTAACATAGTTTGGATATCAAAAAGTTTCCCCAGATATAAATTTATCCTATGGTTGGTTCATCTGGATAGAATTGCTACTAAACAGAGACTTTTATCTTGGGGTGTTATATCAAACCCTATATGCGAATTTTGTAAATTGAGAAGTGAAGATAGAAACCACCTGTATTGGGAGTGTTCAGTAACCAAGAGAATATGGATTAAATGCTTAATGAAGCAAGGGGTTAAAACCATCGAAACTGATTGGCAAACCCTAATTGATTGGTTCGTCACGTATCACTCTTCTGATAGCATCTTGAAGATTCTTCTATCGGTTGATGTATATGTGATATGGATTGAGAGGAACAATAGAGTGTTCAAGCTAGAGATGCAATCGGAGGATATGATATTTGATAACATCTCAACAGCTTTCCGAGAGAATCTCACAAGGTTTCAGAGAGAGAAAGAAAGAAAAGCGGTGGAAGAGACGATAAGGCGATGGAGTAAATGAAAAGGTGTAAGGAAAGTACGGTGTACTTTCTAATTGGACTAGATTTGTTTTTGTCCTATTATGTTTTTTTGTCTTAATGTAGTTGGGTCAAGTGGCCCAGTTAAGTTAGAAAGTAAGATAGGCCCATTGTAGTTGTTATCTTGTAATAGCTGAATAGGCCCATGTATTTTTGAAAAGTTTGATGATATATAAAATTGCTACTTGCCAAGCAAAAAAAAAAAATTGTTGTAGGATAATCTTCTTTTTGGCGTTTTTTGCGTCTTTTATCGGGGGCATGTTGATATTTTTCCTCTAATCCAAGATCATATATGGTATCTCTAATATATGTTCTACGTCCATAATAAATTACAATCAAAAACTCCAACGTTTCTCGCCCTGTTTGACCACCTTTTGACCACATGAAATCTTCTTCTTCCTGTTACTTTTCCTAACTTCAAAATTGCACCCTCAAGTCCCTGGTGTTCTTTTATTCTTATTTCCTTTTCCCTTTTCTTTCTCTTTTTCTTTTCTTAGCTCCCTTTCTATTTTTTCCTATCTTTTCTCCTGTTCTATTTCTTTTCTTCTAATACTCGCACACAAAAAATTTCTCGCCTCTCACCTTTCACACCCCCGGTTCCTAGCAAATCGAGCCCCGATTCATTTTTTTTCTTTGTGAATGCGTAAAACCTTTCACATAGTCAACTTTCAATGAATTAACGAGGTGGTCTTCATTGACTGACAATATCTGTACACACCACACAAATTACAATACTCATCACATCATATAATATAAACTAATTAAAACCAATAAACTATACGATAGTATACAACTAACTAAAAAAATAATGAGTAAAAAAAATTAATCACTCTTTTTTAGTTCATACTTGTATAACTCCTTATGTGTCATTTTATGTGGTTTTAAATAAAAAATAAAAATAATAATTAGAAAAGAAAAACATTCTGATTAGTGTTTAAAATTTTCATGTAGGATGTGATATAAGGGTGAAAAAAAACAGTAATAAATATCATTATTCAAAAATAATAAACAACTTTAACTTCGACATAGTTACCTTAGATATTCTTGACTTTGATTTAACCTTTCAAAAATGTGCATGAGAAATATGTTAATAAATATATTTATAATTATCAATATAATTAAATCATAATAATTACAATTAGATTACAATATTTAAATTGATTATACAATAATGTTACAATGAATTATTTATATTTTCATAATAAGATGAAAAAAGATTTGAGAAATAAAAGAAGATGGAGAACAAGATAACAAGGAATTTTGTTTATTAATATTTTAGATATCAATTTTTATTTCTACAAATATACAATTTCTAAGTTCATATTTTAAAAATTCCTTTAAAACGGGAGAAAGTGAGACAAACAATTTCACATAAGTTCATACGTACTGCAATCATGAGTCAACATCTGATTTGATCAACCATGGTTCCGAAATTAGTTTTCCAATTTCAAGGTTTATTTTTGAGGTTTGGGGGTTTCAGCACAACCTCATCTCTCACACTAAAAGTATCTTCTTAATGAAATATCATTCACTATATGATAATTTATTTGTAATGTTTTCTTTCCTTGTCAAAAAATAGTAATTCATTCAAATGAAACATTACATCATACATTTATAATATACGTTTCATTACATCATACATTTATAATATACCAAACCATAAATAACAACAAAGCGAAGGATTTTTATTATGCAACAAGTCTTCACCTAAATTAAATACACACACTCTAAAGTCCGCTATCATTGTAGATATAAAAACGATAATTTTTTTTTATTATTGACTCATTATAATCTACAATAGTGTAAAATACTATAACTTTTGTCTAAAATACCCATCACGGTAGGTTTAAATAATTGAAAATCTACGAAGCAACAACTACACAACATATGTAGGAACAATATTTTTATTATCATTTTTAACTTTACTTTAGTCTAAAGTGATTGAATTTCAAATTAAAAAGAAAAAGATTTCGATTGAAAATAAGATTGCTTAACAATGAGAATACCAGATATACTAAACCCTCTAAACCTATCAAAACTGGTCATATTTACTCTTCCAATAGAAATAAGATGCAAGGGAAAGATAATAACATTATATTAATTATGTTTTCTTTATTTGTAACCTAATTTGATAAGACATGAAAGTGGTGTAAGGGTTTCAGTAATGAAACGACAATGAGGTGATTAAACCAAAACTGGCCATATTTAATGTTTCAATAGAAAAAAGACGTGAGGGAAAGATAAAAAACATTATATAAATTATGTTTTCTTTATTTGTAGCTTAATTTGAAAAATACATGAAAATAGTGTAAGAGTTATTGTGCCAATTCGATTTTAAAAAAAAATTGCACCTAAAATTTCAAACCAGGATTCGGGCCACACGGTAGGTTGGTTTAGGCCGGTCGGGCCACAATTAATTTTTTAATAACTTTAGTATATTGTAGCTCCATATTAATATTTCAATTTGTTATTACTCAGCACACCAACCCGTTGTAGCAATATGGTTATCAATTTGATACAAGTATCGGCTCCTTTAAGGTGTCCCGGCAAGGGTATCAGGTGTTTTTTTTCTTTTCAAAATTTATCTTTTTTAAAGATTGGATTAAAACATTCAAGATACATAAACTCCTAGACCACATTTAAGTGGCATAATGTATGAAGAAAGAGTAAGAATAGTAGAAGATACTATGATAGCTTTGCCCCAAATTATTATTATGCATTGATCAAGGAGAGAGCGATAAATCTCTATATGAGAGCACCATAACATACACTATGATAATTAAGGGAGCTCAACAATTGAGAATGTTTTATCTAACATAGTGAAAATATTCTTGAACAAAATGCAGTTAAGGTCTCCTTGGGATGAAATTGTACCAGTGTAATTAATAGATATCACAAGGGGTTCTACTGCAAATGTGCAATTCACTCAATAATTAATCTCCTGTAGTAGCCGTGTTATAATAGCTAAATTAGATTTAACTATTTATAAGCTAAAACAAAAAACTCTTGGAGCTACTTGTAGTTCTAAAGTGATCATTACAAGATAGAGTAACTGAAAATAAATTTTATCAAAGTTAAACTTGTCAAATCCAAAAACTAGCATCTTGAAAACTTCCAGTCAATTTCAAGATTGCTTTTATCAAGATTAAATCCCTCGTGATCACCTGGGTATGAACTAGCCTCTTCTATTTCAGGCGAAACTCGAATCGAAATGTCGATGAACCCTTGAGGTTTATCGGAATTCCTATCCCTGAGTTGAAAGCTTCCCACTTCTTCAATAGGCTTCATAACCCGAGAATGTGTCATGTACTTATCCAAAAACTCTTTCAAAGCAACACTTGATGACCCGATAAGCCTTTTCCTAAGTAAAATAGGCTCTCTATTGTGAACTTCAACATGAAGAACCAAATCCTGGAAGTTACTTTCTGAAGAAGAAGAAGAATCAATGGATATAGAAAATTTGGTTTTCCATGAAGGATTTGCATTTCCAGAAGCATCGGTCTTGGTGCAGTATTTGTTTTCAGGATCAATCCATCCGACAGCAAACCATTGAAGCTTCCACAACGATGATGTTCGCCAGAGACCCCTGGCGGAGATCAGACAGATCTCGATACAAATCTTTCCCATTTCAGATTTTAAATTCTTTCAAGGTTTTCTTACCGCCTTTAAAATATCAATCTTCAGTTGTTCAATCTAAATCTAATTTTGTAATAGAGTGAAAGTTGGAACTGCTTTTACATTTGTGAAGCGATAACATTTTGTACTCAAGAGGTGGGCTGGAATCAGAACAATATAGTCAAAAAGTGTATAGTGTTGTTAACTTTAAAGTTTTTGTTTCATGCACTCTTTAACGGAAAATGGAGATATTGTAAAGTTTGGAGCCTACAATATGCATTACAAATCACAATGGATTTAAATGATATATATCTTTATTTTATTTTTGTTATATTGGAGAGCCACTTTGGATTCGAAGTCGTTGACTCGGTTCGATCCTGCACTACTAAATTGGATGACCAATACTCTGACTAATCCCAACTGCTTATCTATATCATTATTTGGGCATCTCATAAACTAAGAGTTTTATTTAAAATAATTAAATTATTTTTAAAATCTACAAAATATCTCACTGGATTATTAAAATAAATTTAAAATAATATTTTTAAATATGTTTGACTTAAAAAATAAAACCTAAAAATATTTTTTGGGCATACATAATAGTCTAAGGGGGTGTTTGTTTACACTTAGGGGGTGTTTGTTTGCACTTAATGAGATCTTAATCTGATTCATTAAGACACTGGATCGATAAGACTGTTTGTTTTTCCTGACCAATTCAGATCTGAATGGCTCTTAACTGATTTATTTCATTAAGATTTCAAACTAAGGTGTCGTTTGTTTTTTTAAGTAATAAGTACTGAATGCTGAATGAACAGATGAATAGGACTTATTCTGTTAAGAGGCAATGTATGAATGATTCAGACTTAGTTTGAAATCTTAATGAAACAGACCCGTTAAGAGCCATTCAGATCTGAATTGGACAGAAAAAACAAATAGTCTTATTGATCCAGTGTCTTAATGAACCAGATTAAGATCTCATTAAGTGCAAACAAACACCCCCTAAGTCTGAATCATTCAGACACTGCCTCTTAACAAAGTAAGTTATGTTCAGCTGTTCATTCAGCATTCAGTACTTATTACGTAAAAAACAAACGACACCTTAACGAGATTGTAATCTGATTCATTAAAACACTGGATCAATAAGACTATTTGTTTTTACTAACCAAATTAAATCTGAATAGCTCTTAATTGGTCTGTTTCATTAAAATTTAAAAGCAAGTTTGATTCATTCAGACCGTACCTATTAACAAAATAAGTTTTATTTAGTTTTTATTCAACATTCAATACTTATCACTTAAAATATCAAGCAACACCTAAAAATAACATTTTCTCTTCTTTTAATGGTTGACAATGAAAACATGAGTCTCGATTGTAATGCGTTGTATTTAATTTATAAATTAATGTTACTTATTCTTCTATGTAACGTTAGTTAAATTATTTATTTTCTTACTATGTATGGAGAACATTTGACCAGTGACACGATTGATATGCAATTATTTTATGTCTTATCTATATTTTCTGAACGAAATGTGTTAAGACAAACTCCATTCCATTAATTGTGAGTGCACATGACTACATGGCCTAGTGGTTATACGTTTTAAAAATGACTAGTAAAAAATAATACAAAGGATGTGCACTTCCATAGGTGATCAACGGTGTCTTGGCGACTTCCTCGGTCTTGGCCGATACCAAAAGGGGTTGAAAACGGGCTCCCCTTGTACCCTCTAAATCCACCACCCAAAATTATCCCTTGAACACGGGATGTATCCCACAGAAGTAATGGAAAGAACCATCAGATAACCCATGCCTCCATGCTCCCACAACTCAATTGTCGAGTACACTTGCCGAAAAGTAGTTGAAAATTTGAATTTCAGCCGAAGATGGGATCTTATAATGTGTTATCTGTCCCATTCGTTGAATGTCGGTAGTGACTTGGCTCATAAAACTTGATCAAGCTGAGTTCAAGATAAGGAAGTTGTATGTTCTTGGACCTCGTATTTAGCAATAAGCCTTTTCATCATATTCTTAATTGGGGAAAATTAGCAAGCATGTGTTGTGCCTGGTATGGTAATGGGTGGTGGCGAACTATGTACTTGTATGTGTGGTGGATGATGTATGGAGCATAGTGTATGTAGTTGTGGGTAATGGCGTTAGATGATTTGTGGGTTGTTTGCTAATTTTGGTGAAGAAGAAGCAAATATGAAGTTCAAAATTGAATTCCGCTTAGTTTAGAAAACATAGTTGTCCCGCGATAAAGTCACTATTGTATCGTGGTATAGACATAAACTATGGTCGAGGCGAGCTGCATCGAACTATCAAATCAGACACCGAATGCGGCCTAAGAGTTTTTGTAGAAGAAAGTGATAATGTTATTCATGTTGTACCGCGGTATATCTCATTTTGCTCCAACTTATTATATTAGAAGAGTGGAAAGACATAGTTCACTAGGGACGAGTTAAGGTGTGGTTTAAGCTATACCGCGGTACAGTACTTTTTGTACCAATGTATAACAATATTTTTGCCCGTAGAATAGCGAATTGGGTTATCCAGAACTAAGGGAAAATTTGAAGCAGTAGTGATGTTCTCTCTCGAGGTGTTGAATTAATTAGGTTATTTTATCACACCTTGTGAGACGACAAGTTTTTGGTGCCTTGTCGGGGACTAATTTTTTTAATTTTTTTTTTTAGTTTTTTTTTTTGGATATTTGTTGTTAGATTTTACTCTTGAGTTCTTGTTTGTTGTCTGTATAGGTATTAATCTCACCTCTTGAGCAGTGATTCAATCACGAACTCCTCGGGAGGATTACTTTGAAGATGTATGGAGGTTATTATTCACATTCCATCCCACTGAATTATGCGGAAGAATCTTCTGGTATCAACAAAGGGCTAAAAATTGCTTCTGAACCCTTAATATTACCTAGAAGAACGAGGAAGGTACGATCAGTGGGCCATTAATATTTCTCAACCTGCAAGGAGACTTCAAACATCTCAAGAATAAGATTCTTTGGGTTATCAACAATGGGGCAGTACCCATTACAAGAGCCTCATCGATACGGACCCACAAACAAATGAATTGTGCAATCAATTGGTCATGTCCCACAACCTACGATGACAAGCCGGCCTTCTGAATTGTAGGAGATGATTGCAAACTACAAGAGAGCCAGTAGGATACCACTCATGATACCAGAGGGTCTTCCTTAGAAATCATTGTATGAAACTTTGGCGGAATTCAGACAGATGTGTGAAATTTCAAAGGAAATAGAAGTGGAAAAAAAGCTCAGAAACGAGGCCGCGTCGACACTAATCCAAGGACAATAAAATTTACCTCACGTTTGTAGCCTATCAAGTTTTTGGCATAATTGTCGGGGAATGCATAATTAGTTAATTATAGTTTTAATTTGTTTTGGATAACTCGTTCTTAAGGTTTACATTTTCTTGTACTTTTGATTTATTTAGGAAATTTAATCGGTTATGCTCTCGGATCCAAAGAAATTATTTTGACAGCAACATAAGAAAGTAAAACAAATAAATGAGCAAGAAAAATTAGCTAAGACGGAATAACCGCCAAAGTTGAAAAACACGAAAACCCATTGATACTGAAACTTGACACTCACGGGTATCCACTTCCAGTTCCTCCTCTAATTAGACCAAACAAATTACCATGTCAACAACACCCGCTAACGTTGTTGGGGTTCAATAGAACATGCCACTAGGTGCTCAAACAACACCAGTTATTGGATGTAGAATGCAATCCAATAGGGACATGAACACCAACAACTTTATACCTCAATATAATAAAGGTGGGGCATAATTTTAACATCCAATGTTCACGCAACCACTGAGTCAAGGGTTTCAATTTTAATTTCCCCCACTTGGGATCTGGGCACCAAAAATTCAAGTCATAAGATTTAAGCCTGATTCGCGGATGCCTAGTCAGTTCACAAATTCAAAAATAATGGGAACTACACTGGGGTAAATCATGAAGATTATGTAAGGGCATTAAAAAATTTATGCAGATTTGCGATGTGTATGTCACTCAAGGAGTTTCAAAAGAGTAGATGGACATTTTAATGTTTCCATTTTTCTTGACCGTGGAGGAAGCCAGCAGTTCCACCATGAACCACTAGGAGTAAATACTACATGTGAACAACTTTAAGTAGCATCCTTTAATAAGTTTTACCTGCAGAGCATGCAAGTGAAATCATAGATTGACATAGCTTGGTTCAAACAACACCAAGTTTAATCTCTAGTGGAAACATGGACCCCGATTTTATACTTTACTTAGGAAATGTCTAAATCACAGACATCCCTTAAATGAAACTTACGATGTACTACAAACGTCTTGAGGCATATTATATTGAGAAGATAGATGGCATCTATAATGGAACTTTCGTGATTGTGCATGTTCATCAAGATTTAACCATTATAGACAGAATTGTGAAGAATGAGATGAGTTGGAAATATACACGAGCTTCGGGGCACAAACATTCTCGAGGAAATTTGGCTTGAGAGGTTCTTTCTCTTTAGTAATCTCTGTGTTGTGTGTTAAAAGAGACTCTTTACCAGTCACAACCGGTGTTGGTGCTACAACTTTCCCACTCGAAAACTCGAGGATATTACATTATTCATAACTAAATTAGTGTACTTTACTGGTTATCTCTGTTCTTTCAGTTGGGTTTCAATATATGATATTAGTGTTATTGGTTATCTCGACATATAAGTTTAATGTACCTTGAGAGTTCTTGTGGCAGGTGCTTGTGCATGCTTCCAACTCATTTTGTTCTTCATGATCTTGTCCATATTTACCATATCTTGATTTTTAGGTATAATCAGTAACTTCCATTGCATATGTCATCTAAATTTTCAATATAGTAGGGTTCGAGGGCCTTATAATCAAATACAATGCAATTTGCAGCTTGTCCGTGATTAGGATATTTCATACGAAGAGTCTGGAAGCAAGTCTAAGTTTCCCCTTGATACTCACCAGGTTGTTGATTGAATGAGGCCAAGTCCAGTTGCGCTTCACGTGCATGATTTATGGCAAAAAAATGTAAATGGTCGGTGTCTGGAGTTATTCACATGTAGTCATCGGACATGGATATTTAAAGCCAACCACTCACTAGCTCCTCCAATTAAGAAAATAGAAACATCATCATATACATCTACTCTTTTGATACTCTTTGAGTGACATGTGCATCAAAAAGTGGCATGAAATTCTATGCTACCCTTACCAAATACGTGTGTGTTGCTACTATGTAATTACCATATCTTGTAAATTGACTAAGGATCCCCACATTTGGCTTGAATCTAATGAACTGGGTATTTGTTGGGTGAATTCCCTGACTGTTGTAATTGAAACTGAAATCCTTTTTACATGCCAATTGTTTTTTTATTATTGTCCCTAACCTAGGTGAAATGATGGGACAAAGTTGTTGTTAACACCTCTTGTAAGCGGATTCACTTGAGCTCCAAGAGGTGGGTTTTGGATCACCACTAGTGGATTTCCATTCATATCCACTAGACGTGGTTGGTATCGTAATCCATCCATCTCAATTTTTTGTACTTTTATATCTATATCTTGCTATTTATTTTGACAAAACTGTTTCGCGGGATCTGAAATAATGCACGAATTACAACCTAAAAAGGACAAAACTCCAAGTAAACATGAACCTTTGTAATGAGTTATCCAAAATTGAAATAAAAAGACTATTAATAATGCATTCCCCGATAATGGTGCCAAAAACTTAGTAGACTCCGAGAGTGAGGTAATTTATGCACCCAAAATTGTCACGATATGTAAGTGTACGACAATACGAGTCATTCCAAGTAGTAAAATTGTAAGTTTATATCATTCTATCCATGGAATGTAAAGTAAATATCGTGAGAATACTATAATGTTACACGAATCTCTATGCAAAAAAAGAATAAAATTATAAGATATCTTGAGTAGTGGTTATATTTATAATGCAATTAATAATACAAAGTAAACGATATGAGAATAGTAGTCTATCAAGGGATAAAAGATAGTTTGAAATGCTTAATTTCACTAAATTAACATATTTTAGGATTAGGTTGACTAAGTGTATATTTGGAATTACAACATTAACCAAGATTCTAAAGTCTACATATGTCTCACTTTAAAAATTAGGGCTTCTTTTTAAAACTAGAAACATCTCTAGAGTGATTCGACATGTATAATGATAAGAGAGTGGGGTCAAAGCTCAAGTTAGGTGAAGTAGCTAACTAGGTATCTGTAACATCATATGCCATTGAGGGTTTCCAAAATTCTATCAATTTTTTTATTTTATGAAATCAATACTAAATATCTTAATAGACAAGTGCAATTGCAACCACTAGTAACTTATTCACTAAGGTCATTTAGATTTAGAAAGTTACTGAATCTGTAAATATTAACTAAGGTGAGATTATATTTAGCAATTTTGTACCCGGATTTTATATCATGTTAATTTATCCTATTGGGTTCCAAGGTTTTGTCTTATTATGAACATGAAATAAAGTTATAGTATGTAAGACATCATCTTTAGAGTTATCATATGATGGGATATAGACATAGATAGTATAGAAAATTTTCAATTTTAAAGTAGATAAAAACAATCACAATTTTATCACATAAATAACACAACCAGCTTCTGCGCCAAAAGTAGTATTCCACCAATTATCAACATGAACAACATATTCAATAATGTTTTATATGGACATATTTAACAAGATTATTTATATTGATAGAATTATTTTTAACCTCGGATATAAAATTTACCTTAGGATAGTGGTGTGGCCTAGGGTGTGATAAAATAATGATATAAATAAGTGCAAATAGACACCCTAAACTAACACAGTACTGCAAGTATTACAGGACGTATGCAAGTTTTAATGATAAGAAGATTCGTTCCTCAGGGACTGACGAAAGTTAGAGAGAACTTATGCAAATTATCAAGTGCAGATATTAAAGATAGAAAAGATAATACGCAAGTAGAAAGAAGAGATAGATAAATATTTATTTGGTTTATAAATAAGAAAACTAAACTACTAAATTAAAAGACAGAAAACAAATAAAAGAAAAGAAAAGAAGATAGTATGAAAGTTAGCTTGAGTAAATAGCATGTAATCCCCACTAGTTTTGCCGTTCTAAACATGTAAGGGTGAATTATGTAGTATTTCCCTAATCGGTCCCAATTCGCTATCGGTAGTTTAAAATAGGATTTACCTGTGTCAATAAGGCTTCCCAAGCAAACTTTTCCTGTAATTGGCCAATAGTCACAAGGACTAAACCATAGTGATTATCTAGCTAGGTTAGGTTGTCAGATCAGACCTAAAACTAGACGTTATGTGCTAAACATGCAATTAAACACCGTTGTCAATGGTGACCTAATTACTAGATGGTAATTCTATATGGGCGCGCATCCACAAGAACACAGAATATAAATCCAAACACATAAACAGAGAATAAAAACTATAATTCTATTTAAAACATTAAGTTCCCAAATTAGATAGATGTCAATCAAAACTAGGGTTCATACATATATGCTAAACACTCAAACTAAAAGGAATTAGTTCATACTAAGAAGAGAAAAGAAAAGAATTACAAAATAAGAGGTTGAAGGAGACATGATTGATGTTCTACTCCTTCCAGACTTCTTCTCTTGTGTTGCAGCTTCCTCTTGGCCTTAAGGTCTGGCCAAAGATGATTTTAGAGTGTTAAGAGGCTGTATTTATAGGGTATAGGAAGACCTAATTCGTTTTCTTGAAGGAGAAGGAAAGTAATGGACTCCTAGTCCAACTCAAATTCGTATGGAAATAAAGATAAACACTGCTGGACCGTTTCGAGCATATCTTCTTCGTTATTGGTCGGTTTGATCTCCATAAGATACCAAAAGAATCGCAACAGAATTATCTTGACCCTATAGAAGGAAATTACCAAAATCGGCCTATTTCTTAGGTAAAAACGCATATCTTTAGACGTGTATGCAGAATCCCAGATTTAGGCAATTTTTCCTTTTCCATCTTTTTAGCTTTTATTTCCTTATCTCCAATTTCCATGCTAATCTCTTTCCATAAGTTGTTGTCTTTGACTTTGACTCTAATTAATCTCCATAATTATCTTTAAAGATTCACACTAAATAAACAATTAAACCCAATATGCTCTAAAAATAGTATGTTTACTAAATCAAGACCCAAAATAGGAAAGTGCACTAAATTAAGCTAAGATCGACCTATAAACTAATAAATAAGCCTAAAATGATATCTCAGAAGTATATTTTATTATCACAAATGAGGAGACATCAAGACCCCCAACTCAAAGTTGTATCGTCCCGATACAATAAAAGTAAAGAATAGTAGGGTAGTCAAGAAGAAGAAGTATGAGGAGAATAAGAACAGAACACAGTGAATGATCCTAGAGCAAAAATCTAAAAAGTCTCATGTAGTAATGCTCAAGAAATAATGCACAAAGATGCTTAATATACATGTAATCAACAATCCATAAATTCCAGTTAAGATTAATTTCGCAATGCCAGAAAGAGAGGATGATAACTTAGTTCATGTTAATGGCTATAGGTTGTTCATAGGTCCTAAATACAGCATCCAATGGTCCACTTACCTACTACCTAATAGCTCAATTGTTTCTCCATCTAGCAGTTAGAAATCCTAAGGTCTTGGTTATAACTTGGCTTAAGGACGGGTGTGGTATATTTGGATAACGAAAAGTGAGCTTTTGGATCTCTCCTCACTAACCATCAACGAATCTCCCTAGAACTTGAGTTGTTCACTCGAAGATGTTCTCACTCATCCCAATTTATTGATGCTTTTGATTTGCATCCCCAATTAATCCCAATTAAAACCTTTGATGATTTAAAATCCACTTTGCCGGTCCGAATATATATTTTCTTTTCATATCAATTTCTCTTTTATATAGCTATGATTCTCTTTTTGATGTTCGAGATATCACGCTATTTTTCATATATATATTCTTTCTTTTTATGCCCTTGTTGGCAAATTTAGCTCGTAGCTTCTTTTCCATTCACTATTACCCCGGCAAAGGGTTATATTAAATACTTTTCATCATCAATAAAATCACAATTACAATTCCAAATCCCAAAGTTCCCTAATAATGAAACCCACCACCCCAAACTCAAGCTCTAAAACGAGTTTGTCTCAGGTTTTGCGATTCGAGTGCGGGTCATATAGATAAGTCCTAAATCTAGGGGTATGGATTATAATGTGTTTCAATAAAAAGGATTTAGAAAGGCTCAGAGGGCTAAGACGGATAAATAACAATAATCAAACAAAAGGGTGAGAAAGTATAAAAGGCTTCATGTGTTTTAATCATGAAAGAACTGCCTTAGTCATTTTTCTAACTACCGGATTTCGTTACATTTTCACTACTAGTTCATAGATAAGCGGGTTTTCAACTAATTTCAAACCTCGCGTTCTACACACCAAATAACTATTCCTAAGTTTCAACGTACTTCTTAGCATTGCTTATTAACTTTTCTATCCTTTATTTCCTGTTTTCATACATGCATCTAAACAAACTTATGACATCTTTCAAAAACATACTACTTACTATCATTGACCTAATAATATCATGCTCAAATAGGTACATTCAAAGATATTCTATGCCTAATTCAACCCAAAAAAATTTAAATTTTATGAAAAACACAAAAAGGAAGATGAGGACAACGAATCCCCACCCCCAACTCAAAAATGAGCCGTGTCCCCACGACTCGAAAAAGACTCAAGAAAAATAAAATTTAAAATTAGCATACATGTTGCACATAATGAAATGGTAGGGAAGAAGGAAAACATACTCTTCGAGGCTATTACCTCGCCTTATCGGTACTCGGATTAAATTCTAATGTATCTTCTTCACCCAACTTCATATTCGCTTTTAGGACACGTGATCATAATAGGATATTGCATTAAATAACGACATGAGAGAGATCGAAAATCGTATCACCTCCTCATAGATCAACTGTGCCACATCTTCGTCTTCTCCTCACACACTACAATTCTCAAACAACCTCATCATTCCAAATCTCCACGAATCTTCATGTATTCTCCTTCAACTTCTTCTTCAAATACTTTCTTATAAGAAAAGGTAGTTCCTTCAATTGATTTCTTCTTGTTTAAACCCAATCCCTTGTTACTCTTCACCTCCCTCTTGTTAGCTAAAATTGTTGTTCTATTAGTCATCTTCAATTAACCCCCAACTCAAAGCTTTAGCAACCCTTGAAATTTGAACTTGTGAATTATTGATTGAACAATCTTGATTTGGCCTAGGATAGGTGAATTGATGATGAATCTCTATGTGGGTAAGGTGGATTTGTAATGGGTTGGCTTGGATTTAAGAAATTGTAGGATGAATTTTTGAAAATTTAAGCTTTTGATCTTGGATTCAAGGTGTTTTGAGATGATATAGGTGGTTGAATTCCTTGTAATGATGTGGAGAATGAATTGGATGTGTTTTCATGGTGATTGGGTAGTGTTTTGATGATTGGTGAAGGTTTTTTTATGAGCTTTAATGGAGTTGGGAGAGTTTTGGGGAAGAGAAAGAGGTTTAAGGTTTATAAAATTCGGAATAATGAGCATTAGATCTTCATATAACCTTGAAACCCTTTCTTTTCTCTCTCTGGCGGCTCGTGCGGACTATGCTGCGGACCATGGGGTGTACCGCGGGGTACACCGTAGCACCTGATGGTCGAATTTTTTTACCCACTGGATAATACCCGTGGCACAACCCCGTGGCACGTGTTTTTGCTCTGCGGACCATGGCGCGGTGTACCGCGGGGGTAGTCCGTGGCTTCTACGTCAAAATACCCGTGGCACCACCCCGTGGCACGTGTTGCTCTGCGGACCAGGGCACGGTGCATGGGGTAGTCCGCGGGGCAATGTTTCTCGGTTTCTGGTCACGACCCGTGGCTCCACCCGTGGTACGGGTTTTTACCCTGCGGTGCACCGCGGCTGAGGTCCGGTGTACCGCACTTGGCAAAAACCTCCCCAACAGCTATATCTCAAAAAGTTATGCAGTTTAGGCTCAAAGATCACCTGATTTCGACATCCGAGCGCAAAGATATGACTTGCCGAAGTTTCTCCGTTCCGAAAAATTTTGCTCGCTTCCCTAACTCGATTTCTCCAATACTTAATCATCAAAAACACTAATACCTTTCTCAAATATGCAATATCAACTAAAATTAACTAAGCCAAACATAAATAAAAATACTAAAAATGTAATAACATAAACGAAATTACGGGTTGTCTCCCGTATAGCACTTTTGTTTAACGTCTTTCAGAGTTAGACGTGTTACCTCGATTAAGGATGACGAAATTTCCACCCTTTGCCTTTAATTCCCACGAACTTTTCAGCTCGATTCTTTATGATCATGGATGGTGCCATCCAAGATTTCGTGGGAAGGGGTGAATCTAGTGGTAACTCGATTTCAAGTGTAGCATTACACTCCTCTGGTAATCCATTCATCTCGAATCTTCGTTTGTTAGAAAGAATGTCCTTCATGAATTGACCGTATTTTGACATTCTTGTGAGAGCTTCTACAAACGGGCTGCTGATCTTTAATTTGTTCATCATGTTAATGAACTTCTTGAATTCCAGGTCATTGTCCTTTCTGACACGTGAAGGGAATGGTGGAGGAGGAGATGTGTTAGTTACCACTGGGCTCTCTTTCTTTTCTGGTGTCTTCTCTTGGACACTTTTTTGCTCAACTACCTCTTCGACCTTATCTTCTGTTGTTTCTTCTCCCCCCGTTTCTGGAATAGGGACTAGTTCTGGTTCTGGTCTTGGTGAAGGTAGTTGTTTTCCACTTCCTAATTCAACTGCATGACAAACTGTGTTTGCTGGAGCACTCGTATTACTACGGAGTTTCCTTTCTGCAAAGATTTGAAGCTTATTCACCATTTGTGACATTGTATGCTCGATATCCTTAAGCGCATTTTCTGAGCTTTGGAATATTTGCTGGCGAATCTCCATTTTTTCAGTTAGATTCATTATCTTAGCCATGATTGAATTCGAACTCGAAGGTTGTTCTTGGACGGTTTGCTGCATTTAATAAGGAGGTGGTTCTTGATAAGCTTCCTTATAAATCGGCGTTTCTTGATAGATAGGTTGTGGAGGATAGTATGCTTGTGGTCGTGGTTGATAATAATCATCATAATAATGGTTATTATGATAATAATTTTGTTGATCTCCGACCCCATTGTAACTCTGTGGGGGTTGATAGTCAGCGTAATTCCCTTGATATTGATAATAACCATCATAATAATGGTCTCTTTGATAAGGCATGAAGGAAATTGAGGCTGGATTGTTCATGCAATGTCCCCACGAGTGATCTCTTGCTCCACAACTAGGACATGAAGGTGAGGTATGTACTAGATTCCTCTGAGCTAGTTTTCGCGATTGTTCTCGTAATTCCTCAAGTTGTTGGCTTAACTCCTTGAGCTTCAGAGATTCCATCATGTATTAGCTTCTTCAGGATCTAATAACACGAAACCTTTATCTCCTAATAAATCTGCTTTCGCCTAAAAAAAAATCTGTAAAACAAAAACTAAAAAGAAAAGCGTAAAATAGAACTAACTAAAATAAAAGCACAAGATAATTGCACAAGGACTAACGATGTAGTCCCCGGCAGCGGCGCCAAAAATTTGGTGTGGCCTAGGGTGTGATAAAATAATGATATAAATAAGTGCAAATAGACACCCTAAACTAACACAGTACTGCAAGTATTACAGGACGTATGCAAGTTTTAATGATAAGAAGATTCGTTCCTCAGGGACTGACGAAAGTTAGAGAGAACTTATGCAAATTATCAAGTGCAGATATTAAAGATAGAAAAGATAATACGCAAGTAAAAAGAAGAGATAGATAAATATTTATTTGGTTTATAAATAAGAAAACTAAACTACTTAATTAAAAGACAGAAAACAAATAAAAGAAAAAAAAATAAGATAGTATGAAAGTTAGCTTGAATAAATAGCATGTAATCCCCACTAGTTTTGCCGTTCTAAACATGTAAGGGTGAATTATGTAGTATTTCCCTAATCGGTCCCAATTCGCTATCGGTAGTTTAAAATAGGATTTACCTGTGTCAATAAGGCTTTCCAAGCACTAAACCATAGTGATTATCTAGCTAGGTTGGGTTGTCAGATCAGACCTAATACTAGACGTTATGTGCTAAACATGCAATTAAACACCGTTGTCAATGGTGACCTAATTACTAGATGGTAATTCTATATGGGCGCGCATCCACAAGAACACATAATATAAATCCAAACACATAAACAGAGAATAAAAACTATAATTCTATTTAAAACATTAAGTTCCCAAATTAGATAGATGTCAATCAAAACTAGGGTTCATACATATATGCTAAACACTCAAACTAAAAGGAATTAGTTCATACTAAGAAGAGAAAAGAAAAGAATTACAAAATAAGAGGTTGAAGGAGACATGATTGATGTTCTGCTCCTTCCAGACTTCTTCTCTTGTGTTGCAGCTTCCTCTTGGCCTTAAGGTCTAGCCAAGGATGATTTTAGAGTGTTAAGAGGCTGTATTTATAGGGTATAGGAAGACCTAATTCGTTTTCTTGAAGGAGAAGGAATGTAATGGACTCCTAGTCCAACTCAAATTCGTATGGAAATAAAGATAAACACTGCTGGACCGTTTTGAGCATATCTTCTTCGTTATTGGTCGGTTTGAGCTCCATAAGATACCAAAAGAATCGCAACAGAATTATCTTGACCCTAAATAAGGAAATTACCAAAATCGGCCTATTTCTTAGGTAAAAACGCATATCTTTAGATGTGTATGCAGAATCTCAGATTTAGGCAGCTTTTCCTTTTCCATCTTTTTAGCTTTTATTTCCTTATCTCCAATTTCCATGCTAATCTCTTTCCATAAGTTGTTGTCTTTGACTTGGACTCTAATTAATCTCCATAATTATCTTTAAAGATTCACACTAAATAAACAATTAAACCCAATATGCTCTAAAAATAGTATGTTTACTAAATCAAGACCCAAAATAGGAAAGTGCACTAAATTAAGCTAAGATCGACCTATAAACTAATAAATAAGCCTAAAATGATGTCTCAGAAGTATATTTTATTATCACAAATGAGGAGACATCAGATAGTGGTGCTTGACCACATCTTTATGTGTTAGAATCTTCAAGGGGTGCCAAACTCTTGACAATTCCAAATAAAGTATGTAATTTTTTTTCTAGGATTAAATATGGTTACTCCCGCAATATTGAGCATCTCCATTAGTAGTAAGGGTGAGCATGGTTTGGTTCGTCTTGGTTCTTAGGTAAAACCGAAACCAAACGGGATGACTCATTTTTAATAATTTTAAAACCAAAACGAATGATACATTGTCTGTTTGGTGATTTGATCTTCGGTTCGATTTACTCGATTTCCTGACGTTTTCGGTTTTGACATACAGCTAGCATTTAATTCTACATTTTACAACAAACTAAAGTTTAACGTGAATCTCACTTTTTGACTTATTGAATTGAATGGGCTAAATAATAGTGTGTATGCATGATTATATTTACAAATAAAGGGTCAGCAAATAATGGAAACCTATCGAGAACTAATAATGGACTACTCGAACTACATTGTATCTGGTCCAAAAAAACTACACTAGGCATTTCTAATTCTAAATTTATATTTTCAAGATTTATAATATGATAAAAGATTATCAAAAACTTATTTAATTTTCAGTAGAACAAAGAGTAATGATATATACCACCCAAATATATACATCGAACCGAACCGGAAATTGGGTTTTTGAAATATTAGATCCCGAATTAATCGGTGTTTGGGGTTTTTCGGTTCGAATTTTTTGGTTTTTTTGTTCGATTTGGTTTTTGGTTTTTTCATTTGCTCAGCCTAATTCGTAGTGTCTTCATAATATGAACAAGAAGAATCTTCGGTAACTTCTATATTCCTTTGGTCCTCAAAGAAGATCATCATAATCAATTGTATGGAGCTATCATCTTAGCGGTATTAAAATTCAAGGTAATTGCTAATTTTCTTCTTTTAACCCATAAGACATTCCTTTTCTTTTTGTCAACCAAGGTCAAGAATTCTTCCACATTTCATTTGGTGTAAGCCATGTTTGTATCAACCAATGTAGAAGAATGTTGAACTTAAGTCTTCGTGAAAATATTGGAAATATGCAGTCCACTAACATCAGAAAGGTTGTATCCATATTTATTATCAAAAAGATATTAAATGTAATTGAATTTTGTACACCTATCAAAATATATCATATTTAATGGATACAAGAGAGAACATGTTTAGCCTAATTTGATAAACTATGTCTAAACAAAAGTGTAGTCTTATTTGGTAAACAGTGGGAGGGTTATAGAGTTTTGAAGATGAAACGAATGGTCGAGTGCAAATTGATCGGGGGTTAAGGTGTAAAATTATTGCGTCAATCCGATTTTAAAACAAAATGGGCCCGAAAGTAAGAAACTGAGCTTCGGGCTTAGTAAAAAACGTAGTTTGGGCTACACGGTCGGTCTATTGGGGAAGTCGAGTTATGATTTTATTTTAACAACCTTAGGTTATTTGAACAATTGGAGAACTCATTATTAGTATTTCTATTTGCAAATGGATTATCATTAAAATGATAAGATAACACATGTTTGTGTCTGGGTTTGAGTCCTAGCAGGGGGCAGAAAGGTTTTAGTTAAGATTTCTTATCTATTTACAACTCCTATTATTTGCAATTTATAATAGCTGAAACAGATTTAACAATTTATAGGCGAAAATAAAAAATCTTGGAGATACATTCTAAAGTGATCCTTACAAGATGGAGTAAAGCACTTTTTCTAATATTATTCATTTTAAAAATTTCACAAAATGGTCCCTAAAATATCTGAAACAGATTTAACAATTTATATGCGAAAATAAAAACTCTTGGATCTACATTCTAAAGTGATCCTTACAAGAGGGAGTAAAGCACTTTTTCTAATATTTTGCATTTTAAAAATTTCACAAAATGGTCCCCAAAGTATCCTTCTTTTACCTGACTCCCTACAAGTATAACCAAAGTAAAGCAGAGAAAGTTAATCAAAATACATAAACTGGTGGTTCAAACTCACGCCTTGGGCACCGAAACTGTAGACTTTAAAGCCTTAAAACCAAAATACTCACCCACCACTTGAATTTATTTCTCATCATCATCACTATCAACTTCATCAGGCATTAACCTATTTTGATAGCTTCTTCTTTGTACCATAAACATGTTGTAATAGTAGCTTACAGTGACGGGTCCGCTCTTACTCTTTGTCCAAAATTTTGTATCTCTTTGACTAGCTCTTACTCTTCCGGGACATCATCTTTATACAATGATGGATCCATTCTTGTCTTTTTCTGCTTCTACAGGAGATCATAAAATTCAAGTCAGATTCAAGGAAAATTCAGGGACAATTTGAGGAAATATTCCCTAAATTTATTGAGCGCGTCTAAATCTACATTCCAAGGGAACAGGGTAGGGACACTGAAGGTGGGAGATCAATCTAAAACAATTATTGAAGTAGAAGGTGCTATCGTCTATGATATTGATATGTTATTTTGGTGGTATCAAACATTAAAGGCCATAATAATGTTTGCAAAATAATTGGTCAATTTTTATATGACTTAATCTTTTGAGATTGTAAATTTCTAAAAATTACTTACATGATTGCAAGCACATAAATATGGAGGTGATATGTCAGGTGGGGGATTTAATAGTCGAGATCAAATGGAATCAAAAAGATATATCAAACATGCTCATGAATTGAAACCAAATGACTATGAGAGGGTTAAAAGGGACATGAATTTGGGAGGAGGTGGGGGGTTGATATTCGAAACGAGGAGGGGGGACGTGGAATTCATTACCGATTGTGGCAAAGTTAATAACAATATACGAGAGATTGGTATTAGCAGAGTGTTTGTAGGCACTGATTTATATGTGGAGCAAGACTCTAGCAAAATCAGGAAACACTGATAGGAAAAACTAAATAACACCACATTAGGAAACATTGATAAGAAAGACTAAATAACACTACAACACTTACCTTTGTTGATCTTCAGACACATATTTTAGTGATTCTATCAATGTTACGGTAATTATGTTTTCCAAACAAAAATTGCACCTACATAATAAAATTCTAAAGCTGCCCCCTATCAACCCACATTAATCAAGTCCTAGTGTGCATAGATGTATACAAGGATATCATAGTGTAAAATTAATTTAGTTTACTTATACACGTATAAATTTTTTTAACTAAATTTCATGCTTTTATCTTTATGCTATTTTTTTATACATATTATAATAATAGCCTAAATATGACGTCTTACCACGCTGATTATATATGATATGATTTTGAAATATCATGGGCAACGATCTTGATCTTGATAAAATCATAATTCTGTTTTTGAATACATAAATCTGTAAAGAAAATAATAAAGAAGTGATTACTTTTATTGTATATCTTATATATATATATATAATTAATCGTGAAATAACTAAATAATACGAGTAGGATCTTTTTTTTAAAATGTTTAAAATACACGAAGAACTAATTAAGTGGATAAAATATTGATGATAATACTCAATTATCTTTACATTTCTATTTCTACTAACAATATTGATCAATTATATACAAATATATGCACGAGTGTGCACATCTATAAGTTAATTTTAGATTTTCAAATTGATACGGTATGTATATCATCATTCAAATTAATCTTGCAGCCTAAATAGTCAAATATCATCACATAAAATACATCACATATTTAGATAATACAAAGATATATAGTCTCATTTGCACAATTTAGTAAATATTAAAGACTCTTATGAAATTAAAACATTAAATACCAATTTAGAAATATTAAAAATAATGGGGGTGAGATTTGAAATTTGTCTTACAAAAATATATTGAGATAAAAATTGCATTGTAAAATCTTAATATCTTTTATAAATACATTTATGAATTAGGAGTCGACAATTGTAAAGAGAATTGAATATAAAAAATCTTCACCCATAGACCAACTTTAAAATTACTCATAAAAGCCTTAGGTTGATGTATGATACCCTTAAAATAACATATACTAATTTTACTAGCAAAATATTGATTTTTGATAAAACTGCAATTTGAAAAAATAAGTTCAATTTCAACAAGACAAAACAATTCCAAAGTATTATTACACATTAAAAAATAAATAACACATTAATATTTGTTGGTCTAATTAGACACATATCACAGATTGATATTAACGATTATATTTCATGTACAATAAAAAATCTATTAATTCAAATTTTGTTACCTCGGTAGCATCGTTGTCTCTTTTGGATCATTGATTTTCCAGATTTCCCATAAAAAATTAGATGTGTCACATAAACTATAAACAAAATTACTTTTGTTAATAGATATTATTAATAATAGGGTAATGGTGGATAGTTGCGAATAGGCAGGTAGATATAGTGTGCGAGATGGGGTAAAGGGGTGGAGAAAAACGAATGAAGTCGTGTAATGTGGTAAAGAGGCGGAGAATAGCGAATGAAGTTGTATAATGCTGGTTAGGGTTTGAATCATAGTAGGATTTTTTTTATATAAATGTTATAAATAATAGCTTATTCCAATGTTAGGCAGTTATCTATATTCTAAATATTCGTCTTACTATTTACAAACGTGCCCTTTCTGAGCCACACGTTAACTCACGACACTCTTATGGTCTATTTCACTAACTCCGTTAAAAATTTAACGAAAATAAAGGATATCCTAGGTATTTCATTGGCCATAACTATTTCCAATTTAGGTCATAACTATATATTTTTTCCAATATAGTCCACCTTCTTTTGTTTAATTTAAAAATAAAGTTAAAGTTCAATATTGGTACCTTTATTTTGTGAAACTACACTTTTGAATTTCATAAAATCTTCATATGAAGCATAGTTTCATTATACACCTCTATATTATGCAAAGGTTAGGATGCAGTTCCCTATATTGTTTAAATTTATATCTTAAAAATTTATAATATTCGATTTTTACTCTTAATAAAAGCTTTAAATTTAACCTCTAAAAATAAAAAATTCTTCATGATATGTCTTTTGGGTCGGTTAACTGCAAAATTTGTCTTGGTTAATTGAAAAATTGGTATGTAATAATTATTTTTAGCCCAAATGAACACCAAAATCACAACTGTTAATTTTGTAATCGGACCTTTAATTACAAAATTTATCCATGTTATAAGAAATAAGAGAATGATAAATAATTTTAAAATTTCACAAATGCATCAAAGACACTCTATTTTTTTTTATAAAATTGATTTATGAACATATTTTCCATTTTATTAGAATCCCAACCAACTATTATAGATTTACCCTTGATTTCACAAAAGACACGCCCTTTATTTTTTATTTTTTTTTGGGTGTGTTATGTTAAATAGCCAAATGTACACGAATATGTCAAAAGGGTAAATTTGAAATTCTTATTGTATGCCATGGAGCAGTGGTGAAAGTAATTTAAACTAGATATGGTGGTGTACTTAAGAAATTAGCTTCTAACCTAAGATGTAATACCACATATTGATCTATTATAAAGAATGAAAGAATGTCGAGGGGTGCATATACATTGTGGTGCTACCAGTGCATGCAACTAGTACATACTCGAGGTCGTATTTATATAGATTGACCATATCATGATTGGGGATTTATGGAGGATCGTAATGATATGGCACGTCATGGACATCTAGACTTATTTGATACGAATTTCGGTAACAAGGGCCAATTTTGCAATTAATGAAAAAAGGACTGATTATGCAATTAAAAAATATGACGCTGGTGCTGATTTGAGCAAAAAATAAACTAACACTTGCATATCATCTTGTTATATATTATCTTATTATGAGATACATATACTTATAACTTGATATTTTTTTATGACCCGATTAGATAATGCATATGCCAGTTGCTTATTTTGGGCCTCTAAAGTAAATTAAATAATGGAGTTTACTTGGATTTGGTTGTTAGTCCATTTATATTGATTTCGTTTAACATATATTTGAGTAGTGGCCACATCTTGGGTTAATACTAGTCATCCATGTAGCTATTCATAATTCAGCGACTGAAGTTGCAACTTGGATGTGAGGCTTGAAGATGGTGCGACTTGAGGGATCTTATGGTGTAACTTCAGTTGTTGTAGGAGAGAAATGAAGAAATCCATTATATCCAAGTTATAGCTGACTGTTGAGATCTGACCTAATGGTGCAACCCTATATTTTTGTTTTGACTACCAAAAAGAAAAATGAAATCACTTCAAAGTTTTTCATTTGTTTTTTCGGCCTTTTTGACAAATCCGCTATTACTAAAGCCTAGAGTAATGATATATACCACTCAATATACTACTCATGTTGTGGCGTGATTTGAGTGGAAGTAAATCATCAATTTTTTTTATATTTTTTTATTTGATTGACGATTTACTTCCACACAAATCACGCCACATAAATGGGTGGTATATTGGGTGGTATGAATTTGGGTGGTATATATCATCAATAAAAAAAGTAATAGCTTCTGAAATATTGACCAAGGCAACTGAAATTTTTATTTTATTTTTTTATTTTGAGCGTGTTTTGATGTTTTTTTAAATAAGCAGTGCTGATTTTTTTTTAAAAATATTAGTCCATCAACAACATCTCCAATATATGGTCTACCTTCACAAAATATTTCAGCTGGAAATTCAAACTTATCACTCCCTGTTCGACCCCCAAAAAACGGCTTCGCGCGAAAAGTTTGTATAGCAGTAAAAAAATAATCTTTCAAGTATTCTTAGGATATTTATTAGGGAACCAAACGATATTTTTTCTCCGATCTGTGATCATATAGCGTATCTAGAATATATGGTCTACCACCACCAAGAACTTCAGCCAAAAATCCCAGGGTAGCACTCTCGTTTTTACCACCCAAAAACCACTTCTTACTCATTTTTCTAAGTTAAAATTTGTTGTAGGGTTTTCTTCTTTTGGGCGTGTTTCGCGGCTTATATTGGGGCGGTTTTTTCCTCCAATACGTAACCATATATAACATCTGTAATCTCTTTCATTTGTTTGTGAGTCTTTTACCCGGATTTGGTATCATGTTAATACATCTTATCCGTTTCGAAGGTTTATTCTAATTATGAACATGGCATGAATTCTATAAGACCTAATCTTGAAAGATTAATGTTGGATATCACCCCAAATCACATCACCCTTTTATCACCTCCTAGGTAGATTTTAAATGGACCAATGATATGATTTGTTTTTCCTTGTTTATCATTTTCTCTCTCTTTTATGATTGGTCCACATAAGGGGTGATAAAAAGGTGATGTGATTTGGGGTGATACCCAACATTACTCTTAAAGTTATTATATGTTGTGATATAAACATAAGTAGTATAAGAAAGTTCTACAGTTTTCATCAACAATTTTACCATAGATAAAATAATCCCAATTTTAATCACAGATAGCACAATCAACTTCGGACACAAGCAGTGATCCAAGTGCCAACATGAACGAAATATTCAATAATATTCATATGGAAAACTTAGCAAGCTTTTTGATATTGATAGAATTGATTTTAGTCTCGGAGATTAAAATTACCTTAGGTTGGTGGTGATTAACCACATCTTTTAAGTGTTAGAATATCCAAGGGGCCAAACCTTTGACAATTTCAACAAAAGTGTGACATTGATTTTTCTAGGATTGAATATGGTCAACTCCACAATCTTGAGCCTCTCCATCAATAGTGTCTTCATAATCTGAACAAGAAGAATCTTTGGTAGCTTCGGTATCCCTTTGGTCCTCATTGAAGATAATCGGAAAGATTGGAATATGCATTCCATCATCATAAAAAAGGTTGGATCCATATTTATTATCAAAAAGGATACTAAATGTATTAAGCCTTTCAAATCTACCAAAGTCTATCATATTAATGTGAACCTGTTTGAGAGAGAAGATGATAAAATTGACTAAACTATATTTATACTACCGTGTAGCCTGATTTGATAAGACGTAAGAGAGGTGTAGAGTTTCAAAAATGACACAATTGTGATTGACTAGAATTTTCAGAGATTGAATATGAAAATATAAGAATAAAGATAAAAGAGTATAAAGAAGTAGGTAAGTTGAGAGTATAATAAGAATAGGTTTTATTTTTTATATTTTTTGTATACAAACATTGGTCGGGTGCGGATTGGTCGGGGGTTTAGGGGTAAAATTATTGTGTCAATCCAATTTAAAAACAAAATGGGACCAAAAGTAACAAACTGAGCTTAGTTAAAGTAGTGGTTTAGGCTACAAGGCCGGTCGATTGGGGAAGTCGAGTCCTGTTTTTGTTTTAATAGTCTTAGGTTATTTGAACAATTAGAGGATTATCATTAATATTTCTATTTGTTAATACTTATCATAGTTAACCCCTGTAGCAATTGGTTTATCATTAAGTTTATAGTGCGGTATGTATTTGTGTCCTGGGTTCGAGTCCCGGCAGGGGGTTGAGGTTTTTTTTAACCAAGCTTTTCTTTTTTTATATCTACGGCTCTTGTTTTTTTTGCTATAAACAGATTTAACAATTTATAGGTGATCCCTACAAGAAGGAGTAATTGAACATTCGATTTGTGAAACCCAAAAACTAGCATCTTCAAGACCTCCAGAAAAATCAAATCCCCTCTTCAAATCATTTCAAAAAATTACAGCAAACCACCTCCAGAATGTTTATAGATGAACCTTCAATAGGTTTATTGTAATTTTTATCCCAGATTTGAAAGCTTCTTACCTCTTCAATACGCTTCTTAACCTGGGAATGTTTCATGTACTTGTCTAAATACTCTTTCAGAGCAACATTATTTCTGCGATGTTTCTATTCCTGGGAAATAATAAATGCTGCATTAATCCAATAACAGCATTGTGTTGTAATATCTACAGAACTATATAAAGTGTTTCATGCTTATTGGTGTTTAATTGATTAACGACATGCATATGAATCTTTGCAACGATTCCGTTCATCAAGAGGCTTATCCTGAGGAATCACTAAAGTACATATACAATTGTAGAAAAGCAATGGAGTACAGAGTACATATTTACTTTGTTATGATTTTTGTTGCAAGTTCAATATGTTAACTATGATTTGAAGCTGAGTTTTTTTGAGAGTGAATGATAAAAAACAGGAACAATCATTCTTGGTACATATTGAGACTCTTTGAGAGTAATATCGTAAGAGACTTAACTTTTATGTTGAAATAATATTGCATGTGGCATTCAAATCTTATTTATAAACATAGTGCAATTTCAAATTATTAGACAAAAATGTAGCTGGGCACTTTTAGCTCTGACAAAGAATAATAAGTAGCTGACGCATTATCTGAGATGGAGAAGAGGTTATTGTAGAGAAAAAATTAGTCAAACATCTAAATATTAGAGTCAAAAAACAAGTATTAGAGGCAACTGAAGATGATTCTAAATGTATCCTAAATGTTCGGTCACCGATGAGAAAGCCTGTACAATTATTGAAATTCCTAAGAAAGTGTGATCCTAATTCTCTAATAATGTCCTCCTTTTCCCCCCCAAAACACACTACTTCAAGTTAGGTAATAATTTTCCGTCTATATCATTTACCTATATTTAGCTACAGACCATCATAAATTCAATCAAACAACACCAAAATCCACCAATTCATCTAAAAAATCCACCAAACTTTGTCTAAAAAATCTAATCAAACTCGCAATTAAACAGTAAAACTTATACATTTTAATTGTATTATTTCAAAATCAAAAATCTATGAAGAGTTTCCACAATTTAACAGGCAAGATACATTGAGGTTCCTGGATCTACTTTTACATCCTTGTGAACCCTGAGCTCTTTCTTCACAATTATGGTTTTCCCAAAAATATAAGAGTAATAGTGTTTCAATATATGTATTTTCCGAGTAGTAATATTTTCTTCTCGGTAAGACCAGGATATGTATGTAGATGTTACACGGTAATAATACTCGGTTTAATTATAAATATTATTAAAACACAACGATGAAGCAAGAACATGTAATTATTTAAAAGGCAAGTATGTCTCTCATTCACTTTATAGAAACTAAAGTCTCTTTGTAAACTAGAACTCCATGTAACAAGATCATATTATGTAGATATTATCAGGGGCGGCGGAGGCAGGTTTGTAAGGGGAGGGCCAAGGGGGTTCGGGGACAACGCCCCTGAAAAGAAAAATCCGCAAATATTTGTACTATAAGTCTAAATATCATACAAAAATCGTAAAATAGGTCCCTATATTAGGAGAAATTGCTTTAAAGGTCCCTATATTGTGTAAATATTACTATATAAGTCTCGATATTGATTTTTTAAATTAATTATGCTATAAGTTTCTTTTTTTAATATAAAATAACATATATTTTGCTATAAAAAAATAAAAAAAAATCTTATAAATAAAATAATTTAAAGCTTAATAAAATAAACTTTTAAAAGTTAGGAGGGGCCAAATGAAGATTTCTTAAAAATTTAGGGGTTATCTACTTATAATTTTTTTCTTTTTGGGATAGTTATAATTTTTTTTTAAATCAGGGTGGGCCATGGACCCCCCTACCATGGGCATGGCTCCGCCCCGGGATATTATTACACACACCACATTTTTTACTAAGCCGTTCAAATATTTAATGCTAACATTACTCTCTCCTTCCAAGTTAAAATATTGATAGCAGAGCTGTTGTAAATACTTTGATTTCAGATCAAGTTTAGGAAAAGATTTAATCGAAATAATTTTCAGAGAATGATTAAATACAAAAAAATAAAGAACACAAGAAATTATCGTGGTTCAGTCAAAATAGACCTACATCCACGTTGAGCCCAAATGAGTAGCTCAGATTCACTATATGCCTCAAGTTACAAGTTTGACCACCTCACAGAAAACCCCCTCAAGTTTACACAATATTACAATTTTTTCATAAATCTTCCTATTACATCAACTACGCCGAAATACAACCAAGTATTGAACCAGGAGATTCAGTCTAACAGATTTGCTAAACTGTAATCTAACCTAAAACACTCAAACAAGCTATCAATGAAGGAAACCAATGGTTTCCCTTAAACTAGGGTTTTGAGAGATATAGAGAGAGTTGAGAGGAAGCATAATCAAAGAAGTAAAGAGTCAAATGGTAGAATGGACGCCTTTATAAGAGACATCAACGAGGCTTAATCTCAGTCATCCATTTTATCATCAATCAAAGGATCAGAAGTGTCCACCTAACTCCCAAGTCATCCAACCAAAATAAGACAGCGTGGTCTGTGGGGTGTCAAACAAAAAACTCCACATAATACTTCACATATATAACAGGAGCTCTTGCCATTCAATACAAAGATACAAAAGCGGTTGATTTTCATAAGTTCATATCAAGAAATTTAGACTGTTCATATATGATATTATAAGTAGTTGCATCCATTGAGAAACCATGCTTTCTCATTTCCTTCACTGATTCAATTGCCTCTTCATACTTTTCTTTCTTCAGAAACCCTTGCATAATAACGTTGTAAGTCACACTATTTGGAGAGAAACCATGTTTCTTCATACTTGAAATCACTCTTTTGCATCTTTAAACAGTCATTCTCTCTTGGAATATAGACGAGATAATAAACAAAAGAGAAATACACAATTTGATCAATAAAGATAATGCAGGGACCAAATAGCAATAAAACAAATAGTTAGTTAGAGTTGCAGCTGTAGTTAGTTAGAAGTTGAAATAAAGTGTATATATATTGTACGTATTAGTTTTACAATTCAATAAGAAAAATATTCTTTCTTCTCTCCTAAGATTACTTCTTCTTCTTCTACTTCTTCTTCTTATACTTCTTCTTCTCCTATCGCCATTAATGGCTACTCTGCAATTTATCATGGTATCAGTAGTAAACTAATATTCTTCCGCAACTCTGTTTTCTTCTTTATCTACTTTTACTTCTCTTTGTCTTCAATGGCTACTCAATCTGTTACTGAAGATTTCTCAAGCCCTTACTATCTACATCCGAGTGAAAATACCAGAATTTCTCTTGTTTCAGAGGTTCTTACCGGCGATAATTACCTATCTTGGACTCGAGCTATCGAAATTTCTCTCTCAGTGAAGAACAAGCTCGGATTCATAAATGGCGACATCGTACAACCTCCTCTCACTAATCTTCCTCTCTTTACAGCTTGGAATCGTGCTAACAATTTAGTTCTCTCATGGCTTCTTAACTCAATTTCAAAAGACATCCGAGGTAGTTTACTATATGTTAATTCTGCCTTTGATCTTTTTAATGAGCTTAAAACTCTCGGTTTGATAAAAGCGATGGAACACGCGTTTTTCATCTTGAAAAAGCTTTAAGTTCAATTTCTCAGAATTCTAATTCCATTTTTGAATATTTTTCTCGTTTTAAAACTGTTTGGGATGAATACCTTCATTTCCGCCCAATGCCTATATGCTCTTGTGGTCACATGAATCTATGTTCTTGTAAACTTTTTGAGACTTTAATTGATCGTCAACAACATGATTTCGTGATCAAATTCTTAATTGGCTTAAATGAGTCTTACTCAGCTGTTAGAAGTCAGATATTATTGATGAATCCTCTGCCTTCTATTAATTCTGTATTTGCTATGTTAAGTCAAGAAGAAAGTCAGAGGAAACTTACTCACTCATCACTAGACTCCACTATCCATGCTTTTTACACTAAAAATACACAAAGACCTTCCTCATACAGTGAAAGGAAGAAGATGCTTTGTACTCACTGTGGATATAATGGTCACACCATTGAAACTTGTTTCCAAATCCATGGATATCCAGTTGGTTGGGATGGTCCTAAGGGTAGACGATTTACTTTCAACAACCAAAAACCTCAAAATTCAAAGGCTCATTATGCTATGACTCCAGATTCTCCTCCTCATGACTCTAAACCTTTAACTTCTTATAAATTTACTCCTGAAGAACTAAGTAAACTCATGGCTTTGGTTCACTCTTCTACAGCTGATCCACCTCCTAATAATAATGCAGTGGTTCATCAAGTTTCAACACAAGAAGGTATTTCTAATCTAACTTCTTGGATTCTAGACACAGGTGCAACAGATCACCTCATTTTTTCTCCTTCTTTATATACAAATAATGTTGTTCTTGTAAGTATTCCTGTTACTTTACCTAATGGTGTTAGTATAAATGCTACACATAGAGGAGATATAAGGATTAATCAACACATAGTCTTACATAATGTGTTGTGTGTGCCAAATTTTAACTATAATCTTCTTTCCATATCCAAATTAACTAAGGATTCTACTATTTCGGTTGTGTTCTTTCCCTCTTACTGTATTATTCAGGAGAATGTCTCAAAGAAGATGATTGGGACTGCCTCTGAACATAATGGCTTGTACTACTTCTACTCCCCAATGAATGAACTATCAAATAAATCTTCTTTAGCAGTTGTATCTGAAAGCTTTGACCTATGGCATTCAAGGTTAGGCCACCCTTCAAAAGCAAAGATAGCTGCCCTTAAAGCTTTGAATCCTTCTATTCATTTCTTACACTCAAACATCTGTGATTCTTGTCACTTTGCCAAGCAAAAGAGACTTGTATTTCCTACTTCTTGTACAACTAACTAGTTCTTGTTTTGAACTCATTCATTGTGATATTTGGGGACCTTTTAGACAAGTTTCTCATTCAGGACATAGTTATTTTTTGACTATAGTGGATGATTTTTCAAGATGTACTTGGGTTTATTTGATGAAACATAAGTCTGAAGTTCATTCTCACTTGCTTTCATTTTATAAACTAAACTTGACTCAATTTGATACAAAAATAAAGGCTATAAGATCTGATAATGGCCCTGAGTTTTTACTCCTTGATATTTATGCCTCTAATGGTATTGTCCATCAGTTAAGTTGTGTTGAAACACCTCAGCAAAATGGAATTGTTTAGCGCAAACATCAACATCTTCTCACTACAGCTAGAGCATTAATGTTTCAAGCAAACATGCCTCTACAATTTTGGTCTGAATCGATTCTCACTGCTGCTCACCTGATCAATAGATTACCTACTCCACTTTTAAACAACAAAACACCTTATCAGGTACTATATGATAAACCTCCAACCTTATCACACTTAAGAGTCTTTGGCTCTCTTTGTTTTGCATCTACTTTACAAAATAATAGGTCCAAATTTGACTCTAGAGCTGTCAAATGCGTTTTTCTCAGCTATCCTACAGGTGTTAAAGGATATAAATTGCTTGATTTATCTTCACACACCACTTTTATATCTAGAAATATCATCTTCCATGAAACACAATTTCCTTTTGTTGATAATACACCTCAAACTCAATTACATTCCTTTTTATTCCCACCCTCATCAGTTCCTTATATTGATCAAACATATTCTACCACCCTTATTACTCAACCTCCGTATTCCCTTACTCCTCAACCTTCAACCTCACCTAATACTCAACCCCAACCACCTCCCTCAAATAGACCAATTAGACCAAGACACCCACCATCTTACTTGAAAGACTACATATGCCAAAACACATCCCTATGTTCTGTTTCAGTTGAACCATCTAATTCAATCCTTTATCCTATTCAAGACTACCTTACCTTAGAAAAACTTTCACCTTCCTACTCTTCCTTCATATCTTCCATCACCACTCAATCTGAACCTACATCTTACAAGACAGCTTCCACATCACCTGAATGGATGAAAGCAATTCAACATGAGCTTTCAGCTTTACAATCAAATAACACTTGGGAGCTTGTACCTTTAACTTCATCTATAACTCCTATTGGCTCTAAGTGGGTTTTCAAGTTAAAATATAAAGCTGATGGTTCCTTAGAACGTTACAAAGCTCGCTTGGTGGCTAAGGGATACAATCAACAAGAAGGTCTCGATTTTTTTGACACATTCTCTCCTGTTGCCAAGTTAACCTCCATTCGCTTATTACTTGCTCTTGCTTCAATAAATAAGTGGTTTCTTCATCAACTCGACGTCAACAACGCTTTTCTTCATGGAGAATTAGATGAAGAAGTTTATATGAAGATTCCTCAAGGTTTATCTTCTCCTCCTAACACAGTTTGTAAATTGAAGAAAAGTTTATATGGTTTGAAGCAAGCCTCTAGGCAGTGGTTTGCTAAGCTATCAACCGCTCTCATTTCATATGGATTCTCACACTCAACAAGTGATTTTAGCCTCTTTATTAAACGTAATCACACCTCGTTTATTGCCTTACTAGTATACGTAGATGATATAATTTTGGCAAGTAATTCTTTTGATGAAATCAAGTTGCTAAAAGAATTTCTTCATCAAAAATTCACAATTAAGGACTTAGGCGAATTACGTTTTTTTCTTGGTATTGAGGTTGCTCGTTCTTCATCTCGTATTTCGATATGTCAACGCAAGTTTGCTTTGGATATTCTAACTGAGTGTGGCTTACTTGCTGCAAAACCATCCAATGTACCGATGGAATCCACGCTTAAATTACGCAATGATGAAGATGGTTTACTTGAAAATCCTTCTACTTATAGACGACTAATTGGAAGATTATTATATCTAACAATTACTCGCCCGGATTTATCATATTCAGTCAATTGTTTAAGCCAATTCCTATCTAAACCTTCAACTAATCACTGGAGTGCAGCTCAAAGAGTGTTACGTTATATAAAGTCAACTCCTGGTCAAGGTTTGTTCTTTCCTCAAGACTCTGAAATCAAGTTAAAATCTTATTGTGATAGCGATTGGGCTGGCTGTCTTGATACTCGACGTACTGGCTTCTGCGTTTTTCTTGGAAATTCTCTAATTTCTTGGAAAAGTAAAAAACAATCAACAATCAGCAAGTCTTCAGCTGAAGCAGAGTATCGTGCTTTAGCTTCTACTACTTGTGAACTTCAATGGTTGATTTATGCTTTGAATGATTATGGTTTCTCTCATGTTTCTCCTGCGGATATTTACTCAGATAGCAAATCAGCCATTGCTATGTCTACCAATCCCGTACAACATGAACGTACTAAACATGTTGATATAGATTATAAAATCACTCGTGAAAAGATTGCAGAATGAATAGTCAAGTTGTTTTTTATCTCTTCAAATCTACAGTTAGCAGACATTTTTACAAAACCACTTGGTTCATTACTCTTTCACAACAATCTCGTCAAGCTCAACATTCACAATATTCATGTTCCGCTTGTGGGGGGATCTTGGAATATAGACAAGATAATAAACAAAAGAGAAATACACAATTTGATCAATAAAGATAATGCAGGGACCAAATAGAAATAAAACAAATAGTTAGTTAGAGTTACAGCTGTAGTTAGTTAATAACATAAAATAAAAATTTCAATTTTTATATCCACTAATGGGGGAACTTATCTAATATACTGGAATCAACTAAATCTTATTACAAATTATTTTTTTAATTTAAATATTTTAAATATCTAACATCTTATTGATTTTGATAATTTTTTAATTTTTACTCTTTTTAATATTTAGAATATATTGTGTTCAGAATATATATATATATATATATATATATATATATATTTAATAAAATATCCGCCACATCCTTAAATTTTTGGATTAAGCATAAAGGAGAAAAAATATAAATATACATAAAGATAAAGAGATGAAACCTCCGTTATTAAACGTAATTTGAGGCTGATGATGACTTGAGGACCCAATTAGGAGTTTCCCGTTGTTGTAAGAAATAACATCAAATAAAATATAACATCAAATAAGAGATAACATCTTCAAACGAGAAAGATGGGGATATATATACCTGTTAAGAAAGAGGTTTGGACGAGTACTTGGTGATTGATCTACATGAGAATCTATGGAAATGACAAAGAGATGGAAATAGTGAGCACTGAGAACCTAGAGAGTTTTTAAAATTATGCACGACCGAAGAGGTGTGAATTAACACTAAAACACCAAAAATGTATGATTTTATAATAAATAATTCATTCATCATGCAACTAATTAATAATATTTTTATGTACATTAATTAAAAAGCCAAAATGTTTTCTTCTTTTTCTTTTTTAATAATTTTAGTTGAGGGGAAGTAAATATTCCTTGTTTTAAGAGATTATTCATGACATTATTGTCATTAATGACATTATATAAAATGTCATGTGTCTTTAATAATTCTATAATTTGATGAAGGAGAAACCGGAGTTGTTTGTTCAAATGTACAAGACTTTTTATCACTTGCCTTCATA
This sequence comes from Nemophila menziesii, assembly GCA_029959085.1. Classification (NCBI taxonomy): domain Eukaryota; kingdom Viridiplantae; phylum Streptophyta; class Magnoliopsida; order Boraginales; family Hydrophyllaceae; genus Nemophila; species Nemophila menziesii. The sequence goes on from JARWIR010000032.1 coordinate 6,443,131, forward strand.
AATATGTAGTTACTTTCACTATAATAAAAACCATATTTGTAAGAGTTTGCAGTGATATGTGGCTTAGTGTCTGGACCAACTATATATTTTGAATTATTTCCCTCGTCTACATTTTGTGTGTCCTTAAGTGTATAGTAATGTCTCTATGAACTTGGCCTTTATCACACGACCTAAGGGTCTCATATACAAATATATTATAATACATGCTAAAAGTCAATCCAAATCAAAAGGAAATTATCTCATATTTATAATTACTCAATTATGATTCCAAAGTAAAAAGTAGTCGTTTAACCAAAACATGTGATAAGCCCGGATATAAGACAAATTGGCATTAAAAAAATCAATGAATGACTCATTATCGAAGATTCATTGGAATACAAATGGATGTATTGATTGATAAGGGGTCAAAATTAGGATATGCTCGTAACTGTGGAGATAGATTCGACTAAGTACTTAATGGAAAAGGTTAATTGGTCATTTGTACTGGGAAATAATATTATCTGGGGAACCCATTCAGGATGGTATATATGCACATATTGGAACTGTATTGGCGACACAACTATTAGGTGTTAGCATATTAAGGAAGTATGGATACATGGGACTCTAGGATATGATGCTAAAAATTTGGTAGCGTCTGTTGGGTGTCACCACTCTTCGCAAGAATACAAGGTGTCTCAAGTAATACAATGATTTATGTGTAAGAGTTTTTCTCCCACGAGGATATGAGAATGATAGTTAGGTCTAGCTTCTAAGAAGACTTAGCATGTGTAAAGGCAAATAAAATGTAAGGGTGGTTACTTCTAAATTAAGTTACTCTAACAACGCTTAAGACTTTCTTTAGTTGTTCAAAAGATATGCGATGAAGTTAGAAATTTATTTTTGTAAATATAACAACACAAGTGCATGGATCCATGTAATGGATAGATAGATAATTAATACATATATACTCCCAATTAAATCTAAATGAGGTATGGATACTTTCATGCCTAATACTCCCTAGAGAAAGGGACAATTTGGCAAACTAGCAATCATCTATTAGATCCTTAGTAGTTTCCCATATAACAATATTATATAATACATCAATCAACATTACCCATAGATTTTGAATCACTAAATTTATCGCAAGGTAATATTTATCTAACATCAAACTATTATATGGGGGTTATAATAACATCTTAAGTAATAAAATACTAAATATTTATATGTGTATGTCGTATGACTGTGAGATTTATTTGGAATGATGATGTTGATGATTATATGAAAGTGACTAATGTCACGTAGGCAATTAACGGCTGTCTTGGACAAATTCTGGCCAAAGGACTAACGGTGGATCCTTAACCTTAATTTAGGGGCGATAGTTTTATGTTTACTACTTTAGGGACCACTCTGATTCCTTAATGTTAGTTCATGTATCATTTTGGTCATTAATACAATTTAAATAAATAAAAGTAGATATTGAATGCCTAAAATACATGTTAAAAACTCAATCACCCGTCAAATTGGATAGAAACTGATCAAAGGACTAATGGTAGGTCATTAACATTAGTTCGGAGACTTTTTTCTTACATTAACTAATTCAACTACCTCTTAGGTGCCTAAAGGATAGTTATGGACTATTTTGTAATTTTTAACCAAAAAGCAATTAAAAGTATTTAATTAGTGATGGATTTGGGTAATGGAACACAAAACATCAATGATGTAATAAAAAACATGAAGAGTATCATGCTTATATTTAATGTTATTAAGTCAATATTCTGTTTAATATCAATACTCTATAAATTCACCTAGTCTTTTCCAAAAAAATACCTTATTTTTGTAAAGAAAACAAAAAAGAGTCAAGAATTTATCAACATAAAATTTGTACAAGTGTTTTCGTTAAATATATACTAGTTGTAACGCTTGAATTATAGAATATGTAATATATTATATAACAACATCTAGTAGCAGTAAGAAAGTCTTACCAGACCTTATTGAAATGTGAATGACCATCGATCTTGATGTTGACAAGATAATGATTCTGTATAGAATGAACAAAAAATTGAATACTCTTGCTTTATTTCATATATATATATATAAGATACAAGTCAATTAATTATACTTATATAAACGCTTTCTATTATCTTTCCAAAAAAGGAAACTATATCGCATACAAAGCTTACAAATAGTCTTGAGAAACAAATTTTAGAATTTGTAATATTTCACTTCAACAAACCTTAATTATTTTATATATTTTTTAATTTGAAGGAAAAAAATTTATTTACTTTTGCACCATGTGACATCATGTTATATATTTACAAGGTTAGTCTAAAATATAAATAAATATATTTATATTAGTAGTAGCATAATTGGTTAAATGAGATCGAATTTATAAACAAAACTCGTGATGTTTTTTTGATAATATAATAGTAAGAACTAGTTTACACTTTATTAGTACCTCTTACATAATTTCTAAAATAGTGAACAGTAATTTAAATATTTAATATATTAGCTGCGAGTAATAAAATTTGAACATATTAGAAAATAAATGGGGTACACATATATGGTATTTCCTTTCATATATATATATATATATATATATATGAAAGGGTGAGGATGTCTAAAAACTGTAGACAACCATCAATTTAACTTTATTGATAAAACGTAAATATAAATAAAAAAAAGGGTGATTAACCCATATAGTCCACAGCAAATAGCCCATTGCCCATCAGGTCCAGCCCATCATGAAAGTCAAAATTGCCCCTATGATCCATTAAATGACGTTCGGTTACCAAAACTGAATCCCTGATTTCAAGCAAGTCAACATTTACCAAATAGGAAAATTTGAGCCGCCAAAAAATTATTTGGAAATTCAATCAACAACCCATCGTGTCTTTCCCAGAATCTAGTCCCAAAATTATTTGAAAATTCAGTCAACAACCCATCGTCTCTTTCCCAGAATCCAGACCCAAAACCCTACCCATAAAGTGGTGTGAAATTGTTATGTGTTGGTGTAACTTTGTTAAACGATGGGCTGTCATTGTCAAATGATGGTGTGACAGTGTCAATCAATGGTGTGTCATTTGTAAACGAAGGTGTGTCAAGATCCGATGGTATGACAGTTAAAGTCGATGGTGTGACAGTTAAAGTCGACGGTTTGACAGTTAAACTTGATGGTGTAACAATGTAAAACAGTGATGTGAACCACCACCTTGCACAATGACCTAGAACCACCACTTCGCAACACCAAGTCGAACCACCACCACGCAGCCAGGTCCGTTCAGAAGCTTGTTCGCTGTTGGATCTTCGCCGCCTTTCGCCAACACGCCATGGACGCTCCTCAACAGATATTCAACGGGATCTTCACTCATTATGTGAGTATCATAATGAAAAAATGAAAAAAAAAACCATAAAACTAATGAGTCTGCAACATGGAATTTCTGTTTTATTCGGTGTTAAACATGATAATTGAATTGTAACATACCTTCAAATCAAGATGAGCCTTGTTGTGTGTAGCGAATTGTTTGTTTTGGTGAGTGTAGTGCAAATGATTAATCATGTATGAGTATAACAAGTTTTCCATGTTTGTAGCTATAATTAAGGAATTTAAATGATCTCCTATCAATATGGAAACGTAACATTAGCGATAATGATGGAATCTATCATATATATACTCGATAAATATGGAATATATCAACTAATATATTTAGTAGCAGGGGTATTGGTGGTATTATCAAAAAAATGTTGGACTCTGGCAGGTAGTAATAAAGGGGGGGACTTGTTAGGGGTGGGTTATTGTGTCTAAGGACTATATGAGCTAATAACTCATAAAAAAACTATTGAGATCAAATGTGTAAAATTTCATAATCAAAGTTATAATATTATCCAAATTGATTAGTAAAACCTTAATTTTAACTAAATAACACAATTGCGTATTCACGAAGAAGTGTCACATAAATATCAAAGTTATATTTCATTACTATTAAACGAATCAATATTTTTATGCGTAATTACTTACAGAGGAAGCATAATGTCCAACTCTAAAATTGATCTTCAACAACTCTCTCGAAAATTGTATATAACTCATAAATTTTTTTTGTTTGTTTCTAGAAAATATATAGAACAAGAATCTTGATACATATTTGAAAAACATACATAGATTAGATTAAATTCAATTGTACTGATGGATCTAAAGAGGCTTTCAAACATAGGAAAAAGTTTAGATGAAGGGTTAAAAGACGATAATGAAGTAGTAAGGTTCTTTCTACGGTTTTAGGTATCATAAGAATAAATTTAGCTAGAGCGATTAAATTGATAATTGGATTGTGATACTGGATATAAATTGGCAAAAAGAAGTAGAGAGAAGATAAGGGGCGGACAGACAAAAATAATAGTGTACAATAGTCTTTAGGGTTTGATTTATGATAAAAAGAGAATTTATATGTGTTAGAAATAAGTATGTATAAGTTTGTAAAACTTATTTTCGGATTCGACCCATTTAAATATAAATATTCAATCAACTCTTTAATGGACATGGTGGTGGTCATTTGTGTGTTCTAAAATAAATGCAAAAGTAATCGAACCACAACCGCAAGTGTACGGTTGTCCCAAGTAGTAATAATGATTCTAGGATCGTTCGCAGGGACGGTTTGGTCAACTACAATGCTTATCGATTAATGAATGATTGCACTTATGAAAACAAATAAAGATAAAATGATTGATTTGGTTTTTGTATTAATTCTGAGTACTAAAAGATTAAATGGAAAATGCAATTAAAAGTTAAGACGCAAGTAAAAAGATGTAAAACGCAAGTATGAAAAGATAGCACTTGAGAACGCAAGGGGTCTTCCTAATCCTATTTCGTAACCTATGCTGTTTAAGGGTTAAATTGGTCAATTACAATGGTCGGGATTCTAAATTCCTTATACCCCCGTCAGGGTGGACTATAAGGCTATTCTAGAGTGTCACTAGTCCCGTCAGGGTAAATATGATCCACTTTTAGATGTTTAAGCTAATTACCTCAATGGCCCTAGAATTAGCTAAGTTCTTCAAAATCAATAGCTTCTATTCTAGATTGAATAAATATTTCTGTACCTAAACCCTCCGTCAGGATGATCCAATCGCCACTAATTGGAATAGCCTAGATACTAACACCTGTTCTTAGTTCATGACTCTAAAAACAGTAAATAATCTTAATTTATCGAAAATAGTAAAAGCCCCAATCTAATTTAATTTAACAGAAACCCAAATTCAACATATGAAATTCAATAAGATTGGGATTCACCCATAAAGCATTCTCAAGCACTAAAATGTGTTTAGCTCATACTAATTAAAAAGAAAACTAAATTAAATGTAATGGAATTCATATTGTTTTACAAAATTAAAGATAAAGAAACCTAATTGCCGGAATTGGAATGACTGAGAACGGAGATATAGACCCTCTCCAGCTCTTGCAGCTTCTTCTTTCTTCCTTCTGTTGCTTCTCTCTAATGTTTAATCTTGTAGAATGTGAATTGTTATGAAACTAGAAGTCAAAGGCTCCTTTTATAATTGGAAAAAACGGAACCATGAAATGATCAACTTCTAAACCCGAACTTGAAACTTTGTATCCCAGGACTAATCCTTCGCGAACCATGAAATGACACTTCTACCAATTAAGAACTAAGTCGGTTTCCTTGCATCTAATTAGTACCTTCTCTAGATTCTGCAAACAATCATCAAACTTATCACCAAAAATAGAGTAGTCATCCATAAATACCTCAAGGAATTGATCGATCATATCTCCAAATATTGCCATCATGCAATGTTGGAAAGTGGCAGGTATACTACATAGTCTAAATGACATTCTTTGGTATGCGAAGGTGCCAAAAGGACATGTAAATGTAGTTTTATGCTGGTTATCTGGATCTACGCATATTTGATTGTAACCTGAATAACCATCTACAAAACAATAATATTCCCTACCTCCTAACTTATCCAACATTTGGTCTATGAATGGGAGTGGAAATGGTCTTTTCTAGTAGCCTTGTTCAACTTATGATAGTCCATACACACTCTCCAACCAACTACAGTTCTCAAGGGTATGGATTCATTCTGATCATTGAGGACAGTAGTGATACCACCCTTCTTTAGTATGCATTGAACCGGACTTAACCAATCACTACTAGCTATGGGAAAGATGATTCCCGCGTCTAGTAGTTTTATTACTTTCTTCTTGACAACCTCTTTCATGGCTAGCATTAATCTTCTTTGACCTTCAACTGAGCGTGCACCTTCATCCTCCAAAATGATTTTGTGTTGGAAAACGGATGGACTAATACCTTTGATATCAGCAATGGTCCATCCAATTGCCTCTTTATGAAGTCGAAGCACAAACAACAATTTATCTTCTTGAGAACCTGTTAAGTGAGCTGACACAATAACAAGTAAAGTTTTATTAGTACTTAAATACGCATACCTCAAATGTGACGGTAGTGGTTTCTCTTCTAGCTTCGGAGTAAATTCATTAGATGGTTTCTTTTGAGGTTCGATCTCCCCCGCATCTCGTAATGGTTCATAGGCTAGACGCCTAGGCTTTGCATTTTCTGAATTTAGATTTGACACTGTTTCGGCAAGGTTATCTATCATCTCTGATAAATCAAGTACTAGGGCTGCCTGCAAGATATCATCAAAATTCATATCATTAATTGCCTCTTGTGTTGACCGTTCAATCACATACATCCGTTGACACTCCTCCATGGGGCCCGGGAACTTCATTGCCCTGAATACATTGAATTTCACCTCCTCGTCTTGGATAAGCATGGTTAATTCTCCGTTTTCTACATCAATAAGAGTACGCCCCGTGGCTAGGAATGGTCTTCCCAAAATAATGGGGACATTCCTATCTGCGTCGTATTCAAGTATAACAAAATCAACGGGAAAAATTAAATTACCTGCCTTAACGAGGACATCTTCTATTCGTCCCTCCGGATGTGCGAGGGATCTATCATCCATTTGCAAGACCATATAGGTCGGTCTTGAGTTTCCTATCTTTCACTTTTTAAAAATCGATTTAGGCATGAGATTAATACTCGCACCCAAATCACACAAAGCTTTTCCTATACACTCATCCCCAATAGAAATAGGGATTGTAAAACTACTAGGATCAAGCAATTTAGGGGGTAGCTTACTTTGACAAATCACACTACATTCTTCGGGTAATCCAATCATCTCATTCTCCAAGTAAGGGCATTTATTAGAGATGGCTCTTTTCATGAATTTTACGTAGTTCGTCACATCTCTAATAGCATCCAAGAATGGTATATTAACATTAATCTTGCTTACCATACTTATGAATTTATGATAATCCGCCATATCTCCTTTCTTTTGAACTCTTGAAGGAAGAGGTGGAGGAGGACGCTTCTCTTCTACAACAATATCTTTTTTCTTTAGCTTTTTCAGAATTTTCTCAACTTCTACTTCCTTTACTTCCAGATCACTTTCTTTCTCAACCACATCTTCCACCGTTTTCTCCGTCACTGTTGTTTCTTTCTCTTTCATAACTGGAAAAGGTGGTGGTTGCAATTGCTTACCACTTCTCGTTCTAATCGCAATACAATCCTCCCTTTGTTTAGGAACCTCGGTATCGCTTGGGAGTTGGCATTGGCCTCGAACATTCAAACTATTAGCGATCTTCGATATTTAACTCTTTAATATTTTCAACAAAGCGGAATATGAATTTGAAGTTTCTTCCATTCGGAACCTAGATATCTGATCTTCAACTTGGGCTGATTTGCTTTGGGAAGTTGCTATGTATTTTGTTAAGGTAAGAGCTAAATTCGTTGCGGTGAGCGCACCTTCTTGAGATCGAGCAGGAAGTGCCTTTTGAGCTAGCGTATCGGAATAAGCTTCATGATCGGCTCTAGGTTGACTTCCTTGGTATTGGTTTTATGGCTTGAATTGATAATTGTTTCCTTGGGGCCTTGGTTGATAATTTCCTGGATTTGCAACCCCTCGTGGTTTCAAATATTGAAAGCCTGGATGATTCTTATACTGATTACCATACCCTTGACCACCTGGAATAATTATTACCTCGATTATTGACGAAACAGACGGATTCAGAGTTATTAGCACATTCTTCCCAAATATGATCAACTGCCTCACAACTAGGACATATCTCTGGTTTTTGTACCACATTCACAATATCTTGCTTATTAGACACATATATCTATTTTACCTTATTCTCAAGTGCGGAAATCTTAGCGTTCAAAGCTGTTTCTGCATCTACATTCAAAGTACCTCTTTCCGAAACTTGGACCGATGATCTTGATGGTTGCCAACTCATTTCATTCTTTACAATTCTATCCATAATACCCAATGCTTGATTAGTAGTGGCCATCATGAGACCACCTTGACACATAGTATCTACTTTCTCTTTAGAGGCTTCATTTAAACATCGATAAAATATTTCAAGTTGTAGTTCAATTGAGTACCCATGTAATGGGAATTTTCGTAATAAAGATTGAAAACGAGTCCAAGCAACCCCAACAGTTTCTCCCTGTTCTTGGTGAAAACTTGCAACACCAAGTTGTCCACTTAGTCTAACACTTTGAGGATAATATATATCGAAAAATGTCGTCTGAAGTTGATCGCAAGTTGAAATCTCATCATGTTGTTGCTGATCATACCAATCACTAGCTCATCCGGTGAGGAAAAATGAGAATATCGCAAAGTACATTTGTTCTTGGGTTACTTCCGGAGTGACATATGCATCACATATTTGCATAAATTTGAACATGGCTCGCATAGGATCTTCACGTGCTGCACCACTATACCATCCAACACTGATAAACTGATTAATCATTCCCGTGTCTGGTCTGAATCAGATTCTTTGAATTGCGGGTGGACGGATTCCTAGTGGTGGTAACGGAAAGTTCTATATTTGTTAGGTTGGATGAATCTTGGTGCTTCTTCTTGAATTATTGCACCATTTTTATTGAGTGGTTGTTGACCTACCAAAGGAATTTAGAATTGAGCTCTTTGAATTCCTACCGGTGGATCTTACACAACTAGTGGCACTATCGGATTACCATGTTCATCCAACTGAATTCCGGGATATTCAATATTATGAATATTTAGATTCTCCATTTTTGTTTCTCTCTTTGCTCTTTCACTCGCTTCTCTCTCTCTTGTTTTTAGCTCGGACTAGTCTATAGGGATTCAAGAGCATACATCAAACCTGTGAAACCTGAGAAGAAACAAACAAAGAAAAGCGTAAAACCGAAAAATAAAATAAAAATAACAATTAAATCACTTATGGATAACACCGTGGTCACACGCTACCGTCCCCGGGAACAGCGCCAAAAACTTGGTGTCTCCTGGTGTGTTATAAAATAACAACCCTAAAATGGAGGGACACAAACCGAAAGTGTAAGGGGAGTCCAAGTAATATACGATAAACGGGTTTTCGATCTCAGGGACGGATGGAAATGACTTATGATGTTATGTAATAAGTGAGGATAATTTTTATGTGACAAGAAGATAAATGATATAATATTTGTTGAGTTTTGTTTATAAAACTAAGATGAAGATAATTAAAGTACTAAATTAAAACAAGTAAAATAAATGAAGATAAAGTAAATAATGAGTAGACGCAACAATGAGAAGGTGTACTTTAGTCTCGCAAGGGTTCCGTCTAATCAATTTAATCAACGTGTATGTTTAAGGGTAGAATTGGTATTTTATTACTTGTTGGGATTTTAATATCTCCTAGCCCCCTGTCTAGTGGACCTATGAGCTATCCTAAAGTACTATAGACCCCTATATGGGCGAAAACGTCTCTTCAGATGTGAAGTTCTTACCTCATTCGCTATGTAACTAGTCAAGCCTGTCGGTCAATGACAAAAATTACACGGTTATTACCTAATTCGGTATTTAACCCCCCCCCCCCCCGCCCCGGTCGGATGATCACTTTTGCCACTTAAAGTGAATATCCCAAATACTAATACCTAATTCTAGTTGTACAGAAAAGAATTAGTAAATAGCAACAAAGTAATAACTAATAATAAATACTCAATTCAATTTAAATTATTAAATCCCAAATTCATAAACAATAAATAAATTAATTAGCGTTCATCCCCTTTTATTGCGATTCTCAAGCACTAATGTATTTAGCTCATAATGTACTTAAAAACTGAAAAAAAAAGATAAATTACTCATGTTCAATTACATAAAATAAATGGGTAACCTAATTAAAGGAATAATTTTGACTGTTGATGGAAGAAATGGGATTCTCCACCTTCAGTTTCTTCTCTCCTTTTGCTTCTGACTTCTCTCTGGCGTCTTTTACTTGTGTAATATGAGTTGTGTTATAAAACCTGAAGTCTAAGGCTTATATACGATGGAAAAAATGGATTGGGCTTTCCTCTAAAAATAAAATAGGTTAAAAGAAATAAAAGCCCAATCCTTAAATGAAATCCCGTAACTGATGTACAGATGTTACTAAAATGGCTGTAACTTTTGCGTCCGGACTCCAAATCACTTTGTTTCAGTTGGAAAAACTTCCTGACTCAAAGATGAAAATTCCTTAATCCACGACTCTAAGGTTGAATCAGTGGCTAAGTAGCTCAAAAACAGTGATTTGTAACAACCTTCTAGATTTCACTTTCCTCTAATAAATTCTTCGACTCATCTTTTCTCACCTTTGACTTCTACACTCGATCTAAGACATTAATTCCCGTTTCCCCCCCCCTTGTCTTGGTTCTCCATCTAATCCATGGACTTAAGATTTTACACTATAAACAAACAAATTAACGCACAAAGGCTCTAAAATGAAAATAATACAAATCCAAGGGGAGAAAACGCAATATAACCAAATAAGCTTAAAATTCTATCAAATATGACAATTAATCACCTAAAGTGATGTCTCCTAAGGGCTAATATTTAGAACAAAACGGGAGACATCACTTGGACAGCATGTCTCATGGCCCGGTTTATACATACGATTCATGTGTTGTGAATGGTGTGAAATGGTTTACTAGAGAAAAAGGAGAAAAAAGTGTGACCCAAGAGTACGGTGTATCTGCCATGTATAATGGGACACCTTTTTATGTTGAATTAGTGAAAATCATTGAGGTTACATTCAATGGTGGTTGTTCAGTTGTGTTATTCGTTTGTAGGTGGTATAACACGACGAAGGGGAAGAAAGAACACGGGGTAACCTTCATCAACACATCTTCTTTTTGGTGGGTGGATGAACCATACATTTTAGCAACCCAAGCCAAAAATGTGATACATTGACGAGATCAATACAGAGAAAACAATTAAAGGATGGAAAGTCGTTTGGGAAATCAACGATCGTCACAAATGGAGTCCTGAGTTATGGGGTGCGGAGTCAGTATCTACCGACTACGAGCGCATCACAATTCCTTTGGTTAACACGCTGACAGATTACTCGCGACTGGACTTGGCAACTACCGAAGAGATCGAGTTTGACCCATCTCATTTGCGGGTTGAACTAGCTTTTGATGAAGACGAGGAACATATTGAGGTCGATAGTGATGAGAAACATATCGACACTAGCAGATACGAAACTGATTAGTTATTTGATTGATATTAGTTTTATGTTTATTTTATATATTTAAGTGTATTTGATTTGAATTTTAAGGTTGTTAAAATGTTGTTTTTTGATTTATTTAGATGTTTGAACGTTTTTTAGTTGTTAAGATGTAAGAAATAAGAAAAATGTTATAAGGAATAAAGAAAAAAATGGAAAAACATGTTAGGGATGAGTTCTTACGCAAGAACTCGTCCCTAGAACTTAGCGACGATCTTCAAGCGCAAGAACTAGTCGCTAGAACTTAACGACGATATTCAAGTACATAGTGACGACTTAATTCGTTCCTAAGACCGCCTAAAATTTTGATTGGTCAATTTGGGCGGTCCAATTTCCCACCTCGTCAACTTAGCGACGAAATGGAATGATAACGACGACGTGTGCCGTCGCTAAACGCGGACATGTAAAGGTCATGTGTACAATACGTTACACGTACCCCCTTCTAGCGAAGTTTTTTTAAAGCTTAGCGAAGACTTAAGTCATCGCTAACCGTAAAATTCCATATAAACCCTACGAGATCTCATTTCATCACAAACAACACACCAAAGTTTCTAAACCAAGAGAATCGAAGGCCTACTCCATTTACGAGCCACAATCAAGACAAAATAAACACACTAACACACCAAGGTAATGATTTCTAGTCCATTTAAACATTTTAATTCCTTTTTTAACTTTATTATTGTTTTCTAATAAAAAATTTGATTTGTTGTTTTTCAGTCTGATTACTTGTCATGGATTCAACACTATCAACACCAAATTCTACACGTAAAAGGTTTCAATTTCGAGCTACTTTTTTTTTTTATTCCAAACTTTAATGATGTTTTGGCATGATTCATAAATTTTGAATTCTCTAGGGGTGTTATTAGGTTGTTTAACACTTGAATTGGATATATAACAGCTTGTATATGTGATTTATTAATTTTTTTGTTAAAATTAGGATGTAATAATTTGTTAAAATTAGGGTATAATTATTAGTTGTTTATGTGATTAGTGGTTTAATTAGTATTAATGTGATTTGGTAATTTGATTATGGAATTTTTAGCATTTGTTTTACAATTTTTATGTGTTTTAGGAAAATAAATAAACATTTTTTTAATATAAAAAAATAGTTTTAAGAAAGAAAAAAGGATTGAAAGTAAGGTATAAAATAAGTAACTAGGAAAAAATAGACTTAAAATTGTTTAGGTAGTTGTTTAGGATTAAAATGAATTTAGGGATAATTCCCAATTAATTACAATTCCACAAGTTTCATTTCTAGAAAAAGGAAGGAGCAAATTACTTCATAGTTACTCATTAATTAAAAACTTAATTCCCAATTAAGCACATTGTCATATTTACCTTCCATTATTGTCTTTATATGATTTTTTTCTTTATTTTATTGTATTTTTTTTAATTTTTTTTAATTTTTTTTAACAAAATTGTTTCTTCCTCTTTATTAATCGCATATACCCTATTTTTACTCGTTTTTAACTATCTTGATATATCATCTTTTTGTCCAACACTCATTTTTTATTTGAGGATTCTACTAATTAGAGCCTATTTCAGAACTTTCTTAGGATTTAAAGCCCAACCCCATAATAGTTCTTTTTAAAGCCTAACTAGTTCAAAACACTATGCACTCTTACTATAATACCCTCCCATTACTTTATGCCAAATCCGTTTCTCTCTCCTCAAATTTAATTTTTTTAATTCTTTTTTTCCAGAAATTCGTTTTTAGTTTTTTTATTCTTTTCATTTAACGGATGGGTCCGTACCCTATCCGTACACATGGGTACGGACCTATATTAGTTTTTAAGTTTTGTAAGTTAAGTAAAATGGGTTTTTATGTAATTACAATTATACTTGTCTATGTCTTAACCGGTTTTTGCCCATCTCATTGTCTAAGTACCCGAGGGGCTGTACCAAAGTCTCATTTTTTGTATAAATCAAGTCCAGAATACGGTTCACATCAGGTTCATGGGCTCCATTTTTCACACTTGCATGGGAATAAGAAACATCAATATTAAACATTAGTTGTCCATTTCTCATCTCAAGCTTATAATTACTGGACACTAAAGACTGGATAATAAGGGCTAGACACTAAGATCTGGACCCTAGTGGTCTGTACTACTAATGGACTGTACCAAATGGGCTGCTGGACACGGTTTATAAAAAAGACCATAATGGACTGACCTAGACTACAATGTATAACCCATAATAGGCTGGACACCTTATGTACTGGGCCATAAACAGAGACCAAACTCACACGGCAAAAAAAGAAAAAGGGGATAGACGAACAAATGGGCTGGACCCATTCCCATGTTGGACCCAAGCTGGAGCGGCGGTGAACCCCAAAGCTCGGGCAGCGGTGAACCAAAAAAGCTGGAGCAGCGCTTGTCTTGTGCAGGAGTGGCATTGGGAGGGTGATGGAGGCGATGATGGTGGTGTTGGACACATGAACGAATGGTGGAGATTCAGACAGGTGGCGAGAAGAGATTCGGGACGAGATCTCGTTGACAGTGAATCTCGTGAGAAGAGATGATGATGGTGGTGGAGATCTCGACAGGCGCGCACGCGAATTGTGGTGGCAGATCTGGGCTCCATGAACGAACCTTGGTGGCGAAGAGTCATGATGTTCTTGTTGCAGATCTTAACGAGTGGAGTCGGAGGGATTGTGGATCTGATGGTGGACCACGATGACAGATCGGCGGGGGTGAGCGGGGGTTCCAGTTGAGCAGAGTATGTGGAAGCTTTCTGGTGCACCAGCGTCGTGGTGGCTTCGTCACAGCAGTAGCAGGGTTCATCTGCAGGAGCGGTGTGGTGATGAAGGTGGAAGGTCAGATCGGCCTCTGTGGCAATGGTGGTCTTCTGAGTCAGCGGGAGGGAACACTGTTGCACCAGATCGAGAGTCAGCGGTGGTGGTGCGTCACATCAGCAGTGGTGGTGGTGCGTCACAGCAACAGTGGTGGCTCGCTGTCGAAGGTGGCTCGGTGGAAGGTGGCTCGAAGGAAGGTGTCGGTAGTGGTGGGAAGATGGGAGAGAGAGAGAGAGCGTAGAGAGAGGGGAGAGGGTTTTAAGAAAAAAAAACCCTAATAAGTTTTTTGTTTTTTATTTTTGTTGGTTCACAATAGGTATAAGAGGGGAAGAGGGCTTTTGGTTCTTTTTATTGGGTATTAGTTAGGTCTGAACTACTAGTTAGTGGGTAATAGGGATTGGGCTTTAATTTGGTAGTTCAATGTTGTGGGGTCTTTAAAACATAATTCCCCATTTTTATATTGTGTGTTTATGTTTTAGGGTTTTGTGTGTTCCAGGTCACACAAAACTTGATTTTGTTTATTCAAATTCTTTGTATTTCTGGAACACACAAATCTCAGAATTGTGTATTAAATTTTGTGTAATTATGGAACACACAAAACTCAAATTTGTGTATTCATGGAACACATAAAACTCGAATTTATGTATTACTAGAATACAGAAAACTTGATTTTGTTTGTACCAATTCTGTGTATTCGTGGAACACACAAAACGCAGGATTGTCTATTCTTGGAACGCATAAATCTCAGATTTGTGTATTCATGGAACACATAAAACTCAAATATGTGTATTCATTGCACACATAAAACTCGGATTTATGTATTCCTGGAATACACAAAACTTGATTTTGTTTATTCCAATTCTGTGTATTCATGGAACACACAAATCTCAGATTTGTGTATTCTTGGAACGCACAAATCCCAGATTTGTGTATCGTGGAACACATAAAACTCAAATTTGTGTATTCATGGAAAACATAAAACTCGAATTTGTGTATTCATGTAACACATAAAACTCAAAATTTTGTATTCATAGAACATATAAAACTCGAATTTATGTATTCCTGGAATACACAAAACTTGATTTTGTTTGTTCCAGTTCCGTGTATTTCTGAAACACACAAATCTCAGAATTGTGTGTTCTTGGAACGCATAATTATTATATTTGTGTATTCATGGAACACATTAAACACAAATTTGTGTATTCATGGAACACATAAAACTCGAATTTATGTATTTCTGGAATACACAAAACGTGATTTTGGTTGTTCCAATTATGTGTATTACTGCAATACACAAATCTCAGAATTGCGTATTCATGGAACACATTAGAAAAATAAATTCGGGAAAAATAATTTCGAAAAAAAATAATTCGATTTTTTTCAAAAACAATTTATAAAAATGTTAGAATTAGTTTAATATATAATTAAAGTAATTAATTAATAGGCATATGGGTATTTTTGTAATCGTTCAATTTTTTGTGTTTAAGTGGGAATTATATTGAAGTTGTAATTAATTGTGAATTCTTATACTCTCCGTGTAATTAATTAGGGGTTGCCCCCATGAATTTAAGCAAAATAAAAAAAAATTAGTGTTTTATTAGTTTTATTTAAAAAAGTAGTGTTTTATTGGGTTTTTTGCAAAAAAAAAACTTAGGAAAAAAGTAAGCCTTAGGGAAAAATGTTAAAGTTTTCATTTTAGGAAACTTTCATATTTTTAAACTTTCCATTTCCAAAAAGTTTCCTAAATCGGAAAGTTTCTTAAACTGGAGACTCTCTAAAAATAAAGTTTCCTTATTTGGAAACTTTCCAAAATAGGAAACTTTTTGTTTTTTAGAATAATAGAATCATTTTTTGGACTAACTGGTTTTTTTTATTACAAGATTTCATCCGGAATTGATTATCACTAATTATTTTAATTTATTATATATGTATGATTTGTAATAACTTATTTATTCAAATTTATTATATATTTATTATTTGTAATTATTTATCTATTCAACTAGGATTGTAATAATTTATTTATTCGTAAAAATTGTAATAATTTCTTTTACGTCCTTTACAACTTAGATGGATGATGTCTTATCCCGTGGTCACGATGGAGACGGTGACGGTCGTGATCCATCTAGGAATCCAAACCACCAATTACGAACCTGCGCTCAATGAGGCGGTAAATGCAAACTTCTATTTATTTAATGTTAACGATTTTAAATTAATTCACAATTATATTCAAACAGAAAAACAAAAAAGAAAATCTCGCGGCGCCACTTCCTTTAAGACTGATGTAGATGCCTTGTCCAAGCTAGGGCACCCTTTACCCGTAGAATTTTCCATATTAGATGACACTAGGAACCCGTGTGGGAAGTACGGGCACCACGTGGCACAAGTGATCGGGGCGATTGCCTGAGAAAATGTCCTGCCCTGTTACCAAAAGCTGGAAAGACGTGCCCGAGGGGATGAAAGAGACAATTTTGCACCGTATCCAGGGGGTGGAGACCAAGTAAAGATTGGCCCGAAATTGAAAAAAAAAATATAAGGAAAAGCCAATCGACTAGGTATAGGGCTTGGAAGTGGGATCTAAAGACAAATTACTACTATAAGAATCTAACACCCTTTGATGTTGACCCGGAAATTTGGAGAAGATGCCGAGTCATGTGAGATGACGTGGACTCCCAGGTATAAAATTTAAATTTTTTAGCGTAACTAATATAAAATATTCGTATTTAATTTCTTAAAGATATATTGAAACATAACCAAACGAAAATTAACAAAGAAAACCGGAAAAAAGAAAAAAAACCGGGCAAGGCTGGATCGAGAAGTTACTCCCAGACTCGGGAGGTCATTTATAAGGTGCAATATTTATTTGTAAAAATAATATTAATCACTTTATATAATTATTAATATATTTGGTTTAAAATTGTGTTATTGAACATCTGAAGATGAAAAAGAAGACGAAAGAGTCGTTGACAAATATGGACGAGGCTACACTGGTGGAGAGAGAGATTCCATATTTCCGGGGGGTTTCGAGTATATGGGCTACGACTCGGAGAATATGAGTGGAGGAACCCAAAATATCAAAAGTGTAATGTGAGTATTCTTTTAAAAACTTTTTAGTCTTATTTTAATTTATAATTATTTTTATTGAAAACTTACTAATAAAGGAAAGTTTCATTTTTTAGAAACTTTCTCATTTTTGGAAACTTTCTAAAAAAAGGAAATTTTCCTATATTAGAAACTTTACCTTTTTTTCGATGCCTTTTAGATTGATTAATCAATAATTATTTTTATTGTCATCTAATAGGACTTTTATCGGGAAAAACTAAAGATGAAGGTCTCCGAGACCCCCGCTATAGACGAGCCCATCTTTGAAGAGCAAATGGATGCCTTCAAAGAAGCAGAGGAAGGGATGGGCCCATCGAAGACAGCTTGGGTATCCCGAGTTGGAATGGTCCACAAGAAAGTCTGTACTTACGAGTCGGATCCATTGGCTAAGCAGAACGAGGAGACACTAAATAACAATGACAGCTGTGAAGAGTTTCGCGCAACTCAAGGTCTTTCTCCTATTAATCCAAATCCCTCATCGTCTACCTCCGCAGCTAGCACTACACGGGGTCATCACCAGATGAACTTTCATGACACAACTATGGAGGCGTTGAATAGCATGAGGTCCCATCAAGGACTTGACCTGATCCCCGTCCCTCCCAGGGAGCGAGAGAAGAACTGAGAGAAAATGAAGATGATAGAAGAGAAGATTCCCCCCTCGGTTGGATGATCCTTAGTTTTATTTGTGATTGTGTTGGTGTTGGTTTGTTTGTTTTGACTTATTTTAACTATATTTCTGATGTTTGACTTTATTATTATCGAATTCTTTAATTATATTTTAATTAAATATCGCTTTTATTAATTAAATATTGTTTTTATTAATATTTGATGTTTTTAATTCATTATTTAACAAATTTGTATAAATTTTAAAATTAAAACATATATAGAAATATAATTTTAAATTAATATTAAAACTTAAATAAAATTGAAATAAAAATCAAAATTAAAATAAAATAATAAATTAATCAAAAAATGAAATAAAAACCAAAAAAAACGGATAGCGACGACTTACTTCGTCGCAGAAAATGGACGGAGTCGTCGCTAGTTATGATATAAAAGAGCGACAAAAAGGTGGTGTCGCTGTCTGACTTGGTCATAGCGACGACCAAAGTCGTAGCTAAAATTGTTAGATAGCGACGACTTTTTTCGTCGCGTTAAAAGGAGTCACTAGCGACAAAATATGTTGTCACCAAATAAACCCAGTCATTAACAGCAAGACCACTGTGTTTCGTCGCAAATATTGTATTTAGCTTCGAATTTCCAGCAACGACTGTTTAACGACGAACTGTCGGCACTAATCGCGTTTAGCGACGAATTTAGCGCTATATAGTGACCACGTGGGTCGTCGCTATCCAGCGCGAATGTAGTAGTGATTTATTATAACTTCTAGACCTTTTGATATTTAATAAAATATTTAAAAAGATTGCATGGGCAATAGCATTCATATATTTTAATTATTTTTCATAAAAGTACATAATTAAATAAAACCTCATATAAGTTTCAATTATGAGATATAAATTATAAAATCTTTTTATTAATTAATCATTCATAAAATTTTGGTAGTTTCAAGTTAACATTTGATTTATGTATACATATATAACGTCCTTCTAGTCTCAAAATTATATTTCTTAATTGATAGGTTTTATTCAACTCAAGAAGGAAAATTTGATAATTGTTTATAATAATAATAAGGTATCTATATTACAAGATAATTTACTAAATAATTAAAAAATATATCATGTGAATATGTTTGTAGAATTAATGTATTGATAATTATTATTAGTATATATTTAATGAGTGATTATTTTAATTATGTCAAAATTCTTGAAAAAAGAAAATTTCGTGTAGTAATTACCCTCTTTACATATATAAAATTCTAATTGATATACAAATGTTATTGAAATAATTTTATAGTCTATTTTTTATAGAGCTAAATTTAATTAATTTACTTTAGTGTAGTATTCGGATAACTCAAAAATAGAAGATAAAGTAGGTAAAATTGTAATTTCATGTTTCATTACGTGTATCAAATTTGACAATAAAAATGTGTCAATCCTTCTTTTCAATATAGCGGTATAAAATTTATACAAAAATAGACATTGAGACAGTAGGTCCAAACAATTCAAAGGAAAGACGTGTACTATGACACACAAAAAATAAAAATTTCATATTTATTCCATTCTGGAAAAAAATAATATATAATATGATTTGCTTATTTGTTATTCAATAAACAATTCACTATATTTAAATATTTTTAATTTCCTTTGTTGTAAAAAACCTTCCTTAGTTGGGATGGTATTTTTGGATTTTCTAAAAAGAAATTTAATTTATTCCTTTTATAGACTTCTTAATATGTCTTCATTATGTATACTAATTACGAACAATCGCATTAAAAATAAAAGAAACGTGTTCGCATTAAGAATGAAAATCACCGACTCATGCTCATCCATCCTAATATGTCCTATATATACTAACTAAGACACCTAACGAAGGACTCAGCAAAACGACATTCTCGGCTAACAATTTCTGCAACACATTATAAGTAAGGTGAATATGTATACTTATATCTTTTTCCATTAAGTATCATTAATTCTATTCAATGTCGATAATATATACTTTGAGTGAATTTATCAGATTTATAGATTTACAACCATTTTTGTAATTTGTGTATAATGAAAAAGGTTTAAAATTGATTAGGTTGATTCATGTTTATTGTTGTTTGTGCATGAATTTGAACTTTATAAACTTGGTGATAAACAATTTTTAATTTTTTTTTCAGACACTTATCATTGTTATGGATACCTCTGGAGGAAACGGTTCTGGAGAGGACCACAATAAGGAATCTCGTATGAACAAGCGAAAGAAGTTGTACCATCGACACTCAACGGAGCAGATCCAACGCCTTGAAGCGTAAGTTCCTATAAAAAGATTTGTTTTATAGTTTACCTTTGATTTATGTAAACTTTTTACATGTGTACTTGCTTATTTTAAAATTAAAACTAAAAACTACATTTATGGTTTATTAAGTTGATCTATTTGGTGATTTACATTTTAATGGTGAACCTCAATCAACATGCCATATCTCTTAAGTTTTGATTCATTAGCACAACTTTATCACAATTTTGGCTACTTAATTTACTTACCAAACATTAGATAAATTTATAAGTATTTCATTTTATTGCATTTTAGTTGCAAGGTTCTAAATTAGACATAAGCTAACATTTTATGTCAAGGTGCTTATATTTTTTTCCTTCAAATTATATATTTGTTAATTTTTTCAAAGATAAATTAAACATAAGAATATTTATTAAGTAATATATTATTTTAATATAGTTTTAATTTTGTATTATAATAAAGTACTTTTTATTAAGAATTAAAATATAATTTGCAAAATTGTATTGATTAATATCAAATAGAAAAATTCTCTACATAGGAGTTTTAGAAAAGTGTTTAATTGTCTAAAACTTATTAATATATGTGTAAAATTAATATAATATTACTTCAACTGGTAATACATGTGTAAAATTAATATATAGGTACTTCAAGGATGTTCCTCATCCAGATGAGTCTCAAAGAAGACAACTAGGACAAGAATTAGGTCTCGAGCCTAGGCAGATTAAATTCTGGTTCCAAAATAAAAGAACACAAGTAAAGGTATTATATATATATTTCTTTTATTTACTAATACAAATAAAAATAATTATATATTTCGTACTAAATTGATAGAAATACTATGTTATTTGTTGGATATTGTAGATTCAAAATGAAAAAGCTGAAAAAAATTATCTTCTCATGGAAAATGAAAGAATACAATGTGAGAACATTGCCCTGGAACATGCGCTGAAGAAAGCCATTTGCCCACAATGTGATGGTCCAGCACACAATGATCTAGACAAATACAGTGAACTGGAGATGTTACAAACTAAAAATTCTCGTATGAAGAATGAGGTAATTTTTATTTCTTTTAATTATAATACTTAATGCCATAAAATTTATCAAATTATGTTATAGTATGCCGGACAGCAGGAACAGTTGACTGGCCTCTCTGACGGTGGCCTCTCCGGTGGCCTTTCTGGAAGCCCCTCCGGTATCCTTTCTGGAGGCCTCTCCGGCAGCTTCTCCGGTGGCCTCTCTGGTGGCCTTTATGGAGGCCTCTCCGGCGGCATATCTGGGAAACATGACTTTAGCTTTCAGAGGCTAACAAATGAAATGGGACCCCCAAGGTCTATTTCACTTTCAGCAGGAATTAGTTTAAGTCCTAGGATGGGATCTTTCCCACTCATTGGTATAGAACAACCATTAGGAAATTTAAGAGGAACTATTATTGCTATTAAAGAGAAACCATTAGGAGATTTAAGAAGCCCTTCCAATGAGATTGAAAATCCAATGGGTAATTTCATAAACCCTCTCCTAAATGGTGAACAACCATATGAGAATTCAAGAAATGTTAATCCTACACAGTATCAGTTCAACAGAATCCTTGACAATGAAAAATCTGCCATCATTGAGTTATGTCTGAGCTCAGTGGATGAATTGGTGAAGCTCGCGAATACGGATGAGCCATTATGGACTAAGTCGCCAATCGATGGGAGATTTCAACTTGTTCGCGATAGTTACGACAAACTCTTTCCTAAAGCTAACCGCTTTAAAACCTCAAGCGCAAGATTTGAGACGTCCAAAGATTCGGGCATGGTTGCAATGAATCCACTACAATTGGTCGACATGTTTATGGATGCGGTAATTACCATTCTTATACTCTAGTAACATGTTATTAGTTGTACACTATTCTACCGATTATGCTTAAATAATTGACAAAATTATTATTCAGGATCAATGGATGAACATGTTTCCTACTATGGTCACCAAAGCCAGCATCATTGACAGAATAGATATCGGGAATATTGGAGGTTTCATGTGCTTGGTAAGCAAACTTAGACATCTTGTTTTTTTTGTTCTAAATACCTTATATATATATATATATATGTATATATATATATATATATATATATATATATATATATATATATATACATATATACATATATATATATATACATATATATATATATACATATATATATATATATATATATATACATATATATATATATACATATATATATATATACATATATATATATATACATATATATATATATACATATATATATATACATATACATATATATACATATACATATATAATATACATATATATATATATATATATACATATATATATATATGTATATATATATATATGTATATATATATATATATATTGTTTCATCTCTATAGTATGCACTAGTATGCACCGTATTGATCTAATTTCTTATCCAAAATAGAAAAAAATTTAAATTGGTACGCAGTACTCTTACATCTCTAAAAATAATTGACCGATCAATTAAACATTGATGAGGCTCTCTTAGAAAAAATTGAGCTTATATTACTAACACAACAAGTTAGATAAAATATATACTTTTTTGGTGTGGGGTGGGGGCGTTGCATAAAATTTGGGGAAGGTAGTGTGTGTGGTAGAGGGGAGGCTTTCTGCTTCTCAATCGGCTACGTGCCTGAGTTTGCAACTGAATAGTATGAAGAATGTGTTCATGATCTAATGTAGTGTCTTTAATTTGTATACCTCAGATGCATGCAAAAATACATATTTTGTCACCTCTTGTGGCAGCACGAGACTTCATTTTTGTACGTCATGTAAGGAAACTTGATCAGACTGTTTGGATAATGGTAGATGTCTCATATGATATCTTCAAAGAGCTTCATGATCCTTCTGCTTCTCGAGCATGGAGACATCCATCTGGATGCGTGATCCAAGACCTCTTTAATGGAAGCTCAAAGGTATACTATGCATTGCCTTTTCTAGAAAAGTACAATTTATTTTTATTAACTCTTGCATATTGTGCCACTAGCTAGCGTATATAATGAATGAGGATCATATATATATATATATATATATATATATATATATATATATATATATATATATATATATCCTACTTTGACCATGATATTTCAGAAATCTTCTAGCGTATATAATGTGTGATTAATTTTAAAATCACATTTTATATTATTAAAATGCCCTTTTAAACACGTGAATAAAATTATCTAGAACATCCAATATCAGTATTTACATGGTAAATTCTTAGCGTATATACTATGCGTGAGTATGAGATCTTACATGTATGATTTAAATTTGTACTAACTGAACAACTTTTGCTTATTATTTTATACCCCATATAAATGCATGAACATAAACTCATCTTATAACCCCTAGATACATATTTTACTTTGATGTTCAAATAAGTTGCACTGATTCCTAGTCTTTTGAATAGGTGACATGGATCGAGAATGTTCATGTTGATGATAAATGTCAAACTCATCTCCTCTATCGCGATTTGGTTTGCGTATCTCAAGCATACGGAGCGAACAGATGGATTGTCACTCTTCAAAGGATGTGCGAAAGGGTTGCATTTTCAATAGGAACATCAAGTTTTCCTAGAGATGGTCTTGAAATAGGTATTCTTTAAATTATTTTAAGTCTAATAGACTCTCGTGACTTGTTTTAGATATTATCTACATTATACTTTAACACAAATGCAATTTTTCAATTATCTAATATATATTTTGATCTTCGTTCTCCATCTTTAATTTACATAACATCCATAGACGGATTAGAAGCACGAAGGAATCTTATGAAACTCTCACACCGTATGGTAAGGAGTTTATGTGAAAACTTATGCCCTGGTGATAAGATTGGTTTTCCAAATATGTCCGAAATAAATATTAGTGGGGTTCGGATTTCTATCCGAAAGAATGAGGAGCCGGGAGCACCCACTGGGCTAATTTTGTGTGCTACTTCATCAATGTGGTTTCCTCTTTCAGTTGAGAAAATATTTAACTTCCTAGTAGATGAAAATGCCAGAGGAAAGGTATATACATTTATCAATGCTATTGATATCATTATTCATGTTAGTTTTGAATAACTATTTCTAATTTTAATGTTGATTAAGATAAACTCTTCCTAATTTACTCATTGCAGTGGGATATCATGGCGAATGGAAATCATGTGGAACCAATTGCGCGCATCGCAACCGGGAGTAACTTTTTAGGAAACAACATATCTGTCCTAAAGGTAACCTTTAATTCTTTTTTAAAATTGTTCATGTTACCCTTATACAATGAGATACATACAATTAGTATTGTAATTTACATTAGAGTTAAACTAATCACACAAAAATATGTAGTTACTACAAACATTCATGATACTAGCTAAATGCTTTCTTTATATGTTTCTTTTTAGCTTTCAACATCTTTTGTTTTCCATATAAGGATAATAATATAGTAGACTTATTTTGGTGAGCTTCGCGTTTCGTACTATACGTTTATATAATTCCGGTATCAATCTTTAAGTATGTCACACTTTTTAAGTAAATTGTGGACTCTTCCTTCAATATCTCATAGAGATTCTATCACCGAAACCTAATGATAAAATTATAATTCACGTTCTTTTAGTTCATTCAAAATACAATAGTTTAAACCAATATACTAAACTTTTTTCATTTCTTAATTAATTATTCAAAATTTTGTATTATATTCTATATTCTTAAGCTATTTGTTTTGTTAGATGAAACAGACAATTGCGGCTAAGGAACACATGTTGCTTATTCAAGAGAGTTTCATTGATAGAGTGGGAGCACTTATAGTCTATACACCTATAGAACCAGGAGCTATTTCTTCAACCGTCCAGCTAGAAGACCCTGATAAAGTGTCAGTCCTACCAACTGGATTCGTTATCTCCTCTGATGGTCGTGGTAATAAGGCACGGAGTGGAAGTGGAGCCTCGGGAAGTTCAAGTGCAAGCAACGCAGGTGGCTCACTTTTGACTGTGTCATACCAAATTCTAGCAAGTGTCGACATTACAAGGCACATAGATCAGGAGCTTGTAGCCTCAGCCCATAGTTTGATCAGCTCAGCAATTCAGAAAATCAAAGCGGGACTAGGCTGCGAATTTGATTGATTTCACAACTGGATTAATTTGTTGTTCGATCTTCTATGACAATGATTAAATACGCCTTCTTTCCTTGGTATTTTTCTTGTATGGCAAGGCAACAATTCCTTTTTATATCGTTATAAGATATTTTCTTTATGGATTATCATCATTGTTTAAATTGTGTCTTTTTGGTCAGCTGCTTTTACTATAATTTACATTTTACTTCTATCGTGATGCATGCTTTTTAGTAATATATTATTGATCATATATTTTAAATGAGTTGCTAGCCTTAAGAGGAAAAACCAGATTTGGAAAGAGATCCAATATTTTCTATAACTATTGTAGAAAGTATGATTTATTATTCTTTGATACTTTATCTGTTTTAGGGTAAAGTGTTACCTTCTAAAAAGTTAGGAGAAAGTGCATGTTGGCACCTATGGTGACTTAGTACGTGCTTCTCAATGATAAGGAGAAAATGAATGAATTATCACTCTTCAAAAGTTGTGTGAAAGATTGCTTTTTCATCGGGAACAGCAAATGTAACTAATCATGATCCGGTTTCCTTTTTCTGTTGAGCAAATATTTAACTTTCCAAAGGAGTAAAAAGCCAGAAGAAATGTATATACATATTTCAATACTTTTTGATATCACATTTCATGTTCTTTCTTACAATGATTACTAGTTTAATTGTTGATTAAAATAGATTTTTCATAATTTACACACTATAGTGGGATATTGGTGGGTCCTTGTGTGGTATAAAATAATGAAATAAAAGCAAAGGAATAAAGGATCCACAGACCGCAAGTGTACGGGTCGTACCAAGTAATAGATAAGTAAATACGGGATTATCGTCTCCACAGGGATTTAAGAAGTTATTCTAAATTTGCGTTCAATATCAGAATAGGTAGTTTTGATTGCTTTAAAAAGATAAACAATAAAGGAGTTTGTTTCTAATTAACTAAATAATAAAAGAGACAATAAAATAAACAATTAATAATTATGCAAGAAAGATAAGGATATGCAAGTATGAATCTATCCTATTGAATCTATGATTCCTAAGAATAAGGGAGAATGGGAAATTTCACAATAGTCGGGAATCTACTATCTCCTAGCCCCCGTCAGGGTGGACCTAGAAGCTATCCTACGGTATTACAAACCCCGTCAGGGCGATTATAAGCTACTTTCAGATGAATACTATTTTACCTCATTGGCTACGTGGTTAGTCAAGCCTGTCGGTCAAATAACGGATACCACGCGTCTATATTCTAGTTCTGTAATTAAACCCCCCTGTCGGATGATCCATACGCCACTATATGGAATAGCCTAATTACTAAAACCTATTTCTAATTAGCTAGGTCAGAAATAGTGAACAAGCACAAGAATATAGTCAATGGAAATTAAGAACCAATTCAATTAAATACTAAAATCCCAGATTCAAAGTAAAACAGAAAAACAATTATCAAAGGTTCATATAATTACAATCCTAAAGAGAAATTATGCATAATAAATCTTCTTGAATAAATAGCTTAGAAATACCTCATAGACAAAATAGATCTAATACTAAATTACCCAAAGAATAGAGATGGAGAAGTGTTGAATTGATGTAGTTAAGCTCTAGCTCTTGCTTCTTCCTCCTCTAGATCCTCTTGATTGCTTCTATGATGAATTAATTGTGTATATTAAGCTTATGTAGCCAAGGGATGATTTTCTAAGGTTTAGAGCTGGTATTTATAGGTGTTAGCAAGCCCTAGGTCGAATTACTTGGAGTGGAAGACAAGGCAAAGACTCTTAAATTCGTAGCCCTAAATTCTAGGAAAGGTAAGATTTTGCTGCTGATTTGATTTGGTCATATCTTTTTCAATACTTATCCGTTTGAGAAGTTCCAATATATGAAACTGCTTGTCTCGGAAAGAGCTTTCTATTGGTGCAGACCATTCGTCCATAATCCACGCCAATCTTTAGGTATGGAATTATCTTTAAAACGTGGCTGGAATTTCAGATTCACAAGGCAGCTTTATCTTTTCCTAATTGAACTCTACTTCCTTCTATCTCCAGATTTCTTCAAGTTCTTCTTTCCTTATCTCCTTAGCATTGATTTAGCATCTAATTTATTTCCATATTATCTCCAAAGCTTCACATTAAATAAATAATTAAACCGCATATGCTTTATAAATAATAAATCATTAAATCAAGACTAGAAATAAGAAAGTGCAATTTAAATTCAGGAAACTCGACTAAACACACTAGAAATATTCTAAGACTTTAATTCTCACTTCTCCTCCTTGGATTGGTTTCTCGTGAAATTTATAAACCTACTAACTTTGCACTAAAAATAAGTAAATTAACGCACAAAAGCTTTATAAATGCAAATAGTCTAATTCCAAGGGGAGAAAGTGTGATATTGCAATTTAAGCACTAAAGTCAATATAAAAAGACCATTTTCATCCTAAAATTATGTCTCCTAAGGGCTTATATTTAGACCAAAAAGGGAGACATCAAGACCCCCAACTCAAACTTGTATCGTCCCGATACAATAAAAACAAAAACATAGGGAAGTCTCTAAAATATCAGCTATATCAATGAAGCACAGGGGAGAAGAAGATAGCAGAATATATGGAATAAACTCAAAGCAACTACTTAAAAAATTTCATGTAATAATATTTACAAACTACATACCTGCACACTTGTCATATCTACAGTCAACACGGCTTGAATTCAAGATTGGATTAGTTTCGCAATGTAAGAAGGAGAGGATCTTTACTCAGTTTACCAAGGAGGCTATAGATTGTTCATCGAACTTCACTAGTATCAAAAGATCCACTTAACTAATCTCTAACGGCTCAATCACTTCTAGATTACATAGCAAAGAATCATAAGGTCTTTAGGGTTGTAATGTTGGCTTAGGGACGGTATGATAAGTATATTTGGATAATTTAGAGTGAGCTTTTGGCTCTCTCCTCACTAGCCATCAACGAATCGCCCTAGAGCTTGAGTTACTCTCGTAAAATGTTCTCACTCAACACAATGAATTCCTTGATGCACAAATTAGCATCCCAAATAACCCAATTAAAGCACTAAGATGTTCATATTAAAATTCCTCTTTGCCGGTCCAAATATATTTTCTTTTCATATCAAATTTTTTTTCTTTTCTTTATAGCTATGATTCTCTTTTTGATATTGAGATATCACGCTATTTTTAATAAATTATGCCTTTTCATAACTTGAGCTCGTAGCTTCTTTTTCATTTACTATTACCCCGGCAAAGGGTTACAATATAATAAACCTGTGAATCATCATCAATATATAGAACAGAGCACACTTAATAAGCTCAAAAATCCCAACCCAATAATAATTCCCATAATTGTGGACCCACCACCCCAAACTCAAGCTCTAAAACAATTGTCTATGCATTGCGATTCGAGTGCGGGTCATATGGAAAAGTCCTATAATCTAAAGGGATATGGCTTATAATGTGGTTAATAAAAAGGCTTTAGAAAGGCTAGAAAGGGCTGAGAAGGATATATAATAATAATAAAATGGACAGCAGGCTAAAAGGCAACAAGGGGCTTATGAAAGAACCGCCTTAATCACTTTCTAAACTATGCAATTTCGTCATTCTCTTACCTTTAGCACGTTCATTAAATGGGTTCATCAACTAGCTTGGATCTCACGACCTACACACCACTCATGGCTCCCTGAGATCGAACATACTTTCTATCGCATTCTAACTAATCTTTTCTTTACTATCAATGTGTGTTTTCCTGCAAATACTCAAAGCATACAAAATAAAGCAGCTCATAAACATACTACTTTCTATCATCAACTTACTAAGCTTATGCTTTCAAGCTATTAAACCATTCTACATCTAATCCATCTCTTAAAAATTTCAAATTTTTCAAATTTCTCTAAAAAAACAGTAAATCACATAAAAATGGAGATGAGGGACAACGAATCCCCACCCCCAACTCAAAAATGAGTCGTGTCCCCACGACTCGAAAAGACTCAATAAAATAAAAATAGAAAAAAGTGCATATAGAGAAATGGTAAGGAAGAAGGAAAACATACTCTTCGAGGCTATTGCCTCGCTTGATTAATACCCAAGATAGGGTGCAGTGAATTACTTGTATGTAAACTCCATGTATCACCGATTTCGCCTTCCCTTACATCCTCTTGTGCTCCATCCCAACCAATCACACTCTAGAAATCTCTTGTATATCTTCTTCCAACACCCAATACCTTGCCTTGATACTTCATCTCCCTTACACTTGATAAAATCTCCATCATCTCTTTATCATCTCTTTTGACCCCCAACTCAAAGCCTTGAACACTCTTGAAATTTGTAACTCTTGATTATAGGTGGAACAAGCTTTATTTGGATTAGGAAAGGTCTTAGGATGATAATTCTCTATGTGGGTAAGATTGAATCAAGCTTTGGTCATATGGGTTTTATGGAAGAAGATTTTAAAATTCATGGTTTTGATTCTTGGGTTTTAGGCGTTTTGATATGATTTGGGTGATTAAAACTTCTTTGTAATGATGTAGGGAAGGATTTAGATTTGAATTCATGGTGATTTGGTTGTGTTTTGATGGTTGGTGAATGTTTGAATGAGCTTTAATGGAGTTGGGAGAGGTTTGGAGAAGAAAAAGAGGCTTAAGGTTTAGTAAATTCAGACTAATAAGAATTAACCCTCTTGTTTAAGCTTGAAAACCTATTTTTCTCTCTCCAGCAGCGCCGTGCGGACCATCCCTGCGGACTAGGGGGTGCACCGCAGGGGTACACCGCACCTTCTGATGCTCCCTTCGTCAAAATACCCGTGATAGCTCCCCCGTGGCACGTGTTGGCTCTGCGGTATAGGGTCCGGTATACCGGACCTATCAGCTCGATTTTTTTTTTCTTTTCTGCATGAAACACGTGGCAGCTACCGTGGCACGGGTTTCTTCACTGCGGTGCACCGCGGATATGCTCCGGTATACCGCAACGATGGTCAGATTTTTCTGAAATTTTTTGTTTTCTCTCCCGAACTCGATTCTCTAGTACCTAAGCATCAAAAACACTAATACCTTCCTCAATAATGCACTATCAACTAAAAAAAATACGTAAACTAAATAATATACACTAACAACTAAACTAAGAAAGCAATTAAAGTTTGGGGTGTCTCCCAAGAGCACTTTTATTTAACGTCAATTAAAGTTTGACGGGTTACCTCCATTATCCCTTGATTATGTAACCTCCCCAGCAGTGGGTGAGGTTATGTATGTCTAAAGTTCGCGTCCTTTGACCTCTCGAAGGTTGTATCTCTATTAATTTTGGTGTCACTACTCGAGTAACAAAAAATGGTCCCATCCACTCATTTTTGAAACCTCGTGGCCTATTCTCTTGTTTGGAGGCTTTCCAAGCAACCATGGTTCCGACCCCAAACTCATCTTTAGCTCTCTTCTTCACAGGTTCATGGTGGTGGTCCTTCTCTTTAACCTCTTTAGATACTTCTGGAACAATGGGGAACTCAAGTGGCTCCTCCTCTAGAATTTTGTCTAAAACAAGGGATGTTTCAGAGCTTTCTTTTGTTATGAGGGCCACGCTTTCAATCTCGATCTCTACACTCGCATTCTCCTTTGTTTCCGGAATAGCTTCTATGAATACTTGTTGCGGTGTGAGTTCTTTTGTATTACTTTCAAGCATTTGGGTGTAGGTTTTGTCTTTACACACCTCTACAAATGCTTTATCGATGTCACCGTTTGAATGATTCGTCGTTATTGGATTAGGAGGTGACATCAATGGAGTACTAGGTGGTGAATCCATCCTAGTCTCTTCTTCTTCTATCTCTTTTGTAACCAAGACCTCAATATTTAATTCCTCTAAATGTGGCTTGGCTGGGTTTTCCATGGATGTAATCGTCCCTTCACAAGGTGTAAATTCAATTTCGACTCCATTACCAACAATTGACTCATCTATGCTTAGCGTGGTTGATTCTTCTATTGTTGGAATCTCTAGTTCACTAGGTGCAACTTGTGGCGATTCCACTTCCTCCTCTTCTTGAAGGCAAAACTCTGTGGCTACATCGAACCAAACATCGCTATCAATTTGAATGGCTTCATCATCTAAATTTGTACTTTAGCCTGTTTGCATAGATGGTACTTGTTGTAATTGCTCAATTGTTTCTGTGAGTCGCGTCACTCATTGCTCCATTAATTGATGATGTTGTTGCATGACTTGCACCAATGATATGATAGAATCGATTTTCGCATCACTCGTTACTATATGATCCATTGTGGCCTTCATGAAAC
The DNA here is from genome assembly GCA_029959085.1 of Nemophila menziesii. NCBI lineage: Eukaryota > Viridiplantae > Streptophyta > Magnoliopsida > Boraginales > Hydrophyllaceae > Nemophila > Nemophila menziesii. The sequence continues at coordinate 6,474,886 of JARWIR010000032.1, forward strand.
AATTGAGGGAGTCCTCCAACTTCCTGAGCCTGTCATAATGATCAGTCAAGCTCTTGCATGTCAAGTCCATGAATTTGTGTACTAGCATATAACAGGTCGGTTTTGGGATTGTCTCTTGATAGAGGGAAATCTCCATACCTAAAGAAAAACCTGAAAGAGACTAAAACAAAACAAACGTAAAACTGAAAACAACTAAATCTACTAACCTAACTTAAACACAAAATAAAATAACCGCTTTAAATCCCCGACAGCGGCGCCAAAAACTTGGTGGGTCCTTGTGTGGTATAAAACAATGAAATAAAAGCAAAGGAATAAAGGATCCACAGACCGCAAGTGTACGGGTCGTACCAAGTAATAGATAAGTAAATACGGGATTATCGTCTCCACAGGGATTTAAGAAGTTATTCTAAATTTGCGTTCAATATCAGAATAGGTAGTTTTGATTGCTTTAAAAAGATAAACAATAAAGGAGTTTGTTTCTAATTAACTAAATAATAAAAGAGACAATAAAATAAACAATTAATAATTATGCAAGAAAGATAAGGATATGCAAGTATGAATCTATACTATTGAATCTATGATTCCTAAGAATAAGGGAGAATGGGAAATTTCACAATAGTCGGGAATCTACTATCTCCTAGCCCCCGTCAGGGTGGACCTAGAAGCTATCCTACGGTATTACAAACCCCGTCAGGGCGATTATAAGCTACTTTCAAATGAATACTATTTTACCTCATTGGCTACGTGGTTAGTCAAGCCTGTCGGTCAAATAACGGATACCACGCGTCTATATTCTAGTACTTTAATTAAACCCCCCCCCCCCCCCCCCCCGTCGGATGATCCATACGCCACTATATGGAATAGCCTAATAACTAAAACCTATTTCTAATTAGCTAGGTCAGAAATAGTGAACAAGCACAAGAATATAGTCAATGGAAATTAAGAACCAATTCAATTAAATACTAAAATCCCAGATTCAAAGTAAAACAGAAAAACAATTATCAAAGGTTCATATAATTACAATCCTAAAGAGAAATTATGCATAATAAATCTTCTTGAATAAATAGCTTAGAAATACCTCATAGACAAAATAGATCTAATACTAAATTACCCAAAGAATAGAGATGGAGAAGTGTTGAATTGATGTAGTTAAGCTCTAGCTCTTGCTTCTTCCTCCTCTAGATCCTCTTGATTGCTTCTATGATGAATTAATTGTGTATATTAAGCTTATGTAGCCAAGGGATGATTTTCTAAGGTTTAGAGCTGGTATTTATAGGTGTTAGCAAGCCCTAGGTCGAATTACTTGGAGTGGAAGACAAGGCAAAGACTCTTAAATTCGTAGCCCTAAATTCTAGGAAAGGTAAGATTTTGCTGCTGATTTGATTTGGTCATATCTTTTTCAATACTTATCCGTTTGAGAAGTTCCAATATATGAAACTGCTTGTCTCGGAAAGAGATTTCTATTGGTGCAGACCATTCGTCCAGAGTCCATGCCAATCTTTAGTTATGGAATTATCTTTAAAACGTGGCTGGAATTTCAGATTCACAAGGCAGCTTTATCTTTTCCTAATTGAACTCTACTTTCTTCTATCTCCAGATTTCTTCAATATCTTCTTTCCTTATCTCCTTAGCATTGATTTAGCATCTAATTTATTTCCATATTATCTCTAAAGTTTCACATTAAATAAATAATTAAACCGCATATGCTTTATAAATAATAAATCATTAAATCAAGACTAGAAATAAGAAAGTGCAATTTAAATTTAGGAAACTTGACTAAACACACTAGAAATATTCTAAGACTTTAATTCTCACTTCTCCTCCTTGGATTGGTTTCTCATGAAATTTATAAACCTACTAACTTTGCACTAAAAATAAGTAAATTAACGCACAAAAGCTCTATAAATGCAAATAGTCTAATTCCAAGGGGAAAAAGTGTGATATTGCAATTTAAGCACTAAAGTCAATATAAAAAGACCATTTTCATCCTAAAATGATGTCTCCTAAGGGCTTATTTTTAGACCAAAAAGGGAGACATCAGATATCATCGCGAATGCAAATCCTGTGAACTTTATTGCAAGCCTTTCAACCAGGACAGAGTATTTTGGAAACAACATATCTGTCGAGCATGTAACCTTTAATTAACCTGTTCATTATATTTTATACAATGAGTAACTTACAATTATCATTACAATATATATAATAGAATTAAGCTAATTTCTCTAAGATCTAGTTGAAGGAGGAATTGTGGTTTAGTTTGAGGTATTGATCAACAACCTTCAACATATAGCAAAGTCGTCTGACATGCAACAAAAATATGTAGTTGATACAAATAATCTTCATTTGAATTTTCTTCTTGTCAGGTTTTTTTAAGGTATTTAACTTATGTATCGATCTTGATCATATAGGTAGCCACTTTATCAATAAATAGGAAGTTCTTCATTTACGACCTTATAATGTTTCTATCACCAAAACCTATTTATATTGTTATATAATTAATGTTCTTCAATTTCTATCAAAATACAACCGACTAAAACCTTTAAAGTTAACTGGTTTAGTTTCCATCTAGAAGCCACCTAGGCACGCAAGGGGCCTGCTAGAGGCCAATTGAGTCATTTTTGTAAGGTAAGCTATCAATCTAGCGCCTAGGCGTGCCGCCTAGATCGATTTATTAAACTAATGCAATTATTAAATCATGGTTGATCGAATTGGATTTTAAGCCAGGGATGCAATTCTCAATTAAGAAAAATATTACTTCTTACTTTTTAATGATTTAATAGCACTAATCAACTTGGTTGGATATTCAAAGAAAATTAGTTCTTTTCCTTTCACTATAATGTAAATGATAACACATGTTTAGATATGATTTATTTCATATTGATAGTTAACTCTAAAATGGTTTCACGGGATGAACAACATTTGTCTATTCACACTTGGGATAAATTTGTTAGTTCTACCAACATATTTTAGTGATTATCAACAAATTCTATTTAAAATCCAACATTTTGAACAAAAAATAGTTATTTAAAATCTAACGAAAAAATCAATGACAAAATGTTATTATGGAAGGTTCAAAACATAATAACTAAATTAATGTCAAAATTTTGGCAAATGAAAATATAAAGAATTGTGTTACGGAGAAATAACATCCTAGTATAGAATCCTTAGATATGTGATTGGTAAGCATATGATATTTCAAAATAATGGATCTATTGTTCAGGAAACAATATATTCGATCTCTCTTTTATATGATTTAATTTTAGCATCATCATCATGTTATCTCATACATGGAGGTTTTAAACACCACTCAAATTGTCTATTTCTCCTAATTATTTATTTTCTCTCTTGCAATATTTGGTGACACGTATGGGGTGATATAAGGGTGAAAAAAATGGATGATATATAGAAATACTCTTATACAAGTATGTGAAATAAATAAATGAAGAGATTGCTCTGGAAACTGGGTAGAATCATCATCAATCTCATCTCTAAGTGATCGGCTCATAGACGACTATACTACCATGCATATTTGGTTGAAGTCATATCTTGATATCTGGACAAGTTTGGGTAGATGATTGAGGCAGGAAATCATATGCATGAATCCACTAATGTGTGACTCAAGTAAATAACAACTGAGTTTGTTTTACTGAGCTTAAAAATAATGTAATTTATAAGTTAATCTAGAATTTCTTTTTTTTAATATTGGCCAAATCTTTTTTGGCGACTCGGATTTTTTTGCATTAGAACTTCTTTTGTTAAGATTAATATTTATTGCTGGAGTTACTTTTTTTTTTATCTTTTGTACTTATTTCTATTTGATTTTTGGTTCTACTTATTCTATAAGTCAGATCTTTCATGTTGTAGAATGTAGAGCCAGTGGAGTCCTACTTCAAATCAATACTCGATAACTTGCCAAATTAATGTGTGACTTTGTTAAGATTGTAAAGTTCTCTTGGGCCAGTCTTACTGTGTGAAATTCTCAGGGATTTTTCCACTTAATATTTACCTTGTATGTTCTTTTTGATATTACACCAACTCGTTGGGTTTTTCATTCTTCAAATATTGATATGTGAAAAAATAAAAATTAACCGAAAATATAGTTTTAACCATATATCTGTACAAACAAGGAACTTTCTTACATGTGGGCCCCAAAATGATCTCTATGTTGTTGGGGGACCGTTGTTACATAACTCTTTGGGGACTATTTCCCGGTGCCTCTCCTGAGCATTTTTCGTGGACCAGAAAACTATACGTCCTCAAACATTTTGTTATTTTCTAAACTTTAGATATCAAAATAAACGAATAAATCTGCCCGTTAAAAAAATTAATTTGTTTGAATATTTTACCAACTGGAACAACCAAAAATGAGAGTTATTGGGCTCCGTGGTGGTTCCCGTCCTCACCAATTCCTTTGCGAGATCACGAAAAGACATCATGATATGCAGCTCACATAAATATTCTAAACACAAATCAACATATAAAGCGCTTACAGTTCTTGTTTTTAACAATTTAAGGACAAAATTGCAGGTTTGTAGAAATCCTAGGGGCTGTAGTGCAAATTTCTATTTATTAGGGACATAAGGATTTTTTTAACAATTTTGGGACTGAATTGACAGCTTTTTAAATACTTAAGGGCTCAAGTGTAATTTTTAGTATATAATTTTCTTATTTCAACTAAAGAACCTATATGCTCATATATTATTAAAAATTTGCACTATATTTCTCTAAAGTTTGCAACAATTTTGATATATGTTCATAATATATGTTTATGATATGAGAAATTTGCACTGCAAGTCCAAAATTATGCAAAAAATGCACTATAAGTCCCTGATTTCCTAGAATTATTATACAATTCTTGATTATGTAAAATTTGCATCATAAGGCCCTTATTATCAAAACATTTCAGAACATATCCCTAATTATGAAAAAAAATGCCCTATAAGTTCTTGATTATGCCAACAAAACATTTTTAAGTCCATGATTATTCTAAAAATGCATGATAAGTACCTGATTATGCAACAAAATGCATGATAAGTCCCTGATTATGCACAAACATTAGCTATAAGTCTATGATTATTCATATAATGCACTGTAAGTCCTTGATTAAGAAAAAAATTCTATAATTCTCGATTATGCAAACCAGACACTATATGACCCCCATTATGCTAAAAACTACCCTATAAGTCCATGATTATGGATAAAATTCACTAAAAGACCATGATTATTGAAAAATACACCTGAATTCACTATTTATGAAAATATGCACAAGTAACTAATTTGCTAATGATTACCTGATTGTGATAAAACGTTGTATTATAGGTCCCTGCTTATGCAAAAAAAAATACACTATAAGTCTCTAATTATGCAAAAAATTCACTATAATATGTTGACAAAAATTGCACTTCAGAACATATTCCGTATCAAATTGCACCTCATAACCTATTTGAAATCACAATTTCACCTCAAGCCCTATTCAAAATCACAATTACAATAAATAAACAGAACTAAGGGTTAATATTGACCACGATCGTGGTGTAAAGGTTTTTAATGGCTAACTAATCATGGTCATTTAAAAAAAAAATTAATATCGTAATTTATATTGAAAAATATATTAGCTACCACGCGTGGTCAGTGTTTCTGACAACTATAGTTTAGCTATTGAGTTACTTAATTCACTTAGTTGATTAGTTTGTTACACTAAAAGACAAATAGGTTGTTATAGAGAATAATAGTACAGGTGTGGTGTATTGAGTCTGGCTGTAAACACCTCACCACAATTCTCTATATCTTGTACTATTTCCATAACAATCAATATACATTATTTCATATCATTTACTTAAAATCATAACATGGCATCAGAGCCAATGAGAAGCTCTTATGAAGCTTAAATTTTTTTTTCCGCCATTAATGGTGTTCTTCATTAGCTTCGCTTCTCTTCTATAAATCGATCCTCTTCCACTTTCTTATCTTTTATGGCGTCGTCTTTTTCGACTCCTTCTTCTCCTCATATTACATCTAGTTCCTCAATTCCTGTTGGCCTTCTTCTCCTTCGTCAAAACTGGAGCAACTTAGTACAGGTCAAGCTCGATTCATCTAACTATGTGTTATGGCGGTCTCAAATTGAGGTTGTCCTTGATGCTCATGGTTACTTGGGTCATTTAAATGATTCTGTTACTACGCCTTTGTCGTCTGATCCGATGTTTGCGACATGGTTGATAGAGGACCAACAACTCAAAGTCTCTTTGTTATCGTCAATGATTCCATCGATTTTGTCTCAGGTGGTTCGATTGTCTCGTGCTGGTGATGTCTGGAGTAAATTAGAAGAGACATTCATCACTCAATGCAGAACTCATGTTCATCAACTCAAGATGAAACTCTGCAATATTAAAAAAGGTGACCTTAAAATGAGTGATTATTTAGCTTCTATTCAATCTATTTGCGATGATCTTGAAACGGCTTCCGAAGCTCTTCCCTTAGAAGATATTATTATGTATACCCTTAAAGGTTTACCTGCTGAATACAATCAATTTAAATCAAGTATACGAATAACTAATGCTCATTCTACTCCTATTAGTTTTCATTCTTTGGGTAGCTTATTAGTTTCAGAGGAGCTTCATATGAATATGACTGAACAATCTGAAACTAATGTTCAATCTCATACTGCTCTTTATTCGAATTCATCTTCCTCTACACATACTCGAGGCCGTGGTTCAAATCAAAGAGGTCGAGGCCGTGGTTTCTTCGGTAGAGGTCGTGGTGTACATTCTTATGCATCTTCAAATTTGGGTGTTCAATCCTCTGTTTCTCAGAATGGTGTACACTCTTCTTTGCCTACATGTCAAATTTGCTCTAAAATTGGGCATAATGCTTTGGATTGCTGGTATCGTACTGATTTTTTACTTTTTCTTCACCAAGATCCAATCGTATTGCTTTGGCTGCTCAAGCTCATACACAATCTTCAGTACAGTCCTCACATAATTCTCAATCATCACCTTCAACTTCTTATGATGCTGAACAATGGTTTTTGGACTCAGGTGCAAATAGTCATATTACAAATGATCTCAATCTTCTTCACAGTTCATCTCCATATCAAGGAGGTAATAATGTTTCAGTTGGTAATGGTGCTGCTCTTGAGATTGCCAATACAGGTCATAGTAAGCTTCTTACACCCTCTACTGTTTTTAACCTTAATTCCATTCTTCATGTTCCTCAAATTTCTTCTAACCTTTTATCTATTTCTCGTTTTACACTTGACAACAATTGTTCTATAACTTTTAATGCTTCCTCTGTGTCTATAATTGATAATCATTCAAATAAACTTCTATTTCAGGGCCCTTGTAGAGATGGTCTGTACCCTATCTCTTTTCCTGGTGGTGGTTCAGTGTCTTCTTCTTCAAGTTTTCTTTGTTTATCTTCCAAGTCTCAAGTCTCTTCTGCTATGATTTGGAATTTTCGGTTGGGTCATCCTTCAGCAAATGCCTCTTCTATTTTAGCACCTCTATTAGAAACTAAACTAAATTTTCATGGTGTTGATTGTGTAGCTTGTTCAGTGTCTAAAGCTCATAAGTTACCATTTACTTCGTTTGTAACTAAGAGTTTAACACCTTTTACTCTTATTCATTCAGATGTATGGGGACCTTCTCCTATTAACTCTTGTTCTTCCTTTAAATACTATGTAATTTTCATTGATGACTTTAGCAAATTTTCTTAGGTTTATCCTTTGAAGTCCAAATCAGATGTTCTTTCTGTGTTTCAAACATTTTATAAAATGGTTCAAACTCAATTCAATAAATCAATTAATATTTTGCGCACAGATAATGGAGGTGAATATTTGAATAAAGCCTTCTCTTTATTTCCTTAATCACATGCTGTGATCCACCAAACTAGCTGTCCTCACACTCCTGAGCAAAATTGAGTGTCTGAGAGGAAGCACAGACATTTGATTGAAACTGCTAGAACTCTTCTTAGTCATAGTTCTATGCCACCCAAGTATTGCTTGAAGCTTTAGCTTCTTCCATCTATCTTATCAATCTTTTACCATCTTCAAACTTAGCCAATCTCAATCCTTATGAATCATTGTATCAAATCAGTCCTTCTTATAAACATCTTAAGGTTTTTGGTTGTCAATGTTTTCCTTGGCTTAAACCTTATGTCTCACATAAATTAGCTCCTAAATAAATCTCTTGTGTCTTTATGGGATATTGTAACTTCTCAAAAGGTTACAAATGCCTTGACTTAAATTCTCAGAAAATATATATATCAAGACATGTATCTTTTAATGAACATGTTTTTCCCTTTGCTTCTTCTTCTCAATCATCAATATCATCTTCTTCCAATGGCGAGCCTTCATCCTTTTTTGATTTATTCAATTTCAATATTAATCCACATTCTTTATCTCACCCCTTTGATCCAATTCTCCCATCACCTCAACCTTCAGTTGAGTCATCATCTACTTCATCCTCAAATTCATCTACACCATCACCATCTCCATCTTCTCAAGCTTCTCATATACAAACACCTTTGATACGCCACCCTATGATTACTCGTAGACAAACAGGATCCTTAAAACCATCCTATAAATGTCAACACACTCTTGAATCCTCTTCCCTTCCAGTTGAACCTAATACATATAAAGAAGCTTCTATGTTATCTTGTTGGCAATCTGCTGTGCAGGTTGAATATAATGCTTTACTTGATCAACACACATGGACTTTAGTTCCACCACCGCTTGGGAGATCGCCTATTTCATGTAAATGGGTTTATAAGGTAAAACGTAAAGCTGATGGATCAATTGCGAGGTATAAATCACGTCTTGTTGCTCATGGTTTTTTACAAGAATATGGATTAGATTATACTGAAACGTTTAGTCCAGTAGTTAAGCATCAAACTGTTAGAGTAATTCTCTCTTTAGCAGCCTCTTATGATTGGGATATTAAACAATTGGATGTTTCAAATGCCTTTTTACATGGCACACTTGATGAAGAGGTTTATATGATTCAACCTCCTGGATTTGTTAATGCTCAACATCCTAATTATGTATGTAAACTTAATCGCTCCTTATACGGTTTAAAACAAGCTCCAAGGGCTTGGTATCAATTACTTCCTACCTTCTTAACTACCCATGGTTTTCAATCAAGCTCTGCAGATTCTTCCATGTTTTTTAAAGGTTCAAGTTCATCTTTAACTATTATACTTGTTTATGTAGATGATATACTAGTTACTGGAGCAGATAATGCTGCTATTTCTACTATCATTGCAGCTCTAAAAACATGTTTTATGATGAAAGATCTTGGGAATCTTTCTTATTTTTAGGTCTTGAAATTACAAGATCAAATAACTCTATCTGTGTAAATCAATCATCTTATGCTCAATCTATTCTTCAAAAGGCTGGTTTGAGTGATTGTAAGCATAGTTCAACTCCTACACCAAGTAAATATACAGTTAAAATAGAGCATGATCTACTTCCTTATGAAAATCCTACTCATTTTCGAAGTATCACAGGAGCTCTGCAATATTTGACCATTACTAGACCTGACATTACTTATGCGGTTAATCAAGTATGTCAAACTATGCACAGTCCTACGAATTTAGATTATGCTGCTTTGAAGAAACTTTTGCGTTATGTTAAAGGCACTCTACACTATAGCCTTTCTTTCAAAGGTTCTTCATCTACAATTCGTGCTTTCTCTGACTCTGATTGGGCGAGTAATATATCTACTAGACGTTCTACAACGGGTTATTGTATATTTTTGGGTGATAATTTAATCTCTTGGGGTTCTAAGCGACAAACCACTGTATCTCGATCATCCACTGAAGCTGAATATCGAGCTTTAGCCTATGTTTCTGCAGAAATTAAGTGGTTAACATATATGCTCACGAGTTTAAAGATTAATATTATTACTCCTACTATTTCGTGTGATAATATGTCAGCTATAGCTTTAGCTTCATACCCGATATTTCATTCACGAACACGTCATATTGATATTGATTTTCACTTTGTTCGTGAACAGGTACAAAGTAAATTACTTAATCTCCTCTTTGTGCCTACTCAATCTCAGCTAGCTGATGTTTTCACTAAGGGTCTCTCTTCTTCTCTCTTCTCCTCACTTGTTAGCAAGCTTCCCCTTCTTAAACGAGGCTCATCTTGAGGGGGGATGACAACTATAGTTTAGCTATTGTGTTACTTAACTCACTTAGTTGATTAGTTTGTTACACTAAAAGACAAATAAGTTGTTATAGAGAATAATAGTACAGGTGTGATGTATTGAGTCTTGCTGTAAACACCTCACCACAATTCTCTATATATTGTACTATTTCCATAACAATCAATATACATTATTTCATATCATTTACTTAAAATCATAACAGTTTCTCCCTCATTAAATAAAACAAGGTGGCCGACACAAATTTGGTGGCCAAATTAACAGTGTGTTGTCATAAGGGGGTGAGTGAGGGCAAAACTTGAATATGTTTAAGTACGGTTGCACACATGTGATGTTTCACATTGATCACCTTCCTATAATTAATAATAAATTATTTGATGCATAGAACCACTTATAAAGATATCGGAGTTTTATGCGCAAGTGGAAGTAGTTGGGAGCCTAGATTTTTTGAATTTTATTTATCAATATAAAAAATTACTAGCTTATTTATTTTTAAATCAACGCCATATATTAGAAATAATAAGAAAACACATTTGAAAAAAAAAAACTAAAAAAATTATATATTACATTTCGGATATATAATTTAGACAATTTAGATGAATGATAATCGATTATATTAGAATATATTTCTTGTATTTATGTACTTTTTAAAATAGTTTTATATACTTCTTTTCTGTTAAAAAATACAATTTTTCAATATTTTGTATTTTGTAAATGAGTTTTAGCCGCTACACCTCCTAGATGCCTGTCTTGGTCCATCTAGAAGCCACTTAAGTATGCTTAGGCACGTCAGGGACTGCTAGAGGCCACTTGGATAATTTTTTTAAGGTAAGCTATCATCTAGCGCTTAGACATTGCCGCCTAGATCGAATTTATGAACTAATGCGATTATTAAACCATGGTTGATCGAATTGGATTTTAAACCATGGATGCAATCCTCAAGAATTTAGGAGAAATATTTCTTCTTACTTGTTCATGGTTTAATAACATTGATAAAATTGGTTGGACATTGAAAGAATTTTTTTTCACTATAATGTGGATGATAACAGATGTTTAGATTTGATTTGATTTTATATTGATAGTTTAGCTTTAAAATGGTTTCATTGGATGAACAACATTAATCTTTTCACTTTGGATAAATTGGTAAGTTCTATTGACTAATGTTATTTAAAATCCAACATAAAAATCAATGACAAATATGTTATTATGGAAGGTTCAAAACAAAATCTATAAATTATTGTAAAAATTGTGAAAAATGAAAATATGAAGAATTGTGTTACGAGAAAATAACATTCTAGTATAGAATCCTTAGATATGATTTGTAAGCATATGATGCTTTAAATTAACGGGTCTATTGTTTAGGCAATAACATCTTCGATCTCTCTTTTATATGATTTGATTTTTCTGTTACCATCATACTATCTATATGTGAAGGTTTCAAACGCCAGCCAAATTGTCTATTTCTCCTAATTTTTTATTTTCTTTATTGCCACATATGGTGATACATATGAGGTGATATAAGGGTGAAACAAAAAAAGAAGATATATAGAAATACTCTAATAGAAGTATGTGAATAAAAGGAATGAAGAGATTGATCAGGAAATTGAGTAGAATAATCATCAATTTCATCTCTAATTGATCGGCTCATAGACGATTGTACTCTATGTGGATGACTCGACTATCATGTAATATTTGGTTGCGGTGTAACGGCGGGGAAGATCTCATATCTTGACAGCTGAACAAGATTGGGTAGATGTTTGAGGCATGAAATAATATTCATGAAACCACTAAGAGTAAATAAAAACTTAGCTTGTGTTATTGCACTAGAGCCTATGGAGTCCTAGTTCAGATCAATACCCGATAACTTTCCATATTAATGGGTGACTTTATTAAGATTGTCGAGTTCTCTTGGGCCAGTATTTCTATATGAAATTCTCAGGGATTTTTCCACTTGATATTTACCTTGTACGTTCTTTTAGATATTACACCAACTCGGTGAGTTTTCCATTCTTCGAATATTGAATAACATTGTGAAAATATAAAAATTAACTGAAAATCTAGTTTTAACGAGATATCTGTACAAATAAGGATCTTTCTGGCATGTGGCCCCAAACATGATCTCCATGGTGTTGGGGGACCTCCGAGCACTCGTGATAGTAGTATGGAATGCATCCTTATCGTGTTCTCGATAACATATGAAAAATTCTATTCATATTCCGTGAAGGGGTTCCATGTACATCGTTGGTATATAGCTCTTTGGGGACTATGTCCATGTGCCTCTCCTAAGCATTTTTCGAGGACAAAAGAACTATACATCCTCAAACATTTTATTATTTTCTAAGCTGTAAATATTAACGCAAAATAAACAAATAAATATGCCCGTTAGAAAAATTAATATGTATGTACATTTTACCAAAACTGGAACAACAAAAAATGAGAGTTATTGGGCTCCCTGGTGGTTCCTATCCTCACCAATTCCTTCACAGGATCACGACATGACATCGATCATGATATGCCGCTCACTTTAATAATCTAAACACAAATAAACATATATTCTGCTTAAATTTGCAGGTTTTTAGAATCCCTAGGGGCTATAGTGCAAATTTATACTTATTAGGGATATAATGATTTTTATTAACAATTTAGGGACTGAATTGTAATCTCTTAAAATACATAGGGGCTCAAGTGTAATTTTTAATATATAATTTCTTATTTAAACTAAAGAACCTATATGCTCATATATTATACAAAAATGTTCTATATTTCTGACGTCTCCCTATTTGTTCTAATTATCCCCGTGGAGACATCCTTTTAGGTGAATACTTGACTTATTTGATGGACTTTTATGCTTACTTGTCATATTACACTTTCTCCCCTTGGAATTTTACTATTTGCATTTTTAGATCTTTTGTGCGTTAATTTGACTATTTTTAGTGCAAAGTTAGTAGGTTCTTGAATTTCATGAAAGACCAATCCAAGGAGGAGAAGTGAGAATTAAAGTCTTAGAGTATTTTTAGTGTGTTAGGAAGTATTTGACTCGAGTTTCTAATTTTGGAGTGCACTTTCCTATTTCTAGTCTTGAATTATGGATTTATTATTTTTAAAACATATGCGGTTTAATTATTTATTTATTGTGAAGCTTTAAAAAATATATGGAAATTAATTAGAGACCAAGTCAAGTCAAAGAAGTAAAGAAAAGAGATATACATGGAAATAAGAAGACTAAGGAAGGATATATGCAAGGAAGGAAAAGATAAAGTTGCCAGATAAATATGAAATTCAAACTACGTTTCAAAGACGAGCTCATAACTTAATATTGGCTAGGAATTTTGGAGGATGGTCTGCACCAATGGAAAGAGCTTTCCGAGACAAGCGGTTTCGACTATTGGAACGCATCAAACAGATAAGTATTGAAGGAGATATGACCAAAACAAATAAGCAGCAGAATCTTACATTTCCTAGATTTTAGGGCTACGAATTAAAGAATTCTTGACTTGACTTCCACTCCAAGTAAATTCGACCTAAGGCTTGCTAACACATATAAATACACCCCTTAACCTCCTCTTTTCACACAATTCAGAGAATTACACAAGAGGCTTAAGGTTTTCAAGTCAGAACAAGAAGGCAAGGACAAACTAGAGCTGGGAGAATCATGTTCCTCCAACAACAGTCATCCTACCCTTTAGGTTATCAATTTATCTTTTGTATTTGAACATGAATTCCTTCTATTTATTTTCAGTCAGTTTTATCATGAGCTAAATTTCCATATACTTGAAAATCGCATTAAAGGGATGAACCTTAATTAATTAATCTATGTTTTGAATTTGGGATTGTTATGATTTAAATTGAATTGAGTTTTATATATTGGATATTACTTTGTTTTCATTACTATTTCTTTTAGGAACAACTAGAAATAACTTTTAGTATTCGGGCTATTCACTTTAGTGGCGAAGTGATCATCCGACCGGGGGGGGGGGGGGGGTTGAATACAGACTTAGGTAATACCCGTGTAATGTCCGTTACTGACCGACATGCTTAACTAGTTACATAGCCAAAGAGGTAAATTCATATCATCCGAAGAGGCATATTCGCCCATACAGGGGTTTATAGTACTTTAGGATAGCTCCTAGGTCCACCCGACAGGGGGCTAGGAGATATTAAAGTCCCGACTAGTACTATAATTCCAATTCTACCCTTAAAGATAACATAAATTATATTGATTAAGTGAATTTCTTGCGAGACTCAAGTATCTCTCTTATCTGAAGTTAGTCACTTTTAATTGCTTTATTTCTTTCTAGTTAATTTATTTTTAGTCTTTATTTTATTTGCATCTCTTAATTTAGAAAACCAAACAAAAAAATCTTATCTTTTAATTTTAAGTTAAGCAATTATTTCTACTATCTGATTAATATTTGGGTTGAACCTAATTCGTCCCTGGGAACGAACTTGATTATCATATATTACTTGGGACAACTGTACACTTGCAGTTCTGTGGTTCCTCTTATTTATCACTTTATTTTCTAACACCCTAGGACCGACCAATTTCTCTAAAGTATGCAAAAAATTTGATATATATCCATAATAATGCCAAATATTGCACTATAGTTTCTAATATGAGAAAATTGCACTACAAGTCCAAGATTATGCAAAAAATGCCGTATAAGTCCCCGATTTCCTAGAATTATAATACAATTCCTATTTAAGCCAAAAATTGCATAATAAGTCCCTTATTATCGGAACATTTCACAACATGTCCATAATTTTGCAAAAAATGCACTATAAGTTCTTGATTATGCAAAAGAAACACTATACAAGTCCATGATTATTCTAAAAATGGATGATAAGTATCTGATTTATGCAACAAAATGCACGATACGTCCTTGATTATGCACAAAAATTAACTATAAGTCTATAATTATGCATATAATGCACGGTAAGTCCCTTTTTTTATGGAAAAATTATATATGTCTCGATTATGCAAAAAAGAAACTATATGACACTCATTATGCTAAAAACTACCCTATAAGTCCCTGATTATGGATAAAATTCACTAAAAGACCATGATTATTGAAAAACACACCTGAAGTTACTAGTTATGAAAAAATGCACTACAAGTAACCAATTCTCTAAGAATACACTACATGTCCCCTACACTACTACACGACATGTCTTTCGCAAGGATATAAGTCCTAGTGAAAGATTGGAAATATCGTCACAAAAGATGGTTTTGATCTTTAGCGAGGACATGTCCTCTCTAAAGATTCGTCACTACAGACCAATTACGCGACGACTTATGCGCGTCCTCGCATGAGACAACCTATGTCCTCGCAAAAGATGAGGTGTCTCCTGAGGAAAAAGTCTTCGCTTTTGACCACCTAGTCTTTAGCGAGGTCATGTTGTCTAGCTTAAGAGAAGACTTAAGTCCTCGCTAAAGACTTTTTTTTTAATATTTTGTTTTACTTTTATATTGTCTATAAATAAATCCGATAACTAAAATAAACTCGATTTATATAAAAACGAGAGCCGATGACAAAAATGTCAACATAAAGTCAAACACGTATTAACGGTACTAAAAAGTCAACAAAAAGTCAAACAAATCATAAATAGCTGAAAAAATATAAGCTAAAGTCTAGTAGTATCTTCATCTGAACTATAATCCTCGTCCATAAGGCTTAATGGCTGGCTGGTAGAGGGAGCAATAGGAGGAGCATCGGTAGGAGGAGCAGCAGAAGGAGCAGTAGGAGGAGCAGGTTCTGTAAGAGTTGTAGAAGGAGCGACTCGAGCGGGATCTGAAGTACCTGTGGCTGGAGTCTCGAAGGAGGCATGACTCCAAAGAGTCCATGTTCGGCCCTGCACCGATTAAGTAACTCGATAGCCCCTCATCCACGCGTCGATAGTTTCCCTCATGGGTCGGGTGCCAACTATAGAGCTCATGGATCTCGATATATCCGATGTAGGCATAGGGTACTTGCCTATGGAGACTAGAAACTCGTTAAGGGCGGTCATCATCAACTGGTAATCCCAAAGCATCTTATCGCTGACCATATCAGAATTTGCACTATTCGAAAGCTTGGACGGAAGCGGGTGTCCAACTCAAGGGACCTAGTAGTGTGTCACATCACCCAAACTCAAGCGATCAGTCTCCATGATTGCATCAAGCTATTCCCGTTGCGATAGGGAGGGTGTAGACGTGACGCAGCAGTCTGACAACGGGATTCTCAAACTCTATTTTGTAGAATAGTCGTTAGTGCGTCATGTTCCATAAATTAAATATTAAATATTAAGTTATATTTATAACTGTCAGCGTTATTAAAAACTTACATCTGCGTGCTCAAACTCCTTTTCCCTCTACTCGGCTTAACAGAAGTTTAGAACAAGACTACAAGATAAATAATTCCCTCACTAAGAGTCAAGTACAACTATAGTAGTCGCATATTCGCTCCTGTCTCTCGTAATAATATTCCAAAGATAATATGGAGGATCTTCAAATTTTGTGGGCCCTATTTTCAGACTTTTTCCTTCCTTAACTAGCTTATCTGCACATGAATTTGCTTCGCGAAAGATAGAGTTCAACTCGAATCCTGAATGATTACGTAGCATGTTCCAACATTCACGTGTAATATGAGTATATCGACTACTTGAACTCCCACCACCCTTCACTAGCGTATGGAGTTCCTTCGAGTTGGTCTCAATATAAAGCTCCTGTAACCTTTGTTTATTGCACATCTTAGTCCAAAGTGAAGTGAAAGTATATCTGATATGAGCGGAGAGACTACTAGACACGATCCTACAAAACCGGTAATACACGTCCCATTTTTATCTCTCAAAATACCTCCATTGCTCGCGGTTCCTTTATTCGCATCTACCGTCCACATTTAGTTTATCTCTATCACTAGGCTTTACCCATTTAATCCCCCGTCAAATTCCTTCCCCCATGTTAGTATGAAGTTTCTTGCTAATTGAAGTATTTCCATTTTACTTCCCTCGCTATGTGGTATATTTGCTGGATCATTAAATGTAGCTGAATTACGTTTAACCAACATGACCCATATTGCCGCTGCAATAATATATGGCCACTCAATACCAGATATTATTGCTTTGGATTGCAGATGAACCTCAAGCCATCTCTTCACCCTTGCACTAGCAAACACATGTGGCTCCCCAATAGAAAGTATTTTATCCCCACTAAGATTGAAGCTACTGTCTAATAGTACATGTCTCCAAGTTCTGTTCAACTTTTTCAATTCAGAATCTCCATTAGGAGGTATCATCACAAAACCTGTCAGTAAGTCAAGTTCAAGACAAGTCCCAATTCGCACTACAACGTGTGTCCCCTGTCCAAGTCCCGGGTCAAACATCAACCACACCATTTTTTCCACTTTACAGCTCAGAAACACGTGGTATATATCCTCAATAGTTGCTCCAAATATCCCGCATCCTCTTGATTCCACCACTCCTCTTTTGTGGATATTATCCGAGGTGTCAAGCTGATTCCTAGTTAACCTCCACAATAAAACCCATAACTTTTGCGAGCATTTCATCTTCCATATTAATTCCCATTTAAAAGATCTATCCCCTGTACTTTTTAGAGTATTGAAGGAAGATTTCACCGTAAACTTACCCGAGGCTTCATGCCTCCATGCGGATTTCTCCCTTGCCACCATCTCGGAGAATAGTTGCACCCACTAATATTGCTTTACATACACTCGAATCTCCTATTTTTAGCTCGCGATTAAAAAACCATTTTTTAAATATTTACTTTTAAGTACTTCAACCCACGCTACTTGTTGTCCTTGTAGACCCTTCCATCCAAGTTTCACTAATAGAGCTAGATTACAGTTTTTTGCACTCCTTAGCCCGAGTCCACGCGCCTCTTTTTGTTTGCAAATATGATCCCAAGAAACCCAATGAATCTTTCTTTCAGCAGCCGAAGAATCCCATAAAAAATATCTTACTATCATGTCTATTTAATCACAATTCGAAAGCTTCATTTCCTGCATTTGATATATCGGAATCTCACTCAAAACAGATTGCGCAAATGTCACTCAACCAGCTAGTGATAGGGTCTTAGTTTTCTAGGCGACTAACTTCCCTCTCATTTTCTCCACAATTCTCTTGTACAAGATTGGAGTCCCCAAATATGTACCAAACGAATTACTGCGACAAAACCCGCTCGCCATCGCTAGCTCTTGTTGTAATAGCTCTGGAATTTTTTTGAAAAGTATATGAGAGATTTATCCGCACTAATATTTTTTCCTGCCTCCTTACAAAAGTTATTCATCGTCTCCAAGATCATTTGTACATGTAATAAATAAGTCTCACCAAAAAGAATTAGATCGTCAGTTAAAAAATAAATTAGACAATTTTGAGCCCTACCTACCCATTCGAATCGACTCCCATTTCCCACTAGCACATAGTCCTTGAATTAATAGTGAAAGTCGTTCCATACACATTACAAATATGTATGGTGAAAGTGGATCGCCCTGGCGGATTCCTCGGTGTGGTTTAATAGGCGCCAACGGTTCTCCATTCCATAATACACTTATCTCATTCTTCCTCATACTAGACATAATGATAGAGACCCATCTTTCTGGCAAGCAAAGTGTATGACTGTGTCCTCAATGAGTTCCCATCTAATTTTATCATATGCTTTTGCGGGATCAATTTTAATCGCCATGATAACCTTCTTCCCTTGTAAATGCCGCATCTTGTGATCAACGTCCCGAACTAGCACAATATTATCTATCGTGGAACAATCTGGTAAAAAACTACTTTGACGAACCCAATAATATTAGCGAGAATAAGACTTAGTCTATTGACCATGGTCTTCATAATAAAGCTAACCGGAGAATTAACTAAAGTATGAACGTACCTGGTTCGGGTCTGGCACTTTTGTGATAAGATATATAAGTGTGCCATTAAGACCCGATGGAAATTGACCTTTATATATGGCCTCACGAACCATCCTGCAGATAGAAGTGAAGGATTGCAATTACAATTATATCTACATATAATACAGCGGAAAATTAGAATTTGCAATCCTAAAAGAAATAATCTAGTTGCGATTTAAGAATTTTAAATCAAAAGTTTCGATTACATACCTTAAGCCTTTGTATGAGAATCGAATTGACTAACCCAGCTTTCAAAACTTGAAGCCTCCCTGCTTTGCACACCGAGCTTTGATCCTTGCTTTCATAATCAAATTCTAACTAAGAGACTTTTTTGCTTTTTGTGTTTTTTTTTCTTGGGAGAAAACTGATAAAAGTTGTATACGTATATTGAATTATCATTATTCTTATAATAACTTTAGAAGAGAAAATAAAAAGAAAGATATGAAAAGTCATAAACGTATAATGAGAATTGATTATCTTAATAATCTGGTACACTACCCACTAGTGAAGTGGACTTGGACCTTTTAAATTATACAAATGAATTGACTACCCAGCGGTTAGTGACGCACTTCACACTACTAGAAGTACATGGTTCGATCCACAAACTTGTGAATTTTTTCCTTTTTCTCTTTTGTCTTAGTTCGGTCTTATATTAGAATATTAATATACCAATATTCCAAGTATATAATTTATTACTATTATTATCTAATAATAAAAATTAATTAACGATATGAAGGAAGATCAATGCACTCGTTAGTGTGCGACTATGTGGGTTCATCGTTAAACTGATAGTAGTTAACTTAATTTACTACTAATCGAGGCTGGCGTCTAACAACACTCCCCAACGACTGGATAACGTGAAGTATCTTTGTACAAAGAACACGGTAAAGGGTCATACACATATTCCCTCTATAGATTTACAGCTCTGGATCATCCTGGGATATGGTGCAACTCGTTAATCCCATTTAGAAAATAAACTACGTCACACGTTGATTATCAACGATTGACGAATGACCTATGAAACTTCTTTCTTCATTCATTATACCACCTTGGCCAAGGATTTAATACAATTGGTATAATCTAATGATATCGTATAGCTCAAACTGTTTACCAAGATTGGATAGATTCCATCTTGACTCATCACTAGGAGCATATATACTTAGCTATATCCAATATCCTTTCGACTAGCATTATGACACACTAGCAGTCTAGTATCAAAACACAACAAGCACATACACAACTATAGTGATGATCTCAAGGTCAAAGGATTACAAGCATAATAATTCTTATAGAGATTAACCTATTTGACAGTTCAAGATAATTAACCATAAGCAATCTCTAGATTTAGTCGGTTCAATATTTACATCTCTATGTGCAGTATCTATGCACCTAACTCGGTAAATGAGAACTACTAATATTTATCCAATAAATACTTGTTAGCTACATATTAATCTAACTGGATCATCAAGGTCCTAACTCGATGATCCTTTGATTAAGAACTGTTCAGGTTAAGTCATATGTGATAGATTCTCATTCTCATAACTCCTTATGATATCTAAACGTAAACTTAACCAACGATCCGCAGTTATAATATATATATATTTAATATAATAAAATAAATGTATGCCACAATATATAATGAAACAATTCCTTTATAATTAAAAATAGAAATCATAAAAATACAATCAATCACTAGTGTTCAATTTTATTACAAGTAGATAGGGTTTGGGGGCATAATTCTTACAATCTCCCAATTGACCTAGACCCAATCGCTAAAAAAACGCAATCCTATTTTCATCTTGTGCTTGTCAAACTCTTTTGACCCAAGCGCTTTAGTGAAGGGATCTGTCAGGTTTTCCTTTCCTTTTATCTTTTGAAATAAAACGTCTTCACACTCTACAATCTCTCGAATTATATGGTTCTTTCGTAGAACATGTTTGAATCGATGGTGGTGGTGCCTAGGGTGTGATAAAAATAAGATAAAATTAAGTCAAGAAACTACGCACTCTCACCCTAGACAGGCACAGTACTGCAAGTATTACAGGACGTATGCAAGTTTTAATGATAAGTAGAGTTCGTTCTCATGGACTTAAGTGTGTTATACGCGTGAGTAGGAATATCGAGTAAAAGTAAATAATTAGAAAACAGTAAATTAAAGGGAACAGATTTCGAAAGTAAGAATTAAAACTAAGAAAATAAAGACAATAAAATAAAAGATAAGAAATATAAGATGAGAAGTATAGCTCAGGTTTTGCTAGTATGCACTAATCCTTCTAATTCTATCTATAAATCTAGTTAATAAGGGAAAATATTAGCTCTTGGTATACTTAGTCAGGATTCTAAATTCCCATACCTTAGACCTTGAGAGCGACTAAGGGGGCTACGACACAACCAAGAAGTGTTTTATCTTAGGGTTACCAAAATCGGCCTATTTCTTAGGTAAAAATGCACATCTTTAGACGTGTATGCAGAATCCCAGATTTAGGCAGCTTTTCCTTTTCCATCTTTTTAGCTTTTGTTTCCTTATCTCCAATTACCATGCAAATCTCTTTCCATAAGTTGTAATCTTTGACTTGGACTCTAATTAAGCTCCATAATTATCTTTAAAGCTACACACTAAATAAACAATTAACCCAGTATGCTCTAAAAATAATAATTCTACAAATCAAGACTCAAAATAGGAAAGTGCACTATTTCTCAAGAAAATCAACTATTATGACTTCTAAATCACTAAAAATGATGTCTCATCCTAACATTAATCTATCACAAATGAGGAGACATCAAGACCCCAACTCAAAGTTGTATCGCCCCTATACAATAAAGATAAAAACAAAGGGAAGTCTATAAATACACACTTATAAAATTCTCAACACAAGGGAAAAAGCATAGCAGAATATATAGAATAAACCTAAAGCACATAACTCAGAAAATTTCATGCAATAATATTCATAAACTACATACCTGTACACTTCTCATATCCACAGTCAACACGGCTTGAATTCAAGATCAGATTAGTTTCGCAATGTAAGAAGGATTAGGACTTTACTCAGTTCCCCAAGAGAGCTATAGATTGTTCATCGAACTTTACTAGTATCAAAGGTCCACTCAACTAATCTCTAATGTCTCAATCACTTCTCAATTACATAGCAAAGAATCAAAAGGTCTTTAAGGTTGTAATGTAGGTTTAGGGACGGTATGATAGTATATTTGGATAATTTGGAGTGAGCTTTTGGCTCTCTCCTCACTAGCCATCAACGAATCGCCCTAGAGCTTGAGTTACTCTCATAAAACATTTCTCACTAAACCCAATGACTTCTTTGATGCACACTTTAGCATCCCCAACAACCCAATTAAAGCATAAGATGTTCACATAAAAATCCACTTTGCCGGTCCGAATATATATATTTTCTTTTCTTTTCAAATCAATTTTTTCTATAGCTATGACTCTCTTTTAATGTTAAGATATCGCGCTATTTTCTCATATATATATTTTTTTCTTTTAATGCCCTTGTTGGCAAAATTAGCTCGTAGCTTCTTTTTCATTCACTATTACCCCGGCAAAGGGTTACAATAAAAATCTATGAATCATCATCAATATAAAGCAGAAAGCACAATTAATAAGCTCAAAAATCCCAACCCAATAACAATTCCCATAATGGTGGACCCACCACCCCAAGCTCAAGCTCTAAAACAACTGTCTATGCATCGCGATTCGAGTGCGGGTCATATGGAAAAGTCCTAAAATCTAACGGGATATGGCTTATAACGTGTTTCAATAAAAGGCTTTAGAAAGGCTAGAAGGAGATGAGAAGGATATAGCATATAAAGTAAAAAATCACAAGGTGAGAAGGTATAAAAAGGCTTCAAGGGTTTCAAATATGAAAGAACCGCCTTAATCACTTTCTACACTATTTAATTTCGTTATTTTCTTACCTTTAGCACTTTCATCAAATGGTTTTTCAACTAGCTTGGATCTCACGGCCTACACACTTCTCAAGGTTCCCTGAGATCGAACATACTTTCTATCGCATTGCTCACTAATCTTTTCTTTACTATCAACGTGTGTTTTCCTGCAAATACTCAAAGCATACAAATACATAGCTCATAAACATATTACTTACTATCATTAATCTACTGAGCTTATGCTTTCAAGCTATTAAACACACTCTACATCTAATTCCCATGTATCAAAAATTCTAATTTCTACCTAAAAACAGAAAAATGGAGATGAGAGACAACGAATCCCCACACCCCCAACTCAAAAATGAGCCGTGTCCCCACGACTCGAAAAAGACTCGAAAAACAGAAATTAAAATTAGCAGATAGACATATTTACAGAAATGGTAAGGAAGAAAGAGAACATACTCTCGAGGCTATTGCCTCGCATCATTGATATCCAAGGTAGGAATTGCTGGACCTTTCGTGAATTGCTAGAGGAGTTTCATGATGTGCACTTGATTAGCGTTGATTTGTGCCACATCATTGACTAAGGAAGTTTGAGCTGCTTCGAATTTCGTTAAACGCTCCTCCATCTTCTCTTGCCAACTTTGCTCCTTTTCTTCTTTCGAGACTTGCATAGAACCCGCTCTTCGAAAGATATCCTTGATCTAAGCATTATCAATATAACTCGCCTTAAACTCGAGTTTCTCTTCTTCAACCAATGTAACATTCGCTTCTCGCACAAGACACGTGATCATAGTAGGAAATTTAACATTATAAACCGATTTAGGAGAGACCGAAAATCGTATCACCTCCTCATAGATCAACTGTGCCACATCAACTTCTTCTCCTCTCAAAATACAGTCCAACAGTAGAGCGTACTTCATAGTCACATCCCAAGTTCGTGTGTTCCCAAAGATATTAGGAACAAGGAAATTGTTCCAAATTCGCGCATCCGGTTGAAGATATTTGTAAGGCCAAGGTGCCTTCAATTCTCCCTTATGTGATTGCACTTTCTCTTTTTCTAATACATGCTCAAAAAGTAATTCCTCATCAAAGATTTTTCGTTTAGCAACTGCTTCTTCAAATTTGCAAAAACCTTTCAGTTTCTTAAACTTGAAGTGGTTTCTAATCTCCTCAACTGTGAAAGGAACTAGCTTTCCTCTAATCGGAACCCAATTACTATCTCGGCTAAAGAGGCCTAAATAGAATTCCAAAACTAACTCATGACATAATTCAAAACGTCTTACCATGAACGTAGACCAGCCCAATTTTTCACCAAGCTCTAAGAATCTCGCGTATTCTCCTGTACCAACTTCTTCCTTGAATACTTTCTCATAAGCAAAAGGTAGTTCTTTTAACTGTTTCTCTGCAGAAGTCTTCATGGCCCTTGAAGTATCCTCTTTCTCTTTGGGTGCAGGATCTTGTTGAGGTTGTGTTTTCTCCTTTGCATAAAAGTAAAGCTTTTTACCATTACGATCAAACAAAGGTATCCCACTCTTCTCAACTTTATCTTTACCCTTTGATTTAGAACTAGCAGCTTTGTCAATTGATTTCTTCTTGTTTAAATCCAATCCCTTGTTACTCTTCACCTCCCTCTTGTTAGCTAAAATTTTTGTTCTATTAGTCATCTTCAATTAACCCCCAACTCAAAGCTTTAGCAACCCTTGAAATTTGAACTTGTGAATTAATGGTTGAACAAGCTTGATTTGGCTTAGGATAGGTGAATTGATGATGAATCTCTATATGGGTAAGGTGGATTTGTAATGGTTTGGCTTGGATTTAAGAAATTGTAGGATGAATTTTGAAAATTTGGCTCTTTGATTCTTCGATTTGAATGGATTTGGCGAAGATTGGGTGTTTGATTCTCTCTTGTAATGATGTGGAGAGAAGATTTGATGTGTTTTTCGTGATGATTGGGTAGTTTTTTGGTGATTGGTGAAGTTTTTGATGAGCTTCAATAGAGTTAGGAGAGTTTTAGAGAAGAGAAAGAGGTTTAAGGTTTAATAAATTCGGAATACTAAGCATTAGATCTTCTTATAACCTTGAAACCCTTTCTTTTCTCTCTCTGGCGGCACGTGCGGACCATGGTGCGGACCATGGGGTGTACCGCGTGGTACACCGCAGCATCTGATGCTCGAAAAAAATTTCCCTTCTGGATGATACCCGTGGTAGGACCCGTGGCACGTGTTTTTGAGCTGCGGACCATGGCGCGGTACACCGGAGGGTACCCCGCGCCTTCTGTAGCTTTCCACGTCAAAATACCCGTGGACCTATCCCGTGGCACGTGTTTTTGGCCTACGGACCATGGCGTGGTGTAGGGGGTAGTCCGCGGGTCAATTCTTTCTCGGTTCTGGACACGACCCGTGGCTCCACCCGTGGTACGGGTTTTGACCCTGCGGTGCATACCTGCGGACTAGGGGTAGTCCGCGCAGGGTATTCTTTCGCTCTGAAAAATTTTCCTTGCGTCCCTAACTCGATTTCTCCAATTCCTACACACCAAAAACACTAATACCTTTCTCAAACATGCATTATCAACTAAAAACAACTAAAATAAACTTAAATTAAAGACATGAAAACTAAAAAAACTACGGGTTGTCTCCCGTGCAGCACTTTTGTTTAACGTCTTTCAAAGTTAGACGTGTTACCTCTGTCAAGATTTGCGAATATAGCCTCCCCAACAACGAGTAAGGCTATGAACGTCAACTAATCTGCGCTTGACCCCAGTTTTGGGGCGAATTTCTATCACCTTGGCTGAAACAACCTTAGTGACAATGAATGGTCCCATCCACGAGTCTTTGAAACTTCGTGGCCTATTCTCGCGTTTGTGAGCTTTCCATAGAACTTCATGGCCAACCCCAAACTCAATGTCTGGCTCAGTATCCACAGGATTTAAGTGAATCTTCTCAGGAGGGACTTTGTGATGTGAAAGGCTGTGGATGACAGGAATTGTGGCATCTAACTTCCTTGGTTTCTTACCCAAGACATAGAAGGTCTCAGATACATTCTTTGCATGAAGGGTGATTGTCCCTTCTTGGAAGTTGATCACACTTTGACTTGTGGCCATGAAAGGCCGTCCAAGTATGATTGGAACCTGCTTATCAGCATCAAACTCAAGAATAACAAAGTCAGTAGGGATGGCGATATTACCTGCACGGACTAAGACGTCCTACACTGTTCCCCATGTCCTCTTAACTGAGTTGTCAGCGAACTGCAACTTCACTGGAGTTTTCTCTGATTTCTGAAGTCCAAGTCTCTCGAACACGGACTTAGGCATAAGATTCACACCAGAACCCACATCGTACATAGCTTTAACCTTGAGCATACCATGTAATTGAATCGGCAGGTTGAAACTTTCCGGATCTTTAAGCTTTGGTGGTAGCTCTCTTTCACTTCTTCTCGAAACCCTCAGGTTCTCTTGGGATCTCTACCCTCGCCTCTTTCTCAGGAATAACTTGCGTATAAAATTGTTGCGGTGTAAGTCCTCTCTTCGCAATCTCAAGCATTTGGGCATTGATATTTTTAGGTTGGTACGCCTCTACAAATGTCTTGAGAACAGTGTCATCTTTAGGATTTGTATCAGGAATAGTTGATGACACTGGTTGAACAATAGGTGGCGATTCCACCTTCTCTTCTTCTTTCTCTTCTTGCACAGCAGGTGCAACTTCATCTTTCTATTCCTCTTTTGAGGCTTCTTCCTCTTTCTCTTTAGCCAGCTCAGCTGCATAATCCACAACCGATCGAATTTCCTCTTGCATCTTCCTCAGTAGCTGTATAAATTCGGCTTTCTCTTGATCGTCCTCCACATAAACTTCAGAACAGTCAGATTCCACAAGGCTAGACTTGGTTGGTTCTTCTTCAGTACTCGGAACTTCCACGGCACTAATGGCAGCATGTGGTATTTCTTTTTCTTCAATTTCAAGGCATATAGCCTTGCAAGCTTCGAACCCAACATTGTTTTCACCTCCTTCGATTGACTTTACTTCATTTTGTTCTATTACATTGGTTAACACTTCGTTTATCTGTTTTACTTGAGTACTTAACATTTGAAGTACGGCATCGTGTCCTCGGACCTTTTCATCCTGAGCGTTTATAGTCGTGGTCAAACGGTCTAGAGCTTGTGCTATATGTTGATTATCCATAGATCCTTCTTGAGGATACTGAGGTAAGGCTTTCTGATCTAGTGAATCGGTATAGGCATCTTGAGCAGGTTGTTGTGGGGGAGCAGGTCGATTTTGATGTTGATTTTGGTGCTGACCTCTCTGTTGGAAAGAGTTGTTCTGGGGGCGCGGTTGATAATGACCAGGATTGGCGGCCCCTTGTGGATTTGAATACTGCATACCCAGATGGTTTCAGTTACCCCATTGATAACCTCCGCGATTGGATATAAAGTAAACAGATTGCGGATTTGATTCGCACTCTTCCCATGTATGATCGTTAACTCCACATTGTTGACAACCTTGTGCTTCTTGTACTACTTTTGTAGCGGCTAAATTCTTTTCCATTGCTATTTTCAGCTCTTTGATTTGATTTTCTAGAGCGGATATTTGAGCTGAGTTCGCAGTTTCTGCATCTAGACGAAGCGTTCCTCTGGTTTTTGCTCGCGTTGAAGGCCAACTTCTCTCCTGTTCCATAATATTTTCCAAAACCTCGGAAGCTTCATTGTGATTCATGGACACGAAATTACCCTTTCCAATGTTATCCACCTTCTCTCTACCTTTATCATTAAGACCTTCATAGAACATAGCAAGTTGTAGAGCAGGTGTATAACCATGGAGCAGGTGTATAACCATTGACTGACAATATCTGTACACACCACAAATTATAATACTCATCTCATCATATAATATAAACTAATTAAAACCAATAAACTATACGATAGTATACAACTAACTAAAAAAATAATGAGTAAAAAGAATTAATCACTCCTTTTTAGTTTACCTTTGTATCACTCCTTATGTGGCTTTAAATCAAGGGTCGATTATCCATGGGGTCTTAGAGATTATTGTAGTGCTACATAGGACCTAGTCAATTCTTATTTCTTTCTTGGAGGCCAATAAAATATCCAATGTCATAACTACCCTTCTAATGCATATAAGACAAAAAAATAGATTCTTCTTTCTCTTTCACTACCATTAGTCTCTCTCCTCCATTACCATTAATCTCTCTCCTTTATCATTTTTCTCACTCTCCTCCTTCATTAACTATCAATACTTTTCTGCTCCGACCACCGCCGACCACCGCCAGAAACAGTCCTTAGAATGGGGGACTGAGCTTGGAAAAAAATTGTTGAGTATTCAAATTTTTTTGTTAAGTTGTTTTACTGAGCATTTCTCGTATAATCAATAACTTGCTGAGCATATTTCGTATAATCAGTAAACTTGCTGAGCATTTTGGCAAAGTTATTAAGGTTAATTAAAACAACTCTAATTAATAGTTTATTATACTCCATAACACTGATTAATAGTTTATTATAGTCCACAACAGAAGACCACAAAGAATTAAAATAGAAAATCAAAAGCAGAACAAAGAACAACTCGATGAGTCGTATAACCAGAAGACCTAAAGCAAAACAAAGAAGAACAACTCTGATTAATAGTTTATTATACTCCACAAGACTTATTATAGTCCACAATAGAAGGCCACAAAGAATAAAAACAGAAAATCAAAAGCAGAACAACTCGATTAATCGAACAGATCTCCTCGCTGCACCACTCAGTGCGTCCTCACTGCACCACTCCGTTCGTCCTCGCTGCACATCTCCGAACCAGCACCACGCCATGGATCATATAGATCTGGAGTTTAAGAAAGTCTCACGCCGTCGAAGGTTACTGACCTAGACGTCATGCATCACGAACTCGATCTTCACCATAAACGGAGGTCTTCGACGGATCTTCGATTCAAAGTTCTTCGACGGATCTTCGAGTCGGAGTTCTTCGATGAGAAGCAGTGACGAATCA
The DNA here is from genome assembly GCA_029959085.1 of Nemophila menziesii. Taxonomy (NCBI): domain Eukaryota; kingdom Viridiplantae; phylum Streptophyta; class Magnoliopsida; order Boraginales; family Hydrophyllaceae; genus Nemophila; species Nemophila menziesii. The sequence continues at coordinate 6,503,839 of JARWIR010000032.1, forward strand.
CGAGAGAGCTTCGCAACACAACCATTAACGGAGCTTCACCTCTTCACCAGTGACGAATCACGAAGGAGAAAAATAGAAATGATCTCCCTCCGCTGGCGACGACTTCTTCTCGGCGGCATAGAGGTCAGGACCAGCAGGCATGGCTTTGTGGTGGTTTTGCTGCTTCGACGAGATTTTTAAGAGAAATAGAGAGAGAAAGAGGGGAGAGAGGAGTGAGGAGAGAGGAGAGAGGAGAGAGAGAGAGTGATTTAATTTTTTTTGGTTAAATATAGTATATATAGAGTAATAAAAAACAAAAAGGGATAAGAAAGTAATTGAGAAATTAGGCTTGTAGTGTTAAAATTAGTTTGTGGCTTTTAGTAAGAAGAGGGTATAGAGCCGGTCTTTTTTGGTCCTGGTTTGGTGTCTTCAAGACACCTTGGGTAATAATCTCATAAATAAAAGAAAGAAAGAGAGTAATTAGGAAATAAAAATATTTTTAGATTAGTGTTTAAATTTTTTATGTAGGAGGTAATATAAGGGTGAACCAAAAAACAAACATAAATATCATTATTCAAAAATAATAAACGTCGTTAACTTCGACATAGTTACCTTAGACATTCTTGACTTTGATTTAACCTCCCAAATAATGTGCATGAGAAATATGTTAATAAACATATTTATAATTATCAATATAATTAAATTATAATAATTGCAATTAGATTACAATATTTGGATTGATTATACTCGTAATGTTACAATGAATTGTTTATATTTTTATAATAAGATGAAAGAAGATTTGAGAAATAGAAGAAGATGAAGAACAAGATAACAAGGAGTTTTTTTATTAATATTTTAGATATCAAATTTTATTTCTACATATATACAATTTCTAAATTCATATTTTTTAAAAGTTCCTTTAAAACAGGAGAAAGTGAGACAAACAATTTCACAGAAGTTCATAAGTACTGCAATCATGAGTCAACGTCTGATTTGATCAACCATGGTTCAATGAAAACATTAATGTAATATTAACATATAGGTTAATGAATATATTTATAATTATAATTAATTGTAACAATATCAATTAGATTATAGTATGTGAATTGATTATACTGTAATGTTACAAATAATAATTATAAATAATAATTTACATTTTAATATTAAGAAGAAATAATATTTGAGGGAAATAAAATAATAAGACCAAGATAATAAGGGAGAAGACTTTATTAATATTCTGAATATCATTTTTTATTTTCTACAAATGTACTTTTTCTAAATTTATATTTCTAAATTCATATTTCAAATAATATCTCCAAAAGTCAGTACAACTGAACAAATGATGAATCCCACGCGTTCATGTCTTTCATTTCGACCATCCCTTCCGAGACGACTTTTTTGAATGTAGGTTAACAGTTCAATCAATGTAGTTTTCCAATTTCAAGGTTTATTTTTTAGGTTGGGGGGTTTCAGCACAACCTCATCTCTCACACCACAAGTATCTTCTTCGAGAAATATCATTCACTATATGATAATTTATTTATAATGTTTTTTTCTTGTCAGAGAATAGTAATTTGTTCAAATGAAACATTACATCATACATTTATAATATACGTTTCATTACATCATACATTTATAATATACCAAACCATAAATAACAACAAAACGAAGGATTTTTCTTATGCAACAAGTCTTCACCTAAATTAAATACACGCACTGAAGTCCGCTATCATTGTAGAAATAAAAACGATAAATTTTTTTATTATTGAAATTATAACCAATTGTCCATAATTACAATCTACAACAGTGTAAAATACTATAACTTTTGTCTAAAATACCCACCAGGGTGGGTTTGAATCATTAAAAATCTACGAAGCAACAACTACTCAACATGCAGGAACAATATTTTCATTATGATTTTCATCTTTGGTTCAGTGTAAAGTGATTGAATTTTAAATTATAAAAAAGATTTCGATAGAAAATAAGATTGCTCAACAATAAGGATACCAGATGTTCTAAACCCTCTAAACCTACTAAAACTAATCATATTTAATTTTCCAATAGAAATAAGACGCAAGGAAAAGATAATAACATTATATAAATTATGCTTTATTTATTTATAACCTAATTTGATAAGAAATGAAAGTGGTGTAAGGGTTTCAGTAATGAAACGACTATGAGGTGATTAAACCAAAACTAGTCATATTTAATGTTTCAATAGAAAAAAGACATGAGGGAAAGATAATAACATTATATAAATTATGTTTTTTTTATTTGTAGCCTAATTTAATAAGACATGAAAGTAGTGAAAGAGTTATGGTGCCAATTAGATTTAAAAAAAAAAATTGAACCTAAAATTTCAAACCAGGATTGGGGTTGAGGCCACACGGTAGGTTGGTTTGGGCCGGTCGGGCCACAATTAATTTTTTAATGACTTTAGTATATTGTAGCTAAATATTAATAGTTGAATTTGTTATAACTCAGCACACCAACTAGCTGTAGCAATATGGTTATCAATTTGATAAAAGTAACGGCTCCTTTATGGTGTCCTGGGTAGGTGTTTTTTTTTTTTTAACAAAATCTATCCTTTTTTTTTTTGAGTACATGAGAGAGCCACTTTGGGCTCGGAGTCATTTCGACTCCAATGAGATTCGATCCCTAAAATCTATCCTTTTAGATTGGATTAAAACATACATAATTCATAAACTCCTAGACCTTATTTAAGTGACATAATATATGAAGAAAGAGTAAGATTAGTAGAAGATATTATGATAGCTATGCCCAAATCATTATTATGCATTGATCAACGTAAGAGCACCATAATACACTATGATAAGGGAGCTCAACGATTGAGAATGTTTTATCTAACATAGTGAAAATATTCTTGGACAAAATGCAGTTAGGGTCTCCGTGGGATGAAATTGTACCAGTGTAATTAATAGATACCACAAGGGGTTCTATTGCAAATGTGCAATTCACTCAATAATTAATCTCCTGCGTTATAATAGCTAAATCAGATTTAACTATTTATAAGCTAAAATAAAAAACTCTTGGAGCTACTTGTAGTTCTAAAGTGATCATTACAAGATAGAGTAATTGAACATACATTTTATCAAAGTTAAACTTGTCAAATCCAAAAACTAGCATTTTGAAAACTTCCAGTCAATTTCAAGATTGCTTTTATCAAGATTAAATCCCTCGTGATCACCTGGGTATGAACTAGCCTCTTCTATTTCAGGTGAAACTCGAATTGAAATATCGATGAACCCTTGAGGTTTATCAGAATTCCTATCCCTGAGTTGAAAGCTTCCTACTTCTTCAGCAGGCTTCATAATCTGAGAATGTTTCATGTACTTATCCATAAACTCTTTCAGAGCAACACTAGATGACCCAATAAGCCTTTCCCTAAGTAAAATAGGCTCTCTACTGTAAACTTCAACATGAAGTTTCAAATCCTGGAAATTACTTTCTGAAGAAGAAGAATCAATGGATATAGAAAATTTGGTTTTCCATGAAAGATTTGCATTTCCAGAAGGATCAATCTTGGTGCAGTATTTATTTCCAGGATCAATCCATCCAACTGCAAATCATTGAAGCTTCCACAACGATGATGTTCGCCGGAGACCCCTGGCGGAGATCAGACAGATTTCGATACAAAACTTTCCCATTTCAGATTTTAAATTTTTTCAAGGTTTTCTTACCGCCTTTAAAATATCAATCTTCGGTTGTTCAATATGAATCTAATTTTGTAATAGAGTAAAAGTTGGATCTGCTTTTACATTTGTGAAGCGATAACATTTTGTACTCAAAGAGGTGGGCTGGAATCAGAACAATATAGTCAAAAAGTGTATAGTGTTAATAACTTTAAAGTTTTTGTTTCATGCATTCTTTAACGGAAAATGGAAATATTGTAAAGTTTGGAGCCTACAATATGCATTACAAATTACAATGGATTTAATTGATCTATATCTTTATTTGGGCACCACATAAACTAAGAGTTTTATTTAAAATAATCAAATTATTTTTTAAAATCTACAAAATATCTTACTGAATTAATAAAAGAATCAAAAAATAATATTTTTAAATATGCTTAACCAAAAAAATAATACTTTTAAAAAATATAACCTAAAAATATTTTTTGGGCATACATAAAAGTCTAAAGGGGTGTTTGTTTATAGTTAATGAGATCTTAATCCGATTCATTATAACACTGGATCAAGACTGTTTGTTTTTACTAACCAATTTAGATCTGAATAGCTTTTAATTGGTCTGTTTCATTAAGATTTAAAAGCAAGTCTGATTCAGACGGTACCTCTTAACAGAATAAATTCTATACAGTTGTTATTCAACATCCAGTACTTATCATTTAAAAAATATCAAGTGACACCTAAAAATAGCATTTTCTCTTCTTTTAATGGTTGACGATGAAAACATGAGTCGTAATTGTAATGCGTTGTATTTAATTTATGAAATAGCGTTACTTATTCTTCTATGTTAACGTTAGTTAAATTATTTATTTTCTTACTATGTATGGAGAACATTTGACCAGTGACACAATTAATATGCAATTATTTTGTGTCTTTTCTATATTTTTGAACGAAACGTGTTAAGACAAACTCCATTTCATTAATTGTGAGTGCACATGACTACGTGGCCTAGTGGTTATACGTTTTAAAAATGATCAGTAAAAAATAATTTAGTACCGAGATTGTGTCTTGATTGTTGTCAAGGCAGTGTTATCCACAAAGGATGTGCACTTCCATAGGTGATCAACGGTGTCATGGTGACTTCCTTGGTCTTGGCCGATACCAAAAGGGGTTGAAAACGGGCTCCCCTTCTACCCTCTAAATCCACCACCGAAACTTATCCCTTGAACACGGGATGTATCCCACAAAAGTAATGGAAAGAACCATCAGATAACCCATGCCTCCATGCTCCCTCAACTCAATTGTCGAGTACACTTGCCGAAAAGTAGTTGAAAATTTGAATTTCAGCCGAAGATGGGATCTTATAATGTGTTATCTGTCCCATTCGTTGAATGTCGGTAATGACTTGGCTCATAAAATTTGATTAAGATGAGTTCAAGATAAGGAAGTTGTATGTTCTTGGACCTCGGTCTCAGCAATAAGCCTTTTCATCATATTCTTTATTGGGGAAAATTAGCAAGCATGTGTTGTGCCTGGTATGGTAATGGGTGGTGGCGAATTATGTATTTATATGTGTGGTGGATGATGTATGGAGCAGAGTGTATGAAGTTATCGGTAATGGATTTAGATGATTTGTGGATTGTTTGCTAATTTTGGTGAAGAAAAATCAAATATGAAGTTCAAAATTTAATTCCACTTAGTTTAGAAAACATAGTTGTCCCGGGATAAAGTTACTATTGTATCGTGGTATAGCCAGTGCATGCAACTAGTACATACACGAGGTCGTATTTATATGGATTGACCATATTGTGATTGAGGATTTATGGAGGATCGTAATGAGATGGCACGTCATGGACATCAAGACTTATTTGATACGAATTTCGGTAACAAGAGCCAAGTTTGCAATTAATGAAAAAAGGACTGACTATGCAATTTAAAACTATGACGCTGGTGCTGATTTGGGCAAAAAAGAAACTAACACATGTGTATCATCTTGTTACTACTCATCACAGTTAACCCCTGTAGCAATTGGTTTATCATTAAAATTATAGTACGACATGTATTTGTGTCCTGGGTTCGAGTCCCGGCAGGGGGTTGAGGTTTTTTTTTACCATGCTTTCTTTTATATCTACGACTCTTGTTTTTTTTGCGATCCACAAAATAATCATGTTATAGTAGCTGAAACAGATTTAACAATTTATAGGTTATCCTTACAAGATGGAGTAATTGAACATTCGATTTGTGAAACCCAAAACCTAGCATCTTGAAGACCTCTAGAAAAATCAAATCCCCTCATGAATCGTATCAAAAAATTACAGCAAACCACCTCCAGAATATCGATGAACCCTTCAATATAGGTTTATTATAATTTTTATCCCAGAGTTGAAAGCTTCTTACCTCTTCAATTGGCTTCATAACCTGGGAATGTTTCATGTACTTGTCCAATTACTCTTTCAGAGCAACACTATTTCTGCGATGTTGCTATATATAACTTCAATTGTTGGGGTTGGGAATACAATGAAATAATAAATGCTGCATTAATCCAATAACAGCATTGTGTTGTAATCTTTACATAAGTATATAAAGTTTTTTATGCTTATTGGTGTTTAAAATATTAACCACATGCATATTAATCTTTGCAACGATTCCATTCATCGAGAGGCTTATCCTGAGGAATCACTAAAGTACATATACAATTGTAAGAAAGCAACGGAGTGCAGAGTACATATTTACTTTGCTATGATTTTTATTGCAAGTTCAATATGTTAACTATGATTTGGAGCTGAGTTTTTCTGAGAGTGAATGATAAAAACAAAAACAGTCATTCATGATACATATTGGGACTTTTGAGAGTAATATCGTAAAAGACTACCTTTATCTAAAAGAGTCTGAAAAAACAAGTATTAGAGGCAACTGAAGACGATTCTATATGTGTCTTAAATGTTCGGTCATAGATGAGAAAGCCTTTACAATTTTTGAAACTCCTAAGAAAGTGTGATCCTTCTCTAATAATTTCCCCTTTTTCCCCCAAAACACACTACTTCAAGTTAGGTAATAATTTTCCGTCTATTGCATTTACCTATATTTAGCTACAGACCCTCATAAATTCAATCAAACAACAATAAAACCCACCATTTTATCAAATCAAACTAGCAATTAAATAGTAAAACTTATACATTTAATTGTATTATTTCAAAATGCAAAATCTGTGAGGAGTTTCCACAATTTAACATGCAAGATACACTGTACTTCCTGGATCTACTATTACATCCTCGTGAACCCTGGGATCTTTCTTCGCAATTATGGTTTTTTCAAAAACATATTTCTATATATGTATTTTCCGAGTAGTAATATTTTCTTCTCGGGAAGAACACGCTATGAAGATATTAGACGCTAATAAATACTTGGTTTAGTTATAAATATTATTAAAACACAACGATGAAGCAAAAACATGTTATTATTTAAAAGGCAAGTACGTCTCTCATTCACTTTATAGAAACTAGAGTCTCTTTGTAAACTAGAATTCCATGTAACCTGCGATCATTATAGCTATATATTCATTTGATGAGTGTCTGATCATTGTGTAGTGTAGATCTCTAATTAGCTGTCTAACAAGTCACAGACACGTTCCTTAAAAGTTTTTTTAAAGATTTGCTCTAGTGAAATTAACATATACCAGGATCAAAAATTAACTCTAACAACCTCATTAAGGCAAACATTTGGAGGAGAGGTAATTGAGTCTCCTTGATCTTCCCGACCAAAAAAATAAAATAAAAAATGAATGTCCTTTTGTGGAATTTGATCTACTCTTCTATAAACTAAAAGTATGAGAACTTGTTTAATATAAAAAAATAAGATACGAATCATCTTTTATGTCTAATACTAAATAAAATTGCCTTGTTTAAGAAATTACTAAAGATGATAATCAGAGTCCGCTCCGGCGCCATAACATTGGTAGAGCAAGTTTACATGTGTTGAATCATATCAAGAAGTTTAGGATGTTCATATATGATTTTATAAGTAGTTGCATCCACTGAGAAACATGTTTTATCATTTCCTTTATTGATTCAATTGCCTCTTCATACTTTTCTTTCTTCAGAAACCATTGAATAATAATGTTGTAGGTCACACTATCTGCGGAGAAACCATGTTTCTTCATACTTGAAACCCAATCTTTTGCATCTTTAAACAGTCCTTCTCGAAAAAGTCCACCTATAGTATATATATCAGGCTGCAAATTTTCCAGTGATAGCTTGTAAAAAATGTCCATTGCATCATCAAGTTGTCCATCTTTACATAATCCATGAATAATAGTAGTATATGTCACTATGTCAGGAGTTATATTGCTACTTTTCATAGAGTCTATTAAAAACATCACATTGGTAACGTCCATTATTACAAAATCCGTTTTACATGATATCATAAACCTCTCTAATTATCTAGGAATATAGCAAGTAGAATAGAGAAGAAAGAATTAGATATGATAGTGCAGGGACTAACTTGTAAATAGTTTTGTTAGCTTAGTTTGCAAGTTAGCTTAGTTGGCAAGTTAGTTAGGATAATAGATTAGTTACAACAATAAGTCAAAGATGCTCTTGACTAGAATCAAATGTATATGTACATAACAATGTGTACAAATCATTTTACAGAAAATATAATCTCTTTTCTCTCTTCTTCTTCACCTTCTTCTTCTACTTTCTCTCTGCAACTCAAGCTTCTAACAATGGCTGCTCTTATATCTTTCTCCAATTTAACAAATTAAGCTCCTTCTTTAGCTTGAATCTCTTCTCTGCAATATGTGTCCTTACACATTCAATTGAACCTGGAAATATACAGTCACATCTATATTGTAATCTGAGACTAAGAGCAATGTTTTTTCTTCTTGTGGATCCATACAAGGGTCTCTAGCCACTTTGTATTTCTTGTCCATACCGGAACTACTGGAATTTGAATCGTCAAATGATTTGTCTGTTGAAACCTTTTTACGAGGTTGTCTTTTTGAACTTCCTCTGAACATGGCCGGAATCTCACCGAAGGTGACAGCTTTCTCTGACTCGCTCTTACTCTTCCGGGACATCATCTTTATACCACGATGGATCCATTATTGGCTTTTTCTGCTTGTACAGGACATCATAAAATATAAGTCAGATTCAAGGAAATATCCAGGTACAATTTGAGGAAATATTCCCTAAATTTATTAAGCGCGTCTAAATCTACATTCCCAAGGTAACGGGGTAGGGACACTGAAGGGGGGAGTTCAATCTTAAACAGTTATTGAAGTAGAAGGTGCTATTGTCTATGATATTGATATGTTATTTTGGTGGTATCAAACATTAAAGGGCTTAATAATGTTTGCAATATAATTGATCAATTTTTATATGACTTAATTTTTTGAGAATGTAAATTTCTAAAAATTACTTACATGATTGCAAGCACATAAATATGGAGGTGATATGTTAGGTGGGGGATTTAATAGTCAAAATCAAATGGAATCAAAACGATATATCAAACATGCTCATGAATTGAAACTAAATGACTATGAGAAGGTTAAACGGGACATGAATTTTGGAGGAGGTGGGGGGTTGATATTCGAAATGGGGAGGGGAGACTTGGAATTCATTACCGATTGTGGCAAAGTTAATAAAATATACAAGAGATTGGTATTAGCAAAGTGTTTGTAGGCACGGATTTATATGTGGAGCAAGACTCTAGCGAAATCAGGAATGCTGATAGGAAAAACTAAATAACACTACATTAGGAAACATTGATAAGAAAGACTAAATAACACTACACCACTTACCTTTGCTGATTTTCAGACACATATTTAAGAGATTCTATCAATGTTACGGTAATTATGTTTTCCAAACAAAAATTGCACCAACATAATAAAATTCTAAAGCTGCCCCTATCAACCCACATTAATCAAGCCCTAATGTACATAGATGTATACAAGGATATCGTAGTGTAAAATTAATTCAGTTTACATATACACGTATAAATTTTTTTAGCTAAATTTCATGCATTTATCTTTATGCTATTTTTCTATACAGATTATGATAATAGCCTAAATATGACGTCTTACCACGCTGAGTATATATGATTTTGAAATATCATGGGCAACGATCTTGATCTCGATAAACTTATAATTCTGTTTTTGAATATATAAATCTGTAAAGAAAATAATAAAGAAGTGATTATTTTTATTGTATTTCTTTATATATATAAATAATTAATCGTGATATAACTAAATAATACATGTAGGATATTTTTTTTAAATGTTTAAAATACACGAACAACTAATTAAGTGGATAAAATATTGATGATAATACTCAATTATCTTTACATTTCTATTTCTACTAATAATATTAATCAATTATATACAAATATATGCACGAGTATGCACACCTATAAGTTATTTTAGATTTTCAAATTTATACCGTATGTATAACATCACATAAAATACATCACATATTTAGATAATATAGAGATATATAGTCTCAATTGCACAATTTAGTAAATATTAGGGACTCTTATTATATTGAAACATTAAATACCAATTTAGAAATATTAAAAATAATGGGAGTGAGTTTTGAAATTTGTTTTACAAAAATATATTGAGATAAAAATTGCATTGTAAAATCTTAATATCTTTTATAAATACATTTATGAATTAGGAGTCCACAATTGTAAAGAGAATTGAATATAAAAAATCCTCACCCATAGACCAACTTTAAAATTACTCATAAAAGCCTTGGGTTGATGATGTATTATATACTAATTTTACTAGCAAAATATTAATTTTTGATAAAACTGCATTTTGAAAAAAGAAGTTCAATTTTAACAAGACAAAACAATTCTAAAGTATTATTACACATTAAAAAATAAATAACACATTAATATTTGTTGGTCTAATTACACACATATCACATATTGATATTAACAATTATATTTCAGGTACAATAAAAAATCTATTGATTCAGATTTTGTTACCTCGGTAGCATCGTTGTCTCTTTTGGATCATTGATTTTTCAGATTTCCCACAAAAATTTAGATGTGTCACATAAACTATAAACAAAATTACTTTTGTTAATAGATATTATTTATAATAGGGTAATGGTGGGTAGTTGCGAATAGGCAGGTGGATATAGTGTGCGAGATGGGGTATATGGGTAGAGAAAAACGAATGAAGTCGTGTAATATGGTAAAGAGGCGGAGAATAGCGAATGAAGTTGTATAATGCTGGTTAGGGTTTGAATCATAGTAGGATTTTTTATATAAATGTTATAAATAAGAGCTTATTCCAATGTTAGGCAGTTATCTATATTCTAAATATTCGTCTTACTATTTCAAAACGTCCCCTTTCTGAGCCACACGTTAACTCACGACACTCTTATGGTCTATTTCACTAACTCCGTTAAAAATTTAACGAAAATAAAGGATATCCTAGGTATTTCATTGACCATAACTATTTCCAATTTAGGTCATAACTATATATTTTTTCCAATATAGTCCACCTTTTTTTGATTAATTTAAAAATAAAGTTAAAATTCAATATTGGTACCTTTATTTGTGAAACTGCACCTTTGAATTTCATAAAATCTTCATATGAAGTATAGTTTCAATATACACCTCCATATTATTCAAAGGTTGGGACGCAGTTCCTTATATTGTTTAAATTTATATCTTAAAAATTTATAATATTTGATTTTTTACTCTTATTAAAAGCTTTAAATTTAAACTCTAAAAGTAAAAAATTCTTCATGATCTGTCTTTTGGGTTGGTTAACTGCAAAATTTGTCTTGGTTAATTGAAAAATTGGCATGTAATAATTATTTTAGCCCAAATGAACACCAAAATCACAACTGTGAATTTTGTAATCGGACCTTTAATTACAAAATTGATCCATATTATAAGAAATGAGAGAATGATAAATAATTTTAAAAGTTCACAAATGCATCAATGGCACTCTATTTTTTCTTATAAAATTGATTTATGAACATATTTTCCATTTTATTAGAATTCCTACCAACTATTATAGATTTACCCTTGATTTCATAAAAGACACGCCCTTTATTTAAAATTATTTGGGTGTGTTATGTTAAATAGCCAAATGTACATGAATATGTCAAAAGTGTAAATTTGAAATTATGATTGTATGCCATGGAGCAGTGGTGAGAGTAATTTAAACTAGATATGGTGTACTTAAGAAATTAGCTACTAACCTAAGATGTAATACCATATATTGATCTATCATAAAGAATGAAAGAATGTCGAGGAGTGCATATACACTGTGGTGCTACCAGTGCATGCAACTAGTACATACACGAGGTCGTATTTATATGGATTGACCATATTGTGATTGAGGATTTATGGAGGATCGTAATGAGATGGCACGTCATGGACATCAAGACTTATTTGATACGAATTTCGGTAACAAGAGCCAAGTTTGCAATTAATGAAAAAAGGACTGATTATGCAATTAAAAACTATGACGCTGGTGCTGATTTGGGCAAAAATGAAACTAACACATGTGTATCATCTTGTTACTACTCATCACAGTTAACCCTTGTAGCAATTGGTTTATCATTAAAATTATAGTACGGCATGTATTTGTGTCCTGGGTTCAAGTCTCGGCAGGGGGTTGAGGTTTTTTTTTTACCATGCTTTCTTTTATATCTACGGCTCTTGTTTTTTTGCGATCCACAAAATAATCATGTTATAGTAGCTGAAACAGATTTAACAATTTATAGGTTATCCTTACAAGATGGAGTAATTGAACATTCGATTTGTGAAACCCAAAAACTGGCATCTTGAAGACCTCCAGAAAAATCAAATCCCCTCATGAATCGTATCAAAAAATTACAACAAACCACCTCCAGAATATCGATGAACCCTTCAATATAGGTTTATTGTAATTTTTATCCCAGAGTTGAAAGCTTCTTACCTCTTCAATAGGCTTCATAACCTGGGAATGTTTCATGTACTTGTCCAATTACTCTTTCAGAGCAACACTATTTCTGCGATGTTGCTATATATAACTTCAATTGTTGGGGTTGGGAGTACAATGAAATAATAAATGCTGCATTAATCCAATAACAGCATTGTGTTGTAATCTTTACATAAGTATATAAAGTTTTTCATGCTTATTGGTGTTTAAAATATTAACCACATGCATATGAATCTTTGCAACGATTCCATTCATCAAGAGACTTATCCTGAGGAATCACTAAAGTACATATACAATTGTACGAAAGCAACGGAGTGCAGAGTACATATTTACTTTGCTATGATTTTTATTGCAAGTTCAATATGTTAACTATGATTTGGAGCTGAGTTTTTCTGAGAGTGAATGATAAAAAACAAAAACAGTCATTCTTGATACATATTGGGACTTTTGAGAGTAATATCGTAAAAGACTACCTTTATCTAAAAGAACCAGTGTTAGAGTCTGAAAAAACAAGTATTAGAGGCAACTGAAGACGGTTCTATATGTGTCTTAAATGTTCGGTCATAGATGAGAAAGCCTTTACAATTTTTGAAACTCCTAAGAAAGTGTGATCCTTCTCTAATAATTTCCCCTTTTTTCCCCCAAAACACACTACTTCAAGTTAGGTAATAATTTTCCGTCTATTGCATTTACCTATATTTAGCTACAGACCCTCATAAATTCAATCAAACAACAATAAAACCCACCATTTTATCAAATCAAACTCGCAATTAAATAGTAAAACTTATACATTTAATTGTATTATTTCAAAATGCAAAATCTGTGAGGAGTTTCCACAATTTAACATGCAAGATACACTGTACTTCCTCGATCTACTATTACATCCTCGTGAACCCTGAGATCTTTCTTCGCAATTATGGTTTTTTCAAAAACATATTTCTATATATGTATTTTCCGAGTAGTAATATTTTCTTCTCGGCAAGAACACGCTATGAAGATATTAGACGCTAATAAATACTTGGTTTAGTTATAAATATTATTAAAACACAACGATGAAGCAAAAACATGTAATTATTTAAAAGGCAAGTACGTCTCTCATTCACTTTATAGAAACTAGAGTCTCTTTGTAAACTAGAATTCCATGTAACCTGCGATCATTATAGCTATATATTCATTTGATGAGTGTCTGATCATTGTGTAGTGTAGATCTCTAATTAGCTGTCTAACAAGTCACAGACACGTTCCTTAAAAGTTTTTTTAAAGATTTGCTCTAGTGAAATTAACATATACCAGGATCAGAAATTAACTCTAACAACCTCATTAAGGCAAACATTTGGAGGAGAGGTAATTGAGTCTCCTTGATCTTCCCGACCAAAAAAATAAAATAAAAAATGAATGTCCTTTTGTGGAATTTGATCTACTCTTCTATAAACTAAAAGTATGAGAACTTGTTTAATATAAAAAAATAAGATACGAATCATCTTTTATGTCTAATACTAAATAAAATTGCCTTGTTTAAGAAATTACTAAAGATGATAATCAGAGTCCGCTCCGGCGCCATAACATTGGTAGAGCAAGTTTACATGTGTTGAATCATATCAAGAAGTTTAGGATGTTCATATATGATTTTATAAGTAGTTGCATCCACTGAGAAACATGTTTTATCATTTCCTTTATTGATTCAATTGCCTCTTCATACTTTTCTTTCTTCAGAAACCATTGAATAATAATGTTGTAGGTCACACTATCTGCGGAGAAACCATGTTTCTTCATACTTGAAACCCAATCTTTTGCATCTTTAAACAGTCCTTCTCGAAAAAGTCCACCTATAGTATATATATCAGGCTGCAAATTTTCCAGTGATAGCTTGTAAAAAATGTCCATTGCATCATCAAGTTGTCCATCTTTACATAATCCATGAATAATAGTAGTATATGTCACTATGTCAGGAGTTATATTGCTACTTTTCATAGAGTCTATTAAAAACATCACATTGGTAACGTCCATTATTACAAAATCCGTTTTACATGATATCATAAACCTCTCTAATTATCTAGGAATATAGCAAGTAGAATAGAGAAGAAAGAATTAGATATGATAGTGCAGGGACTAACTTGTAAATAGTTTTGTTAGCTTAGTTTGCAAGTTAGCTTAGTTGGCAAGTTAGTTAGGATAATAGATTAGTTACAACAATAAGTCAAAGATGCTCTTGACTAGAATCAAATGTATATGTACATAACAATGTGTACAAATCATTTTACAGAAAATATAATCTCTTTTCTCTCTTCTTCTTCACCTTCTTCTTCTACTTTCTCTCTGCAACTCAAGCTTCTAACAATGGCTGCTCTTATATCTTTCTCCAATTTAACAAATTAAGCTCCTTCTTTAGCTTGAATCTCTTCTCTGCAATATGTGTCCTTACACATTCAATTGAACCTGGAAATATACAGTCACATCTATATTGTAATCTGAGACTAAGAGCAATGTTTTTTCTTCTTGTGGATCCATACAAGGGTCTCTAGCCACTTTGTATTTCTTGTCCATACCGGAACTACTGGAATTTGAATCGTCAAATGATTTGTCTGTTGAAACCTTTTTACGAGGTTGTCTTTTTGAACTTCCTCTGAACATGGCCGGAATCTCACCGAAGGTGACAGCTTTCTCTGACTCGCTCTTACTCTTCCGGGACATCATCTTTATACCACGATGGATCCATTATTGGCTTTTTCTGCTTGTACAGGACATCATAAAATATAAGTCAGATTCAAGGAAATATCCAGGTACAATTTGAGGAAATATTCCCTAAATTTATTAAGCGCGTCTAAATCTACATTCCCAAGGTAACGGGGTAGGGACACTGAAGGGGGGAGTTCAATCTTAAACAGTTATTGAAGTAGAAGGTGCTATTGTCTATGATATTGATATGTTATTTTGGTGGTATCAAACATTAAAGGGCTTAATAATGTTTGCAATATAATTGATCAATTTTTATATGACTTAATTTTTTGAGAATGTAAATTTCTAAAAATTACTTACATGATTGCAAGCACATAAATATGGAGGTGATATGTTAGGTGGGGGATTTAATAGTCAAAATCAAATGGAATCAAAACGATATATCAAACATGCTCATGAATTGAAACTAAATGACTATGAGAAGGTTAAACGGGACATGAATTTTGGAGGAGGTGGGGGGTTGATATTCGAAATGGGGAGGGGAGACTTGGAATTCATTACCGATTGTGGCAAAGTTAATAAAATATACAAGAGATTGGTATTAGCAAAGTGTTTGTAGGCACGGATTTATATGTGGAGCAAGACTCTAGCGAAATCAGGAATGCTGATAGGAAAAACTAAATAACACTACATTAGGAAACATTGATAAGAAAGACTAAATAACACTACACCACTTACCTTTGCTGATTTTCAGACACATATTTAAGAGATTCTATCAATGTTACGGTAATTATGTTTTCCAAACAAAAATTGCACCAACATAATAAAATTCTAAAGCTGCCCCTATCAACCCACATTAATCAAGCCCTAATGTACATAGATGTATACAAGGATATCGTAGTGTAAAATTAATTCAGTTTACATATACACGTATAAATTTTTTTAGCTAAATTTCATGCATTTATCTTTATGCTATTTTTCTATACAGATTATGATAATAGCCTAAATATGACGTCTTACCACGCTGAGTATATATGATTTTGAAATATCATGGGCAACGATCTTGATCTCGATAAACTTATAATTCTGTTTTTGAATATATAAATCTGTAAAGAAAATAATAAAGAAGTGATTATTTTTATTGTATTTCTTTATATATATAAATAATTAATCGTGATATAACTAAATAATACATGTAGGATATTTTTTTTAAATGTTTAAAATACACGAACAACTAATTAAGTGGATAAAATATTGATGATAATACTCAATTATCTTTACATTTCTATTTCTACTAATAATATTAATCAATTATATACAAATATATGCACGAGTATGCACACCTATAAGTTATTTTAGATTTTCAAATTTATACCGTATGTATAACATCACATAAAATACATCACATATTTAGATAATATAGAGATATATAGTCTCAATTGCACAATTTAGTAAATATTAGGGACTCTTATTATATTGAAACATTAAATACCAATTTAGAAATATTAAAAATAATGGGAGTGAGTTTTGAAATTTGTTTTACAAAAATATATTGAGATAAAAATTGCATTGTAAAATCTTAATATCTTTTATAAATACATTTATGAATTAGGAGTCCACAATTGTAAAGAGAATTGAATATAAAAAATCCTCACCCATAGACCAACTTTAAAATTACTCATAAAAGCCTTGGGTTGATGATGTATTATATACTAATTTTACTAGCAAAATATTAATTTTTGATAAAACTGCATTTTGAAAAAAGAAGTTCAATTTTAACAAGACAAAACAATTCTAAAGTATTATTACACATTAAAAAATAAATAACACATTAATATTTGTTGGTCTAATTACACACATATCACATATTGATATTAACAATTATATTTCAGGTACAATAAAAAATCTATTGATTCAGATTTTGTTACCTCGGTAGCATCGTTGTCTCTTTTGGATCATTGATTTTTCAGATTTCCCACAAAAATTTAGATGTGTCACATAAACTATAAACAAAATTACTTTTGTTAATAGATATTATTTATAATAGGGTAATGGTGGGTAGTTGCGAATAGGCAGGTGGATATAGTGTGCGAGATGGGGTATATGGGTAGAGAAAAACGAATGAAGTCGTGTAATATGGTAAAGAGGCGGAGAATAGCGAATGAAGTTGTATAATGCTGGTTAGGGTTTGAATCATAGTAGGATTTTTTATATAAATGTTATAAATAAGAGCTTATTCCAATGTTAGGCAGTTATCTATATTCTAAATATTCGTCTTACTATTTCAAAACGTCCCCTTTCTGAGCCACACGTTAACTCACGACACTCTTATGGTCTATTTCACTAACTCCGTTAAAAATTTAACGAAAATAAAGGATATCCTAGGTATTTCATTGACCATAACTATTTCCAATTTAGGTCATAACTATATATTTTTTCCAATATAGTCCACCTTTTTTTGATTAATTTAAAAATAAAGTTAAAATTCAATATTGGTACCTTTATTTGTGAAACTGCACCTTTGAATTTCATAAAATCTTCATATGAAGTATAGTTTCAATATACACCTCCATATTATTCAAAGGTTGGGACGCAGTTCCTTATATTGTTTAAATTTATATCTTAAAAATTTATAATATTTGATTTTTTACTCTTATTAAAAGCTTTAAATTTAAACTCTAAAAGTAAAAAATTCTTCATGATCTGTCTTTTGGGTTGGTTAACTGCAAAATTTGTCTTGGTTAATTGAAAAATTGGCATGTAATAATTATTTTAGCCCAAATGAACACCAAAATCACAACTGTGAATTTTGTAATCGGACCTTTAATTACAAAATTGATCCATATTATAAGAAATGAGAGAATGATAAATAATTTTAAAAGTTCACAAATGCATCAATGGCACTCTATTTTTTCTTATAAAATTGATTTATGAACATATTTTCCATTTTATTAGAATTCCTACCAACTATTATAGATTTACCCTTGATTTCATAAAAGACACGCCCTTTATTTAAAATTATTTGGGTGTGTTATGTTAAATAGCCAAATGTACATGAATATGTCAAAAGTGTAAATTTGAAATTATGATTGTATGCCATGGAGCAGTGGTGAGAGTAATTTAAACTAGATATGGTGTACTTAAGAAATTAGCTACTAACCTAAGATGTAATACCATATATTGATCTATCATAAAGAATGAAAGAATGTCGAGGAGTGCATATACACTGTGGTGCTACCAGTGCATGCAACTAGTACATACACGAGGTCGTATTTATATGGATTGACCATATTGTGATTGAGGATTTATGGAGGATCGTAATGAGATGGCACGTCATGGACATCAAGACTTATTTGATACGAATTTCGGTAACAAGAGCCAAGTTTGCAATTAATGAAAAAAGGACTGATTATGCAATTAAAAACTATGACGCTGGTGCTGATTTGGGCAAAAATGAAACTAACACATGTGTATCATCTTGTTACTACTCATCACAGTTAACCCTTGTAGCAATTGGTTTATCATTAAAATTATAGTACGGCATGTATTTGTGTCCTGGGTTCAAGTCTCGGCAGGGGGTTGAGGTTTTTTTTTTACCATGCTTTCTTTTATATCTACGGCTCTTGTTTTTTTGCGATCCACAAAATAATCATGTTATAGTAGCTGAAACAGATTTAACAATTTATAGGTTATCCTTACAAGATGGAGTAATTGAACATTCGATTTGTGAAACCCAAAAACTGGCATCTTGAAGACCTCCAGAAAAATCAAATCCCCTCATGAATCGTATCAAAAAATTACAACAAACCACCTCCAGAATATCGATGAACCCTTCAATATAGGTTTATTGTAATTTTTATCCCAGAGTTGAAAGCTTCTTACCTCTTCAATAGGCTTCATAACCTGGGAATGTTTCATGTACTTGTCCAATTACTCTTTCAGAGCAACACTATTTCTGCGATGTTGCTATATATAACTTCAATTGTTGGGGTTGGGAGTACAATGAAATAATAAATGCTGCATTAATCCAATAACAGCATTGTGTTGTAATCTTTACATAAGTATATAAAGTTTTTCATGCTTATTGGTGTTTAAAATATTAACCACATGCATATGAATCTTTGCAACGATTCCATTCATCAAGAGACTTATCCTGAGGAATCACTAAAGTACATATACAATTGTACGAAAGCAACGGAGTGCAGAGTACATATTTACTTTGCTATGATTTTTATTGCAAGTTCAATATGTTAACTATGATTTGGAGCTGAGTTTTTCTGAGAGTGAATGATAAAAAACAAAAACAGTCATTCTTGATACATATTGGGACTTTTGAGAGTAATATCGTAAAAGACTACCTTTATCTAAAAGAACCAGTGTTAGAGTCTGAAAAAACAAGTATTAGAGGCAACTGAAGACGGTTCTATATGTGTCTTAAATGTTCGGTCATAGATGAGAAAGCCTTTACAATTTTTGAAACTCCTAAGAAAGTGTGATCCTTCTCTAATAATTTCCCCTTTTTTCCCCCAAAACACACTACTTCAAGTTAGGTAATAATTTTCCGTCTATTGCATTTACCTATATTTAGCTACAGACCCTCATAAATTCAATCAAACAACAATAAAACCCACCATTTTATCAAATCAAACTCGCAATTAAATAGTAAAACTTATACATTTAATTGTATTATTTCAAAATGCAAAATCTGTGAGGAGTTTCCACAATTTAACATGCAAGATACACTGTACTTCCTCGATCTACTATTACATCCTCGTGAACCCTGAGATCTTTCTTCGCAATTATGGTTTTTTCAAAAACATATTTCTATATATGTATTTTCCGAGTAGTAATATTTTCTTCTCGGCAAGAACACGCTATGAAGATATTAGACGCTAATAAATACTTGGTTTAGTTATAAATATTATTAAAACACAACGATGAAGCAAAAACATGTAATTATTTAAAAGGCAAGTACGTCTCTCATTCACTTTATAGAAACTAGAGTCTCTTTGTAAACTAGAATTCCATGTAACCTGCGATCATTATAGCTATATATTCATTTGATGAGTGTCTGATCATTGTGTAGTGTAGATCTCTAATTAGCTGTCTAACAAGTCACAGACACGTTCCTTAAAAGTTTTTTTAAAGATTTGCTCTAGTGAAATTAACATATACCAGGATCAGAAATTAACTCTAACAACCTCATTAAGGCAAACATTTGGAGGAGAGGTGATTGAGTCTCCTTGATCTTCCCGACCAAAAAAATAAAATAAAAAATGAATGTCCTTTTGTGGAATTTGATCTACTCTTCTATAAACTAAAGGTATGAGAACTTGTTTAATATAAAAAAATAAGATACGAATCATCTTTTATGTCTAATACTAAATAAAATTGCCTTGTTTAAGAAATTACTAAAGATGATAATCAGAGTCCGCTCCGGCGCCATAACATTGGTAGAGCAAGTTTACATGTGTTGAATCATATCAAGAAGTTTAGGATGTTCATATATGATTTTATAAGTAGTTGCATCCACTGAGAAACATGTTTTATCATTTCCTTTATTGATTCAATTGCCTCTTCATACTTTTCTTTCTTCAGAAACCATTGAATAATAACGTTGTAGGTCACACTATCTGCGGAGAAACCATGTTTCTTCATACTTGAAACCCAGTCTTTTGCATCTTTAAACAGTCCTTCTCGAAAAAGTCCACCTATAGTATATATATCAGGCTGCAAATTTTCCAGTGATAGCTTGTAAAAAATGTCCATTGCATCATCAAGTTGTCCATCTTTACATAATCCATGAATAATAGTAGTATATGTCACTATGTCAGGAGTTATATTGCTACTTTTCATAGAGTCTATTAAAAACATCACATTGGTAACGTCCATTATTACAAAATCCATTTAACATGATATCATAAACCTCTCTAATTATCTTGGAATATAGCAAGTAGAATAGAGAAGAAAGAATTAGATACGATAGTGCAGGGACTAACTTGTAAATAGTTTTGTTAGCTTAGTTTGCAAGTTAGCTTAGTTGGCAAGTTAGTTAGGATAATAGATTAGTTACAACAATAAGTCAAAGATGCTCTTGACTAGAATCAAATGTATATATACATAACAATGTGTACAAATCATTTTACAGAAAATATAATCTCTTTTCTCTCTTCTTCTTCACCTTCTTCTTCTACTTTCTCTCTGCAACTCAAGCTTCTAACAATGGCTGCTCTTATATCTTTCTCCAATTTAACAAATTAAGCTCCTTCTTTAGCTTGAATCTCTTCTCTGCAATATGTGTCCTTACACATTCAATTGAACCTGGAAATATACAGTCACATCTATATTGTAATCTGAGACTAAGAGCAATGTTTTTTCTTCTTGTGGATCCACACAAGGGTCCCTAGCCACTTTGTATTTCTTGTCCATACCGGAACTACTGGAATTTGAATCGTCAAATGATTTGTCTGTTGAAACCTTTTTACGAGGTTGTCTTTTTGAACTTCCTCTGAACATGGTCGGAATCTCACCGGAGGTGACAGCTTTCTCTGACTCGCTCTTACTCTTCCGGGACATCATTTTTATACCACGATGGATCCATTCTTGGCTTTTTCTGCTTGTACAGGACATCATAAAATATAAGTCAGATTCAAGGAAATATGCAGGGACAATTTGAGGAAATATTCCCTAAATTTATTAAGCGCGTCTAAATCTACATTCCCAAGGGAACGGGGTAGGGACACTGAAGGGGGGAGTTCAATCTTAAACAGTTATTGAAGTAGAAGGTGCTATTGTCTATGATATTGATATGTTATTTTGGTGGTATCAAACATTAAAGGGCTTAATAATGTTTGCAATATAATTGATCAATTTTTATATGACATAATCTTTTGAGAATGTAAATTTCTAAAAATTACTTACATGATTGCAAGCACATAAATATGGAGGTGATATGTTAGGTGGGGGATTTAATAGTCAAAATCAAATGGAATCAAAACGATATATCAAACATGCTCATGAATTGAAACTAAATGACTATGAGAAGGTTAAACGGGACATGAATTTTGGAGGAGGTGGGGGTTGATATTCGAAATGGGGAGGGGAGACTTGGAATTCATTACCGATTGTGGCAAAGTTAATAAAATATACAAGAGATTGGTATTAGCAAAGTGTTTGTAGGCACGGATTTATATGTGGAGCAAGACTCTAGCGAAATCAGGAATGCTGATAGGAAAAACTAAATAACACTACATTAGGAAACATTGATAAGAAAGACTAAATAACACTACACCACTTACCTTTGCTGATTTTCAGACACATATTTAAGAGATTCTATCAATGTTACGATAATTATGTTTTCCAAACAAAAATTGCACCAACATAATAAAATTCTAAAGCTGCCCCTATCAACCCACATTAATCAAGCCCTAATGTACATAGATGTATACAAGGATATCGTAGTGTAAAATTAATTCAGTTTACATATACACGTATAAATTTTTTTAGCTAAATTTCATGCATTTATCTTTATGCTATTTTTCTATACAGATTATGATAATAGCCTAAATATGACGTCTTACCACGCTGAGTATATATGATTTTGAAATATCATGGGCAACGATCTTGATCTCGATAAACTTATAATTCTGTTTTTGAATATATAAATCTGTAAAGAAAATAATAAAGAAGTGATTATTTTTATTGTATTTCTTTATATATATAAATAATTAATCGTGATATAACTAAATAATACATGTAGGATATTTTTTTTAAATGTTTAAAATACACGAACAACTAATTAAGTGGATAAAATATTGATGATAATACTCAATTATCTTTACATTTCTATTTCTACTAATAATATTAATCAATTATATACAAATATATGCACGAGTATGCACACCTATAAGTTATTTTAGATTTTCAAATTTATACCGTATGTATATCATCACATAAAATACATCACATATTTAGATAATATAGAGATATATAGTCTCAATTGCACAATTTAGTAAATATTAGGGACTCTTATGATATTGAAACATTAAATACCAATTTAGAAATATTAAAAATAATGGGAGTGAGTTTTGAAATTTGTTTTACAAAAATATATTGAGATAAAAATTGCATTGTAAAATCTTAATATCTTTTATAAATACATTTATGAATTAGGAGTCCACAATTGTAAAGAGAATTGAATATAAAAAATCCTCACCCATAGACCAACTTTAAAATTACTCATAAAAGCCTTGGGTTGATGATGTATTATATACTAATTTTACTAGCAAAATATTAATTTTTGATAAAACTGCATTTTGAAAAAAGAAGTTCAATTTTAACAAGACAAAACAATTCTAAAGTATTATTACACATTAAAAAATAAATAACACATTAATATTTGTTGGTCTAATTACACACATATCACATATTGATATTAACAATTATATTTCAGGTACAATAAAAAATCTATTGATTCAGATTTTGTTACCTCGGTAGCATCGTTGTCTCTTTTGGATCATTGATTTTTCAGATTTCCCACAAAAATTTAGATGTGTCACATAAACTATAAACAAAATTACTTTTGTTAATAGATATTATTTATAATAGGGTAATGGTGGGTGGTTGCGAATAGGCAGGTGGATATAGTGTGCGAGATGGGGTATATGGGTAGAGAAAAACAAATGAAGTCGTGTAATATGGTAAAGAGGCGGAGAATAGCGAATGAAGTTGTATAATGCTGGTTAGGGTTTGAATCATAGTAGGATTTTTTATATAAATGTTATAAATAAGAGCTTATTCCAATGTTAGGCAGTTATCTATATTCTAAATATTCGTCTTATTATTTCAAAACGTCCCCTTTCTGAGCCACACGTTAACTCACGACACTCTTATGGTCTATTTCACTAACTCCGTTAAAAATTTAACGAAAATAAAGGATATCCTAGGTATTTCATTGACCATAACTATTTCCAATTTAGGTCATAACTATATATTTTTTCCAATATAGTCCACCTTTTTTTGATTAATTTAAAAATAAAGTTAAAATTCAATATTGGTACCTTTATTTGTGAAACTGCACCTTTGAATTTCATAAAATCTTCATATGAAGTATAGTTTCAATATACACCTCCATATTATTCAAAGGTTGGGACGCAGTTCCTTATATTGTTTAAATTTATATCTTAAAAATTTATAATATTTGATTTTTTACTCTTATTAAAAGCTTTAAATTTAAACTCTAAAAGTAAAAAATTCTTCATGATCTGTCTTTTGGGTTGGTTAACTGCAAAATTTGTCTTGGTTAATTGAAAAATTGGCATGTAATAATTATTTTAGCCCAAATGAACACCAAAATCACAACTGTGAATTTTGTAATCGGACCTTTAATTACAAAATTGATCCATATTATAAGAAATGAGAGAATGATAAATAATTTTAAAAGTTCACAAATGCATCAATGGCACTCTATTTTTTTCTTATAAAATTGATTTATGAACATATTTTCCATTTTATTAGAATTCCTACCAACTATTATAGATTTACCCTTGATTTCATAAAAGACACGCCCTTTATTTAAAATTATTTGGGTGTGTTATGTTAAATAGCCAAATGTACATGAATATGTCAAAAGGGTAAATTTGAAATTATGATTGTATGCCATGGAGCAGTGGTGAGAGTAATTTAAACTAGATATGGTGTACTTAAGAAATTAGCTACTAACCTAAGATGTAATACCATATATTGATCTATCATAAAGAATGAAAGAATGTCGAGGAGTGCATATACACTGTGGTGCTACCAGTGCATGCAACTAGTACATACACGAGGTCGTATTTATATGGATTGACCATATTGTGATTGAGGATTTATGGAGGATCGTAATGAGATGGCACGTCATGGACATCAAGACTTATTTGATACGAATTTCGGTAACAAGAGCCAAGTTTGCAATTAATGAAAAAAGGACTGATTATGCAATTAAAAACTATGACGCTGGTGCTGATTTGGGCAAAAATGAAACTAACACATGTGTATCATCTTGTTACTACTCATCACAGTTAACCCTTGTAGCAATTGGTTTATCATTAAAATTATAGTACGGCATGTATTTGTGTCCTGGGTTCGAGTCTCGGTAGGGGGTTGAGGTTTTTTTTTTACCATGCTTTCTTTTATATCTACGGCTCTTGTTTTTTTGCGATCCACAAAATAATCATGTTATAGTAGCTGAAACAGATTTAACAATTTATAGGTTATCCTTACAAGATGGAGTAATTGAACATTCGATTTGTGAAACCCAAAAACTGGCATCTTGAAGACCTCCAGAAAAATCAAATCCCCTCATGAATCGTATCAAAAAATTACAACAAACCACCTCCAGAATATCGATGAACCCTTCAATATAGGTTTATTGTAATTTTTATCCCAGAGTTGAAAGCTTCTTACCTCTTCAATAGGCTTCATAACCTGGGAATGTTTCATGTACTTGTCCAATTACTCTTTCAGAGCAACACTATTTCTGCGATGTTGCTATATATAACTTCAATTGTTGGGGTTGGGAGTACAATGAAATAATAAATGCTGCATTAATCCAATAACAGCATTGTGTTGTAATCTTTACATAAGTATATAAAGTTTTTCATGCTTATTGGTGTTTAAAATATTAACCACATGCATATGAATCTTTGCAACGATTCCATTCATCAAGAGACTTATCCTGAGGAATAACTAAAGTACATATACAATTGTACGAAAGCAACGGAGTGCAGAGTACATATTTACTTTGCTATGATTTTTATTGCAAGTTCAATATGTTAACTATGATTTGGAGCTGAGTTTTTCTGAGAGTGAATGATAAAAAACAAAAACAGTCATTCTTGATACATATTGGGACTTTTGAGAGTAATATCGTAAAAGACTACCTTTATCTAAAAGAACCAGTGTTAGAGTCTGAAAAAACAAGTATTAGAGGCAACTGAAGACGGTTCTATATGTGTCTTAAATGTTCGGTCATAGATGAGAAAGCCTTTACAATTTTTGAAACTCCTAAGAAAGTGTGATCCTTCTCTAATAATTTCCCCTTTTTCCCCCAAAACACACTACTTCAAGTTAGGTAATAATTTTCCGTCTATTGCATTTACCTATATTTAGCTACAGACCCTCATAAATTCAATCAAACAACAATAAAACCCACCATTTTATCAAATCAAACTCGCAATTAAATAGTAAAACTTATACATTTAATTGTATTATTTCAAAATGCAAAATCTGTGAGGAGTTTCCACAATTTAACATGCAAGATACACTGTACTTCCTCGATCTACTATTACATCCTCGTGAACCCTGAGATCTTTCTTCGCAATTATGGTTTTTTCAAAAACATATTTCTATATATGTATTTTCCGAGTAGTAATATTTTCTTCTCGGCAAGAACACGCTATGAAGATATTAGACGCTAATAAATACTTGGTTTAGTTATAAATATTATTAAAACACAACGATGAAGCAAAAACATGTAATTATTTAAAAGGCAAGTACG
This sequence comes from Nemophila menziesii, assembly GCA_029959085.1. Classification (NCBI taxonomy): domain Eukaryota; kingdom Viridiplantae; phylum Streptophyta; class Magnoliopsida; order Boraginales; family Hydrophyllaceae; genus Nemophila; species Nemophila menziesii. Next base: position 6,530,624 of record JARWIR010000032.1, read on the forward strand.
TCTCTCATTCACTTTATAGAAACTAGAGTCTCTTTGTAAACTAGAATTCCATGTAACCTGCGATCATTATAGCTATATATTCATTTGATGAGTGTCTGATCATTGTGTAGTGTAGATCTCTAATTAGCTGTCTAACAAGTCACAGACACGTTCCTTAAAAGTTTTTTTAAAGATTTGCTCTAGTGAAATTAACATATACCAGGATCAGAAATTAACTCTAACAACCTCATTAAGGCAAACATTTGGAGGAGAGGTAATTGAGTCTCCTTGATCTTCCCGACCAAAAAAATAAAATAAAAAATGAATGTCCTTTTGTGGAATTTGATCTACTCTTCTATAAACTAAAGGTATGAGAACTTGTTTAATATAAAAAAATAAGATACGAATCATCTTTTATGTCTAATACTAAATAAAATTGCCTTGTTTAAGAAATTACTAAAGATGATAATCAGAGTCCGCTCCGGCGCCATAACATTGGTAGAGCAAGTTTACATGTGTTGAATCATATCAAGAAGTTTAGGATGTTCATATATGATTTTATAAGTAGTTGCATCCACTGAGAAACATGTTTTATCATTTCCTTTATTGATTCAATTGCCTCTTCATACTTTTCTTTCTTCAGAAACCATTGAATAATAACGTTGTAGGTCACACTATCTGCGGAGAAACCATGTTTCTTCATACTTGAAACCCAGTCTTTTGCATCTTTAAACAGTCCTTCTCGAAAAAGTCCACCTATAGTATATATATCAGGCTGCAAATTTTCCAGTGATAGCTTGTAAAAAATGTCCATTGCATCATCAAGTTGTCCATCTTTACATAATCCATGAATAATAGTAGTATATGTCACTATGTTAGGAGTTATATTGCTACTTTTCATAGAGTCTATTAAAAACATCACATTGGTAACGTCCATTATTACAAAATCCATTTAACATGATATCATAAACCTCTCTAATTATCTTGGAATATAGCAAGTAGAATAGAGAAGAAAGAATTAGATACGATAGTGCAGGGACTAACTTGTAAATAGTTTTGTTAGCTTAGTTTGCAAGTTAGCTTAGTTGGCAAGTTAGTTAGGATAATAGATTAGTTACAACAATAAGTCAAAGATGCTCTTGACTAGAATCAAATGTATATATACATAACAATGTGTACAAATCATTTTACAGAAAATATAATCTCTTTTCTCTCTTCTTCTTCACCTTCTTCTTCTACTTTCTCTCTGCAACTCAAGCTTATAACAATGGTTGCTCTTATATCTTTCTCCAATTTAACAAACTAAGCTCCTTCTTTAGCTTGAATCTCTTCTCAGCAATATGTGTCCATACACATTCAATTGAACCTGGAAATATACAGTCGCATCTATATTGTAATCTGAGACTAAGAGCAATGTTTTTTCTTCTTGTGGATCCACACAAGGGTCCCTAGCCACTTTGTATTTCTTGTCCATACCGGAACTATTGGAATTTGAATCGTCAAATGATTTGTCTGTTGAAACCTTTTTACGAGGTTGTCTTTTTGAACTTCCTCTGAACATGGTCGGAATCTCACCGGAGGTGACAGCTTTTTCTGACTCGCTCTTACTCTTCCGGGACATCATTTTTATACCACGATGGATCCATTCTTGGCTTTTTCTGCTTGTACAGGACATCATAAAATATAAGTCAGATTCAAGGAAATATGCAGGGACAATTTGAGGAAATATTCCCTAAATTTATTAAGCGCGTCTAAATCTACATTCCCAAGGGAACGGGGTAGGGACACTGAAGGGGGGAGTTCAATCTTAAACAGTTATTGAAGTAGAAGGTGCTATTGTCTATGATATTGATATGTTATTTTGGTGGTATCAAACATTAAAGGGCTTAATAATGTTTGCAATATAATTGATCAATTTTTATATGACTTAATCTTTTGAGAATGTAAATTTCTAAGAATTACTTACATGATTGCAAGCACATAAATATGGAGGTGATATGTTAGGTGGGGGATTTAATAGTCAAAATCAAATGGAATCAAAACGATATATCAAACATGCTCATGAATTGAAACTAAATGACTATGAGAAGGTTAAACGGGACATGAATTTTGGAGGAGGTGGGGGGTTGATATTCGAAATGGGGAGGGGAGACTTGGAATTCATTACCGATTGTGGCAATGTTAATAAAATATACAAGAGATTGGTATTAGCAAAGTGTTTGTAGGCACGGATTTATATGTCGAGCAAGACTCTAGCGAAATCAGGAATGCTGATAGGAAAAACTAAATAACGCTACATTAGGAAACATTGATAAGAAAGACTAAATAACACTACACCACTTACCTTTGCTGATTTTCAGACACATATTTAAGAGATTCTATCAATGTTACGGTAATTATGTTTTCCAAACAAAAATTGCACCTACATAATAAAATTCTAAAGTTGCCCCAATCAACCCACATTAATCAAGCCCTAATGTACATAGATGTATACAAGGATATCGTAGTGTAAAATTAATTCAGTTTACCTATACACGTATAAATTTTTATAGCTAAATTTCATGCATTTATCTTTATGCTATTTTTTATACAGATTATGATAATAGCCTAAATATGACGTCTTACCACGCTGAGTATATATGATTTTGAAATATCATGGGCAACGATCTTGATCTCGATAAACTTATAATTCTTATTTTGAATATATAAATCTGTAAAGAAAATAATAAAGAAGTGATTATTTTTATTGTATTTCTTTATATATATAAATAATTAATCGTGATATAACTAAATAATACATGTAGGATATTTTTTTTTTTAAATGTTTAAAATACACGAACAACTAATTAAGTGGATAAAATATTGATGATAATACTCAATTATCTTTACATTTCTATTTCTACTAATAATATTAATCAATTATATACAAATATATACAAATATATGCACGAGTATGCACACCTATAAGTTATTTTAGATTTTCAAATTTATACCGTATGTATATCATCACATAAAATACATCACATATTTAGATAATATAGAGATATATAGTCTCAATTGCACAATTTAGTAAATATTAGGGGCTCTTATGATATTGAAACATTAAATACCAATTTAGAAATATTAAAAATAATGGGAGTGAGTTTTGAAATTTGTTTTACAAAAATATATTGAGATAAAAATTGCATTGTAAAATCTTAATATCTTTTATAAATACATTTATGAATTAGGAGTCCACAATTGTAAAGAGAATTGAATATAAAAAATCCTCACCCATAGACCAACTTTAAAATTACTCATAAAAGCCTTAGGTTGATGATGTATTATATACTAATTTTACTAGCAAAATATTAATTTTTGATAAAACTGCATTTTGAAAAAAGAAGTTCAATTTTAACAAGACAAAACAATTCTAAAGTATTATTACACATTAAAAAATAAATAACACATTAATATTTGTTGGTCTAATTACACACATATCACAGATTGATATTAACAATTATATTTCAGGTACAATAAAAAATCTATTAATTCAGATTTTGTTACCTCGGTAGCATCGTTGTCTCTTTTGGATCATTGATTTTCCAGATTTCCCACAAAAATTTAGATGTGTCACATAAACTATAAACAAAATTACTTTTGTTAATAGATATTATTTATAATAGGGTAATGGTGGGTAGTTGCGAACAGGCAGGTGGATATAGTGTGCGAGATGGGGTATATGGGTAGAGAAAAACGAATGAAGTCGTGTAATATGGTAAAGAGGCGGAGAATAGCGAATGAAGTTGTATAATGCTGGTTAGGGTTTGAATCATAGTAGGATTTTTTATATAAATGTTATAAATAAGAGCTTATTCCAATGTTAGGCAGTTATCTATATTCTAAATATTCGTCTTACTATTTCAAAACGTCCCCTTTCTGAGCCACACGTTAACTCACGACACTCTTATGGTCTATTTCACTAACTCCGTTAAAAATTTAACGAAAATAAAGGATATCCTAGGTATTTCATTGACCATAACTATTTCCAATTTAGGTCATAACTATATATTTTTTCCAATATAGTCCACCTTTTTTTGATTAATTTAAAAATAAAGTTAAAATTCAATATTCGTACCTTTATTTGTGAAACTGCACCTTTGAATTTCATAAAATCTTCATATGAAGTAGTTTCAATATACACCTCCATATTATTCAAAGGTTGGGACGCAGTTCCTTATATTGTTTAAATTTATATCTTAAAAATTTATAATATTTGATTTTTTACTCTTATTAAAAGCTTTAAATTTAAACTCTAAAAATAAAAAATTCTTCATGATCCGTCTTTTGGGTCGGTTAACTGCAAAATTTGTCTTGGTTAATTGAAAAATTGGTATGTAATAATTATTTTTAGCCCAAATGAACACCAAAATCACAACTGTTAATTTTGTAATCGGGCCTTTAATTACAAAATTGATCCATGTTATAAGAAATGAGAGAATGATAAATAATTTTAAAAGTTCACAAATGCATCAATGGCACTCTAATTTTTTTATCAAATGGATTTATGAATATATTTTCCATTTTATTAGAATTCCTACCAACTATTATAGATTTGCCCTTGATTCCATAAAAGACACGCCCTTTATTTAAAATTATTTGGGTGTGTTATGTTAAATAGCCAAATGTACACGAATATGTCAAAAGGGTAAATTTGAAATTATTATTGTATGCAGAAGAATCGATCTTGGTGCTGTATTTATTTCCAGAAGGATCGATCTTGGTGCAGTATTTATTTCCAAGATCAATCCAACCGGCAACAAACCATTGAAGCTACCACAACGATGATGTTCGCCGGAGACCCCTGGCGGAGATCAGATAAATTTTGATACAAACCTTTCCCATTTCAGATTTTAAATTCTTTCAAGGTTTCTTACCGCCTTCAAAATATCAATCTTCAGTTGTTCAATCTAAATCTAATTTTGTAAGAGAGTGAAAGTTGGAACTGCTTTTACATTTGTGAAGCGATAACATTTTGTATAGGGCTGCAAACGAACCAAGCCGCTCGAGAGCCGCTCAAGCTCGGCTCGGAGAAAAGCTCGTTCGAGATCGGCTCGAATATAAACAAGCTCAAACTCAAGCTTCATTTTAAACTCGATAAATAAACGAGCCTGCTCGAGCTCGACTCGTGAGCTCGTTTAAAATTATGAATTATAAATTAATATATTATTTACTTATAAATATACTATTAAAACTTCAATATTAAGTTGGATATTTTTAATTTATTTAGACATTTATTTTTTTATTAATGTTATGTTTCATATTTTCATGTTATACACTCTATCAAATACCAAATATTCATGAAAATCTCATTTCAACCATATAAAACAACTAAAAAAGATGGGTTTATAAGTTAAATAAACAAGTTATAACATTTCTAATTTGGATCATTGAAAGCTCGGGCTTGACTCGTTTAAATTTGAGCTCGGCTCGGCCCGGCTTGTTTAATTTTGAGCTCGGCTCGGCTCGAAAAATTAAACAAATAAGCCTGCACATCTAGTATTCGGCTCGGCTCGACTCGTTTGCAGCCCTAATTTTGTACTCAAGAGGTGGGATGGAATCAGAACAATATAGTCAAAAAGTGTATAGTGTTGTTAACTTTAAAGTTTTAGTTTCATGCACTCTTTAACGGAAAATGGAAATATTGTAAAGTTTAGAGCCTACAATATGCATTACAAATTACAATGGATTTAAATGATCTATATATTTATTTGGGCACTTCATAAACTAAGAGTTTTATTTAAAATAATCAAAATATTTTTAAAATCTAGAAAAAATTTCACTGAATTAATAAAATGATTTAGAAATAATATTTTTAAATATATTTGACCTGAAAAATAATATTTAAAAAAAATATAACCTAAAAATATATTTTAGGTATACATAATAGTCTAAGGGGGTGTTTGTTTACACTTAAGAGATCTTAATCCGATTCATTAAAACACTGGATTAATAAGACTGCATGTTTTTACTAACCAATTTAGATCTGAATAGCTCTTAATTGGTCTGTTTCATTAAGATGTAAAAGCAAGTCTGATTCATTCAGACTGTACCTTTTAACAGAATAAGTTTATACAATTGTTATTCAACATTCAGTACTTATCACTTAAAAAATATCAAGCGACACCTAAAAATAGCATTTTCTCTTCTTTTAATGGTTGACAATGAAAACCTGAGTCTCGATTGTAATGCGGTGTATTTAATTAATAAATCAACGTTACTTAATCTTCTATGTAACGTTAGTTAAATTATTTATTTTCTTACTATTTATGGAGAACAATTGACCAGTGACACTATTAATATGCAATTATTTTATGTCTTTTCTATATTTTCTGAACAAAATGTGTTAAGACAAACCCCATATTGTGAGTGCACATGACTATGTGGCCTAGTGGTTATACGTTTTAAAAATGACCAGTAAAAAATAATTTAGTACCGAGATTGTGTCGTGATTGTTGTTAAGGCAGCGTTGTCCACAAAGAAAGTGCACTTCCATAGGTGATCAACGGTGTCTTGGTGACTTCCTCGGTCTTGGCCTATACCAAAAGGGGTTGAAAACGGGCTCCCTTTGTACCCTCTTAATCCACCACCCCAAACTTATCCCTTGAACACGGGATGAATCCCACAAAAGTAATGGAAAGAACCATCGGATAACCCATGCCTCCATGCTCCCTCAACTCAATTGTCGAGTACACTTGCCAAAAAGTAACTGAAAATTTGAAGTTCAAACGAAGATGGGATCTTATAATGTGTTATCTGTCCCATTCGTTGAATGTCAGTAATGACTTGGCTCATAAAAATTGATCAAGCAATGAGTTCAAGATAAGGAAGTTTTATGTTCTGGGAACTCGGTCTTAGCAATAAGCCTTTTCATCAAATTCTTTATTGGGGAAAATTGATCAAGCATTGCTGATACTTCGGCCAAAGCAGTGACCCACCCAATTGTCAACATGAACAAAATATTCAATAATTTTCATATGTTTATACTATTGTGTAGCCTGATTTGATAAGACGTGAGCGGGGTGTAATGTTTCAAATACGACACAATTGTGATTGACTAGGATCTTCAGAGATTGAATACGAACATATAAGAAAATATAGAGGAGAGTATAATAAAGAATGTAATTTTAAAGTATAATTTGATTTTGTATACAAATATTGGTCGGTTGCGGACTGTTCGGGGGTTAAGGTAAAAGTATTGCGTCAATACGATTTAAAAGTAACAAAATGAGATTTTGGCTTAGTAAAATTGTGGTTTGTGCCACACGGTTGGTCTATTGGGTAAGTCGAGTCATGATTTATTTTTAACAGGCTAAATTTGTTTGAACAATTGGAGAACAATATTAATATTTCTATTTGTTACTACTAACCACAATAGCCCCTTGTAGCAATTGGTTTATCATTAAGATATAATGCGGCTCATCCTGTATGTGTCCTGGGTTCGAGACCCGTCAAGGGGTAGAAGGGGCATGTTGTCCTAATTTTTTTTAAACCAAGCTATATTAACTATCTAGCGCTCCTATTTTCTTGCAATTCACAAATTAAATAATCTCCGGAGCAGCAACGTTTTAATAGCTGATACAGTTTTAACAATTTATAGGCGAAAATAAAAACTCTTGGAGCTCCTTGTCGTTCTAAATTGATCCTTACAAGATGGAGTAATTGAACAATCAATTTGTCAAACCCAAAAACTAGCAACTCGAAGACCTCCAGAAAAATCATATACTCCCATCCCTAACCTATATAAGTAGGTGAAAGTCAAACCGAAATATCGATAAACCCTTCAATAGGATTATTGTAATTATTATCCTAGAGTTGAAAGCTTCATACCTCTTCAATAGGCTTCATAACCTGGGAATGTTTCATGTACTTTCAGAGCAACACTCTTTCTGCGAGGTTGCTATTCAGAGACAGAAGTTGCAACTTGTATGTGACGCATGAAGACGATGCTACTCGAGGGATCTGAATTGTTGTAGGCGAGAAATGAAGAAACCCCATTATATCCAAGTTATAGATGACTTAGCAACTAATAGCTACTGAAATAGTGACCAAGGCAACTGCAATTTTTATTTTATTTTTTCATTTTGAGCGTGTTTTGATGTTTTTTTAATGGAGCACTGCTAATTATTTTTTTAATCTGAGACCATAAACAATATCTCCAATATATGGTCTACCTTCACAAAATATTTCAGCTGGAAATTCCAACTTATCACTCTCTGTTCAACCCCTCGAAAACTGCTTCTCGCGAACTTTCTAAGTCTGTATTGCAGTAAAACCTTTTTCTTTCAAGTGTTTTTTAAGATTTTTGTTGGGGTACCTAACGATCTTTTTCTTCCTATGCGTGATCATATAGAGTATCACGAATATATAGTCTACCACCACCAAGAATTGCAGCAAAAAATTCAACCGTATCGCTCCCGTTTTGCCCACTCAAAAACCGCTTCTTACGCATATTTTTAAGTTAAAATTTGTTGTAGGAAAAAGTTTTCTCTCTCATGCGAAAAGTTCTCTCAAATTTAGGTAAATCTTAGGTGCACGTTAGCTTTTCTAACGTGTACCCAATTAGTTACAACGTTTATTTTTCATTCAATCAGTCCAAAAAACATCTTATTTTCCTAGTTTTAGCTTAGATTCATCTTATCTACTCTGTTTTTTCTTGGTCTTCTTCATTTTGCTTCTTCTTTTCTCCTTTCTTACTCCAATCTCTAGCTATATCCTTCTGAGTAGCTAGATCATGGCTCGAGGAAGGGCAACTAAGGCGCAACAAGTAGAACTAAAAGAAGAAAAACAAACTGTTAGTACAAGAATGGGGTCAAATCAAAGCCCGATTATGAATATTAACAGAGGAAGTGTAGGGAAAGGTCTACCTGTTGCGAGTGGAGCCAGATCTGTACTTAATAATACCAGATCTGCAACTCCACCTAGTCAAAAAGTGCCAAGTCAAGGTGATTTTCCACCCTTGCCCTCATCTACGAGTAAAATTGTAGATCCAGTGTCTAGTGAGGAGTCAGAACAGAGTCATCATACTCCTCCTCAAGTTTTACCAACTAGAGATCCAGGAATTAGGGCAATAGCTCAAATAGCCTCACCTACCAAATCCTGGAGCTCAATGTTTGATGGGTCAATAAAAGAGGCACATAAGCTTGATTATGTTATACCAACAGTTGTTAATGGCAGAATTATTGTTGCTCCATCCCCAAAAATCATTGAAGATGGATGCAAAGCTTGGGAAAAGTATCTTGTGGGACAATTCATTGAGAAACCACAACCCTTCCATATGGTTAGAAACATGGTTAATACACAATGGAAATATTTTGGTAAAGTCATTATTAGCACCTCAGAACAGGGGTTATATACTTTCAAATTTGAAACTGAAGAAGCCTGCTCAAAAGTACTAGGTGAGTTGTGGCATGTTAACAACAGGCCTTTATTACCGAGGAAATGGAAGCCTAATACTCACTTCGAAAAATTTAAGTTGGATAAGGTACCTGTTTGGGTGAAACTCAGGCAAGTGCATGGTGAACTATGGTCAAGAGATGGGTTAAGTGTGGTGGCTAGTGCCTTAGGCAAGCCAATTCAAATGGATGAAATAACTGCCTCACATACTAGACTCAGTTATGCAAGAGTCTGTGTAGAAATGGATTTAAATCAAGAGTTGATTGAGGATTTTGACTTAGATATGGGACAAGGATCAATAGATACAGTCCTAGTTGAGTATACATGGAAACCTGTACTGTGTAAGAAATGCAAAATGTTAGGTCTTTCTGAAACAACATGTAGGAATACAAAAGAGGTTTGGGTACCAAAAAGATCAATAGTAAGTACTTTAACTGAGAATCAAAAAGATAAGGACCCAACCTGGACCACAGTTGTTGCTAGAAGGAATTCACCACCTGTAAATCAAACTGACCAAGCCTCAACTAGCACAAACAATAGTTTCAATATTCTTCATCAAATGAATATTAGTGATTCAGTGGACAATCTTATAAGTGAAGTACAAGAGGTGGCTGCTAGAAAGCCTCCTGACCCCTCAACCTCTTAATGATAGTAAACTGGAATGTGATGGGCATGAATAAAAGGCTTAAGCAAGTTGATTGCTTAAAGCAAGTAATAAATAATGAAGTTTGGTTATTTAGTTTCCTTGAAACAAAAATCAAAATTCACAAGTCAGCTAGTATTATAAATTCAGTCTTTAATAAATGGCAAGTAGTGACAAATTATTCTCATGATGATAAGGGAAGAATATGGACCTAATGGGACCCCACTAAGGTAACTGTTACAGTTCTAAACATGACTGACCAAGCAATGCTTTGCAAGGTCAAACACATTCAATCAGATACTGAGTTTTACTATACCCCTGTATATGCCCTTAATGATGACAATCTTAGACATCATCTTTGGGACACTCTCAGGGGATGGAATAATACTACAAAAGATGTACCATGGGCCATTCAAGGATATTTCAATGAAATCACAAATATTGAAGAGAGACTTAACTGTACAGCTCTTTTGAAAAGTTCAGAGGAAATGATACAATGTATTGATGATTTAGAGCTAACTGATATGAAATATAATGGGCCAAAATATACTTGGTCTAATAGAGCAGCTGATAAGGAGATGAGGGCTAGTAGAATTGATAGAACCCTTGTTAATTCTACTTGGTTGGCAAAATTCCCACTATCAAATTTGATTCTAAAACCCCCTGGGGTGTCAGATCATTGTAGCCAACACTTGAGTATTATAAATAGCACAAGTAAGGGACCTATACCTTTCAGATTCTATAATATATGGATGGAGCATGAGGAGTTTATGCCACTGGTTACCAAAGTATGGAACACTGAGTTCAAGGGCACACCCATGTATATACTTACAAGGAAACTCAAGATCCTGAAAAGAGAGCTAAAAGAGTTTAATAATAAATACTTCAAGAATATATCTAATAACATAAATCATATGCAAGATAGTCTTGGTAATATTCAGAAAATGAGGTTACAAGGTAACATATCTGGTGCATTACTTGAAGAAGAAAATAGGCTACTTGAGGATATACAATCGGAGAAACTAAAGGAAGAATCAATAGTGAGACAAAAATCTAGAGCTATTTGGGTTTCAGATGGAGAGTTAAATACTTCTTATTTCATGAAGTGGGTCAGTGGTAGGAAAGCTCAAAATACAATATTAAACATCACAAAAGAGGATGGGACAGTTACCACTAAAGAAGAAGAAATAGTTGGTGAATTTGTTTCTTTCTACAAAGACCTGCTAGGCACAAAAAGATATAATCAGGAAGAATATAGTTCTGACATAATAAGAAGAATCTGTAATAAAGTTATTGAACCTGAATTAAATGAAGAGTTAAGCCAATCTGTATCTGATAAAGAGATAAAAAGTGCCTTATTCTCAATTGACAGTTCAAAAAGCCCATGCCCAGATGGCTTTACTTCAGCTTTCTTTAAGAAAACTTGGAGTATAACTGGACAAGAAGTGTGTAAAGCTATAAAAAGCACACTAAATGATTGTCAGTTGCTCAAAGAAGTTAACTCAGCTGCTATCACATTAATACCAAAAATTCAGAACCCAAGCTCAGTTAAAAATTACAGACCTATTGCGTGTTGCAATGTTATATATAAATGTATTTCAAAGATAATAGACAATAGGCTCAAAGTTACATTACCTAATCTTATATCCAACAATCAATCTGCTTTTGTTCAAGATAGGAATATTGGGGAAAACATTCTTATAGCTCAAGATTTAGTAAGAGGCTATTCAAGAGCTAATATATCTGCAAGATGTACATTAAAACTGGATCTAATGAAAGCTTATGACTCATTAGACTGGGACTTTGTACTCAAGACTCTTGAAGCCTTTAATTATCCAAGGGTCATGATAAAATGGATTAAAATGTGCCTTACCACAACTTCCTATAGTCTGATGATTAATGGTAGACCTAAGGGGTTCTTTAATGGAGAAAGGGGACTAAGGCAGGGGGACCCCATCTCCCCATACCTTTTTGTAATTTGTATGGAAGTTCTTACTTAGTTAATAAAAGCTATAGGTTCAAGAAATGAATTTAGCTGGCACCCAAAATGCAAGAATCTGAGTCTCAACAATTTAATGTTTGCAGATGATTTAATGGTGTTTTTTAAACCAACTGGAGAATCTGCCAAGCTTATAAAAGAGAGTCTTGATATATTTTATAGACTCTCAGGCCTGCAGATAAGTACAAATAAAAGTCATATTTTCTATGGAGGCTGTAATGATAGAATAAAAGAAGAGATGTGGAATATTTTACAAATACCTGAGGGAACTCTTCCCATGAAATACTTGGGGGTCCCATTAATCTCAGGCAGATTGAGCTCAGAAGATTGTAAGCCTCTCATTTCAAGAATAGTCAAACAGATAGAACATTGGAGCTCTAAATGCTTATCATTTGCAGGAAGGCTCTAATTGATCAAAATGGTGCTTAGTAACCTATCATCATATTGGTTTAGTATATTTGCTATCCCAAAAAAGATTATAAAAGGCATTCAAAGTAAGATTACAACTTATCTTTGGAAGGGAACAAGTGAGTCTAAAGGTGGCTTCAAGGTAGCTTGGGAAGTAATTTGCTTACCTATGAGTGAAGGTGGATTAGGTATAAAGAACCCCTATGTTCAGAATCAAACAGCTATTCTCAAACTGCTCTGGAACTGCTGCTACCCCAGGAATACTGATGTCTCCCAGTTTTTATGTGTTTATTTGTTTTTAATTGCTTTCAATAAAATAATTAGGAGTTGCGTTTGAATGTAGAAGATTTTAAATGTCCCTTTAAGCATACTTTTGATGAATTAATGATAATAAATAGTGGACTTTAGGGATTGACATAAAACGCACTTACAATTGCATGCAAACATAGATAATGAATAGGAAAAATTAACGAACAATGCAAAAGAAGTAAGCTTGTACTTAAGGAATATGTTTGGTGTGTAAAACGTGAAATCCTAATTCGTAGAGAACCCACTTAGATATGAACTAGAGACGAACCATGTAGTTAGGAAAATGATAGGGGCAGTTCTTTGTTAGCCATTTGAAGCCTTTTAGCTTGCTATCCCTTATTATAATTTCATCCGTCTTAGCCTAATTTTGAGCCTTAAGCCTTTTCTTTTGTAGCCACGATATAAGCCCATTATCCCTTAGATTATTAAGCATGACCAAATGACCCGCACTTGAATCACAACCCTGAGACTTGTCTCGAGCTTGAGTTTGGGGTGGAGGGTCCACATTTGGGAAATTACATTGGAAAGGGATTATATGTGTTTGTATTGAGGCACAAAAAGGTAGATGATATTATTATTTGTAACCCTTTGCCGGGATTTGAAAAGAAAATAGAGAAAAAAGAAAAAAAAAAGAGAAAAAGAAAAATAAAATTATAAGAGACATGACTTTTCACATCAAAACGAGGGTCATGGGTATCTTGTACAAAAAAATGAAAAAAAAAGAAATAAAAAAGAAAGAAAGAATAAAATAAACCGGCAAAGTGGAATATTTTTGGAAATCATCTTAGTTTTCATTGGGTTGACATGGGGACGCAACATTAGTGCGTCAATTGGGTGAGTGAGAACATTTTTGAGCGTAAACTCAAGCTCGAGGACATTGTTGATGGTAAGTGAGGAGAGAGCCAAAAGCTCACTTCAAATTTACCAAATATACATCCACACCGTCCTTAAGCCATTATTAAAACTATAAAGACCTCGTGATTCCTAAGTGCATAGTGAATTTATGATTCTGTTGATAGAGAATACACTAGGTGGAGCGTTCAAAGCGAGTTAGGATTAATGACCACCCTATAGCCATCATACAGATATGAGTACAAGTGTAACCTTCTAGCATTGCAAAGTTAATTTTATGATTGAAGTTATTTGTGTTTGATGTTGCATGATTAGTGTATGTATATGTTAGTTCTTAAGGTTTGCTATATGAGATTTATCTTTAGCATTGCTTTAGGGTTTATTTGCTAGCTTCTATTTTCTCTTGCATCTACTTCATTCCCCTTGTTTTATTTAGTTTTACTTTGTCGGGACGACAAAGGTTTGAGTTGGGGGTCTTGATGTCTCCCTAAATGTTCTAATTTTATGCCATTGGGAGACATCATTTTTGGTGTTTATTTGATTATTTAGATAGACTTTTGATGCTAATATGCAATAATCCGGAATTTCCATTTTATTTCTAGCATTTTTAGTTTATTAAACTTTTGCGCGTAATATTGGTATTTTTAGTGTAAAGTTTACAGGTTTTAGATGTTAGCTAGAAGAGGAATCCGAGGAGAAAGTCAAAGATCATGATATGGAGTCAAGACTTAAAGATAAATCCCGAAGATATTATTTTTAGAGCTGAAAATCTATTTTCCAGTCCATAGATTGCTGATTTCGAGGTGCTTAAGAGATGATTTAGCCGCTGACCTTTGAAGAGATTATGTTCCTTATCAAGTTACGGAACTTTAGCAACTGGAATGAGGTCAATCGGGGTCATAACGAAGCGGGAAAAGCCGTTTTAGTGAAGGTGTATCAGCAGTTACGGGATTTGGGCTTAATTAGTGGACTTGGGCTTTTCTAATTTTTACTTAATCCTTAAGTAAAAGCCCTAATCCGATTTTATCATTATAAATAGGTCTTTAGACCTCATTATTCAGTACCTCTCAATTTATTCTTCAATTCAATTCATCCTTTGAAGAGAGTGTCCAGAGAAGAAGCAGAAAGAAGGAAAAGAAGAAGCTTGGAGCTGGAGACTCTCCAATTCACAGCCAAACCAATTCCGAAATTAGGTTTCTCTGTATTTTATTTCTGTAAAACAATATGAGTCTTATTTCCTTTAATTTAGCTTTCTTTTCAATTAGTATGAGCTAATTACACTTTAGTGCTTGAGAATGCTTTATGGGTAAATCCCAATTCTATTGAATTTCATGTCCTGAATTTGGGTTTCTGTTAAATTAAATTAAATTGGGTCTTTTACTCTTTTTGATAATTTGAGATTATTTACTGTTTTTAGAGTCGCGAACTAAGAACAGGTATTAGTATCTAGGCTATTCCACATTTGTGGCGTGTGGATCATCCTGACGGAGGGTTTAGGTACGGAATTAATTATTAAATCTAAAATAGAAGCTATTGATTCTGACGAACTTAGCTAATTTTAGGGCCAATGAGGTAAAATTCTTAAACATCTAAAAGTGGATCATATTTACCCTGACGGGACTAGTGACACTCTAGGATAGCCTTATAGTCCACCCTGACGGGGGTATAAGGAATTTAGAATCCCGACCATTGTAATTGACCGATTTAACCCTTAAACAGAATATGCTATGAAATAGAATTAGGAGGATCCCTTGCCATCTCAAGTGCTACCTTCTCATATTTGCGTTTTATATTTATTTTACTTGCGTCTTAGCTTTTATTTGCATTTTAATAATTGTCTTTCATTTATTTAGCTTTAATACAAAACCAAACAAACATATTATCTGTATTTACTTTCATAAGTGCATCAATCATTAATAGATAAGCATTGTAGTCAACCATCCCGTCCTTGGAACGAATCTGTTTATCACATATATTACTTGGGGCAACCGTACACTTGCGGTTGTGGTTCGATTACTTTTTGCATTTATTTTAGAACACACAAAGGACCACCAAGTTTTTGGCGCCGCTGCCGGGGACGGTAGCGTGTGACCACGGTGTTTATCCTTTAGTGATAGTTGCATTTATTTTTATTTTTGTTTTTATCAGTTTTACGCTTGTGTTTGCTTTGTTTTGTTTTACAGGCTCCTATATTCAGGTAATGATCAAGAGATGAGCTATTTTCAAGGTGACGAACTAAATGCAAGAGGTACATACGGAGTTGAGGGAGTTTAGTGTGGCGTTAGAAAATTTTGGAAAAATCCAAGAAACTAGACTCAAGCGAATACGAGATGATCATGTCTCGGACCTCCTAGATATGATGCTAGATTGGGGGTGTCCCCTAGTTTTACCCACACATAATGCAATCATGGATACTTTGTACGCTCACCTTGCAGCCCCACAAGTCCAACAAAGCATAGATTGGAAGGAGTTCGTGAATTCTAGAGATAATAAATATGTGATTGGAGAGGTTGGATTACCCGAGATAGAAGCATGTATAGAAGAATGTTTTCTTGCTAAGAAATGGATTCGAGCTCAGCTTATTGAAGATAAACATGTAATTAATCCAACAAAAGCAACCTCAATATACCATGTGGAAGAGAATGAGTTTCGCCATGAGAGCAAGGAGGCGAAACGAAGGTACTACCCACCCCCTTTCAGAGATCGATTAAATAATATTCTAAAGGGGAAGGTTCTAAATATTTCACATCAAGGGAGAGGCGAGTTTAAGCGGAGGAACACCGCAAGGGCCTCAATACCATCTTCATGGAAGGTAACGCGTCGGACTTAAAGACGTAATAAACAAAAGTGCTTCTTGGGAGACAACCCATGTTTTAAATTGCTTTCATGTCTTTTAAATTCTTAGTGTGAATTAGAGTAATGGTTATTTATTTAGTGTTTATTTTTAAGAAATGAGAAAGGTTGGTGTTTTTGATGATTACAGGAGTAAAGGTCACGAGTTTGGGGTACCTAGAACGAAAAAGAATGAAAATTTTGGGTTCCAATACAGTAGAAACCGGGTACCCGGTTTGTAGAATGCGGGTACCCGTTTTCGGTGCTGTACCCCAGGTATCAAAACTTCGGAAGATCATAACTTGACGCTCGGAGGTCGGAATTAACTTTTTCTTGAGCCTAAACCGCATAACTTTTCGAGCTCTATCCAATGGTGAAGTCGAAAATTTCGTATGAACAGCTAAAAGTTTCTGACCCAGCGTTTTGAGGCCCGGCATTAGTTGCGTCTCGTGGTTGCGTCTCCACTTAGCACCATTGATGACGAACCAAAGCTCCAAAAACACTTAAATTCCATCATCAAAACACCAATATATCACCAATCCTTACCTATAAACATCATCCCAACACATAATCAATCACAAATCTTTCCAAAAACACCAAAAAATTCAAGTTTTTACCCAAAAATTTCTTCACCAAAGCTTAAATTATATCCTTTAAACCTCTCCAACACCATAGTTATTAAATACCCATCTCAAGTCAATCACCAATCCCACTACTGTGCCACTTTCAACAATATTAAGAGACACAAATTTCATCAATAGCTTTGGTACTTTGAAGGTTGGAGATTGCAAGTGCAAGGTATCAAATCATCATAAATTCCATGGCCAATCCGGTAAAATAGCTAGAACTCTTCTTTTCTTTCTATTACCAGTTGGGAATTAAGATTTATTTTAGTTATTCAGCGGAGGAATTGTGAATTGGTTGAGCCTATTAATATTATATATTTTGCAAGTAATCTTTAAGTAGGTGAAAAATTGAGTTTGGGGTCATCAAAGATGACCATGAAGGTTGGAAAAGGTACGAAGAACATGATGAAGATGGAAAGTTGGGTGTTGAGGAAAGATTTTCGTAATAGATGATGATTTAGAGGGTTAGGAAATGATGAAGACTTGGAAAATATGACAAAAGAGTTCGAGGTAATGAAGAACACTTTAATCAAGATGAACGCAACAAATACATGATCTTTTAAGCTTGATAAAGAAGTATTCAAAATTTCAACATGAGACTACACGTAATCGGCCTAGAGCCGATCCAGATATGTTTTCCAATCCTTTTCTCATTTAGTGTAGATTATTTTATTGCTTTGAGTCTTTTCGAGTCGTGGGGACACGACTCATTTTTGAGTTTGGGGTGGGGTTCATTGCCTCATCCCAGTTTTTATGTGTTTATTTGTTTTTAATTGCTTTCAATAAAATAATTAGGAGTTGCGTTTGAATGTAGAAGATTTTAAATGTCCCTTTAAGCATACTTTTGATGAATTAATGATAATAAATAGTGGACTTTAGGGATTGACATAAAACGCACTTACAATTACATGCAAACATAGATAATGAATAGGAAAAATTAACGAACAATGCAAAAGAAGTAAGCTTGTACTTAAGGAATATGTTTGGTGTGTAAAACGTGAAATCCTAATTCGTAGAGAACCCACTTAGATATGAACTAGAGACGAACCATGTAGTTAGGAAAATGATAGGGGCAGTTCTTTGTTAGCCATTTGAAGCCTTTTAGCTTGCTATCCCTTATTATAATTTCATCCGTCTTAGCCTAATTTTGAGCCTTAAGCCTTTTCTTTTGTAGCCACGATATAAGCCCATTATCCCTTAGATTATTAAGCATGACCAAATGACCCGCACTTGAATCACAACCCTGAGACTTGTCTCGAGCTTGAGTTTGGGGTGGAGGGTCCACATTTGGGAAATTACATTGGAAAGGGATTATATGTGTTTGTATTGAGGCACAAAAAGGTAGATGATATTATTATTTGTAACCCTTTGCCAGGATTTGAAAAGAAAATAGAGAAAAAAGAAAAAAAAAAGAGAAAAAGAAAAGAGAAAAAGAAAAATAAAATTATAAGAGACATGACTTTTCACATCAAAACGAGGGTCATGGGTATCTTGTACAAAAAAATGAAAAAAAAAGAAATAAAAAAGAAAGAAAGAATAAAATAAACCGGCAAAGTGGAATATTTTTGGAAATCATCTTAGTTTTCATTGGGTTGACATGGGGACGCAACATTAGTGCGTCAATTGGGTGAGTGAGAACATTTTTGAGCATAAACTCAAGCTCGAGGACATTGTTGATGGTAAGTGAGGAGAGAGCCAAAAGCTCACTTCAAATTTACCAAATATACATCCACACCGTCCTTAAGCCATTATTAAAACTATAAAGACCTCGTGATTCCTAAGTGCATAGTGAATTTATGATTCTGTTGATAGAGAATACACTAGGTGGAGCGTTCAAAGCGAGTTAGGATTAATGACCACCCTATAGCCATCATACAGATATGAGTACAAGTGTAACCTTCTAGCATTGCAAAGTTAATTTTATGATTGAAGTTATTTGTGTTTGATGTTGCATGATTAGTGTATGTATATGTTAGTTCTTAAGGTTTGCTATATGAGATTTATCTTTAGCATTGCTTTAGGGTTTATTTGCTAGCTTCTATTTTCTCTTGCATCTACTTCATTCCCCTTGTTTTATTTAGTTTTACTTTGTCGGGACGACAAAGGTTTGAGTTGGGGGTCTTGATGTCTCCCTAAATGTTCTAATTTTATGCCATTGGGAGACATCATTTTTGGTGTTTATTTGATTATTTAGATAGACTTTTGGTGCTAATATGCAATAATCCGGAATTTCCATTTTATTTCTAGCATTTTTAGTTTATTAAACTTTTGCGCGTAATATTGGTATTTTTAGTGTAAAGTTTACAGGTTTTAGATGTTAGCTAGAAGAGGAATCCGAGGAGAAAGTCAAAGATCATGATATGGAGTCAAGACTTAAAGATAAATCCCGAAGATATTATTTTTAGAGCTGAAAATCTATTTTCCAGTCCATAGATTGCTGATTTCGAGGTGCTTAAGAGATGATTTAGCCGCTGACCTTTGAAGAGATTATGTTCCTTATCAAGTTACGGAACTTTAGCAACTGGAATGAGGTCAATCGGGGTCATAACGAAGCGGGAAAAGCCGTTTTAGTGAAGGTGTATCAGCAGTTACGGGATTTGGGCTTAATTAGTGGACTTGGGCTTTTCTAATTTTTACTTAATCCTTAAGTAAAAGCCCTAATCCGATTTTATCATTATAAATAGGTCTTTAGACCTCATTATTCAGTACCTCTCAATTTATTCTTCAATTCAATTCATCCTTTGAAGAGAGTGTCCAGAGAAGAAGCAGAAAGAAGGAAAAGAAGAAGCTTGGAGCTGGAGACTCTCCAATTCACAGCCAAACCAATTCCGAAATTAGGTTTCTCTGTATTTTATTTCTGTAAAACAATATGAGTCTTATTTCCTTTAATTTAGCTTTCTTTTCAATTAGTATGAGCTAATTACACTTTAGTGCTTGAGAATGCTTTATGGGTAAATCCCAATTCTATTGAATTTCATGTCCTGAATTTGGGTTTCTGTTAAATTAAATTAAATTGGGTCTTTTACTCTTTTTGATAATTTGAGATTATTTACTGTTTTTAGAGTCGCGAACTAAGAACAGGTATTAGTATCTAGGCTATTCCACATTTGTGGCGTGTGGATCATCCTGACGGAGGGTTTAGGTACGGAATTAATTATTAAATCTAAAATAGAAGCTATTGATTCTGACGAACTTAGCTAATTTTAGGGCCAATGAGGTAAAATTCTTAAACATCTAAAAGTGGATCATATTTACCCTGACGGGACTAGTGACACTCTAGGATAGCCTTATAGTCCACCCTGACGGGGGTATAAGGAATTTAGAATCCCGACCATTGTAATTGACCGATTTAACCCTTAAACAGAATATGTTATGAAATAGAATTAGGAGGATCCCTTGCCATCTCAAGTGCTACCTTCTCATATTTGCGTTTTACATTTATTTTACTTGCGTCTTAGCTTTTATTTGCATTTTAATAATTGTCTTTCATTTATTTAGCTTTAATACAAAACCAAACAAACATATTATCTGTATTTACTTTCATAAGTGCATCAATCATTAATAGATAAGCATTGTAGTCAACCATCCCGTCCTTGGAACGAATCTGTTTATCACATATATCACTTGGGGCAACCGTACACTTGCGGTTGTGGTTCGATTACTTTTTGCATTTATTTTAGAACACACAAAGGACCACCAAATACATTATGGTCAAACTGGGTGCAACGAGTTCTCCTTAAGGGCAAATCATTCTGGCAAGTTGAAATCCCTCAGGACACATCATGGGGATGGAGAAAGATCTTGAAAATGAGGGACATTGCAAAGAATTTCATCTCTTATAAAATTGGAGATGGTAAGAGTGTATCTTTATGGTGGGACTATTGGATGCCTGAGCATAAGAGACTATATGATATACAGAGAAGCAACTTGGCTTCAGGGTATTTTCTGAACAGAAAAGTATCCCAATTCATCAGTAACAATAGCTGGAAGTGGCCTGCAAAGTTCAGGTTTATGAATGAATTAACTAAAGACATAAAGCTTAACAGTAATGAAGCAGATAAGATTACTTGGAGGCACACAAGAAAAGGTAAGTTCACTTTTCGAGAGACTTATGAACACATCCGAATTATGAAACCGGTGGAAGAATGGACTAACATAGTTTGGATATCAAAAAGCTTCCCCAGATATAAATTTATCCTATGGTTGGTTCATCTGGATAGAATTGCTACTAAACAGAGACTTTTATCTTGGGGTGTTATATCAAACCCTATATGCGAATTTTGTAAATTGAGAAGTGAAGATAGAAACCACCTGTATTGGGAGTGTTCAGTAACCAAGAGAATATGGATTAAATGCTTAATGAAGCAAGGGGTTAAAACCATCGAAACTGATTGGCAAACCCTAATTGATTGGTTCGTCACGTATCACTCTTCTGATAGCATCTTGAAGATTCTTCTATCGGTTGATGTATATGTGATATGGATTGAGAGGAACAATAGAGTGTTCAAGCTAGAGATGCAATCGGAGGATATGATATTTGATAACATCTCAACAGCTTTCCGAGAGAATCTCACAAGGTTTCAGAGAGAGAAAGAAAGAAAAGCGGTGGAAGAGACGATAAGGCGATGGAGTAAATGAAAAGGTGTAAGGAAAGTACGGTGTACTTTCTAATTGGACTAGATTTGTTTTTGTCCTATTATGTTTTTTTGTCTTAATGTAGTTGGGTCAAGTGGCCCAGTTAAGTTAGAAAGTAAGATAGGCCCATTGTAGTTGTTATCTTGTAATAGCTGAATAGGCCCATGTATTTTTGAAAAGTTTGATGATATATAAAATTGCTACTTGCCAAGCAAAAAAAAAAATTGTTGTAGGATAATCTTCTTTTTGGCGTTTTTTGCGTCTTTTATCGGGGGCATGTTGATATTTTTCCTCTAATCCAAGATCATATATGGTATCTCTAATATATGTTCTACGTCCATAATAAATTACAATCAAAAACTCCAACGTTTCTCGCCCTGTTTGACCACCTTTTGACCACATGAAATCTTCTTCTTCCTGTTACTTTTCCTAACTTCAAAATTGCACCCTCAAGTCCCTGGTGTTCTTTTATTCTTATTTCCTTTTCCCTTTTCTTTCTCTTTTTCTTTTCTTAGCTCCCTTTCTATTTTTTCCTATCTTTTCTCCTGTTCTATTTCTTTTCTTCTAATACTCGCACACAAAAAATTTCTCGCCTCTCACCTTTCGCACCCCCGGTTCCTAGCAAATCGAGCCCCGATTCATTTTTTTCTTTGTGAATGCGTAAAACCTTTCACATAGTCAACTTTCAATGAATTAACGAGGTGGTCTTCATTGACTGACAATATCTGTACACACCACACAAATTACAATACTCATCACATCATATAATATAAACTAATTAAAACCAATAAACTATACGATAGTATACAACTAACTAAAAAAATAATGAGTAAAAAAAATTAATCACTCTTTTTTAGTTCATACTTGTATAACTCCTTATGTGTCATTTTATGTGGTTTTAAATAAAAAATAAAAATAATAATTAGAAAAGAAAAACATTCTGATTAGTGTTTAAAATTTTCATGTAGGATGTGATATAAGGGTGAAAAAAAACAGTAATAAATATCATTATTCAAAAATAATAAACAACTTTAACTTCGACATAGTTACCTTAGATATTCTTGACTTTGATTTAACCTTTCAAAAATGTGCATGAGAAATATGTTAATAAATATATTTATAATTATCAATATAATTAAATCATAATAATTACAATTAGATTACAATATTTAAATTGATTATACAATAATGTTACAATGAATTATTTATATTTTCATAATAAGATGAAAAAAGATTTGAGAAATAAAAGAAGATGGAGAACAAGATAACAAGGAATTTTGTTTATTAATATTTTAGATATCAATTTTTATTTCTACAAATATACAATTTCTAAGTTCATATTTTAAAAATTCCTTTAAAACGGGAGAAAGTGAGACAAACAATTTCACATAAGTTCATACGTACTGCAATCATGAGTCAACATCTGATTTGATCAACCATGGTTCAGAAATTAGTTTTCCAATTTCAAGGTTTATTTTTGAGGTTTGGGGGTTTCAGCACAACCTCATCTCTCACACTAAAAGTATCTTCTTAATGAAATATCATTCACTATATGATAATTTATTTGTAATGTTTTCTTTCCTTGTCAAAAAATAGTAATTCATTCAAATGAAACATTACATCATACATTTATAATATACGTTTCATTACATCATACATTTATAATATACCAAACCATAAATAACAACAAAGCGAAGGATTTTTATTATGCAACAAGTCTTCACCTAAATTAAATACACACACTCTAAAGTCCGCTATCATTGTAGATATAAAAACGATAATTTTTTTTTTATTATTGACTCATTATAATCTACAATAGTGTAAAATACTATAACTTTTGTCTAAAATACCCATCACGGTAGGTTTAAATAATTGAAAATCTACGAAGCAACAACTACACAACATATGTAGGAACAATATTTTTATTATCATTTTTAACTTTACTTTAGTCTAAAGTGATTGAATTTCAAATTAAAAAGAAAAAGATTTCGATTGAAAATAAGATTGCTTAACAATGAGAATACCAGATATACTAAACCCTCTAAACCTATCAAAACTGGTCATATTTACTCTTCCAATAGAAATAAGATGCAAGGGAAAGATAATAACATTATATTAATTATGTTTTCTTTATTTGTAACCTAATTTGATAAGACATGAAAGTGGTGTAAGGGTTTCAGTAATGAAACGACAATGAGGTGATTAAACCAAAACTGGCCATATTTAATGTTTCAATAGAAAAAAGACGTGAGGGAAAGATAAAAAACATTATATAAATTATGTTTTCTTTATTTGTAGCTTAATTTGAAAAATACATGAAAATAGTGTAAGAGTTATTGTGCCAATTCGATTTTAAAAAAAAATTGCACCTAAAATTTCAAACCAGGATTCGGGCCACACGGTAGGTTGGTTTAGGCCGGTCGGGCCACAATTAATTTTTTAATAACTTTAGTATATTGTAGCTCCATATTAATATTTCAATTTGTTATTACTCAGCACACCAACCCGTTGTAGCAATATGGTTATCAATTTGATACAAGTATCGGCTCCTTTAAGGTGTCCCGGCAAGGGTATCAGGTGTTTTTTTTTCTTTTCAAAATTTATCTTTTTTAAAGATTGGATTAAAACATTCAAGATTCATAAACTCCTAGACCACATTTAAGTGGCATAATGTATGAAGAAAGAGTAAGAATAGTAGAAGATACTATGATAGCTTTGCCCCAAATCATTATTATGCATTGATCAAGGAGAGAGCGATAAATCTCTATATGAGAGCACCATAACATACACTATGATAATTAAGGGAGCTCAACAATTGAGAATGTTTTATCTAACATAGTGAAAATATTCTTGAACAAAATGCAGTTAAGGTCTCCTTGGGATGAAATTGTACCAGTGTAATTAATAGATATCACAAGGGGTTCTACTGCAAATGTGCAATTCACTCAATAATTAATCTCCTGTAGTAGCCGTGTTATAATAGCTAAATTAGATTTAACTATTTATAAGCTAAAACAAAAAACTCTTGGAGCTACTTGTAGTTCTAAAGTGATCATTACAAGATAGAGTAACTGAAAATAAATTTTATCAAAGTTAAACTTGTCAAATCCAAAAACTAGCATCTTGAAAACTTCCAGTCAATTTCAAGATTGCTTTTATCAAGATTAAATCCCTCGTGATCACCTGGGTATGAACTAGCCTCTTCTATTTCAGGCGAAACTCGAATCGAAATGTCGATGAACCCTTGAGGTTTATCGGAATTCCTATCCCTGAGTTGAAAGCTTCCCACTTCTTCAATAGGCTTCATAACCCGAGAATGTGTCATGTACTTATCCAAAAACTCTTTCAAAGGAACACTTGATGACCCGATAAGCCTTTTCCTAAGTAAAATAGGCTCTCTATTGTGAACTTCAACATGAAGAACCAAATCCTGGAAGTTACTTTCTGAAGAAGAAGAAGAATCAATGGATATAGAAAATTTGGTTTTCCATGAAGGATTTGCATTTCCAGAAGCATCGGTCTTGGTGCAGTATTTGTTTTCAGGATCAATCCATCCGACAGCAAACCATTGAAGCTTCCACAACGATGATGTTCGCCAGAGACCCCTGGCGGAGATCAGACAGATCTCGATACAAATCTTTCCCATTTCAGATTTTAAATTCTTTCAAGGTTTTCTTACCGCCTTTAAAATATCAATCTTCAGTTGTTCAATCTAAATCTAATTTTGTAATAGAGTGAAAGTTGGAACTGCTTTTACATTTGTGAAGCGATAACATTTTGTACTCAAGAGGTGGGCTGGAATCAGAACAATATAGTCAAAAAGTGTATAGTGTTGTTAACTTTAAAGTTTTTGTTTCATGCACTCTTTAACGGAAAATGGAGATATTGTAAAGTTTGGAGCCTACAATATGCATTACAAATCACAATGGATTTAAATGATATATATCTTTATTTTATTTTTGTTATATTGGAGAGCCACTTTGGATTCGAAGTCGTTGACTCGGTTCGATCCTGCACTACTAAATTGGATGACCAATACTCTGACTAATCCCAACTGCTTATCTATATCATTATTTGGGCATCTCATAAACTAAGAGTTTTATTTAAAATAATTAAATTATTTTTAAAATCTACAAAATATCTCACTGGATTATTAAAATAAATTTAAAATAATATTTTTAAATATGTTTGACCTAAAAAATAAAACCTAAAAATATTTTTTGGGCATACATAATAGTCTAAGGGGGTGTTTGTTTACACTTAGGGGGTGTTTGTTTGCACTTAATGAGATCTTAATCTGATTCATTAAGACACTGGATCGATAAGACTGTTTGTTTTTCCTGACCAATTCAGATCTGAATGGCTCTTAACTGATTTATTTCATTAAGATTTCAAACTAAGGTGTCGTTTGTTTTTTTAAGTAATAAGTACTGAATGCTGAATGAACAGATGAATAGGACTTATTCTGTTAAGAGGCAATGTATGAATGATTCAGACTTAGTTTGAAATCTTAATGAAACAGACCCGTTAAGAGCCATTCAGATCTGAATTGGACAGAAAAAACAAATAGTCTTATTGATCCAGTGTCTTAATGAACCAGATTAAGATCTCATTAAGTGCAAACAAACACCCCCTAAGTCTGAATCATTCAGACACTGCCTCTTAACAAAGTAAGTTATGTTCAGCTGTTCATTCAGCATTCAGTACTTATTACGTAAAAAACAAACGACACCTTAACGAGATTGTACATTAAAACACTGGATCAATAAGACTATTTGTTTTTACTAACCAAATTAAATCTGAATAGCTCTTAATTGGTCTGTTTCATTAAAATTTAAAAGCAAGTTTGATTCATTCAGACCGTACCTATTAACAAAATAAGTTTTATTTAGTTTTTATTCAACATTCAATACTTATCACTTAAAATATCAAGCAACACCTAAAAATAACATTTTCTCTTCTTTTAATGGTTGACAATGAAAACATGAGTCTCGATTGTAATGCGTTGTATTTAATTTATAAATTAATGTTACTTATTCTTCTATGTAACGTTACTTAAATTATTTATTTTCTTACTATGTATGGAGAACATTTGACCAGTGACACGATTGATATGCAATTATTTTATGTCTTATCTATATTTTCTGAACGAAATGTGTTAAGACAAACTCCATTCCATTAATTGTGAGTGCACATGACTACATGACCTAGTGGTTATACGTTTTAAAAATGACTAGTAAAAAATAATACAAAGGATGTGCACTTCCATAGGTGATCAACGGTGTCTTGGCGACTTCCTCGGTCTTGGCCGATACCAAAAGGGGTTGAAAACGGGCTCCCCTTGTACCCTCTAAATCCACCACCCAAAATTATCCCTTGAACACGGGATGTATCCCACAGAAGTAATGGAAAGAACCATCAGATAACCCATGCCTCCATGCTCCCACAACTCAATTGTCGAGTACACTTGCCGAAAAGTAGTTGAAAATTTGAATTTCAGCCGAAGATGGGATCTTATAATGTGTTATCTGTCCCATTCGTTGAATGTCGGTAGTGACTTGGCTCATAAAACTTGATCAAGCTGAGTTCAAGATAAGGAAGTTGTATGTTCTTGGACCTCGTATTTAGCAATAAGCCTTTTCATCATATTCTTAATTGGGGAAAATTAGCAAGCATGTGTTGTGCCTGGTATGGTAATGGGTGGTGGCGAACTATGTACTTGTATGTGTGGTGGATGATGTATGGAGCATAGTGTATGTAGTTGTGGGTAATGGCGTTAGATGATTTGTGGGTTGTTTGCTAATTTTGGTGAAGAAGAAGCAAATATGAAGTTCAAAATTGAATTCCGCTTAGTTTAGAAAACATAGTTGTCCCGCGATAAAGTCACTATTGTATCGTGGTATAGACATAAACTATGGTCGAGGCGAGCTGCATCGAACTATCAAATCAGACACCGAATGCGGCCTAAGAGTTTTTGTAGAAGAAAGTGATAATGTTATTCATGTTGTACCGCGGTATATCTCATTTTGCTCCAACTTATTATATTAGAAGAGTGGAAAGACATAGTTCACTAGGGACGAGTTAAGGT
Source organism: Nemophila menziesii (assembly GCA_029959085.1). NCBI lineage: Eukaryota > Viridiplantae > Streptophyta > Magnoliopsida > Boraginales > Hydrophyllaceae > Nemophila > Nemophila menziesii. Next base: position 6,558,430 of record JARWIR010000032.1, read on the forward strand.
GTGGTTTAAGCTATACCGCGGTACAGTACTTTTTGTACCAATGTATAACAATATTTTTGCCCGTAGAATAGCGAATTGGGTTATCCAGAACTAAGGGAAAATTTGAAGCAGTAGTGATGTTCTCTCTCGAGGTGTTGAATTAATTAGGTTATTTTATCACACCTTGTGAGACGACAAGTTTTTGGTGCCTTGTCGGGGACTAATTTTTTTAATTTTTTTTTTTAGTTTTTTTTTTGGATATTTGTTGTTAGATTTTACTCTTGAGTTCTTGTTTGTTGTCTGTATAGGTATTAATCTCACCTCTTGAGCAGTGATTCAATCACGAACTCCTCGGGAGGATTACTTTGAAGATGTATGGAGGTTATTATTCACATTCCATCCCACTGAATTATGCGGAAGAATCTTCTGGTATCAACAAAGGGCTAAAAATTGCTTCTGAACCCTTAATATTACCTAGAAGAACGAGGAAGGTACGATCAGTGGGCCATTAATATTTCTCAACCTGCAAGGAGACTTCAAACATCTCAAGAATAAGATTCTTTGGGTTATCAACAATGGGGCAGTACCCATTACAAGAGCCTCATCGATACGGACCCACAAACAAATGAATTGTGCAATCAATTGGTCATGTCCCACAACCTACGATGACAAGCCGGCCTTCTGAATTGTAGGAGATGATTGCAAACTACAAGAGAGCCAGTAGGATACCACTCATGATACCAGAGGGTCTTCCTTAGAAATCATTGTATGAAACTTTGGCGGAATTCAGACAGATGTGTGAAATTTCAAAGGAAATAGAAGAGGAAAAAAAGCTCAGAAACGAGGCCGCGTCGACACTAATCCAAGGACAATAAAATTTACCTCACGTTTGTAGCCTATCAAGTTTTTGGCATAATTGTCGGGGAATGCATAATTAGTTAATTATAGTTTTAATTTGTTTTGGATAACTCGTTCTTAAGGTTTACATTTTCTTGTACTTTTGATTTATTTAGGAAATTTAATCGGTTATGCTCTCGGATCCAAAGAAATTATTTTGACAGCAACATAAGAAAGTAAAACAAATAAATGAGCAAGAAAAATTAGCTAAGACGGAATAACCGCCAAAGTTGAAAAACACGAAAACCCATTGATACTGAAACTTGACACTCACGGGTATCCACTTCCAGTTCCTCCTCTAATTAGACCAAACAAATTACCATGTCGACAACACCCGCTAACGTTGTTGGGGTTCAATAGAACATGCCACTAGGTGCTCAAACAACACCAGTTATTGGATGTAGAATGCAATCCAATAGGGACATGAACACCAACAACTTTATACCTCAATATAATAAAGGTGGGGCATAATTTTAACATCCAATGTTCACGCAACCACTGAGTCAAGGGTTTCAATTTTAATTTCCCCCACTTGGGATCTGGGCACCAAAAATTCAAGTCATAAGATTTAAGCCTGATTCGCGGATGCCTAGTCAGTTCACAAATTCAAAAATAATGGGAACTACACTGGGGTAAATCATGAAGATTATGTAAGGGCATTAAAAAATTTATGCAGATTTGCGATGTGTATGTCACTCAAGGAGTTTCAAAAGAGTAGATGGACATTTTAATGTTTCCATTTTTCTTGACCGTGGAGGAAGCCAGCAGTTCCACCATGAACCACTAGGAGTAAATACTACATGTGAACAACTTTAAGTAGCATCCTTTAATAAGTTTTACCTGCAGAGCATGCAAGTGAAATCATAGATTGACATAGCTTGGTTCAAACAACACCAAGTTTAATCTCTAGTGGAAACATGGACCCCGATTTTATACTTTACTTAGGAAATGTCTAAATCACAGACATCCCTTAAATGAAACTTACGATGTACTACAAAAGTCTTGAGGCATATTATATTGAGAAGATAGATGGCATCTATAATGGAACTTTCGTGATTGTGCATGTTCATCAAGATTTAACCATTATGGACAGAATTGTGAAGAATGAGATGAGTTGGAAATATACACGAGCTTCGGGGCACAAACATTCTCGAGGAAATTTGGCTTGAGAGGTTCTTTCTCTTTAGTAATCTCTGTGTTGTGTGTTAAAAGAGACTCTTTACCAGTCACAACCGGTGTTGGTGCTACAACTTTCCCACTCGAAAACTCGAGGATATTACATTATTCATAACTAAATTAGTCTTTACTGGTTATCTCTGTTCTTTCAGTTGGGTTTCAATATATGATATTAGTGTTATTGGTTATCTCGACATATAAGTTTAATGTACCTTGAGAGTTCTTGTGGCAGGTGCTTGTGCATGCTTCCAACTCATTTTGTTCTTCATGATCTTGTCCATATTTACCATATCTTGATTTTTAGGTATAATCAGTAACTTCCATTGCATATGTCATCTAAATTTTCAATATAGTAGGGTTCGAGGGCCTTATAATCAAATACAATGCAATTTGCAGCTTGTCCGTGATTAGGATATTTCATACGAAGAGTCTGGAAGCAAGTCTAAGTTTCCCCTTGATACTCACCAGGTTGTTGATTGAATGAGGCCAAGTCCAGTTGCGCTTCACGTGCATGATTTATGGCAAAAAAATGTAAATGGTCGGTGTCTGGAGTTATTCACATGTAGTCATCGGACATGGATATTTAAAGCCAACCACTCACTAGCTCCTCCAATTAAGAAAATAGAAACATCATCATATACATCTACTCTTTTGATACTCTTTGAGTGACATGTGCATCAAAAAGTGGCATGAAATTCTATGCTACCCTTACCAAATACGTGTGTGTTGCTACTATGTAATTACCATATCTTGTAAATTGACTAAGGATCCCCACATTTGGCTTGAATCTAATGAACTGGGTATTTGTTGGGTGAATTCCCTGACTGTTGTAATTGAAACTGAAATCCTTTTTACATGCCAATTGTTTTTTTATTATTGTCCCTAACCTAGGTGAAATGATGGGACAAAGTTGTTGTTAACACCTCTTGTAAGCGGATTCACTTGAGCTCCAAGAGGTGGGTTTTGGATCACCACTAGTGGATTTCCATTCATATCCACTAGACGTGGTTGGTATCGTAATCCATCCATCTCAATTTTTTGTACTTTTATATCTATATCTTGCTATTTATTTTGACAAAACTGTTTCGCGGGATCTGAAATAATGCACGAATTACAACCTAAAAAGGACAAAACTCCAAGTAAACATGAACCTTTGTAATGAGTTATCCAAAATTGAAATAAAAAGACTATTAATAATGCATTCCCCGATAATGGTGCCAAAAACTTAGTAGACTCCGAGAGTGAGGTAATTTATGCACCCAAAATTGTCACGATATGTAAGTGTACGACAATACGAGTCATTCCAAGTAGTAAAATTGTAAGTTTATATCATTCTATCCATGGAATGTAAAGTAAATATCGTGAGAATACTATAATGTTACACGAATCTCTATGCAAAAAAAGAATAAAATTATAAGATATCTTGAGTAGTGGTTATATTTATAATGCAATTAATAATACAAAGTAAACGATATGAGAATAGTAGTCTATCAAGGGATAAAAGATAGTTTGAAATGCTTAATTTCACTAAATTAACATATTTTAGGATTAGGTTGACTAAGTGTATATTTGGAATTACAACATTAACCAAGATTCTAAAGTCTACATATGTCTCACTTTAAAAATTAGGGCTTCTTTTTAAAACTAGAAACATCTCTAGAGTGATTCGACATGTATAATGATAAGAGAGTGGGGTCAAAGCTCAAGTTAGGTGAAGTAGCTAACTAGGTATCTGTAACATCATATGCCATTGAGGGTTTCCAAAATTCTATCAATTTTTTTATTTTATGAAATCAATACTAAATATCTTAATAGACAAGTGCAATTGCAACCACTAGTAACTTATTCACTAAGGTCATTTAGATTTAGAAAGTTACTGAATCTGTAAATATTAACTAAGGTGAGATTATATTTAGCAATTTTGTACCCGGATTTTATATCATGTTAATTTATCCTATTGGGTTCCAAGGTTTTGTCTTATTATGAACATGAAATAAAGTTATAGTATGTAAGACATCATCTTTAGAGTTATCATATGATGGGATATAGACATAGATAGTATAGAAAATTTTCAATTTTAAAGTAGATAAAAACAATCACAATTTTATCACATAAATAACACAACCAGCTTCTGCGCCAAAAGTAGTATTCCACCAATTATCAACATGAACAACATATTCAATAATGTTTTATATGGACATATTTAACAAGATTATTTATATTGATAGAATTATTTTTAACCTCGGATATAAAATTTACCTTAGGATAGTGGTGTGGCCTAGGGTGTGATAAAATAATGATATAAATAAGTGCAAATAGACACCCTAAACTAACACAGTACTGCAAGTATTACAGGACGTATGCAAGTTTTAATGATAAGAAGATTCGTTCCTCAGGGACTGACGAAAGTTAGAGAGAACTTATGCAAATTATCAAGTGCAGATATTAAAGATAGAAAAGATAATACGCAAGTAGAAAGAAGAGATAGATAAATATTTATTTGGTTTATAAATAAGAAAACTAAACTACTAAATTAAAAGACAGAAAACAAATAAAAGAAAAGAAAAGAAGATAGTATGAAAGTTAGCTTGAGTAAATAGCATGTAATCCCCACTAGTTTTGCCGTTCTAAACAAGTAAGGGTGAATTATGTAGTATTTCCCTAATCGGTCCCAATTCGCTATCGGTAGTTTAAAATAGGATTTACCTGTGTCAATAAGGCTTCCCAAGCAAACTTTTCCTGTAATTGGCCAATAGTCACAAGGACTAAACCATAGTGATTATCTAGCTAGGTTAGGTTGTCAGATCAGACCTAAAACTAGACGTTATGTGCTAAACATGCAATTAAACACCGTTGTCAATGGTGACCTAATTACTAGATGGTAATTCTATATGGGCGCGCATCCACAAGAACACAGAATATAAATCCAAACACATAAACAGAGAATAAAAACTATAATTCTATTTAAAACATTAAGTTCCCAAATTAGATAGATGTCAATCAAAACTAGGGTTCATACATATATGCTAAACACTCAAACTAAAAGGAATTAGTTCATACTAAGAAGAGAAAAGAAAAGAATTACAAAATAAGAGGTTGAAGGAGACATGATTGATGTTCTACTCCTTCCAGACTTCTTCTCTTGTGTTGCAGCTTCCTCTTGGCCTTAAGGTCTGGCCAAAGATGATTTTAGAGTGTTAAGAGGCTGTATTTATAGGGTATAGGAAGACCTAATTCGTTTTCTTGAAGGAGAAGGAAAGTAATGGACTCCTAGTCCAACTCAAATTCGTATGGAAATAAAGATAAACACTGCTGGACCGTTTCGAGCATATCTTCTTCGTTATTGGTCGGTTTGATCTCCATAAGATACCAAAAGAATCGCAACAGAATTATCTTGACCCTAAAGAAGGAAATTACCAAAATCGGCCTATTTCTTAGGTAAAAACGCATATCTTTAGACGTGTATGCAGAATCCCAGATTTAGGCAATTTTTCCTTTTCCATCTTTTTAGCTTTTATTTCCTTATCTCCAATTTCCATGCTAATCTCTTTCCATAAGTTGTTGTCTTTGACTTTGACTCTAATTAATCTCCATAATTATCTTTAAAGATTCACACTAAATAAACAATTAAACCCAATATGCTCTAAAAATAGTATGTTTACTAAATCAAGACCCAAAATAGGAAAGTGCACTAAATTAAGCTAAGATCGACCTATAAACTAATAAATAAGCCTAAAATGATATCTCAGAAGTATATTTTATTATCACAAATGAGGAGACATCAAGACCCCCAACTCAAAGTTGTATCGTCCCGATACAATAAAAGTAAAGAATAGTAGGGTAGTCAAGAAGAAGAAGTATGAGGAGAATAAGAACAGAACACAGTGAATGATCCTAGAGCAAAAATCTAAAAAGTCTCATGTAGTAATGCTCAAGAAATAATGCACAAAGATGCTTAATATACATGTAATCAACAATCCATAAATTCCAGTTAAGATTAATTTCGCAATGCCAGAAAGAGAGGATGATAACTTAGTTCATGTTAATGGCTATAGGTTGTTCATAGGTCCTAAATACAGCATCCAATGGTCCACTTACCTACTACCTAATAGCTCAATTGTTTCTCCATCTAGCAGTTAGAAATCCTAAGGTCTTGGTTATAACTTGGCTTAAGGACGGGTGTGGTATATTTGGATAACGAAAAGTGAGCTTTTGGATCTCTCCTCACTAACCATCAACGAATCTCCCTAGAACTTGAGTTGTTCACTCGAAGATGTTCTCACTCATCCCAATTTATTGATGCTTTTGATTTGCATCCCCAATTAATCCCAATTAAAACCTTTGATGATTTAAAATCCACTTTGCCGGTCCGAATATATATTTTCTTTTCATATCAATTTCTCTTTTATATAGCTATGATTCTCTTTTTGATGTTCGAGATATCACGCTATTTTTCATATATATATTCTTTCTTTTTATGCCCTTGTTGGCAAATTTAGCTCGTAGCTTCTTTTCCATTCACTATTACCCCGGCAAAGGGTTATATTAAATACTTTTCATCATCAATAAAATCACAATTACAATTCCAAATCCCAAAGTTCCCTAATAATGAAACCCACCACCCCAAACTCAAGCTCTAAAACGAGTTTGTCTCAGGTTTTGCGATTCGAGTGCGGGTCATATAGATAAGTCCTAAATCTAGGGGTATGGATTATAATGTGTTTCAATAAAAAGGATTTAGAAAGGCTCAGAGGGCTAAGACGGATAAATAACAATAATCAAACAAAAGGGTGAGAAAGTATAAAAGGCTTCATGTGTTTTAATCATGAAAGAACTGCCTTAGTCATTTTTCTAACTACCGGATTTCGTTACATTTTCACTACTAGTTCATAGATAAGCGGGTTTTCAACTAATTTCAAACCTCGCGTTCTACACACCAAATAACTATTCCTAAGTTTCAACGTACTTCTTAGCATTGCTTATTAACTTTTCTATCCTTTATTTCCTGTTTTCATACATGCATCTAAACAAACTTATGACATCTTTCAAAAACATACTACTTACTATCATTGACCTAATAATATCATGCTCAAATAGGTACATTCAAAGATATTCTATGCCTAATTCAACCCAAAAAAATTTAAATTTTATGAAAAACACAAAAAGGAAGATGAGGACAACGAATCCCCACCCCCAACTCAAAAATGAGCCGTGTCCCCACGACTCGAAAAAGACTCAAGAAAAATAAAATTTAAAATTAGCATACATGTTGCACATAATGAAATGGTAGGGAAGAAGGAAAACATACTCTTCGAGGCTATTACCTCGCCTTATCGGTACTCGGATTAAATTCTAATGTATCTTCTTCACCCAACTTCATATTCGCTTTTAGGACACGTGATCATAATAGGATATTGCATTAAATAACGACATGAGAGAGATCGAAAATCGTATCACCTCCTCATAGATCAACTGTGCCACATCTTCGTCTTCTCCTCACACACTACAATTCTCAAACAACCTCATCATTCCAAATCTCCACGAATCTTCATGTATTCTCCTTCAACTTCTTCTTCAAATACTTTCTTATAAGAAAAGGTAGTTCCTTCAATTGATTTCTTCTTGTTTAAACCCAATCCCTTGTTACTCTTCACCTCCCTCTTGTTAGCTAAAATTGTTGTTCTATTAGTCATCTTCAATTAACCCCCAACTCAAAGCTTTAGCAACCCTTGAAATTTGAACTTGTGAATTATTGATTGAACAATCTTGATTTGGCCTAGGATAGGTGAATTGATGATGAATCTCTATGTGGGTAAGGTGGATTTGTAATGGGTTGGCTTGGATTTAAGAAATTGTAGGATGAATTTTTGAAAATTTAAGCTTTTGATCTTGGATTCAAGGTGTTTTGAGATGATATAGGTGGTTGAATTCCTTGTAATGATGTGGAGAATGAATTGGATGTGTTTTCATGGTGATTGGGTAGTGTTTTGATGATTGGTGAAGGTTTTTTTATGAGCTTTAATGGAGTTGGGAGAGTTTTGGGGAAGAGAAAGAGGTTTAAGGTTTATAAAATTCGGAATAATGAGCATTAGATCTTCATATAACCTTGAAACCCTTTCTTTTCTCTCTCTGGCGGCTCGTGCGGACTATGCTGCGGACCATGGGGTGTACCGCGGGGTACACCGTAGCACCTGATGGTCGAATTTTTTTACCCACTGGATAATACCCGTGGCACAACCCCGTGGCACGTGTTTTTGCTCTGCGGACCATGGCGCGGTGTACCGCGGGGGTAGTCCGTGGCTTCTACGTCAAAATACCCGTGGCACCACCCCGTGGCACGTGTTGCTCTGCGGACCAGGGCACGGTGCATGGGGTAGTCCGCGGGGCAATGTTTCTCGGTTTCTGGTCACGACCCGTGGCTCCACCCGTGGTACGGGTTTTTACCCTGCGGTGCACCGCGGCTGAGGTCCGGTGTACCGCACTTGGCAAAAACCTCCCCAACAGCTATATCTCAAAAAGTTATGCAGTTTAGGCTCAAAGATCACCTGATTTCGACATCCGAGCGCAAAGATATGACTTGCCGAAGTTTCTCCGTTCCGAAAAATTTTGCTCGCTTCCCTAACTCGATTTCTCCAATACTTAATCATCAAAAACACTAATACCTTTCTCAAATATGCAATATCAACTAAAATTAACTAAGCCAAACATAAATAAAAATACTAAAAATGTAAAAACATAAACGAAATTACGGGTTGTCTCCCGTATAGCACTTTTGTTTAACGTCTTTCAGAGTTAGACGTGTTACCTCGATTAAGGATGACGAAATTTCCACCCTTTGCCTTTAATTCCCACGAACTTTTCAGCTCGATTCTTTATGATCATGGATGGTGCCATCCAAGATTTCGTGGGAAGGGGTGAATCTAGTGGTAACTCGATTTCAAGTGTAGCATTACACTCCTCTGGTAATCCATTCATCTCGAATCTTCGTTTGTTAGAAAGAATGTCCTTCATGAATTGACCGTATTTTGACATTCTTGTGAGAGCTTCTACAAACGGGCTGCTGATCTTTAATTTGTTCATCATGTTAATGAACTTCTTGAATTCCAGGTCATTGTCCTTTCTGACACGTGAAGGGAATGGTGGAGGAGGAGATGTGTTAGTTACCACTGGGCTCTCTTTCTTTTCTGGTGTCTTCTCTTGGACACTTTTTTGCTCAACTACCTCTTCGACCTTATCTTCTGTTGTTTCTTCTCCCCCCGTTTCTGGAATAGGGACTAGTTCTGGTTCTGGTCTTGGTGAAGGTAGTTGTTTTCCACTTCCTAATTCAACTGCATGACAAACTGTGTTTGCTGGAGCACTCGTATTACTACGGAGTTTCCTTTCTGCAAAGATTTGAAGCTTATTCACCATTTGTGACATTGTATGCTCGATATCCTTAAGCGCATTTTCTGAGCTTTGGAATATTTGCTGGCGAATCTCCATTTTTTCAGTTAGATTCATTATCTTAGCCATGATTGAATTCGAACTCGAAGGTTGTTCTTGGACGGTTTGCTGCATTTAATAAGGAGGTGGTTCTTGATAAGCTTCCTTATAAATCGGCGTTTCTTGATAGATAGGTTGTGGAGGATAGTATGCTTGTGGTCGTGGTTGATAATAATCATCATAATAATGGTTATTATGATAATAATTCTGTTGATCTCCGACCCCATTGTAACTCTGTGGGGGTTGATAGTCAGCGTAATTCCCTTGATATTGATAATAACCATCATAATAATGGTCTCTTTGATAAGGCATGAAGGAAATTGAGGCTGGATTGTTCATGCAATGTCCCCACGAGTGATCTCTTGCTCCACAACTAGGACATGAAGGTGAGGTATGTACTAGATTCCTCTGAGCTAGTTTTCGCGATTGTTCTCGTAATTCCTCAAGTTGTTGGCTTAACTCCTTGAGCTTCAGAGATTCCATCATGTATTAGCTTCTTCAGGATCTAATAACACGAAACCTTTATCTCCTAATAAATCTGCTTTCGCCTAAAAAAAAATCTGTAAAACAAAAACTAAAAAGAAAAGCGTAAAATAGAACTAACTAAAATAAAAGCACAAGATAATTGCACAAGGACTAACGATGTAGTCCCCGGCAGCGGCGCCAAAAATTTGGTGTGGCCTAGGGTGTGATAAAATAATGATATAAATAAGTGCAAATAGACACCCTAAACTAACACAGTACTGCAAGTATTACAGGACGTATGCAAGTTTTAATGATAAGAAGATTCGTTCCTCAGGGACTGACGAAAGTTAGAGAGAACTTATGCAAATTATCAAGTGCAGATATTAAAGATAGAAAAGATAATACGCAAGTAAAAAGAAGAGATAGATAAATATTTATTTGGTTTATAAATAAGAAAACTAAACTACTTAATTAAAAGACAGAAAACAAATAAAAGAAAAAAAAATAAGATAGTATGAAAGTTAGCTTGAATAAATAGCATGTAATCCCCACTAGTTTTGCCGTTCTAAACATGTAAGGGTGAATTATGTAGTATTTCCCTAATCGGTCCCAATTCGCTATCGGTAGTTTAAAATAGGATTTACCTGTGTCAATAAGGCTTTCCAAGCACTAAACCATAGTGATTATCTAGCTAGGTTGGGTTGTCAGATCAGACCTAATACTAGATGTTATGTGCTAAACATGCAATTAAACACCGTTGTCAATGGTGACCTAATTACTAGATGGTAATTCTATATGGGCGCGCATCCACAAGAACACAGAATATAAATCCAAACACATAAACAGAGAATAAAAACTATAATTCTATTTAAAACATTAAGTTCCCAAATTAGATAGATGTCAATCAAAACTAGGGTTCATACATATATGCTAAACACTCAAACTAAAAGGAATTAGTTCATACTAAGAAGAGAAAAGAAAAGAATTACAAAATAAGAGGTTGAAGGAGACATGATTGATGTTCTGCTCCTTCCAGACTTCTTCTCTTGTGTTGCAGCTTCCTCTTGGCCTTAAGGTCTAGCCAAGGATGATTTTAGAGTGTTAAGAGGCTGTATTTATAGGGTATAGGAAGACCTAATTCGTTTTCTTGAAGGAAAAGGAATGTAATGGACTCCTAGTCCAACTCAAATTCGTATGGAAATAAAGATAAACACTGCTGGACCGTTTTGAGCATATCTTCTTCGTTATTGGTCGGTTTGAGCTCCATAAGATACCAAAAGAATCGCAACAGAATTATCTTGACCCTAAATAAGGAAATTACCAAAATCGGCCTATTTCTTAGGTAAAAACGCATATCTTTAGATGTGTATGCAGAATCTCAGATTTAGGCAGCTTTTCCTTTTCCATCTTTTTAGCTTTTATTTCCTTATCTCCAATTTCCATGCTAATCTCTTTCCATAAGTTGTTGTCTTTGACTTGGACTCTAATTAATCTCCATAATTATCTTTAAAGATTCACACTAAATAAACAATTAAACCCAATATGCTCTAAAAATAGTATGTTTACTAAATCAAGACCCAAAATAGGAAAGTGCACTAAATTAAGCTAAGATCGACCTATAAACTAATAAATAAGCCTAAAATGATGTCTCAGAAGTATATTTTATTATCACAAATGAGGAGACATCAGATAGTGGTGCTTGACCACATCTTTATGTGTTAGAATCTTCAAGGGGTGCCAAACTCTTGACAATTCCAAATAAAGTATGTAATTTTTTTTCTAGGATTAAATATGGTTACTCCCGCAATATTGAGCATCTCCATTAGTAGTAAGGGTGAGCATGGTTTGGTTCGTCTTGGTTCTTAGGTAAAACCGAAACCAAACGGGATGACTCATTTTTAATAATTTTAAAACCAAAACGAATGATACATTGTCTGTTTGGTGATTTGATCTTCGGTTCGATTTACTCGATTTCCTGACGTTTTCGGTTTTGACATACAGCTCGCATTTAATTCTACATTTTACAACAAACTAAAGTTTAACGTGAATCTCACTTTTTGACTTATTGAATTGAATGGGCTAAATAATAGTGTGTATGCATGATTATATTTACAAATAAAGGGTCAGCAAATAATGGAAACCTATCGAGAACTAATAATGGACTACTCGAACTACATTGTATCTGGTCCAAAAAAACTACACTAGGCATTTCTAATTCTAAATTTATATTTTCAAGATTTATAATATGATAAAAGATTATCAAAAACTTATTTAATTTTCAGTAGAACAAAGAGTGATGATATATACCACCCAAATATATACATCGAACCGAACCGGAAATTGGGTTTTTGAAATATTAGATCCCGAATTAATCGGTGTTTGGGGTTTTTCGGTTCGAATTTTTTGGTTTTTTTGTTCGATTTGGTTTTTGGTTTTTTCATTTGCTCAGCCTAATTCGTAGTGTCTTCATAATATGAACAAGAAGAATCTTCGGTAACTTCTATATTCCTTTGGTCCTCAAAGAAGATCATCATAATCAATTGTATGGAGCTATCATCTTAGCGGTATTAAAATTCAAGGTAATTGCTAATTTTCTTCTTTTAACCCATAAGACATTCCTTTTCTTTTTGTCAACCAAGGTCAAGAATTCTTCCACATTTCATTTGGTGTAAGCCATGTTTGTATCAACCAATGTAGAAGAATGTTGAACTTAAGTCTTCGTGAAAATATTGGAAATATGCAGTCCACTAACATCAGAAAGGTTGTATCCATATTTATTATCAAAAAGATATTAAATGTAATTGAATTTTGTACACCTATCAAAATATATCATATTTAATGGATACAAGAGAGAACATGTTTAGCCTAATTTGATAAACTATGTCTAAACAAAAGTGTAGTCTTATTTGGTAAACAGTGGGAGGGTTATAGAGTTTTGAAGATGAAACGAATGGTCGAGTGCAAATTGATCGGGGGTTAAGGTGTAAAATTATTGCGTCAATCCGATTTTAAAACAAAATGGGCCCGAAAGTAAGAAACTGAGCTTCGGGCTTAGTAAAAAACGTAGTTTGGGCTACACGGTCGGTCTATTGGGGAAGTCGAGTTATGATTTTATTTTAACAACCTTAGGTTATTTGAACAATTGGAGAACTCATTATTAGTATTTCTATTTGCAAATGGATTATCATTAAAATGATAAGATAACACATGTTTGTGTCTGGGTTTGAGTCCTAGCAGGGGGCAGAAAGGTTTTAGTTAAGATTTCTTATCTATTTACAACTCCTATTATTTGCAATTTATAATAGCTGAAACAGATTTAACAATTTATAGGCGAAAATAAAAAATCTTGGAGCTACATTCTAAAGTGATCCTTACAAGATGGAGTAAAGCACTTTTTCTAATATTATTCATTTTAAAAATTTCACAAAATGGTCCCTAAAATATCTGAAACAGATTTAACAATTTATATGCGAAAATAAAAACTCTTGGATCTACATTCTAAAGTGATCCTTACAAGAGGGAGTAAAGCACTTTTTCTAATATTTTGCATTTTAAAAATTTCACAAAATGGTCCCCAAAGTATCCTTCTTTTACCTGACTCCCTACAAGTATAACCAAAGTAAAGCAGAGAAAGTTAATCAAAATACATAAACTGGTGGTTCAAACTCACGCCTTGGGCACCGAAACTGTAGACTTTAAAGCCTTAAAACCAAAATACTCACCCACCACTTGAATTTATTTCTCATCATCATCACTATCAACTTCATCAGGCATTAACCTATTTTGATAGCTTCTTCTTTGTACCATAAACATGTTGTAATAGTAGCTTACAGTGACGGGTCCGCTCTTACTCTTTGTCCAAAATTTTGTATCTCTTTGACTAGCTCTTACTCTTCCGGGACATCATCTTTATACAATGATGGATCCATTCTTGTCTTTTTCTGCTTCTACAGGAGATCATAAAATTCAAGTCAGATTCAAGGAAAATTCAGGGACAATTTGAGGAAATATTCCTTAAATTTATTGAGCGCGTCTAAATCTACATTCCAAGGGAACAGGGTAGGGACACTGAAGGTGGGAGATCAATCTAAAACAATTATTGAAGTAGAAGGTGCTATCGTCTATGATATTGATATGTTATTTTGGTGGTATCAAACATTAAAGGCCATAATAATGTTTGCAAAATAATTGGTCAATTTTTATATGACTTAATCTTTTGAGATTGTAAATTTCTAAAAATTACTTACATGATTGCAAGCACATAAATATGGAGGTGATATGTCAGGTGGGGGATTTAATAGTCGAGATCAAATGGAATCAAAAAGATATATCAAACATGCTCATGAATTGAAACCAAATGACTATGAGAGGGTTAAAAGGGACATGAATTTGGGAGGAGGTGGGGGGTTGATATTCGAAACGAGGAGGGGGGACGTGGAATTCATTACCGATTGTGGCAAAGTTAATAACAATATACGAGAGATTGGTATTAGCAGAGTGTTTGTAGGCACTGATTTATATGTGGAGCAAGACTCTAGCAAAATCAGGAAACACTGATAGGAAAAACTAAATAACACCACATTAGGAAACATTGATAAGAAAGACTAAATAACACTACAACACTTACCTTTGTTGATCTTCAGACACATATTTTAGTGATTCTATCAATGTTACGGTAATTATGTTTTCCAAACAAAAATTGCACCTACATAATGAAATTCTAAAGCTGCCCCCTATCAACCCACATTAATCAAGTCCTAGTGTGCATAGATGTATACAAGGATATCATAGTGTAAAATTAATTTAGTTTACTTATACACGTATAAATTTTTTTAACTAAATTTCATGCTTTTATCTTTATGCTATTTTTTTATACATATTATAATAATAGCCTAAATATGACGTCTTACCACGCTGATTATATATGATATGATTTTGAAATATCATGGGCAACGATCTTGATCTTGATAAAATCATAATTCTGTTTTTGAATACATAAATCTGTAAAGAAAATAATAAAGAAGTGATTACTTTTATTGTATATCTTATATATATATATAATTAATCGTGAAATAACTAAATAATACGAGTAGGATCTTTTTTTTAAAATGTTTAAAATACACGAAGAACTAATTAAGTGGATAAAATATTGATGATAATACTCAATTATCTTTACATTTCTATTTCTACTAACAATATTGATCAATTATATACAAATATATGCACGAGTGTGCACATCTATAAGTTAATTTTAGATTTTCAAATTGATACGGTATGTATATCATCATTCAAATTAATCTTGCAGCCTAAATAGTCAAATATCATCACATAAAATACATCACATATTTAGATAATACAAAGATATATAGTCTCATTTGCACAATTTAGTAAATATTAAAGACTCTTATGAAATTAAAACATTAAATACCAATTTAGAAATATTAAAAATAATGGGGGTGAGATTTGAAATTTGTCTTACAAAAATATATTGAGATAAAAATTGCATTGTAAAATCTTAATATCTTTTATAAATACATTTATGAATTAGGAGTCGACAATTGTAAAGAGAATTGAATATAAAAAATCTTCACCCATAGACCAACTTTAAAATTACTCATAAAAGCCTTAGGTTGATGTATGATACCCTTAAAATAACATATACTAATTTTACTAGCAAAATATTGATTTTTGATAAAACTGCAATTTGAAAAAATAAGTTCAATTTCAACAAGACAAAACAATTCCAAAGTATTATTACACATTAAAAAATAAATAACACATTAATATTTGTTGGTCTAATTAGACACATATCACAGATTGATATTAACGATTATATTTCATGTACAATAAAAAATCTATTAATTCAAATTTTGTTACCTCTGTAGCATCGTTGTCTCTTTTGGATCATTGATTTTCCAGATTTCCCATAAAAAATTAGATGTGTCACATAAACTATAAACAAAATTACTTTTGTTAATAGATATTATTAATAATAGGGTAATGGTGGATAGTTGCGAATAGGCAGGTAGATATAGTGTGCGAGATGGGGTAAAGGGGTGGAGAAAAACGAATGAAGTCGTGTAATGTGGTAAAGAGGCGGAGAATAGCGAATGAAGTTGTATAATGCTGGTTAGGGTTTGAATCATAGTAGGATTTTTTTTATATAAATGTTATAAATAATAGCTTATTCCAATGTTAGGCAGTTATCTATATTCTAAATATTCGTCTTACTATTTACAAACGTGCCCTTTCTGAGCCACACGTTAACTCACGACACTCTTATGGTCTATTTCACTAACTCCGTTAAAAATTTAACGAAAATAAAGGATATCCTAGGTATTTCATTGGCCATAACTATTTCCAATTTAGGTCATAACTATATATTTTTTCCAATATAGTCCACCTTCTTTTGATTAATTTAAAAATAAAGTTAAAGTTCAATATTGGTACCTTTATTTTGTGAAACTACACTTTTGAATTTCATAAAATCTTCATATGAAGCATAGTTTCATTATACACCTCTATATTATGCAAAGGTTAGGATGCAGTTCCCTATATTGTTTAAATTTATATCTTAAAAATTTATAATATTCGATTTTTACTCTTAATAAAAGCTTTAAATTTAACCTCTAAAAATAAAAAATTCTTCATGATATGTCTTTTGGGTCGGTTAACTGCAAAATTTGTCTTGGTTAATTGAAAAATTGGTATGTAATAATTATTTTTAGCCCAAATGAACACCAAAATCACAACTGTTAATTTTGTAATCGGACCTTTAATTACAAAATTTATCCATGTTATAAGAAATAAGAGAATGATAAATAATTTTAAAATTTCACAAATGCATCAAAGACACTCTATTTTTTTTATAAAATTGATTTATGAACATATTTTCCATTTTATTAGAATTCCAACCAACTATTATAGATTTACCCTTGATTTCACAAAAGACACGCCCTTTATTTTTTATTTTTTTTGGGTGTGTTATGTTAAATAGCCAAATGTACACGAATATGTCAAAAGGGTAAATTTGAAATTCTTATTGTATGCCATGGAGCAGTGGTGAAAGTAATTTAAACTAGATATGGTGGTGTACTTAAGAAATTAGCTTCTAACCTAAGATGTAATACCACATATTGATCTATTATAAAGAATGAAAGAATGTCGAGGGGTGCATATACATTGTGGTGCTACCAGTGCATGCAACTAGTACATACTCGAGGTCGTATTTATATAGATTGACCATATCATGATTGGGGATTTATGGAGGATCGTAATGATATGGCACGTCATGGACATCTAGACTTATTTGATACGAATTTCGGTAACAAGGGCCAATTTTGCAATTAATGAAAAAAGGACTGATTATGCAATTAAAAAATATGACGCTGGTGCTGATTTGAGCAAAAAATAAACTAACACTTGCATATCATCTTGTTATATATTATCTTATTATGAGATACATATACTTATAACTTGATATTTTTTTATGACCCGATTAGATAATGCATATGCCAGTTGCTTATTTTGGGCCTCTAAAGTAAATTAAATAATGGAGTTTACTTGGATTTGGTTGTTAGTCCATTTATATTGATTTCGTTTAACATATATTTGAGTAGTGGCCACATCTTGGGTTAATACTAGTCATCCATGTAGCTATTCATAATTCAGCGACTGAAGTTGCAACTTGGATGTGAGGCTTGAAGATGGTGCGACTTGAGGGATCTTATGGTGTAACTTCAGTTGTTGTAGGAGAGAAATGAAGAAATCCATTATATCCAAGTTATAGCTGACTGTTGAGATCTGACCTAATGGTGCAACCCTATATTTTTGTTTTGACTACCAAAAAGAAAAATGAAATCACTTCAAAGTTTTTCATTTGTTTTTTCGGCCTTTTTGACAAATCCGCTATTACTAAAGCCTAGAGTAATGATATATACCACTCAATATACTACTCATGTTGTGGCGTGATTTGAGTGGAAGTAAATCATCAATTTTTTTTATATTTTTTTATTTGATTGACGATTTACTTCCACACAAATCACGCCACATAAATGGGTGGTATATTGGGTGGTATGAATTTGGGTGGTATATATCATCAATAAAAAAAGTAATAGCTTCTGAAATATTGACCAAGGCAACTGAAATTTTTATTTTATTTTTTTATTTTGAGCGTGTTTTGATGTTTTTTTAAATAAGCAGTGCTGATTTTTTTTTAAAAATATTAGTCCATCAACAACATCTCCAATATATGGTCTACCTTCACAAAATATTTCAGCTGGAAATTCAAACTTATCACTCCCTGTTCGACCCCCAAAAAACGGCTTCGCGCGAAAAGTTTGTATAGCAGTAAAAAAATAATCTTTCAAGTATTCTTAGGATATTTATTAGGGAACCAAACGATATTTTTTCTCCGATCTGTGATCATATAGCGTATCTAGAATATATGGTCTACCACCACCAAGAACTTCAGCCAAAAATCCCAGGGTAGCACTCTCGTTTTTACCACCCAAAAACCACTTCTTACTCATTTTTCTAAGTTAAAATTTGTTGTAGGGTTTTCTTCTTTTGGGCGTGTTTCGCGGCTTATATTGGGGCGGTTTTTTCCTCCAATACGTAACCATATATAACATCTGTAATCTCTTTCATTTGTTTGTGAGTCTTTTACCCGGATTTGGTATCATGTTAATATATCTTATCCGTTTCGAAGGTTTATTCTAATTATGAACATGGCATGAATTCTATAAGACCTAATCTTGAAAGATTAATGTTGGATATCACCCCAAATCACATCACCCTTTTATCACCTCCTAGGTAGATTTTAAATGGACCAATGATATGATTTGTTTTTCCTTGTTTATCATTTTCTCTCTCTTTTATGATTGGTCCACATAAGGGGTGATAAAAAGGTGATGTGATTTGGGGTGATACCCAACATTACTCTTAAAGTTATTATATGTTGTGATATAAACATAAGTAGTATAAGAAAGTTCTACAGTTTTCATCAACAATTTTACCATAGATAAAATAATCACAATTTTAATCACAGATAGCACAATCAACTTCGGACACAAGCAGTGATCCAAGTGCCAACATGAACGAAATATTCAATAATATTCATATGGAAAACTTAGCAAGCTTTTTGATATTGATAGAATTGATTTTAGTCTCGGAGATTAAAATTACCTTAGGTTGGTGGTGATTAACCACATCTTTTAAGTGTTAGAATATCCAAGGGGCCAAACCTTTGACAATTTCAACAAAAGTGTGACATTGATTTTTCTAGGATTGAATATGGTCAACTCCACAATCTTGAGCCTCTCCATCAATAGTGTCTTCATAATCTGAACAAGAAGAATCTTTGGTAGCTTCGGTATCCCTTTGGTCCTCATTGAAGATAATCGGAAAGATTGGAATATGCATTCCATCATCATAAAAAAGGTTGGATCCATATTTATTATCAAAAAGGATACTAAATGTATTAAGCCTTTCAAATCTACCAAAGTCTATCATATTAATGTGAACCTGTTTGAGAGAGAAGATGATAAAATTGACTAAACTATATTTATACTACCGTGTAGCCTGATTTGATAAGACGTAAGAGAGGTGTAGAGTTTCAAAAATGACACAATTGTGATTGACTAGAATTTTCAGAGATTGAATATGAAAATATAAGAATAAAGATAAAAGAGTATAAAGAAGTAGGTAAGTTGAGAGTATAATAAGAATAGGTTTTATTTTTTATATTTTTTGTATACAAACATTGGTCGGGTGCGGATTGGTCGGGGGTTTAGGGGTAAAATTATTGTGTCAATCCAATTTAAAAACAAAATGGGACCAAAAGTAACAAACTGAGCTTAGTTAAAGTAGTGGTTTAGGCTACAAGGCCGGTCGATTGGGGAAGTCGAGTCCTGTTTTTGTTTTAATAGTCTTAGGTTATTTGAACAATTAGAGGATTATCATTAATATTTCTATTTGTTAATACTTATCATAGTTAACCCCTGTAGCAATTGGTTTATCATTAAGTTTATAGTGCGGCATGTATTTGTGTCCTGGGTTCGAGTCCCGGCAGGGGGTTGAGGTTTTTTTTAACCAAGCTTTTCTTTTTTTATATCTACGGCTCTTGTTTTTTTTGCTATAAACAGATTTAACAATTTATAGGTGATCCCTACAAGAAGGAGTAATTGAACATTCGATTTGTGAAACCCAAAAACTAGCATCTTCAAGACCTCCAGAAAAATCAAATCCCCTCTTCAAATCATTTCAAAAAATTACAGCAAACCACCTCCAGAATGTTTATAGATGAACCTTCAATAGGTTTATTGTAATTTTTATCCCAGATTTGAAAGCTTCTTACCTCTTCAATACGCTTCTTAACCTGGGAATGTTTCATGTACTTGTCTAAATACTCTTTCAGAGCAACATTATTTCTGCGATGTTTCTATTCCTGGGAAATAATAAATGCTGCATTAATCCAATAACAGCATTGTGTTGTAATATCTACAGAACTATATAAAGTGTTTCATGCTTATTGGTGTTTAATTGATTAACGACATGCATATGAATCTTTGCAACGATTCCGTTCATCAAGAGGCTTATCCTGAGGAATCACTAAAGTACATATACAATTGTAGAAAAGCAATGGAGTACAGAGTACATATTTACTTTGTTATGATTTTTGTTGCAAGTTCAATATGTTAACTATGATTTGAAGCTGAGTTTTTTTGAGAGTGAATGATAAAAAACAGGAACAATCATTCTTGGTACATATTGAGACTCTTTGAGAGTAATATCGTAAGAGACTTAACTTTTATGTTGAAATAATATTGCATGTGGCATTCAAATCTTATTTATAAACATAGTGCAATTTCAAATTATTAGACAAAAATGTAGCTGGGCACTTTTAGCTCTGACAAAGAATAATAAGTAGCTGACGCATTATCTGAGATGGAGAAGAGATTATTGTAGAGAAAAAATTAGTCAAACATCTAAATATTAGAGTCAAAAAACAAGTATTAGAGGCAACTGAAGATGATTCTAAATGTATCCTAAATGTTCGGTCACCGATGAGAAAGCCTGTACAATTATTGAAATTCCTAAGAAAGTGTGATCCTAATTCTCTAATAATGTCCTCCTTTTCCCCCCCAAAACACACTACTTCAAGTTAGGTAATAATTTTCCGTCTATATCATTTACCTATATTTAGCTACAGACCATCATAAATTCAATCAAACAACACCAAAATCCACCAATTCATCTAAAAAATCCACCAAACTTTGTCTAAAAAATCTAATCAAACTCGCAATTAAACAGTAAAACTTATACATTTTAATTGTATTATTTCAAAATCAAAAATCTATGAAGAGTTTCCACAATTTAACAGGCAAGATACATTGAGGTTCCTGGATCTACTTTTACATCCTTGTGAACCCTGAGCTCTTTCTTCACAATTATGGTTTTCCCAAAAATATAAGAGTAATAGTGTTTCAATATATGTATTTTCCGAGTAGTAATATTTTCTTCTCGGTAAGACCAGGATATGTATGTAGATGTTACACGGTAATAATACTCGGTTTAATTATAAATATTATTAAAACACAATGATGAAGCAAGAACATGTAATTATTTAAAAGGCAAGTATGTCTCTCATTCACTTTATAGAAACTAAAGTCTCTTTGTAAACTAGAACTCCATGTAACAAGATCATATTATGTAGATATTATCAGGGGCGGCGGAGGCAGGTTTGTAAGGGGAGGGCCAAGGGGGTTCGGGGACAACGCCCATGAAAAGAAAAATCCGCAAATATTTGTACTATAAGTCTAAATATCATACAAAAATCGTAAAATAGGTCCCTATATTAGGAGAAATTGCTTTAAAGGTCCCTATATTGTGTAAATATTACTATATAAGTCTCGATATTGATTTTTTAAATTAATTATGCTATAAGTTTCTTTTTTTAATATAAAATAACATATATTTTGCTATAAAAAAATAAAAAAAATCTTATAAATAAAATAATTTAAAGCTTAATAAAATAAACTTTTAAAAGTTAGGAGGGGCCAAATGAAGATTTCTTAAAAATTTAGGGGTTATCTACTTATAATTTTTTTCTTTTTGGGATAGTTATAATTTTTTTTTAAATCAGGGTGGGCCATGGACCCCCCTACCATGGGCATGGCTCCGCCCCGGGATATTATTACACACACCACATTTTTTACTAAGCCGTTCAAATATTTAATGCTAACATTACTCTCTCCTTCCAAGTTAAAATATTGATAGCAGAGCTGTTGTAAATACTTTGATTTCAGATCAAGTTTAGGAAAAGATTTAATCGAAATAATTTTCAGAGAATGATTAAATACAAAAAAATAAAGAACACAAGAAATTATCGTGGTTCAGTCAAAATAGACCTACATCCACGTTGAGCCCAAATGAGTAGCTCAGATTCACTATATGCCTCAAGTTACAAGTTTGACCACCTCACAGAAAACCCCCTCAAGTTTACACAATATTACAATTTTTTCATAAATCTTCCTATTACATCAACTACGCCGAAATACAACCAAGTATTGAACCAGGAGATTCAGTCTAACAGATTTGCTAAACTGTAATCTAACCTAAAACACTCAAACAAGCTATCAATGAAGGAAACCAATGGTTTCCCTTAAACTAGGGTTTTGAGAGATATAGAGAGAGTTGAGAGGAAGCATAATCAAAGAAGTAAAGAGTCAAATGGTAGAATGGACGCCTTTATAAGAGACATCAACGAGGCTTAATCTCAGTCATCCATTTTATCATCAATCAAAGGATCAGAAGTGTCCACCTAACTCCCAAGTCATCCAACCAAAATAAGACAGCGTGGTCTGTGGGGTGTCAAACAAAAAACTCCACATAATACTTCACATATATAACAGGAGCTCTTGCCATTCAATACAAAGATACAAAAGCGGTTGATTTTCATAAGTTCATATCAAGAAGTTTAGACTGTTCATATATGATATTATAAGTAGTTGCATCCATTGAGAAACCATGCTTTCTCATTTCCTTCACTGATTCAATTGCCTCTTCATACTTTTCTTTCTTCAGAAACCCTTGCATAATAACGTTGTAAGTCACACTATTTGGAGAGAAACCATGTTTCTTCATACTTGAAATCACTCTTTTGCATCTTTAAACAGTCATTCTCTCTTGGAATATAGACGAGATAATAAACAAAAGAGAAATACACAATTTGATCAATAAAGATAATGCAGGGACCAAATAGCAATAAAACAAATAGTTAGTTAGAGTTGCAGCTGTAGTTAGTTAGAAGTTGAAATAAAGTGTATATATATTGTACGTATTAGTTTTACAATTCAATAAGAAAAATATTCTTTCTTCTCTCCTAAGATTACTTCTTCTTCTTCTACTTCTTCTTCTTATACTTCTTCTTCTCCTATCGCCATTAATGGCTACTCTGCAATTTATCATGGTATCAGTAGTAAACTAATATTCTTCCGCAACTCTGTTTTCTTCTTTATCTACTTTTACTTCTCTTTGTCTTCAATGGCTACTCAATCTGTTACTGAAGATTTCTCAAGCCCTTACTATCTACATCCGAGTGAAAATACCAGAATTTCTCTTGTTTCAGAGGTTCTTACCGGCGATAATTACCTATCTTGGACTCGAGCTATCGAAATTTCTCTCTCAGTGAAGAACAAGCTCGGATTCATAAATGGCGACATCGTACAACCTCCTCTCACTGATCTTCCTCTCTTTACAGCTTGGAATCGTGCTAACAATTTAGTTCTCTCATGGCTTCTTAACTCAATTTCAAAAGACATCCGAGGTAGTTTACTATATGTTAATTCTGCCTTTGATCTTTTTAATGAGCTTAAAACTCTCGGTTTGATAAAAGCGATGGAACACGCGTTTTTCATCTTGAAAAAGCTTTAAGTTCAATTTCTCAGAATTCTAATTCCATTTTTGAATATTTTTCTCGTTTTAAAACTGTTTGGGATGAATACCTTCATTTCCGCCCAATGCCTATATGCTCTTGTGGTCACATGAATCTATGTTCTTGTAAACTTTTTGAGACTTTAATTGATCGTCAACAACATGATTGCGTGATCAAATTCTTAATTGTCTTAAATGAGTCTTACTCAGCTGTTAGAAGTCAGATATTATTGATGAATCCTCTGCCTTCTATTAATTCTGTATTTGCTATGTTAAGTCAAGAAGAAAGTCAGAGGAAACTTACTCACTCATCACTAGACTCCACTATCCATGCTTTTTACACTAAAAATACACAAAGACCTTCCTCATACAGTGAAAGGAAGAAGATGCTTTGTACTCACTGTGGATATAATGGTCACACCATTGAAACTTGTTTCCAAATCCATGGATATCCAGTTGGTTGGGATGGTCCTAAGGGTAGACGATTTACTTTCAACAACCAAAAACCTCAAAATTCAAAGGCTCATTATGCTATGACTCCAGATTCTCCTCCTCATGACTCTAAACCTTTAACTTCTTATAAATTTACTCCTGAAGAACTAAGTAAACTCATGGCTTTGGTTCACTCTTCTACAGCTGATCCACCTCCTAATAATAATGCAGTGGTTCATCAAGTTTCAACACAAGAAGGTATTTCTAATCTAACTTCTTGGATTCTAGACACAGGTGCAACAGATCACCTCATTTTTTCTCCTTCTTTATATACAAATAATGTTGTTCTTGTAAGTATTCCTGTTACTTTACCTAATGGTGTTAGTATAAATGCTACACATAGAGGAGATATAAGGATTAATCAACACATAGTCTTACATAATGTGTTGTGTGTGCCAAATTTTAACTATAATCTTCTTTCCATATCCAAATTAACTAAGGATTCTACTATTTCGGTTGTGTTCTTTCCCTCTTACTGTATTATTCAGGAGAATGTCTCAAAGAAGATGATTGGGACTGCCTCTGAACATAATGGCTTGTACTACTTCTACTCCCCAATGAATGAACTATCAAATAAATCTTCTTTAGCAGTTGTATCTGAAAGCTTTGACCTATGGCATTCAAGGTTAGGCCACCCTTCAAAAGCAAAGATAGCTGCCCTTAAAGCTTTGAATCCTTCTATTCATTTCTTACACTCAAACATCTGTGATTCTTGTCACTTTGCCAAGCAAAAGAGACTTGTATTTCCTACTTCTTGTACAACTAACTAGTTCTTGTTTTGAACTCATTCATTGTGATATTTGGGGACCTTTTAGACAAGTTTCTCATTCAGGACATAGTTATTTTTTGACTATAGTGGATGATTTTTCAAGATGTACTTGGGTTTATTTGATGAAACATAAGTCTGAAGTTCATTCTCACTTGCTTTCATTTTATAAACTAAACTTGACTCAATTTGATACAAAAATAAAGGCTATAAGATCTGATAATGGCCCTGAGTTTTTACTCCTTGATATTTATGCCTCTAATGGTATTGTCCATCAGTTAAGTTGTGTTGAAACACCTCAGCAAAATGGAATTGTTTAGCGCAAACATCAACATCTTCTCACTACAGCTAGAGCATTAATGTTTCAAGCAAACATGCCTCTACAATTTTGGTCTGAATCGATTCTCACTGCTGCTCACCTGATCAATAGATTACCTACTCCACTTTTAAACAACAAAACACCTTATCAGGTACTATATGATAAACCTCCAACCTTATCACACTTAAGAGTCTTTGGCTCTCTTTGTTTTGCATCTACTTTACAAAATAATAGGTCCAAATTTGACTCTAGAGCTGTCAAATGCGTTTTTCTCAGCTATCCTACAGGTGTTAAAGGATATAAATTGATTGATTTATCTTCACACACCACTTTTATATCTAGAAATATCATCTTCCATGAAACACAATTTCCTTTTGTTGATAATACACCTCAAACTCAATTACATTCCTTTTTATTCCCACCCTCATCAGTTCCTTATATTGATCAAACATATTCTACCACCCTTATTACTCAACCTCCGTATTCCCTTACTCCTCAACCTTCAACCTCACCTAATACTCAACCCCAACCACCTCCCTCAAATAGACCAATTAGACCAAGACACCCACCATCTTACTTGAAAGACTACATATGCCAAAACACATCCCTATGTTCTGTTTCAGTTGAACCATCTAATTCAATCCTTTATCCTATTCAAGACTACCTTACCTTAGAAAAACTTTCACCTTCCTACTCTTCCTTCATATCTTCCATCACCACTCAATCTGAACCTACATCTTACAAGACAGCTTCCACATCACCTGAATGGATGAAAGCAATTCAACATGAGCTTTCAGCTTTACAATCAAATAACACTTGGGAGCTTGTACCTTTAACTTCATCTATAACTCCTATTGGCTCTAAGTGGGTTTTCAAGTTAAAATATAAAGCTGATGGTTCCTTAGAACGTTACAAAGCTCGCTTGGTGGCTAAGGGATACAATCAACAAGAAGGTCTCGATTTTTTTGACACATTCTCTCCTGTTGCCAAGTTAACCTCCATTCGCTTATTACTTGCTCTTGCTTCAATAAATAAGTGGTTTCTTCATCAACTCGACGTCAACAACGCTTTTCTTCATGGAGAATTAGATGAAGAAGTTTATATGAAGATTCCTCAAGGTTTATCTTCTCCTCCTAACACAGTTTGTAAATTGAAGAAAAGTTTATATGGTTTGAAGCAAGCCTCTAGGCAGTGGTTTGCTAAGCTATCAACCGCTCTCATTTCATATGGATTCTCACACTCAACAAGTGATTTTAGCCTCTTTATTAAACGTAATCACACCTCGTTTATTGCCTTACTAGTATACGTAGATGATATAATTTTGGCAAGTAATTCTTTTGATGAAATCAAGTTGCTAAAAGAATTTCTTCATCAAAAATTCACAATTAAGGACTTAGGCGAATTACGTTTTTTTCTTGGTATTGAGGTTTCTCGTTCTTCATCTCGTATTTCGATATGTCAACGCAAGTTTGCTTTGGATATTCTAACTGAGTGTGGCTTACTTGCTGCAAAACCATCCAATGTACCGATGGAATCCACGCTTAAATTACGCAATGATGAAGATGGTTTACTTGAAAATCCTTCTACTTATAGACGACTAATTGGAAGATTATTATATCTAACAATTACTCGCCCGGATTTATCATATTCAGTCAATTGTTTAAGCCAATTCCTATCTAAACCTTCAACTAATCACTGGAGTGCAGCTCAAAGAGTGTTACGTTATATAAAGTCAACTCCTGGTCAAGGTTTGTTCTTTCCTCAAGACTCTGAAATCAAGTTAAAATCTTATTGTGATAGCGATTGGGCTGGCTGTCTTGATACTCGACGTACTGGCTTCTGTGTTTTTCTTGGAAATTCTCTAATTTCTTGGAAAAGTAAAAAACAATCAACAATCAGCAAGTCTTCAGCTGAAGCAGAGTATCGTGCTTTAGCTTCTACTACTTGTGAACTTAAATGGTTGATTTATGCTTTGAATGATTATGGTTTCTCTCATGTTTCTCCTGCGGATATTTACTCAGATAGCAAATCAGCCATTGCTATGTCTACCAATCCCGTACAACATGAACGTACTAAACATGTTGATATAGATTATAAAATCACTCGTGAAAAGATTGCAGAATGAATAGTCAAGTTGTTTTTTATCTCTTCAAATCTACAGTTAGCAGACATTTTTACAAAACCACTTGGTTCATTACTCTTTCACAACAATCTCGTCAAGCTCAACATTCACAATATTCATGTTCCGCTTGTGGGGGGATCTTGGAATATAGACAAGATAATAAACAAAAGAGAAATACACAATTTGATCAATAAAGATAATGCAGGGACCAAATAGAAATAAAACAAATAGTTAGTTAGAGTTACAGTTGTAGTTAGTTAATAACATAAAATAAAAATTTCAATTTTTATATCCACTAATGGGGGAACTTATCTAATATACTGGAATCAACTAAATCTTATTACAAATTATTTTTTTAATTTAAATATTTTAAATATCTAACATCTTATTGATTTTGATAATTTTTTAATTTTTACTCTTTTTAATATTTAGAATATATTGTGTTCAGAATATATATATATATATATATATATATATATATATATATATATATATTTAATAAAATATCCGCCACATCCTTAAATTTTTGGATTAAGCATAAAGGAGAAAAAATATAAATATACATAAAGATAAAGAGATGAAACCTCCGTTATTAAACGTAATTTGAGGCTGATGATGACTTGAGGACCCAATTAGGAGTTTCCCGTTGTTGTAAGAAATAACATCAAATAAAATATAACATCAAATAAGAGATAACATCTTCAAACGAGAAAGATGGGGATATATATACCTGTTAAGAAAGAGGTTTGGACGAGTACTTGGTGATTGATCTACATGAGAATCTATGGAAATGACAAAGAGATGGAAATAGTGAGCACTGAGAACCTAGAGAGTTTTTAAAATTATGCACGACCGAAGAGGTGTGAATTAACACTAAAACACCAAAAATGTATGATTTTATAATAAATAATTCATTCATCATGCAACTAATTAATAATATTTTTATGTACATTAATTAAAAAGCCAAAATGTTTTCTTCTTTTTCTTTTTTAATAATTTTAGTTGAGGGGAAGTAAATATTCCTTGTTTTAAGAGATTATTCATGACATTATTGTCATTAATGACATTATATAAAATGTCATGTGTCTTTAATAATTCTATAATTTGATGAAGGAGAAACCGGAGTTGTTTGTTCAAATGTACAAGACTTTTTATCACTTGCCTTCATAAATATGTAGTTACTTTCACTATACTAAAAACCATATTTGTAAGAGTTTGCAGTGATATGTGGCTTAGTGTCTGGACCAACTATATATTTTGAATTATTTCCCTCGTCTACATTTTGTGTGTCCTTAAGTGTATAGTAATGTCTCTATGAACTTGGCCTTTATCACACGACCTAAGGGTCTCATATACAAATATATTATAATACATGCTAAAAGTCAATCCAAATCAAAAGGAAATTATCTCATATTTATAATTACTCAATTATGATTCCAAAGTAAAAAGTAGTCGTTTAACCAAAACATGTGATAAGCCCGGATATAAGACAAATTGGCATTAAAAAAATCAATGAATGACTCATTATCGAAGATTCATTGGAATACAAATGGATGTATTGATTGATAAGGGGTCAAAATTAGGATATGCTCGTAACTGTGGAGATAGATTCGACTAAGTACTTAATGGAAAAGGTTAATTGGTCATTTGTACTGGGAAATAATATTATCTGGGGAACCCATTCAGGATGGTATATATGCACATATTGGAACTGTATTGGCGACACAACTATTAGGTGTTAGCATATTAAGGAAGTATGGATACATGGGACTCTAGGATATGATGCTAAAAATTTGGTAGCGTCTGTTGGGTGTCACCACTCTTCGCAAGAATACAAGGTGTCTCAAGTAATACAATGATTTATGTGTAAGAGTTTTTCTCCCACGAGGATATGAGAATGATAGTTAGGTCTAGCTTCTAAGAAGACTTAGCATGTGTAAAGGCAAATAAAATGTAAGGGTGGTTACTTCTAAATTAAGTTACTCTAACAACGCTTAAGACTTTCTTTAGTTGTTCAAAAGATATGCGATGAAGTTAGAAATTTATTTTTGTAAATATAACAACACAAGTGCATGGATCCATGTAATGGATAGATAGATAATTAATACATATATACTCCCAATTAAATCTAAATGAGGTATGGATACTTTCATGCCTAATACTCCCTAGAGAAAGGGACAATTTGGCAAACTAGCAATCATCTATTAGATCCTTAGTAGTTTCCCATATAACAATATTATATAATACATCAATCAACATTACCCATAGATTTTGAATCACTAAATTTATCGCAAGGTAATATTTATCTAACATCAAACTATTATATGGGGGTTATAATAACATCTCAAGTAATAAAATACTAAATATTTATATGTGTATGTCGTACGACTGTGAGATTTATTTGGAATGATGATGTTGATGATTATATGAAAGTGACTAATGTCACGTAGGCAATTAACGGCTGTCTTGGACAAATTCTGGCCAAAGGACTAACGGTGGATCCTTAACCTTAATTTAGGGGCGATAGTTTTATGTTTACTACTTTAGGGACCACTCTGATTCCTTAATGTTAGTTCATGTATCATTTTGGTCATTAATACAATTTAAATAAATAAAAGTAGATATTGAATGCCTAAAATACATGTTAAAAACTCAATCACCCGTCAAATTGGATAGAAACTGATCAAAGGACTAATGGTAGGTCATTAACATTAGTTCGGAGACTTTTTTCTTACATTAACTAATTCAACTACCTCTTAGGTGCCTAAAGGATAGTTATGGACTATTTTGTAATTTTTAACCAAAAAGCAATTAAAAGTATTTAATTAGTGATGGATTTGGGTAATGGAACACAAAACATCAATGATGTAATAAAAAACATGAAGAGTATCATGCTTATATTTAATGTTATTAAGTCAATATTCTGTTTAATATCAATACTCTATAAATTCACCTAGTCTTTTCCAAAAAAATACCTTATTTTTGTAAAGAAAACAAAAAAGAGTCAAGAATTTATCAACATAAAATTTGTACAAGTGTTTTCGTTAAATATATACTAGTTGTAACGCTTGAATTATAGAATATGTAATATATTATATAACAACATCTAGTAGCAGTAAGAAAGTCTTACCAGACCTTATTGAAATGTGAATGACCATCGATCTTGATGTTGACAAGATAATGATTCTGTATAGAATGAACAAAAAATTGAATACTCTTACTTTATTTCATATATATATATATAAGATACAAGTCAATTAATTATACTTATATAAACGCTTTCTATTATCTTTCCAAAAAAGGAAACTATATCGCATACAAAGCTTACAAATAGTCTTGAGAAACAAATTTTAGAATTTGTAATATTTCACTTCAACAAACCTTAATTATTTTATATATTTTTTAATTTGAAGGAAAAAAATTTATTTACTTTTGCACCATGTGACATCATGTTATATATTTACAAGGTTAGTCTAAAATATAAATAAATATATTTATATTAGTAGTAGCATAATTGGTTAAATGAGATCGAATTTATAAACAAAACTCGTGATGTTTTTTTGATAATATAATAGTAAGAACTAGTTTACACTTTATTAGTACCTCTTACATAATTTCTAAAATAGTGAACAGTAATTTAAATATTTAATATATTAGCTGCGAGTAATAAAATTTGAACATATTAGAAAATAAATGGGGTACACATATATGGTATTTCCTTTCATATATATATATATATATATATATATATATATATATGAAAGGGTGAGGATGTCTAAAAACTGTAGACAACCATCAATTTAACTTTATTGATAAAACGTAAATATAAATAAAAAAAAGGGTGATTAACCCATATAGTCCACAGCAAATAGCCCATTGCCCATCAGGTCCAGCCCATCATGAAAGTCAAAATTGCCCCTATGATCCATTAAATGACGTTCGGTTACCAAAACTGAATCCCTGATTTCAAGCAAGTCAACATTTACCAAATAGGAAAATTTGAGCCGCCAAAAAATTATTTGGAAATTCAATCAACAACCCATCGTGTCTTTCCCAGAATCTAGTCCCAAAATTATTTGAAAATTCAGTCAACAACCCATCGTCTCTTTCCCAGAATCCAGACCCAAAACCCTACCCATAAAGTGGTGTGAAATTGTTATGTGTTGGTGTAACTTTGTTAAACGATGGGCTGTCATTGTCAAATGATGGTGTGACAGTGTCAATCAATGGTGTGTCATTTGTAAACGAAGGTGTGTCAAGATCCGATGGTATGACAGTTAAAGTCGATGGTGTGACAGTTAAAGTCGACGGTTTGACAGTTAAACTTGATGGTGTAACAATGTAAAACAGTGATGTGAACCACCACCTTGCACAATGACCTAGAACCACCACTTCGCAACACCAAGTCGAACCACCACCACGCAGCCAGGTCCGTTCAGAAGCTTGTTCGCTGTTGGATCTTCGCCGCCTTTCGCCAACACGCCATGGACGCTCCTCAACAGATATTCAACGGGATCTTCACTCATTATGTGAGTATCATAATGAAAAAATGAAAAAAAAAACCATAAAACTAATGAGTCTGCAACATGGAATTTCTGTTTTATTCGGTGTTAAACATGATAATTGAATTGTAACATACCTTCAAATCAAGATGAGCCTTGTTGTGTGTAGCGAATTGTTTGTTTGGTGAGTGTAGTGCAAATGATTAATCATGTATGAGTATAACAAGTTTTCCATGTTTGTAGCTATAATTAAGGAATTTAAATGATCTCCTATCAATATGGAAACGTAACATTAGCGATAATGATGGAATCTATCATATATATACTCGATAAATATGGAATATATCAACTAATATATTTAGTAGCAGGGGTATTGGTGGTATTATCAAAAAAATGTTGGACTCTGGCAGGTAGTAATAAAGGGGGGGACTTGTTAGGGGTGGGTTATTGTGTCTAAGGACTATATGAGCTAATAACTCATAAAAAAACTATTGAGATCAAATGTGTAAAATTTCATAATCAAAGTTATAATATTATCCAAATTGATTAGTAAAACCTTAATTTTAACTAAATAACACAATTGCGTATTCACGAAGAAGTGTCACATAAATATCAAAGTTATATTTCATTACTATTAAACGAATCAATATTTTTATGCGTAATTACTTACAGAGGAAGCATAATGTCCAACTCTAAAATTGATCTTCAACAACTCTCTCGAAAATTGTATATAACTCATAAATTTTTTTTGTTTGTTTCTAGAAAATATATAGAACAAGAATCTTGATACATATTTGAAAAACATACATAGATTAGATTAAATTCAATTGTACTGATGGATCTAAAGAGGCTTTCAAACATAGGAAAAAGTTTAGATGAAGGGTTAAAAGACGATAATGAAGTAGTAAGGTTCTTTCTACGGTTTTAGGTATCATAAGAATAAATTTAGCTAGAGCGATTAAATTGATAATTGGATTGTGATACTGGATATAAATTGGCAAAAAGAAGTAGAGAGAAGATAAGGGGGCGGACAGACAAAAATAATAGTGTACAATAGTCTTTAGGGTTTGATTTATGATAAAAAGAGAATTTATATGTGTTAGAAATAAGTATGTATAAGTTTGTAAAACTTATTTTCGGATTCGACCCATTTAAATATAAATATTCAATCAACTCTTTAATGGACATGGTGGTGGTCATTTGTGTGTTCTAAAATAAATGCAAAAGTAATCGAACCACAACCGCAAGTGTACGGTTGTCCCAAGTAGTAATAATGATTCTAGGATCGTTCGCAGGGACGGTTTGGTCAACTACAATGCTTATCGATTAATGAATGATTGCACTTATGAAAACAAATAAAGATAAAATGATTGATTTGGTTTTTGTATTAATTCTGAGTACTAAAAGATTAAATGGAAAATGCAATTAAAAGTTAAGACGCAAGTAAAAAGATGTAAAACGCAAGTATGAAAAGATAGCACTTGAGAACGCAAGGGGTCTTCCTAATCCTATTTCGTAACCTATGCTGTTTAAGGGTTAAATTGGTCAATTACAATGGTCGGGATTCTAAATTCCTTATACCCCCGTCAGGGTGGACTATAAGGCTATTCTAGAGTGTCACTAGTCCCGTCAGGGTAAATATGATCCACTTTTAGATGTTTAAGCTAATTACCTCAATGGCCCTAGAATTAGCTAAGTTCTTCAAAATCAATAGCTTCTATTCTAGATTGAATAAATATTTCTGTACCTAAACCCTCCGTCAGGATGATCCAATCGCCACTAATTGGAATAGCCTAGATACTAACACCTGTTCTTAGTTCATGACTCTAAAAACAGTAAATAATCTTAATTTATCGAAAATAGTAAAAGCCCCAATCTAATTTAATTTAACAGAAACCCAAATTCAACATATGAAATTCAATAAGATTGGGATTCACCCATAAAGCATTCTCAAGCACTAAAATGTGTTTAGCTCATACTAATTAAAAAGAAAACTAAATTAAATGTAATGGAATTCATATTGTTTTACAAAATTAAAGATAAAGAAACCTAATTGCCGGAATTGGAATGACTGAGAACGGAGATATAGACCCTCTCCAGCTCTTGCAGCTTCTTCTTTCTTCCTTCTGTTGCTTCTCTCTAATGTTTAATCTTGTAGAATGTGAATTGTTATGAAACTAGAAGTCAAAGGCTCCTTTTATAATTGGAAAAAACGGATTAGGGCTTGGACCTAAGAATAAAACACTAATTAAATGTCCAAGCCCAATTTCTAAGCCCAAAATCCCGTAACTGCTGATACACCTTCACTAAAACGGTTTTTCCCGCTTCGTTATGACTCCGATTGACTTGATTCCAGTTGCTAAGGTTCCGTGACTCGATAAGGAATGTTTTCTCTTCAAAGGTCAGCGTCTAAATCATCTCTTAAACGCCTCGAAATCCGCAATATATGTCCTGGAAAACAGATTTGCAGCTCTAAAAATAATTTCTTTCGGGATTTATCTTCAAGTCTTGACTCCATATTACGATCTTTGACTCTCTTCTCGGATTCCATTCCTAGCTAATATTCAAAACCTACAAACTTTTAACTAAAATACACAAGATTACGCGCAAAAGTTTAATAAATCAAAAATACTAGAAATAAAATAGGAATTCCGGATTATTGCATTTTTAACTCAAAAGTCTATCAAATTAATCAAATAAACACCAAAAATGATGTCTCCTAAGGTTCGAAAATAAGAACAATTAGGGAGACATCACATGGGCTTCGAAAACTAAGTTTGGTTTGCTGAATCTGGGATGTGAAACTTTGATCTTGTGTTGGACATCAGTTTAATGAATCAATGGGCTTCTTATGTGTTGATTTCTATTCACTCTTGTACTATTTAGATCTCTCAAATTTATATTGTGTCTCTCTCTTCCTAATTTTAATATCGTCATTTAAATAATTTTTCATTGTTTAAAAAAGGTTTGACCAAGGTTGACCAATGAAGATGCCCGAAGGTAACCCAAGGTTAACACAAATTAACCCGAAGGTAAACTTATTTCCTACCCTTAGATTACCCTTGTAGTTCCTTGAACCAACATTATTACCCTTACTTTACCCTACCCCCAAAATCTGGTAAAATCGATCGGTACTTTCCCTAGAACTATCATCTTAGCAGTATTGAAATTTAAGGTTTGTGTTGTCTTTTATTCTTTTAGCCTATAACAATTTCCAATACTAGATATCTCTATAACTTCACTATATAAAAACTAAATTTTTAGATCTTTATAGAAAATTGCATTATTTAACATATCCTTATGAATTAATGTACGTTCAGATTTGGATAGTATATCCCTGTGAATCCAATGTACGTTAGAATTTTCACTTTTGTTTCACCACATATTCACTATGATAGAGCTAATTTAGTTGTGTAGGAAAAAGAAAAGGAGGCATGATATATACAGGAAAGTAAGGATGGAAGAATATCTTATGATACCTTTGCACCTGTCATACAAAAGAATTATTATTATGCATTGTTCGAGGAGATAGCGATAAATATCTTTATAAGATCACCATAACATAGATAAAACAATCACAACTTTAATCACAAATAACACAATCATCTTTTTCTAAAAGAAGTAGTCCACTCAAGTACCAACAGGACTACAATATTCAATAATATTCACCTGGATAGATTTAGCAAGATTTTATATTGATAGAATTATTTTTAGCCTCAGATATAAAATTACCTTAGGATGGTGGTGCTTGACCATATTTTTATGTGTTAGAATCTTCAAGGGGTATCAAGACCTTGACAATCCCAATAAAGGCATGTCATTGAATTTTCTACGACTGAATATGGTCACTCTGTCAACCTTGAGCCTTTCCATCACCAGTGTCTTCATAATTTGAACAAGAAGAATCTTCAGTAGTTCGGCATCCTTTTGGTCCTCGGTGAAGATCATCGTAATCAATTGCATGGAGCTACCATCTTAGCAGTACTAAAATTCAAGTTTACTGTTGTTTTTATTCTTTTAACTCATGAGAGTTCCATCATCTTTTTCTCATCCAAGGTTAAGAATTATTTCACATTTCATTTGGTGTACTCATGTTAGTATCAACCAATCTAGAAGATTTTTGAACTTCTTTGTGATAGAAAAGATTGGGAATATGGATTCCATCATCATTAATAAGGTTACAGCCAATATTTATTATAAAAAAAGGTAACTAAGTGCATTGAGCTTGTTAAACTTACCAAATTCTATCATATTTAATGTTTCAACATAGAAGAGAACGGTTGTAAAAGAGAAAATGATAGTATTAAATAAAATATGTTTATATTAATGTGTAGCCTAATTTTAAGGCGTGAGAGGGATGTAGAGTTTGGAAGGCTAAACGACTATGATCACCTAGGATTTTCAGAGATAGAATATGAACATATAAGAGTAAAAGAGAAAAAGAAGGGTATAAGAAATTATGTAAGGTGAGCGTATAATAAGCATATTTTTTGGTTTTGTAACTTTTTATACAAACATTAGTCGAATACCAATTGGCCGAGTTAAAGGGAAAAATTATTGTGACAATTTCATTTTGAAAAAATAGGCTCAAAAGTAACAAATCGAGCTTTGGGCTTAATAAGAATCATGGTTTGGGCCAATTAGGTCGGTCGATTGGGTAAGTCGGATCAGGGTGTTATTTAATAGCCCTTTGTTTGAACAATTAGTGAACTTATCATTATAATATCTATTTGTTATTACTCATCATAATTATCCTCTGTAGCAATTGGTTTATCATTAAGTTGATAATACGGTAGAAGTTTTTTAACCAAGCTTTCTTAACTACTGCTCCTATTTTTTTTTCAATTCACAAAATAATTAATCTCTCTACTTATCGTTCTAAAGTGATCCTTGTTGGTCCCAATGTAGTGAAGAAAAAGAAACCAAGTTTAATACAACTCAAAAACTATACTTATACTTCTTAATATAACTTTCACATGCTACTGCCTTTTACAAAACTCACACTTTTCACTCTTGTATTTTTCTATGAAATTACAAATAATAGCTTGCTATTTATACTACTTAATAAGCTAGGTAAATTAAATGCTATCTAGAAATATTAAAAGACAGAAGACAAAATTCAATGTATTCCAAAGATTCATCGGTATGTTCATTTGGGCCATCGATCTTCTAGATTCATCAGTACGTTCATTATACTTAATCTTTCAGATTCATGAATTTGTTACATGAATTTAGACTTATTTTGGTTTGTGTATTTCAACACCCCCCTTCAAACCAAAATAATCTTCACACCGGGTAATGATCTTAAGTTCTTGAAAGTTACTGTTGGTAATGCCTTTGTGAAAATATCAGCAACTTGTTCCGAAGTATTACAATACTCCAACATTATCGTCTTCTATTTCACATGATCTCTTAAGAAGTGAAACTTAAGATCAATATGCTTGCTTCTTCCATGTTGTACCGAAGTTTTAGACAACTCGATTGCCGACTTGTTATCCACATAAATAATAGTCAGATCTTCTTGTTCATGATTTAAATATTTCAATAAATTTCTTAACCAGATTGCTTCACAAACTACTGAAGACAATGCAACATATTCAGCCTCACAAGAAGACAAAGCAACCACACTTTGTTTCTTTGAAGTCCATGTAAATGTTGTCGACCCAAGAAAAAATATATACCCACTTGTGTTTTTCCTTTCATCTTGATCACCTCCCCAATCACTATCAAAATTTCCATACAATATAGCATCTTCTTGATAAGGATAAACTAAACCAAAATTTATAGTACCTTTGATGTACCTCAGAATCCTTTTCGCTGCAAGCCAATGAGATTCTTTCGGAGTTTCCATATAACGACTTAGTAAACTAACAGAATAAACAATATCTGGCCTTGTGGTCGTGAGGTATCGTAAACTTCCAATTAAACTTTTAAACAATGTGGAATTCACACATTTTCCTTCTCCTTCTTTTGTAGTTTTCAAACCAGGTGACATCGGAGTTTCTACGGGATTACAGTTTGCCATTCTAAATTTCTCAAGTAGTTCTGAGGCATACCTTTTTTGTGAAGTACATATTCCTCCTTCTTGTTGATGTACTTCGATGCCAAGAAAAAATTACATAAGCCCAGAGTCTGTCATTTCAAATTCCTTGAACATGGCTTGTTTGAACTGAACAAACATTTCTTCACAATTTCACGTAAAAAGCAAGTCATCGACATAAAGACATGTGATTAACACTTTACCTTGGTGATTTTTCTTCGAATAAAGTGCATGCTCAAATGGACATTTGACAAATCCATTTTCAATAAGATAATCGTCGATGCGAGAATTCCACGCTCGAGGAGCTTGCTTTAACCCATACAAAGCTTTCTTTAATCGGTACACTTTATCTTCTTTACCATTTATGGTAAAACCTTCTGGTTGTTCGATGTAAACTTCTTCTTCAAGTATACCATTAAAAAAGCAGATTTGACATCCAATTGGTGTATCTTCCATTTATGATGAGCTGCAAGCGATATCAACATTCTCACAGTGTCTAGCCTAGTAACAGGGGCAAACACTTCATCATAATCAATTCCATATTTCTATTTGTATCCTTTTGCAACAAGCCTTGCCTTGTAGTCATCAATTTCTCCATTTGTCGTCCTCTTTATTTTATAGACCCACTTGACTCCAATAGGTTTATGTCCTTTTGGAAGAGACGTCAATTCCCAAGTATTATTTTTTTCAATTGAACGAATTTCTTCAATCATTGCTTTCTTCCAAGAATCTTCTTTTACGGCTTCCTCAAATGACAATGGCTCATGGTCAGCATAAAGACATACCATCTTCATCTCTTTAGTTTCTTCATATAATTCTGTTAAGTTTCGCATTCTTCTTGGCGGAGAAGAAGAACTACCTGGACCTTCATTATCTTGAGGATTTATGACTTGTTGAGGTGTCATGACAAGTGGTTCTTGATGTTGATGGTTTGTTTCCTCTTCTTCAACTTCAGTTTGACTCTCTTTACTAGAATCTTCTTCATTCCACCTCCAAATTTCTTCTTCGCTAAAAACAACATCTCTACTCACCACTACTTTGTTTGTTAGTGGATTGTAAAGTTTGTATGCTATTGACTCCTCGCTATAACCAATATAAATGCACTTTTTACCTCGATCATCCAACTTCTTGTTTTTTGTATCTGGAATACGAGCATATGCAATGCAACCAAAAACTTGTAGATGACTAATATCTGGATTATAGTTGCTTCAAGCTTCTTGTGGTGTCATATTTCTCACACTCTTGGTTGGACAACGATTTAGCAAATAAGCATTACATGCCACGTCTTCAGCCCAAAAATTCTTCGACGAATTTTTCTCCTTTAACATCGTTCTTGTCATGTCAAGGATGGTTTGGTTCTTCCTTTATGCAACACCGTTTTGTTGTGGGGTGTATGATGTGGTAAATTGTTTCTTGATGCCCCGCTCTCTACAAATTTTTATGTGAACATCTTAAGCTTTAAATGGGTTATTGGGGATGCTAGATTATGCATCAAGGAATTCATTGGGTTGAGTGAGAAACGTTTTATGAGAGTAACTCAAGCTCTAGGGCGATTCGTTGATGGCTAGTAAGGAGAGAGCCAAAAGCTCACTCCAAATTATCCAAATATACTATCATACCGTCCCTAAGCCTAAATTACAACCTTAAAGACCTTTTGATTCTTTGCTATGTAATTGAGAAGTGATTGAGCCATTAGAGATTAGTTGAGTGGATCTTTGAATACTAGTGAGGTTTGATGAACAATCTATAGCTTCCTTGGGGAACTGAGTAAAGTCCCAATCCTTCTTACATTGCGAAACTAATCTGATCTAGAATTCAAGCCGTGTTGACTGTGGATATGAAAAGTGTACAGGTATGTAGTTTATGAATATTATTGCATGAAATTTTCTGAGTTATGTGCTTTAGGTTTATTCTATATATTCTGGTATGTTCTTCCCATTGTATTGAAACTTTTATAAGTGTGTATTTATAGACTTCCCTTTGTTTTTATCTTTATTGTATCGGGACGATACAACTTTGAGTTGGGGGTCTTGATGTCTCCTCATTTGTGATAGATTTATGTTAAGATGAGACATCATTTTTAGTGATTTAGAAGTCATAATAATCGATTTTCTTGAGAATTAGTGCACTTTCCTATTTTGAGTCTTGATTTAGTGAATTATTATTTTTAGAGCATATTGGGTTTAATTGTTTATTTAGTGTGAAGCTTTAAAGATAATTATGGAGATTAATTAGAGTCCAAGTCAAAGACTACAACTTATGGAAAGAGATTAGCATGGAAATTGGAGATAAGGAAACAAAAGCTAAAAAGAGGGAAAAGGAAAAGCTGCCTAAATCTAGGGTTCTACAGCACACGCCGAAAGAAGTGGTGATTACTCCTACAAGGAAGCCGGTTTTGGTAATTTCCTCTCACATGGACGTAGATAATTCTGTGAGGATTCTTTTGGTATATTATGGAGCAAAAACCGACCAATAACGAAGAAGATATGCTCAAAACGGTCCAGCAGTGTTTATCTTTATTTCCATACGAATTTGAGTTGGGCTAGGAGTCCAATACTTTATCTCTTCCTCAAGAAAACGAATTATGTCTTCTAAACACCTATAAATACACCCTTATATCACTTGTAAAATCATCCTTGCCTCATAGTAATTAGTTCTTAAGGTGTTATTCTTCCAGTTTATTGTAGAGAGCAAGATGATGTCTATTGTAATTTCTTTTAGTTTATTTCCTTCAGGTATGAACTAAACCTCCCATAGCTTGGGTTTTGCATCATGTATAAACTATGAATTCTAATTCTTCTATCTAAGTTTCTTTGGGAATTATATGTTTTAATCTGATATTAGCTACTTACTCTTATATTTGTTTATGTGTTTTGATCTAATGACTGTTTTCCATGAAATCAGTCAGCATCTGATTTAGGCTTTGTTGATTCTGACGTTGCTGAACCGTAAAAGTCGGCGACATGTTGGCCGCAGTTGGTTGCAACAGTGTCATAGGTTCCGTTGCTCCCATCACTCCTTTCAACTTATGGTCTGAAGTCGTTCCTATAAAAAAAATTAATAAATAAAAAATTTAGTAAATGAGAAAATATAAATTTATACTCACTATAAGTAGACAAATAAAAAAAATTATCATAACCTTCTCCTAAGTTTTAAAATTTATGTAATTTTTCTATAATTATTTTATTTATATAAATCTTTTGTTTTTTTTCTGATAGTATTTTAGTTTTTTTATGATAAAATATAAATTATATTATATAGAATAATAATTTATAATGTATTAATATCAAAATTAATAATGCATCATCTCCCCACCTACATAATACTAACTCTATCTCACACAATTATTACATTAATAATTACAAAAATATCTATATATTTTCAATCATATTAAGGAACATAATCATTATATTCATCATTATTAAAATATCTATCATAAAGTGTCTTGATATTTTAAAATACTTATGAGATAGATAAATATTTTAATAAAAGTAATAGTAGAAAAAGTTGAAAGAAATGTCTTAAAATTTTAAGTAAGCGTTTTAAAAAACTATTTTTAATAAATAGACATTATTTAACGAATAAAGTAAGTAAAAATATTCTCAACCATTGATAGTGTGGTTGAAACTTCATGAAACTACATGAAACTTTATTAGGTATGAATTAAACTTTTGCATTTAATTAATACAAAAAAACCAATTTTTATTATTCACTTATTGGAGAACTTATCTAATATATTGGAATCAACCAAATTTTATTACAATTTTTTTTTAATTTAAACATTTTAAAATACCTAACATCTTATTAATTTGGGTAAAGCCCTTCTAAAACCCAAACTCACTTCCAAATCCGGGATAAAAGGCTTAGGCATATAATCCTCTTCCTTTATTCCCTCCAACTTTAAAGTTATAGATTCAAACTCATCCATTTCCTCTTCTTTACACTACTACATGGAAGACCTTTAGCGAGGACTTTTGTCCTCGCAAAAGGTGTACTATGTCCTCGCGAAAGGCTGTAACGAGGACAAGTCCTCGCCTAAAGGTCGTCGTGAAAGATTCGTCGAGAAAAGTGAGCTGTTACGACGACATTACAAAGTCGTCGCGTAAAGGTATAACTTCTTGCGAGGACTTAGATTCCTCGCTAGAAGTCGTTTCTTACGAGGACTTAGATTCCTCGCTAGAAGTCGTTTCTTACGAGGACTTAGATTCCTCGCTAGAAGTATTTCTTGCGACGACATTTGTCCTAGCTACAACGTATTGTTTGATTTTTATTTTTTTGTTTTATTTTTTTTTTGAAATTTGATTTTTTTTTATTTGTTTGTATTCTTAATTTTTCTTTTGTAATCTGTTTTTTTTTATATTTGTTTGTATTGTTAGAATACAATCAATAAGATAAGAAATAATAAAAATTAAAAGCAATTAAAATTAATTAAAATAAAACGCAAATTAAAACCCGATAATTTAAAAAGTCAAAAGAAACCATGAAAAAAAAAATATATGGAATTTGTCGGGCGACTGGTCCTCCGGACATTCACGACTCTCGTAATACAACTTCTTCACACGGAATTTGTTGTCCGATAACCCAATTCCGCATTTGTGGTTGATCATTTTCTTAATACTAGGCCAATCATCACGTGCCTCCCAATCCTCAACTACAAAGAAGTCCTGTAAGCAATTTAAAAAATAAATAAGTGTATACTTTATGAAATGGTAAAAAAATAAAATTACATTGCCCTTAGGCGCCGCCAAACTTTCCTATGGTAGTCCTCCGGGACTTTACTCCAACTCGGGTAGAATAGTGGAACCGTCTCTCTAATAGTCAGGTTTATAACCTGAGTCACATGTTGAGAGTAAGGACCGATCGGGTTCCATGTGAGATCCTCTGCGTCAAACTCCATGGGAAGGCGTCCCCCATAATTTTGTAGGGCCTTAGTCACGCTTGCAAGTGTAGTCGGGCC
This sequence comes from Nemophila menziesii, assembly GCA_029959085.1. Taxonomy (NCBI): domain Eukaryota; kingdom Viridiplantae; phylum Streptophyta; class Magnoliopsida; order Boraginales; family Hydrophyllaceae; genus Nemophila; species Nemophila menziesii. The sequence continues at coordinate 6,601,562 of JARWIR010000032.1, forward strand.
CCGTGTGTTTTTGTTACATCCCCCGGTAGGAATGTTTGGATTCCGTGTTGGGTCCTGTCCATCACCATCGCCACCGTGTCCCCGTGCTACTTGAGCCATCTAAATACAGTTATACGAAACAAGTAATATACACGTAATATATTCATAAAATTACTAAAATACCCCTTTGGTCAAAAAAAATTCACACCTCAATCAACACACAAAACTAGTTTAATCATGATATACACAAAAAATTAACCACAAATCAAGCTAGAATTAGCAATTTTGATAACAAAAATATATTAATTCATATTAAAAAAAATTTATCATATACAATATAATTTAGCAAGTTTTATACACTAAATAATCACCAAAAACAACATACATAATTCGGAAATAATTAAAATCTAATAACAATTCGGATTAAAAAAAACAAAAACAAAAAAAAGAAGAACATACCTTTAATCCGAAGTGTTTTGCGTGATTTGATGGATAATTAACCCCTACAAAACATATCCAAGACCAAAACACATGTATTAGACCCGGAATTAGTGGAAAAAAGATTTTTAATTTGATAAAAAGAAAAAAAATTAAACAATCTTACCTTTTTGTAGTTGTGGAAGGTGTTGATGATGCTTTTAGTAGCTTGTAATTGCTCGGGGGTAGGATTGGAGGGTGGAATCGGCGGATTTTTGGAGAAAAAATGGAGGGTTTTTGTAATGGAGAAAGAAGAAGTGGGGAAGAAGAAGAAGGACTCAAGCTTTATCTTTTCGCGTAAGGCTTTTGCGAGGACTCTATGTCCTCGCTAGAAGTTTTTGCGACAACACTTGTCCTCGCTAAAGATTATACTACGTCGTTTTATTTTGGCGATAGTAAAGGCGGGAAGTTCCACCGCCTAAATGGGGAATTAAAAAAATTCGGAAATTATTTTTACATCTACCTTTAGCGACGGGTTCTTAATAAGAACCCCTCGCAAAAACCTTTTGCGAGGACTTTTTTTTTTTATTAATTTTTTTAATTTTTTAAAATTTTGTACTTATTAATAGTAACATAACAAAATTTAGGAGGATAGATGGTTTATACTATCTAATATTATAAATAATTTTTAATACATCCAAATGGAATACTCGCAAACTAGAAGCCAATTACAATGGTAGTCAAAATTAGTCAAAAGTAGTCAAAATTATAACGTATACAACACAACTAATCAAAAGTAGTCAAAACTATAACTTATACAACACAACTAATCTGAATCGTCACCATCATCAACTATGATAGGTTCATCATCACTATCAAGGTGAATACTGTCATTGTCAGTCGCGTACTCGCCCATAGTGTCATCAAATTCATCTTCATCATCTACATTTACGGGAATTGTTGTCTCTTGCACAATATCGAACATCGAAAAATCAATCTCTATCCCCTGTCCAGTACTCAACTGAATAACCGGGTACTCCGAATCCAACGTAGTATCTGCCAATGGAATCTCTATAGGTTCTCCTCCCGTGGAAATTGACTCAGCGCCAAATAATTCTGGACTCCATCCGTGACGGTCGTTCACTTCCCAAACCACTTTCCAACCTTTTGTGTAAATTTGATCAATATAGAAGACCTTTTTCGCTTGACTAGCTAAAATGAACGGCTCCTCAGTCCACCAATAAGAGTTTGTGTTAATCACTGTCGCCCCGTGTTCTGTTCTACGTAATTTCTTCTTTTTATCCGTGTTATACCACTTGCACTCAAACAGCACAACCGAATTACCACCAGTGAATTCAACCTCAATAATCTTAACCAACTCACCATAATATGTGTCTATGTCTGTATAGATACAAATTATTTATTGAAAACAAAAAAAATTAATATAAATTGAGCAAGCACAATACGGGGGACCAACCTGTAATAGTACACACACCGTAATCTTGAGTAACTCGCTTCTCCCCCTTCTCACGGGTAACCCACTTCACCCCGCCCACAATGCAAGAATCATACGTATAAACGACACTGTTGGACATGCAGGACAGCGACATCAACTCTTCGGTTGCTAGGGGATTATTTTCTCTTCTCATTGTGCCGACCTACATAGAAATCAAATGGTCAGTATTGCGTAATTAATCATTTTTTATGCTATTTTACCTTTTTCATAAACCAGACTCGAAAATACTCCCGGTGTTTTTGATCTCTGCCGACGGATGGAAGTGATGCCTTATGTTCCCTGTATATAGTAAAATTACATTGATTAATAAAAGAACTGCATATTTACTTAAAAAAATACTAATGAAACACTTACATCATGTAATGTTGGATCTCGTCGCAGTTATTAAGGATGTACCAATCGATGTGATCCTTCACCTTGAAATCTAAACGTCCAAATTTCTTTTTCCCAATAGGCTTGCACTGACTATTAAATACAGATATGTCCTTGCTTTCTGGAATCTGGTAACCGTATCTACCGGGATCGTTGAACTTCGTACTTTCTTCTCGAAGGTAACGAGATATGAAAGTCAAAGTTTCCTCTGAAACGTATCCCTCTGCGATCGAACCCTCTGGTCTAGCAGGATTTCGAATGTATTCTTTTAACTTCTTCAAGTACCTCTCGAAGGGGTACATCCAACGTATCTGTACCGGGCCTCCTAAACGAGCTTCCTCATACAAGTGTACAACCAGGTGGATCATAATATCAAAAAAAGCTGGAGGAAAGATCATCTCCAACTTGCACATAAGCTCGATTACCTTAGACTTTCCCGAAATCAATTCTTTCTTACTCAAGTTCTTCTTACAAACGTTCCACTCTCATCTTCAATTAAAATTACAGCATTCGCTAACCCTAAAAGAGACGATGCAGAAATGTCGATTATAGCTTCCGCCGCCATCTTGTGAATTTCTTCGTACGGGCCCGGAACAGGCTCTTCGGGCTTTGGAACCGGAATAGCTTCCAAATATTGTTTTAAAAGATATTGTAATTGAAGCTTTTTTTATTCACTTTACAGGAACAATATTCTCCTGTAAATATCGTTTCTCCTTCTCAACCTGCACATGAATGGGTAAGTTAATTTTGTATCTCTTTTAACAAAATGTTTAATGATTTAATGTTTTAATGTTTGTATGTTTAGAATGGATATGCTTTACAACAACCTGAAGGGTATCAAACAGAGTGGCAAGGGTATCAATATACTGAGCAACAAATGGGTTATCCGGAACAATATTTACAAGAGAAATTTCAGAATTATGAAGAAGGTGGAGTAAATATGTTATTACAGGATCCTAGGTTAAAGTCTCAGGAAGAGAAAGATAGAGGATTAGGATCGGTTTTTAAGAGAGATGATGAGAGGCTTTTCCGTTTAATCTCAATAATTTTATAAATTCACCAAGTTTTTTCCAAGAAAAAATACCTTATTTTTGTAAAGAAAACAAGAAGAGTCAAGAATTTTTCAACATAAAATTTGTACAAGTGTTTTCTTGAATGAAAATTATTTTAACACATACTAGTTTTAACGCTTGAATTATAGCAATGTAATATATTATATAACAACATAAGTAGCAGTGAAAAGGTCTTACAATACCTTATTGAAATGTGATGACCATCAATCTTGTTGTTGACAACATAATGATTCTGTATACAATGAACGAAAAACTTAGTACCTTTGGCTTTATTTCGTATATATAAGATACAAGTCAATTAATTATACTTATACAAACGCCGTCTATTATCTTTACGAAGAAATAAACTATATTGCATACAGAGTTTACAAATCAAATTTTTGAATTTGTAATATTTCACTTCAACAAACTTTAATTATTTTATATATTTGTTAATTTGAGAGAAAACAAATTAATTTACTTTTGCACCATGTGACATTATATTATATATTTTCAAGGTTAGTCTAAAATATAAATAAATCGTTTTAAATTAGTTGTAACATAATTGGTTAAATGAGATTAAATTTATAAACAAAACTCGTGATATTTTTCTTGATAATATAATAGTAAGAACTAAATTACACTTTATTAGTATCTCTTACATAATTTTAAAAATAGTGAACACTAATTTAAATATTTAATATATTAGGAGTGAGTAGTAAAATTTGAAGGGTACACATATATGGTATTTCCCGAATATATATATATATATATATATATATATATATATATATGTGTGTGTGTGTGTGTGTGTGTGTGTGTGTGGGTAAGGATGTCTAAGAACGGTACACAACCACCAATTTAACTTCATTGATAAAACATAAATATGAATAAAAAATTATACTGGGATCACATGTGTTAATTACGTAATCAAATTTATATTTTTATCCATATTGATTAGTAAAACCTTAATTTTAACTAAATAACACAATTACGTATTTACGAAAAAATACCACATAAATATCAAAGTTATATTCCATTACGATTAAACAAATCAAACTTCTTATGCATATTTACTTACATAGGAAGCATAATGTCCAACTCTAAAATTGATCTTCAACATCTCACTTGAAAACTTTATATAACCCATAGAAATTTTTTCTTTATTTCTAGGAAATATATAAAACAAGAATCTTGATACACATTTGAAAAACATAAATAGATAGATTAGATTCAATTGTATTACCAGATCTGAGGAGACTTAAAACCATAGGAAAAGGATTATGTGAAGGGTTAAAAGACGAAAATGAAGTAGTAAGGTTCTTTCTACGGTTTTAGGTATCATAAGAATAAATTTAGCTGGAGCAATTAAATTGAGAACTGGATTGTGATACTGGATATAAATCGGCAGAAAGAAGTAGACAGAAGATAAGGGGGTAGACAGACAAAAATAAAATTGTACAATAGTCTTTAGGGTTTGATTTATGATAAAAGGAAATTTATATGTGTTAGAAATAAGTATATATTAGTTTGTAAAAAATATTTAAGGATTTGGCCCATTTAAATATAAATATTAAGCAACTCTTTAATGGACATGGGCCTCGAAAACTAAGCTTGGTTTGCTAAATGTGGGATGTGAAACTTTGATCTTGTGTTAGACATCAGTTAAATGAATCAATGGGCTTATTATGTGTTGATTTCTCTTCACTTTTGTACTATTTAGAACTCTCAAATTTATATTGTGTCTCTCTCTTCTTAATTTTAATGTCATATTTTTTAAAAAATTATTAGTTAACAAAAGTTTGACCAAGGTTGACTAATGAAAATGCCCGAAGGTAGCCCAAGGTTAACACAAATTAACCCGAAGGTAACCTTATTTCCTACCCTTAGATTACCCTTGTAGTTCCTTGAACCGATATTATTACCTTTACTTTGCCCAACCCCCAAAATCTGGTAAAATCGACTAGTACTCTCCCTAGAACTACCATCTTAGCAATATTGAAATTCAAGGTTAGTGTTCCCTTTGTTCTTTTAGCCTATAACAATTTCCAATACTAGATATCTCTAGAACTTCACTAAATAAAAACTAAATTTCTAGATCTTTATAGAAAATAGCATTAGTTTTAACATATCCTTATGAATTTAATGTACGTTCGGATTTGGATAGTATATCCTTATGAATCCAATGTACGTTAGAGTTTTCACTTTTGTTTCACCACAGATTCACTATGATAGAGCTAATTTAGTTGTGTAGGAAGGACAGAAGGAGGCATGATATATAAAGGAAAGTAAGGATGGAAGAACATCTTATAATACCTTTGCACTCGTCATACAAAAGAATTATTACTATGCATTTTTCAAGGAGAGAGCGATAAATATCTTTATAAGAGCACCATAACATAGATAAACAAACACAACTTTAATCACAGAAATAACACAATCATCTTTTGCCAAAAGAATTAGTCCACCCAAGTACCAACATAAATACAATATTCAATAATATTCATATGGATAGATTTAGCAAGATTTTTTATATTGATAGAATTACTTTTAGCCTCAGATATAAAAATTACCTTAGGATGGTGGTGCTTGACCACATCTTTTATGTGTTAGAATCTTCAAGGGGTACCAAGCCATTGACAATTCCAACAAAGGTGTGTCATTGATTTTTCTAGGAATGAATATGGTCACTCCCTCAACCTGGAGCTACCATCTTAGCAGTATAAAAATTCAATTTTATTGTTGTTTTTTTTCTTTTAACTTATGAGAGTTCCATCTTCTTTTTCTCATCCAAGGTCAAGAATTCTTTCACAGTTCATTTGGTATACCCGTTTTAGTATCAACCAATCTAGAAGATTTTTGAACTTCTTCGTGATAGAAAAGATTGGGAATATGTATTCCATCATCATCAAAAAGGTTAGAGCCACATTTACTATAGAAAAGGTAACTAAGTGCATTGATCCTTTTAAAGCTACCAAATTCTATCATATTTAATGTTCCTACATTGAAGAGAACTGTTGTGAAAGAGAAGATGATAGTATTAAATAAAATATGCTTAAATTAATGTGTAGCCTAATTTGATAAGACGTGAGAGGGATGTAGAGTTTGGAGGGCTAAAAACTATGATCGTCTAGGATTTTCAGAGATAGAATATGAACATATAAGAATAATAGAGAAAAATAAGGGCATAAGAAAGTATGTAAGATGAGCGTATAATAAGCATAATTTTTTGTTTTTGTAACATTTTGTACAAACATTAGTTGGCTACGAATTGGTCGAGTTAAGGGGAAAATTATTGTGACAATCTGATTTTGAAAAAATGGGTCCAAAAGTAACAATCGAGCTTTGGGCTTAATAAGAATCATGGTTTGGGCCAATTCGGTAGGTTGGTTGGGTAAGTCAAATAGGTATTATTGTAAATTTGTAATAGCCTTAGTTTGTTTGAACAGTTGGAGAACTTAAATTAATAGATCTGTTTGTTATTACTCATTACAACAACTTGCTGTAGAAATTGGTTTATCATTAAGATGATAATACGGCATGTATTTGGGGTAGAAGTTTTTCAACCAAGCTTTGATTTATCCTACGGCTCCTATTTTTTTGCAGTTCACAAAATAATAAAGTGATACTTACAGGATGGAGTAGTTGAACATTCGATTTGCCAAGGTTGAAATTAATTAAACCCAAAAACTAGCATCTTGAAGACCTACAGATAAATCGAATCCCGTCATAAAATCATAGTAAAAAATCACAGCAGACCACCTACTCCCACCTACTCCCGTCCCAAAATCAGGTCTGTAAGTTAGCCCAGCTGGTGCTGCTCCAAGGTACCATGTATATTCATATATGTAGGCTCTTTGATTTCAGGCGAAACTCGAACCAAAATATCGATGAACCCTTGAGGTTTATTGGACTGTTTATCCCAACCTAAGTTGAAAGCTTCCTACTTCTTCAATAGGCTTCATAACCTGGGAATATTTCTTCTACTTGTCTAGAAACTCTTTCAGAGCAAAACTTTATGATCCGATTAGCCTTTTCCCAAGTAAAACAGGCTCTTTACTGTATACGTTGAAGAGCCAAGTCCGTAAAATTACTTTCTGAAGAAAAAGAATCAAATGATACTAAAAATTTGGTTTTCCATGAAGGATTTGCATTCCTAGTTTATTTCCAGGATCAATCCATCCGACAGCAAACCAATACAGCTTCCACAGCGAATTTTCAATACAAATCTTCCCCATATCAATTGGTCTATCTAAATCTAATTTCGTTATATAGGAAAACTTGGAACTACTTTTACGTTTGTGCAAAGATAACATTTGTACTGGTTTTTTGTTTTAATTAACATGCAGAGGCGGACGGAGGGATGGGCTGAGGTGGGCTGCAGCCCACCCCAGTCCAATAAAATATATTATATTTTAGTCTTTTTTTTAAAAAAAATAGGTAAAAATATAAATAAAAAATATTACAGCCCAAAATTAGCTCTTCCTAAAATTTATTTATCAATTTTATTAAATATTAAAATTTACCTGAAAAATTGGAAATCAAATACCATTGAAAATTCAATTTCTTGGTTAGTTAAAAAAAATTCATGAATTTAATTTTATTTCCGATTATATAATATTGTAATACAGTTCGTAAATTGCTATGAAGTTTAGTTTTATGATTTTATAATATATTATTTAGACTAATTATTAAAGAGAAAATTCTGAATCTATTATGATTTTTTCAATAACTTAATTAAAAGATTTGATATTCATTAAAGTATGAAAATTTTTGTACAATTGAACGAAGAAATTGAATTGTAGTATATCAGTAAATACCATTATAGTGATTGAGGAAAATTGGTGGGTCACTTTGATATGGACTCCATTTGGATTGAAGAAGCATCAATTTTTTTTTCATATGAAATAAGGCAATAGCCATAGCAGCATTGATACTAGAAAAAAACTTTTTTTAATTGAATCAGATTTTATATGAAAATAATATATAGAATTGGGTTAATAATTAATCAAATTATTTTAAAATTAAATAGGCAAATATTATAATAAGATAAATATGATTTGTTTTACGCTATGCGCATAAAAATAAATAGGTATTTTTCAATAATTTTGTTAGATATATAAAGATGGTATGGATTATAAAAATTACAAAGATTCACATAATTTCTTCTGAGGGTACCTTGTAATAGTGGTTTATTGTTATGTATGAATTGGTTAAAGTTAAATGAAAATAACCAAACGTTTGTACATCGAATAATAAAGTCAAGAAGTGATTTTCTTTTAAGTACTACTTGATCACTAAATTTAATACACAATTTTACTGACATGCATCCAAACAAATTCAGGTTGGGGCCGGCTAATTGGAACAATTTGGTTTCTTAAACAAGCGGCAAGGCCGGCAGCCCAAGCTCAATGCTCATCATTTTGGTAGCCCGGCAAATTGGGCAAACTCTTTCATTTGTATCACACGTCTTACACAATGCCACGTGGCGACAAGGCCACATCACCATATTTGATTGGTTCTTATAACATGTGACACACACACTCTTCATTGGCTGCACCCCATGTGTTGGGTTCGGTTTCTGATAAGTCCTCCCATCAACCTGTTCGTGCTGAGCCCTTGCATTCACCAATGATGTTTCCAAATACCTTATTCTAGCTTCAGAATTCTTGACCTCTCGGCTAAATTGCACAACTTCTTTCTGCAACTCAGCATTCTGAACCATCATTTGTTTCAACTGCATATCCTTTTCACTTAGTTTTTGGGCAGTCTTTTCTTCTGCAGCTCGTAGCATCTCAGTATAGTTCTTCCACATCATTTCAGGTACCTGGCGCTTCATTTCCTCAATCTGGTCATGCAACATTAATATTTTAGTCAAAAAAATTCGGTCATGTTGCCAACACTAGCTAGCTAGCTATACATTGTGGTTTAAATAAAAAATTAAATAAATGGTTCACAGAAGAAAAATAATTAATTACTTTCTCCGTCCATTTTTATTTGTCCTACTTTTTGTGGCACAAAGATTAAAAAGGACATTAAATACACTCTCTCTTTACTATATTGTCCTTATTCATTGAGTAGAATGTCATTTAATACACCATTGTTTTATACTAATTAATTAAGGGTGATATTGGAAAAATGGTTGAAAAAATGTCTTGATAATATAAAAGGGACACCTCCTTTTAGAAAGAAGGACAAATAAAAGTGGACGGAAGGAGTACATGTTTAGTGATGATTTTGTTGAAATCATCGGTATCATTGTCGTCCTCCATTAATAGCGCAGTGTAGGAATCGACAGGCTTAGCCATGAAATCAGTCAGCATCTGATTTAGGCTTTGTTGATTCTGACGCTGCTGAACCGTAAAAGTCGGCAACATGTTGGCCGCAGTTGGTTGCAATAGTGTCATAGGTTCCGTTGCTCCCATCACTCCTTTCAACTTATGGTCTGAAGCCGTTCCTATAAAAAAAAATTAATAAATAGAAAATTTAGTAAATGAGAAAATGTAAATTTATACTCACTATAAGTAGACAAATAAAAAAAATTATCATAACCTTCTCCTAAGTTTTAAAATTTATGTAATTTTTCTATAATTATTTTATTTATATAAATATATTGTTTTTTTTTTCTGATACTCCCTCCGTTCCACTTAATTTGTCCACTTAGCTTTTCACATATATTAATAAACATAATAAATGCATTCACCATTACAAAAATACCCCTAATAAAGTATCTTGATATCTTAAATGTGTGTTGGAAATATAAATTTCAATATTTTAATAAGGGTAATAGTGGAAAAAGTAGGAAAAAAAATATCTTGAACTCCTAAGTGGACAATATATTTGGAACATTATTTTTAGTAAGTGGACAATTTCAGTGGAACGGAGGGAGTAGTATTTTAGTTTTTTTATGATAAAATATAAATTATATTATATAGAATAATAATTTATAATGTATTAATATCAAAATTAATAAAGCATCATCTCCCCACCTACATAATACTAACTCTATCTCACACAATTATTACATTAATAATTACAAAAATATCTATATATTTTCAATCTTATTAAGGAACATAATCATTATATTCATCATTATTAAAATATCTATCATAAAGTGTCTTGATATTTTAAAATACTTATGAGATAGATAAATATTTTAATAAAAGTAATAATAGAAAAAGTTGAAAGAAATGTCTTAAAATTTTAAGTAAGCGTTTTAAAAAACTATTTTTAATAAATAGACATTATTTAACGAATAAAGTAAGTAAAAATATTCTCAACCATTGATAGTATGGTTGAAACTACATGAAACTACATGAAACTTTATTAGGTATGATTTAAACTTTTGAAGTTAATTAATACAAAAAAAACCAATGTTTATTATTCACTTATTGGAGAACTTATCTAATATATTGGAATCAACCAAATTTTATTACAATTTTTTTTTAATTTAAACATTTTAAAATACCTAACATCTTATTAATTTGGGTAAAGCCCTTCTGAAACCCAAACTCACTTCCAAATCCGGGATAAAAGGCTTAGGCATATAATCCTCTTCCTTTATTCCCTCCAACTTTAAAGTTATAGATTCAAACTCATCCATTTCCTCTTCTTTATCTCCACTCTCATCTTCAATTAAAATTACAGCATTCGCTAACCCTAAAAGAGACGATGCAGAAATGTCGATTATAGCTTCCGCCGCCATCTTGTGAATTTCTTCGGGCCCGGAACAGGCTCTTCGGGCTTTGGAACCGGAATAGCTTCCAAATATTGTTTTAAAAGATATTGTAATTGAAGCTTATTTTATTCACTTTACAGGAACAATATTCTCCTGTAAATATCGTTTCTCCTTCTCAACCTGCACATGAATGGGTAAGTTAATTTTGTATCTCTTTTAACAAAATGTTTAATGATTTAATGTTTTAATGTTTGTATGTTTAGAATGGATATGCTTTACAACAACCTGAAGGGTATCAAACAGAGTGACAAGGGTATCAATATACTGAGCAACAAATGGGTTATCCGGAACAATATTTACAAGAGAAATTTCAGAATTATGAAGAAAGTGGAGTAAATATGTTATTACAGGATCCTAGGTTAAAGTCTCAGGAAGAGAAAGATAGAGGATCAGGATCGGTTTTTAAGAGAGATGATGAGAGGCTTTTCCGTTTAATCTCAATAATTTTATAAATTCACCAAGTTTTCTCCAAGAAAAAATACCTTATTTTTGTAAAGAAAACAAGAAGAGTCAAGAATTTTTCAACATAAAATTTGTACAAGTGTTTTCTTGAATGAAAATTATTTTAACACATACTAGTTTTAACGCTTGAATTATAGCAATGTAATATATTATATAACAACATAAGTAGCAGTGAAAAGGTCTTACAATACCTTATTGAAATGTGATGACCATCAATCTTGTTGTTGACAACATAATGATTCTGTATACAATGAACGAAAAACTTAGTACCTTTGGCTTTATTTCGTATATATAAGATACAAGTCAATTAATTATACTTATACAAACGCCGTCTATTATCTTTACGAAGAAATAAACTATATTGCATACCGAGTTTACAAATCAAATTTTTGAATTTGTAATATTTCACTTCAACAAACTTTGATTATTTTATATATTTGTTAATTTGAGAGAAAACAAATTAATTTACTTTTGCACCATGTGACATTATATTATATATTTTCAAGGTTAGTCTAAAATATAAATAAATAGTTTTAAATTAGTTGTAACATAATTGGTTAAATGAGATTAAATTTATAAACAAAACTCGTGATATTTTTCTTGATAATATAATAGTGAGAACTAAATTACACTTTATTAGTATCTCTTACATAATTTTTAAAATAGTGAACACTAATTTAAATATTTAATATATTAGGAGTGAGTAGTAAAATTTGAAGGGTACACATATATGGTATTGTGTGTGTGTGTATGTGTGGGTAAGGATGTCTAAGAACGGTACACAACCACCAATTTAACTTCATTGATAAAACATAAATATGAATAAAAAATTATACTGGGATCACATGTGTTAATTACGTAATCAAATTTATATTTTTATCCAAATTGATTAGTAAAACCTTAATTTTAACTAAATAACACAATTACGTATTTACGAAGAAATACCACATAAATATCAAAGTTATATTCCATTACGATTAAACAAATCAAACTTGTTATGCATATTTACTTACATAGGAAGCATAATGTCCAACTCTAATAATTGATCTTCAACATCTCACTTGAAAACTTTATATAACCCATAGAAATTTTTTCTTTATTTCTAGGAAATATATAAAGCAAGAGTCTTGATACACATTTGAAAAACATAAATAGATAGATTAGATTCAATTGTATTACCAGATCTGAGGAGACTTAAAACCATAGGAAAAGGATTATGTGAAGGGTTAAAAGACGAAAATGAAGTAGTAAGGTTCTTTCTACGGTTTTAGGTATCATAAGAATAAATTTAGCTGGAGCAATTAAATTGAGAACTGGATTGTGATACTGGATATAAATCGGCAGAAAGAAGTAGAGAGAAGATAAGGGGGCAGACAGACAAAAATAAAATTGTACAATAGTCTTTAGGGTTTGATTTATGATAAAAGGAAATTTATATGTGTTAGAAATAAGTATATATTAGTTTGTAAAAAATATTTTAGGATTTGGCCCATTTAAATATAAATATTAAGCAACTCTTTAATGGACATGGGCCTCGAAAACTAAGCTTGGTTTGCTAAATGTGGGATGTGAAACTTTGATCTTGTGTTAGACATCAGTTAAATGAACCAATGGGCTTATTATGTGTTGATTTCTCTTCACTTTTGTACTATTTAGATCTCTCAAATTTATATTGTGTCTCTCTCTTCTTAATTTTAATGTCATTTTAAAAAAAAAATTATTAGTTATCAAAAGTTTGACCAAGGTTGACTAATGAAAATGCCTGAAGGTAGCCCAAGGTTAACACAAATTAACCCGAAGGTAACCTTATTTCCTACCCTTAGATTACCCTTGTAGTTCCTTGAACCGATATTATTACCTTTACTTTGCCCAACCCCCAAAATCTGGTAAAATCGACTAGTACTCTCCCTAGAACTACCATCTTAGCACTATTGAAATTCAAGGTTAGCGTTCCCTTTGTTCTTTTAGCCTATAACAATTTCCAATACTAGATATCTCTAGAACTTCACTAAATAAAAACTAAATTTCTAGATCTTTATAGAAAATAGCATTAGTTTTAACATATCCTTATGAATTTAATGTACGTTCAGATTTGGATAGTATATCCTTATGAATCCAATGTACGTTAGAGTTTTCACTTTTGTTTCACCACAGATTCACTATGATAGAGCTAATTTAGTTGTGTAGGAAGGACAGAAGGAGGCATGATATATAAAGGAAAGTAAGGATGGAAGAACATCTTATAATACCTTTGCACTCGTCATACAAAAGAATTATTATTATGCATTTTTTGAGGAGAGAGCGATAAATATCTTTATAAGAGCACCATAACATAGATAAACAATCACAACTTTAATCACAGAAATAACACAATCATCTTTTGCCAAAAGAATTAGTCCACCCAAGTACCAACATAAATACAATATTCAATAATATTCATATGGATAAATTTAGCAAGATTTTTTATATTGATAGAATTACTTTTAGCCTCAGATATAAAAATTACCTTAGGATGGTGGTGCTTGACCACATCTTTTATGTGTTAGAATCTTCAAGGGGTACCAAGCCATTGACAATTCCAACAAAGGTGTGTCATTGATTTTTCTAGGAATGAATATGGTCACTCCCTCAACCTAGAGCTACCATCTTAGCAGTATAAAAATTCAATTTTATTGTTGTTTTTATTCTTTTAACTTATTTGAGTTCCCTCTTCTTTTTCTCATCCAAGGTCAAGAATTCTTTCACAGTTCATTTGGTGTACCCGTTATAGTATCAACCAATCTAGAAGATTTTTGAACTTCTTCGTGATAGAAAAGATTGGGAATATGTATTCCATCATCATCAAAAAGGTTAGAGCCACATTTACTATAGAAAAGGTAACTAAGTGCATTGATCCTTTTAAAGCTACCAAATTCTATCATATTTAATGTTCCTACATAGAAAAGAACGGTTGTGAAAGAGAAGATGATAGTATTAAATAAAATATGCTTAAATTAATGTGTAGCCTAATTTGATAAGACGTGAGAGGGATGTAGAGTTTGGAGGGCTAAACAACTATGATCGTCCAGGATTTTCAGAGATAGAATATGAACATATAAGAATAATAGAGAAAAATAAGGGCATAAGAAAGTATGTAAGATGAGCGTATAATAAGCATATTTTTTGGTTTTTGTAGCATTTTGTACAAACATTAGTTGGGTACGAATTGGTCGAGTTAAGGGGAAAATTATTGTGACAATCTGATTTTGAAAAAATGGGTCCAAAAGTAACAAATCGAGCTTTGGGCTTAATAAGAATCATGGTTTGGGCCAATTCGGTAGGTTAGTTGGGTAAGTCAAATAGGTATTATTGTAAATTTGTAATAGCCTTAGTTTGTTTGAACAGTTGGAGAAATTAAATTAATAGATCGGTTTGTTATTACTCATTACAACAACTTGCTGTAGAAATTGGCTTATCATTAAGATGATAATACGGCATGTATTTGTGTTATGTCCTGCGTTCGAGACCCGGCAGTTGTAGAAGTTTTTCAACCAAACTTTGATTTATCCAACGGCTCCTATTATTTTACAGTTCACAAAATAATAAAGTGATACTTACAGGATGGAGTAGTTGAACATTCGATTTGCCAAGGTTGAAATTAATTAAACCCAAAAACTAGCATCTTGAAGACCTACAGATAAATCGACTCCCGTCATAAAATCATAGTAAAAAATCACAGCAGACCACCTACTCCCGTCCCAAAATCAGGTCTGTAAGTTAGCCCAGCTGGTGCTGCTCCAAGGTACCATGTATATTCATATATGTAGGCTCTTTGATTTCAGGCGAAACTCGAACCAAAATATCGATGAACCCTTGAGGTTTATTGGACTGTTTATCCCAACCTGAGTTGAAAGCTTCCTACTTCTTCAATAGGCTTCATAACCTGGGAATATTTCTTCTACTTGTCTAGAAACTCTTTCAGAGCAAAACTTTATGATCAGATTAGCCTTTTCCTAAGTAAAACAGGCTCTTTACTGTATACGTTGAAGAGCCAAGTCCGTAAAATTACTTTTTGAAGAAAAAGAATCAAATGATACTAAAAATTTGGTTTTCCATGACGGATTTGCATTCCTAGTTTATTTCCAGGATCAATCCATCCGACAGCAAACCAATACAGCTTCCACAGCGAATTTTCAATACAAATCTTCCCCATATCAATTGGTCTATCTAAATCTAATTTCGTTATATAGGAAAACTTTGAACTACTTTTACTTTTGTGCAAAGATAACATTTGTACTGGTTTTTTGTTTTAATTAACATGCTGAGGACGGACGGAGGGATGGGCTGAGGTGGGCTGCAGCCCACCCCAGTCCAATAAAATATATTATATTTTAGTCTATTTTCTTTTAAAATAGGTAAAAATATAAATAAAAAATATTACAGCCCAAAATTAGCTCTTCCTAAAATTTATTTATCAATTTTATTAAATATTAAAATTTACCTGAAAAATTGGAAATCAACTACCATTGAAAATTCAATTTCTTGGTTAGTTAAAAAAAAATCATGAATTTAATTTTATTTCCGATTATATAATATTGTAATACAGTTCGTAAATTGCTATGAAGTTTAGTTTTATGATTTTATAATATATTATTTAGACTAATTATTAAAGAGAAAATTCTGAATCTATTATGATTTTTTCAAAAACTTAATTAAAAGATTTGATATTCATTAAAGTATGAAAAATTTTGTACAATTGAACGAAGGAATTGAATTGTAGTATATCAGTAAATACCATTATAGTGATTGAGGAAAATTGGTGGGTCACTTTGATATGGACTCCATTTGGATTAAAGAAGCATCAATTTTTTTTCATATGAAATAAGGCAATAGCCATAGCAGCATTGATACTAGAAAAAAACTTTTTTTAATTGAATCAGATTTTATATGAAAATAATATATAGAATTGGGTTAATAATTAATCAAATTATTTTAAAATTAAATAGGCAAATATTATAATAAGATAAATATGATTTGTTTTACGCTATGCGCATAAAAAAAAAGGTATTTTTCAATAATTTTGTTAGATATATAAAGATTTATTAGATGTGTTTTTTTCGTAATAATAATAGCCCTCCCTTATTCAAAATCTTAGATCCACCCCCCCTGTTAACATGCATAATAGCACTTGTAAAGAATAATTTTTATTAAATTTTATCTCTATGAAAGTATTCAAGAGATCGGCTGGAATCAGTTTGACATAGTTAAAAGTGGATAGTGTTTTAACTTTAATGTTTTCATGTACTTTTTAATGGAAGTTGGAAATATTTTAAAGTTCGGAGATCTACGGTATGGATTATAAAAATTACAAAGATTCACATAATTTCTTCTGAGGGTGCCTTGTAATAGTGGTTTATTGTTATGTATGAATTGGTTAAAGTTAAATGAAAATAACCAAACGTTTGTACATCGAATAATAAAGTCAAGAAGTGATTTTCTTTTAAGTACTACTTGATCACTAAATTTAATACACAATTTTACTGACATGCATCCAAACAAATTCAGGTTGGGGCCGGCTAATTGGAACAATTTGGTTTCTTAAACAAGCGGCAGGGCCGGCAGCCCAAGCTCAATGCTCATCATCTTGGTAGCCCGGCAAATTGGGCAAACTCTTTCATTTGTATCACACGTCTTACACAATGCCACGTGGCGACAAGGCCACATCACCATATTTGATTGGTTCTTGTAACATGTGACACACACAATCATCATTGGCTGCACCCCATGTGTTGGGTTTGGGTTCTGATAAGTCCTCCCATCAACCTGTTCGTGCTGAGCCCTTGCATTCACCAATGATGTTTCCAAATACCTTATTCTAGCTTCAGAATTCTTGACCTCTCGGCTAAATTGCACAACTTCTTTCTGCAACTCAGCATTCTGAACCATCATTTGTTTCAACTGCATATCCTTTTCACTTAGTTTTTGGGCAGTCTTTTCTTCTGCAGCTCGCAGCATCTCAGTATAGTTCTTCCACATCATTTCAGGTACCTGGCGCTTCATTTCCTCAATCTGGTCATGCAACATTAATATTTTAGTCAAAAAAATTCGGTCATGTTGCCAACACTAGCTAGCTAGCTATACATTGTGGTTTACATAAAAAATAAAATAAATGGTTCAAAGAAGAAAAATAATTAATTACTTTCTCCGTCCATTTTTATTTGTCCTACTTTTTGTGGCACACAGATTAAAAAGGACATTAAATACACTCTCTCTTTACTATATTGTCCTTATTCATTGAGTAGAATGTCATTTAATACACCATTGTTTTATACTAATTAATTAGGGGTGATATTGGAAAAATGGTTGAAAAAATGTCTTGATAATATAAAAGGGACACCTCCTTTTAGAAAGAAGGACAAATAAAAGTGGACGGAAGGAGTACATGTTTTGTGATGATTTTGTTGAAATCATCAGTATCATTGTCGTCCTCCATTAATAGCGCAGTGTAGGAATCGACAGGCTTAGCCATGAAATCAGTCAGCATCTGATTTAGGCTTTGTTGATTTTGACGCTGCTGAACCGTAAAAGTCGGCAACATGTTGGCCGCAGTTGGTTGTAACAGTGTCATAGGTTCCGTTGCTCCCATCACTCCTTTCAACTTATGGTCTGAAGCCGTTCCTATAAAAAAAATTAATAAATAAAAAATTTAGTAAATGAGAAAATGTAACTCACTATAAGTAGACAAATAAAAAAAATTATCATAACCTTCTCCTAAGTTTTAAAATTTATGTAATTTTTCTATAATTATTTTATTTATATAAATATTTTGTTTATTTTTCCTGATAGTATTTTAGTTTTTTTATGATAAAATATAAATTATATTATATAGAATAATAATTTATAATGTATTAATATCAAAATTAATAATGCATCATCTCCCCACCTACATAATACTAACTTTATCTCACACAATTATTACATTCATAATTACTAAAATATCTATATATTTTTACACATATTAAGAAACATAATCATTATATTCATTAAATAAAATATTTATCATAAAGCGTCTTGATAATTTAAAATACTCATAGGATATTTAGATATTTTAATAAAAGTAATAATAAAAAAAGTTGAAAGAAATATCTTAAATTTTAAGTAAGCAAACTATTTTCAATAAATAGACATTATTTAGAAAATAAAAGGAGTAAAAATATTCTCAATGAAACTGTGTAAAACTTTATTAGGTATGATTTAAACTTTTGGATTTAATATAATACAAAAAAACCAATTTTTACTATCCACTTTATTGGGGAATTTATCTAATATATTGGAGTCAACCAAATTTTATTATAATTTTTTTTAAATTTAAACATTTTAAAATATCTAACATCTTATAAGTTATAATTTTTACTTTTTTTAAATATTTAGAATATATTGTGTTTTGAATATATTTTTTTCTAATAAAATATCCACCATATTCTTTATTTGTTGGATCAAGCCTGAAGGAGAAAAAAAAAATATATATATATATATATATATATATATATAAAGAGAAAGAGATGGAACCTCTATTATTGAACATAATTTGAGGTTGATGATTACTTGAGGACCCAATTAGGAGTTTCTCGTTCCTAGAAAAATATCAAATAATAATAACATCTTCAAATGAGAAAGATGGGGATATATATACCTATTAAGGGAGAGGTTTGGATGAGTACTTGGTGATTGATCTACATGAGAATCCATGAAAATGACAGAGATGAAAATAGTGAGCACTAGAACCTAGAGAGTTTTAAAATTATGCAAAGCCAAAGAGGTGTGAGTTGACACTAAAACACCAAAAATGTGTATGCTTTTATAATAAATAATTCTTTCAACACGCAACTAATTATTAATATTTTTATTAGTGGCACATTAATTAAAAAGCCAAAAAAATTCTTCATTTTCTTTTTTTCTTCTTTTTCTTCTTTAATGATTCTAGTTGAGAGGAAGTTAATATAGTCCTTGTATTGAGATTATCCATGACATTATTGTCATAAATGATATTATATTAAATGTCATGTGTCTTTTTTTAATAAAAAAGTTATGTGTCTTTAATTATGATATAATTTGATGAAATGTAAAAGACTTTTTATCACTTGTCTACGCATTTAATGCAAAAATTTCATAAATATGTAGTTACTTTCACTATAATAAAGACCAAATTGGTAATAGTTTCCAGTGATATGTGGCTTAGTGTCTATACCAACTACTCCCTCCGTCCAATTTTATTTGTCCATCTTTCTAAAAAGAGGTGTCCAATATTATTTGTCCAATTTACAATATCAAGACACTTTTTCTCTATTTTTTCCAAGAATACCCCTAATTAAATAGTATAAAGAGTGTTGCAATAAATGACCCTATGTATATTAATTATGGGCAATTGTGTAAAATAGAAGAGTATTAAATGCTCTTTTTAATATTTGTGCACCAAAAAGGTGGACAAATAAAAATGGACGGAGGGAGTATATATTTTGATTATTGCCCTATCTATATTTTGTGTATCCTTAAACTTATAGTAATGTCTCTATGAACTTGGCATTTATCACATGACCTAAGGGTCTGATATACAAATATATTATAATATAGGCTAAAAGTCAATTCAATTCAAAGGAAAATTATACCATATTTATAAATTACTCAATTATGACTCCAAAGTACAAAGTCGTTTTAACACAAACATGTGATGAACCTGGATATAAGACAAATTGGCAGAAAAAATTCAATAAATGACTCATTATCGGAGATTTATTGGAATAGGAATGGATTTATTGATAGATAAGGGGTCAATATTAGGATATGCTCGTAAGTGGGAGGTGGATAAGACTAAGTACTTAATGAAAAAGGTAGATTTGGTCACTGGTACTGGGAGATAATACTATCCTGTGATCCCATTCAGGATTGTATTATATGCACATATTGGAACTGTATTGGGGACACAACTTTAGGTGTTAGAATATGAAGGAAGTATGGGTACATGATGGGACTCTGGGATACTATGCCAAAAATTTGGTAAGTCGGTTGGGGTTTTACCACTCTTCGCAAGAATACAGGGTGTCTCAAGTAATACAATGAATTATAAGTAAGAGTTTTCCTTCCATGAGGACTGTGAGAACGACAATTAGGTCTAGTTGTTAAGATGGCTTAGCATGTGTAAAGGCAAATAAAATATAAGTGTGGTTACTTCTAAATGAAGTTACTCCAACTACGCTTAAGACTTTCATTGATTTGTTCAAAAGATATGGGATAAAGTTAAAACTTTTTTTTTGTAAATATAACAACACAAGTACATAGATATAGGTAACGGATAGATACAAAATAAATACATATATACTACCAATTAAATCTAAATGAGGTATGGCTAATTTCATGCCTAATACTCCTTAGAGAAAAAACAATTTGGCAAAGTAGCAATCGTCTATTAGATCCTTAGTAGCTTTCCATATAACAATATCATATCATACATCAATCAACATTACCCATATATTTTTCATATTACTAAATTTATCCCAAGGTAATAGTTCTCCAACATCAAACTATTATATGGGAGTTATATTAACATCTCAAATAATAAACTACTAAATAATGATATGTGTGTGCCTTATGACTGTGAGATATTTTTGGGCATGATGTTGTGTATGGTTATATGAAAATGACTAATGTCACGTAGGCGACTATTGGTTGTCTTGGACAAATTTTGGATAAAGGACTAAAGGTGGGTCCTTAACCTTAATTTAGGGGCGATAGTTTTATTTTTACTACTTTAGGGGTCACTCTGATACCTTAATTTTAGTTCATGGATCATTTTGGTCGTTAACCCAGTATAAATATACTAGTTGTAACCCTTGAATTATAGCATATATGATATACTATGTAACAACATATAGTAGCAGTAAAAAAGTCTTACCATACCTCATTGAAATGTGATGGTCATCGATCTTGATGTTGACAAGATAATGATTCTATATACAATAAACAAAAAATTTAGTATTCTTTCTTTATTTCGTATATATAAAATACAAGTCATATGACTATACTTATACAAACACCCTCTATTATCTTTACAAAGAAGGAAACTATATTGCATACAAAGTTTACAAATAATCTCGAGAATCAATTTTTTGAATTTGTAATACTTCACTTAATCAAACTATAATTTTTTTAGATATTTGTTGATTTGAAAGAAAAAAATAAATTTTTGCAGCATGTGACATCATGTTATATATTTTCAAGGTTAGTCTAAAATATAGATAAATATTTTAAAATTAGTGGTAACATAATTGGTTAAATGAGATCGAATTCATAAACAAAACTCATGTTTTTAATAATATAATAGTAAGAACTAGTTTACACTTTATTAGTACCTCTTACATATTTTCTAAAATAGTGAACACTAATTTAAATATCTAATATATTGAGAGTGAGTAATAAAATTTGAACACATTAGAAAATAAATGGGGTACAAACATATGGTGTGTATATATAGGTAAGGATGTCTAAGGAATGTACACAACCACCAATTTAATTTCATTGATAAAACGTAAATATAATAAAAAATTATACTGAGATTACATGTGTAATCAAAGTTATATTTTTATCCACATTGATTAGTAAAACCTTAATTTTAACTAAATTATATAACTCCGTGTATTTACGAAGATATATCACATACATATCAAAGTTATATTTCATTACAATTAACCAAATCAATCTTTTTATGCATAATTACTTACAGAGAAAGTATAATGTCCAACTCTAAAATTGATCTTCAACATCTCTTTCCAAGACCTGTATATTACCCATAGAAATTTTTGTCTGTTTATAGGAAATATACAAAACAAGAATCTTGATACATATTTGAAAAACATACATAGATTAGATTAAAATCAATTGTATTGCTGGATCTGAAGAGACTTAAAAACATAGGAAAAAGATAAGATGAAGGGTTAAAAGACGAAAATGAAGTTGTGAGGTTCTTTCTACTTCTTAGGTATCATAAGAATAAATTTAGCTGGAGTGATTAAATCAAGAATTGGATCGTGATACTAGACATAAACCAGTTGAAAGAAGTAGAGAGAAGATAAGGGGGCAGACAGACAACAATAAAATTGTAAAATAGTCTTTAGGGTTTGAGTTATGATAAAAGGAAATTTTATGTGTTAAAAATAAGTATATATTAGTTTGCAAAAATTATTATAGGATTTAGCCCATTTAAATATAAATATTCAATCAACTCTTTAATGGACATGGGCTTTGAAGATTAAGCTTGTTATGCTAAATTTGGGATGTGAAACTTTGATCCTGTGGTGGACGTCAATGGAATAGATCAATGGGTTTCGTATGTGTTGTTTTCTCATTCCTAATTTTAGTGTTCTTGCTGTTATAAACTAAAGAATAATAATAAGATATTGAGAGAATATTTTCCTGTATTCCAAAACAACTAACACTATTACAAAGATATGATCCTATATTTATAGGGAAAAGAGTGACCCTTCACTTGTCACAATAAATAGGAAGTTAAATCCTTAGCCCTTTGGACATCCACTATACTAAATATAATATTTATTCATAATACTCCCCCTTGGATGTCCATCCATTAGGAATTACGCCTCGTTAAAAAACCTTGCATAGAAAAACCCTGTGGGATAAAAACTTGGTCGAAGGGAAAAGAGTACATATAGATAGAACTAATCATCTTGAAAACGCTGCCTCGTTAAAACCTTGCCAAGAAAACCCATTGGGACAAAACTTGGACAAAGGGAAAAGATTGCAGTCTTGTTTACGCTTTCCCTGATGTTGGAAAGAGATCTCTGAGTTGTTGTATTTCAATATTGTGGACCTACTTCTTGAACATTGTGGCTGACAATGATTTCGTAAGGAAAATCTGCAAAATTCTTACATAATTGTATCTGTCGAGTGTCAATATCCATATTCTTCTGTAGCTCGTGTGTGTAGGAGACTTTGGTGAAATATGTTTTGTTTTGTCTCTTTTGATGTAGCCATTTTAATTATGTGTGGTACAAACAACAATATTCTCATACAATGCCATATGTATATTCTTGTTGGAGATAAACCACACTTCTTTTTTGTATGTTGAATAATCCACTTAAATAAATATTTCATACCACTCCCCTTTGGATATTCACTGAAAGATATGCCTCATTAAAACATTATCAAGAAAACCCATTGGGATAAAACTTTATGAAAGTAAAAGGGTACATAAATCCTTGGGGTTATGACACATATTCAATATGTCTTGTTAAAACCTTACCAGGAAAACCCAATGGGAAAAATTGTGGTGAAGGGAAAAAATGCAGAATTTCAATATTTTCTCCCCCTCATTACGACATTACATATTCCCTAATACATTATATACTAGCGGACTTGTACCTTGATGTCATCATCAGAGAAAATTTAATTAGTAAATATTCTGGATTTTACTTGAGGGTATGGATTGTTAGTAATATCATTTTCTTGATTCAGAAAAAGACTATATACTTCTTTTAACAATGAATATTTGGTATGCCTCGTTAAAACCTTACCGGAAAAACCCAGTGGGAAAAACCCTTAGTGAAGGAAAAAGAGTACAATACACAAATATCACATCCTCCTTATTATGACATTGATTATGAAAACAATTATTTCGAGTATCCTTTTATAATTTAGACACTTGGATCTTGTGCTTTAATTAAATTATGTTCTTCAGGAACTTTTACAATCCATATACTTCTCAATCTTTGAGAAATTCAATTTTAGACGCTTTAAGTACTTGAGGACCCTATCGTGATTCAGGCACTTGTTGTGCTTACAAACACCTTTTGTGCTTAGGCACCTGTCATGCTTCAGGCACCTACGGTACTTCTAGCACCTATTTTGTTCATCAAAAACTTTAATATCAATCTAATCACCAATACACCGTAACAATAATATAATAATGAGAACGTCTCCCCATAATTAATTCTAGGTTTCTGCAGGAACCTCGTGACACAAGTAGTGTTTTAAATTTCAAAATTCACTATTATACTTTTTATTATTGTCGACATATTTCACCACTTTCTGGTTTAGGATCCTTATTATTTATTTCAAGCGCTATAATAAAAGGAAAATATATTAACATGACCATTACTTTCTTTAAGATAAATGCATGGGCCAACATTAGTTGGCTTAATAATTTTTGTCGTATCACGTGGAGTGCACATTCCACAATAGTTACCATTTAATCATTTACTCATGAGATTTTTTTCTTTGGGGCATGGTATACTTTAAACCGGCAGGCTTACCACGCTTAGTTATGTGTCTCTACGGGACAATAACCTATGTTAGAGCGTTTACAACATATCTTGGGATTTTAAAATATTCTACTTACGAATATATTAGGTATATTACATGCAATACTTTGCAGATGGTTATTCCTTTTAAATACAAGTTCCTATTATTTAGTTCGTGGATAGAAATGATATAATAAATTGTATTTCACCATACGTCACGCAACTTTAGGTTGCCTTATCTATACGTCACACAACTTCCGGTTGAGTCTCTCCTCCCTAATAAGGGGATAGTCACTTGGTAAAATGAATCTTATGGTTCTTAGACCAAGTGAGTAATCTATTATTCGACATATCATTACTGTCACTAGGTGACCAAGTCAGTCATTTAATAATACAAAGTTCTTTAGATTGTGACATCTTTTCTTTTGTACAATGAGCATTTCAACTGCTCGAATCTGTATATTATATAACCCCAAAGAAATAACATATTTTATTTTCATACACACTTCTGGTGAGACTTTTAGTAAATAATGCAAAGAAATACATTGTTACGGACGCTTGTGGTTTATACAAAATACTAATTTCAGAAAATATCCTTTAAATTTAGTAATTTTCTTCAGGATTTACTTAAAACATAATTCACCGATTATGTCAATTTTTTACCATACAGTAACATAACTTTTGGGCATCCAAAAACTTTAATTAGATCGACTAAATGTCTTAGTATTCCACAGGTACGCAAACACTATAGTTCCACTTTATCGATAATATTCATGCTTATCATTTCGTGATGGTTTATCTACCGTGGCCTTTTACTTTCAAACTATTCCTTATTATTCCACTTCTAATGGTAAGGATTTTTTTTACCTTAACCTCGTCTTGAGTTCGGGTGACCAAGATGTCAATTCCAAACACATTGAAAAATATTACATTTTCTTCCAGAAACGCACTTCCATTCACTTCAAGGAATGGTTTTTAGCTAGGGAAAACAGTACTTAAGTCACTCAATTATTTCCATTACCATGTCAATTTTGTAAAAGCTTAAAATAATGCATTTGCTTCAGAGAATGTGTTTCTATATATCCAGTGAATAATTTCGAATCAGGGAATACAACATTATTCCACTTGTTTTGTCTTCCACACGTGTATTTATTTAGATAATAAAAACAGTTAAATTCACTTTAGGGAATGTAGCTTCATTCACTTCGATGAATGAAATGTTATAGTTTACAAGAAAATATAATGTTAAACCCTAATATTGGGATAAAACTCTACTTACGATATTACTACTTCAGGAGTACTTTCATGACGTGAAATCTGTAAAAGGTCTTAACGTTATCTTTCTTCAAAAAATACTTCTACTTACAATAATATCTACTTCAGGAGAATAATTAGGTAACCTTGAATTTTAGAAGGATGCAACGGTATCCCATTTTTCCTTTGTATTCTCATAAATAATTAACCTCGCATTTTTTCGATTTGCTTAACTTCTGTTTATTCACGATAAATATTGTTGTCATCACCTCTTTTTTCTTTTCTTATCACTTTGATTACCAACAATACTAGTAAAAAAACATATATACATAAAAATTATATATATACTTTATGAAAACATGCCTGCAAAGCAAACTTTGCAACAGTATCATGATTTTAACCTTAGGTGGAGTTATGATCACCACCACGCTGATTCCAATACACATTAGAAGATGTAGCATTTTTTCAGAGAATGCCGTTTTATTCCCTATAATGAATAATTTTAGCCAGAGAATACAATATTCAATCGTATTTAGCCCTGCCATTTTTGTTTACATATCCATTTTCAAATATATTGAAAAATGCAACAATCTTGAGTTAGAGAATAGATTGAAATATTCAACACTCGCTACAGGGACTGCAATTCCATCCACTACAGAAATAGTCTTGAGTTAGACACTGTGATTTTATTCAATTAAATCTTGTCACCATAATTTTTATTTTAATACAAATGTGAAATTTATTGCATTTGTTATGAGAATATAATTCTAATCGCTTCAAGGAATAGTATTATGTAGATGGAACGTGAATTATGATTTTTATATCAACAATTCATTACTTCGCTTGCTTACGAGATAAACAATCTCATAGTATTTTGTAAAACCTTTATTCGCGATATAGCTACTTCAGAAGTACATGCGTGATATTATACAAGGAGATGAATATTTGTTCCACTTGATAATATTAGATTTGACCGTTTGAAATCCTCATTTAATTTAGTAGTACCTGAACTTGTACTAAAATTTCCTTTTGTCCAATTTTCTAACAATAATTAGATTGTCCAAATGGTAAGACTTTAAACATATACAAGAGAGGTTACAAGTTCAAAACATTTATCATGCAAACTTTGTACAAATTATACCAAAAGATGGTGCACTTCATAAAAAAATTTAGCTCAACTTATCTCCCCCAAATTTTATGTACATTTTGTGAATGAAATCATTGTGTTACATACGACACAATTTGATTCTTAAATATCCATGATATCCATATGAGCTTTTCATTCGTCATATAACACCTTTTTTTTCTTCAAACCCATAAACTTGAATTAAGACTTCAAGTCTTTGTAATTCTTTTAGATTTCGAGTCGTTAATCATTTTACCTTTAGTCCAAATTTCTTCCTTTTAAAAATTCGACCTAGGCTTCGAGTCTTTATAAAAAAAATGATATATGCTTCATGTCATTTAAATTTGATCTATAGTTCAAATCTTTAGATAATTTTCTCTATACTTTGGGCATATAAATTATGTTTTAGACTTCGGATTTATAAAATTTAGTATATGCTTTCGGCATACAAAATTCGATATAGGTTTTCGGGCCAATAAAATTTGTCTTATGCTTCTGGCATATAATATATGGTGGAGAATTCCCGCCTGTAAATTTTCTTATACACTTTTGGCATATATATTTAGTGTATATTTAAATGTAGGTTTCGAGTTTATATAATTATACTTTCGACCTACAAATTTGTTGTAGACTTCAAGTCTATAAACTTCCGTAAATACTTCTGGCATATAGAATTCGTTGTAGGCTTCGTGCCTACATATTATTAACTTCAAGAAAATAAAATTATTCAAGAATTGAATATCATTCACTTCAACGAAGTGAGAGTAATAATTTATATTCAATAAAGTTCTTTTTGGGAGATGAATGAACGGTTTTTTATTTTTTTTCGAAATAAAATTTCATTTCTCAATTCTTTTGTGGAAAATATAACAAAATTGATATAGGTTTCAAACCTTTAAAATTTGATCTATGCGGCATATAAATTGTATTCAAAGCTTCAAGTCTATGAGATTTGTTTTATTTTTCTAGCATATAAAATTTGTGATAGGTTTCCGGTATATAAAATTTCTTATATACTTTTGGCATATAAATACTTTGTTGGCTTCGGGCCTATAATTTTGTTATATGCTCCCGATAATATAAATTTATATGTAGGCTTTGGGCCTATAAATTGTAGAATGTGAATAATATATAACAACATGTAGAATTGTAGACTATATTCTTTAAAAATTACTGGTATAAGACAAAATAAATATATAGCCTAGCGGTTATACGTAAATACTCTACTATCTAAAGTCTTAAGTTCAAATCCCTCATGTTTCTCAAAGTTATACCAATTCTATTTTTTATTTCGGGATGATAAATAAATCTACATATAGCATCATCTATATTAATCTCTTTTGAGAATTCGAGTCTATAACATTAATTTTAGTTTTGGGCTTTTGAATTAAAATTGAGACTTCGAGTCTACAACATTAATCTTAGCTTCGGACTTTTGAATTTTATTAAGGGTTCGAGCCCTTTAAAATTAATAATTAGCTTCAGGCCTTAAAAAAATTACATATAGGTTTTCCAGCCATCGATACATAAGCTCCAAAAAAGAAAATGTCACAAACACCAAATTTAACATAATAAGAATAAAACAAAAATTACAAATGATTAATCAAATAAAAAACATTAGACATAAAAATCAAATCAACTGATTCGTGATTCGAACACAGACAATCTATTTTGTTGATGAATGGTTTTACCTTCTAGACTATCCTGTTTCACTTTGACAGAAAAGACTTATTCGTGTTGATAACGTGTTATAAACTAAATAAGAAGAATAAGATATTGAGAGAACATATTCTTGTATTCCAAAACAACTAACACTATTACAAAGAAATGGTCCTATATTTATAGGGAAAAGAGTGACCCTTCACTTGTCACAATAAATAGGAAGTTAATCCTTAGCCCTTTGAACATCTATTATACTAAATATGATATTTATTCATAATACATACAAATTTTTATCTCCAACCATTATTTTTTGTTATTTTTTTCCTTTTATGAGCTAACTATATGATAATCAAATATTCCTTTAGCTAATGTGTTTTTCCTAACATGAAATATTAATTCAGTTTCATCGTAAAAAAATAATATATTCATATATGATTCATGTAAATTATAAATGTTTTTTAGTAAATATATATGAGTACAAAAGGTATAACTTGTATACGAGGGACAAATCAAAATGATATAAGCAATAGATATGAACAAAAAATATATAGTAGATTTAATGGGATTTTATGAAAATAGAATACCATAGAGGAAAAAAATATATAATAGATTTATATGAAGATTTCGTAACCAAATCACATGGTGAAATCTAGACTTCTTGACAAGTCAGACAATTTAGTTATGAAGCAGACTCTGTCGCTCTTTATAAAATCGCCTTATGTGTCAAATCATCCTCGACAACACGTAATAACTCGAGCCTACTATTTGGACTAATTATGTCTCCATATAAGTGTTCAAAACCATGTCCCAAGGATCCTCTCGTGCGTCTACGCCGAGGGAGAGGGGAACTAATGCTTGGGCGAGCAAGGAACAACGGGTTCTTAAAAATAGATACAGACTAATACGCATTAGATAAACATAAGAGGTAGAGAATAAGAGAAGATATGGGTGTATATAACCCATGAAACGATTCAAACTTTTTCCCAAGGAAAGATAAATATCGGAGGTAACCACGAAGTCGACGTGGAACCCTAGAGCAAGTAGAATTCTAATCAAAGAATAGTTCTACATTCATAAGATAGTTACATATAGGCTTATTTCATATGAACATATGTATTTTTTTATCATTATGAAGGTATGCAAATCTTACTCATAACATCAACTTAGAAGCACATTCACCATATTTTCTCCCTTCTAGACTACAATTCAGGAGCTTCATTCGATTAAAGAACTACTTTAATCTCGGAGTGACATCAGGGACCTCTCTCCTTGTGATGTTTAGTCCCATTGTATAATATAGGATCACATCTTCAGAGCACATGTATTATATAAAAATAGAAGGACAAGTTCAACAAGCTTGGAATTATGTTAAAAATTACTAAAGTAAAAATCTATTTATATCGGTCATTTATACACTATTAGTTGGTGTCGCTTGTCGAAACTAAATAGGTATTCACCCAGACTCATTGAGAAACAATAATGAAACAAGCAGCATGGGGCTTTATTTTAACAATTTGGGATCATATCATCTATCACTAAGCAGACCCAAAATCATAAAAATAATCATCATGAGTTCAATCAATAGATTCAGATATTTGACCACATGGCCATTCTTATTATGGTTTATCTTGTTGCCCCTCATACCACCATTGGAGTTATGTATCCTCAACACTGTAAAGAGATATTTCAACAAGTTTTTTAGTATTACCTGCAAAATGGCATGCCTAAAGTGGAACCACTTGATGGGCTTTATATAGTCGTTAGCTTCTTAGATAATCATAATCATAAGATTATGTTAGACGAGACACTATCAATTTTACGGAAAATAAAAAAATTAGACAAATTATTGGTGAGGATTCTGATCATGATACTTACCCAAAAGATAGATATTTGAGTCTAAATCGTGTGAGATTTGCTTGAAGACCCAATTCGTCCAGATTGTATAAAGAGACCATTGGAACCTTTTGACTCACTTAAGGTTGACCAACTGATGAGAAATGTTTTTTGGGACTATATATTCCAAGTTCTAACCTCAAAATATACCACTTATCAGAGAGGAAAGATGGGGATTGATGGAATCAAAGGGAAGCAACGAATCTACACTTATTTCATCAAATCTTTCCTAATTAAATCATGTAACCCATAATTTATCTATTTCCTTTAATTATGAACATCTAGTACTTTGTTTTTCTTTCTCCAAGCATTAACTAAACATATTTTATCTTGTGATTGCACATGTATGAACCCTAGCTATGATTTGAGATTTAATTTTATAGAATTTGGGATTACATGTTAATCTAATTTGATTGTGGATGTCGTGTTGATTGTAATTTGTGTGCTTGATGTTTATTCATATGATTTGGAAAATTAATTATATTGTGTTAGGTGTTAAACTATGCCAGGGAGGGGGCTTTAGTTTTTGGAAATTAGAATTCTATTATTTTGTTGAGTTTAAGAATCGGGTGATCTAAACTAGTAGATAGTTACTTAGGGTTAGAATTTTAGGCATTAGATAATTCTATAGGATCACTCAGGATAGGTTATACAGCCTCCTACTTATCCAGGAGGAGTTTAGGGTGACTTTAGAAACCCGTTTAGCAAGTGAAATCCTCAATTTACCCTTGAATCAAGAATGGTCTCACATCATGCTAGATAGTTAACATTTAGTCCTTTGCTTTATAGTTTTAATAGTTAATTATTCAAAAACCAAATAAAAATTCTTATTTTAGTTTTACTCAACGAATATCTAGAATCAAGCTATGTGTTGAACTTCTTATTCCCTGTGGAGAACAAACTTTACTTACATCTTAGTCCCTGAAATATTGAAAAAAGGTTTTCATATTAGTCTATGAAACTCTCTCAGCATTTATGTATTTTCCCTACAAAATGTAAATATGTAATTATGTGATATTTTGGACAAAAAACCTTATAAAATTAAGCTTTTTATGTGTTTTTTATTATCAAAACTTCACATATTTGCATTGTTGTCCTTTATAATTTCCAAAATGATGATAAAAAATCTAAAAAATTGCATATCAGTCCCCTATACTCTTGAAAAATGAAGTTAAATTCCAAAAAAATATAACTTTGCAATTTTTTAATGTATTGGAGAAAGAATATCACAAAGATTATACTTCATATGTGTTTTAACTCCATAATTTCGTACAATTGCAATATGCTCCCTTAAACTTTTAAAATAATGATAAAATATAAAAATATGCAAAAGTTTGTTTTATTGTCCCTTATAGTTTTGAAGTTGATAATAAAAAAAATCTAAAAATTTGCAAAAGTTTGTCAATCACAAGTCGATAATTTTGATATAATTGGTATTACATAGAATATACTAAAGATCCTATCTTGTCTCACATGGCACGTGACTTGTTAACGATTCCCGCCTCCTCCTTTTCATCTGAATCAGCTTTCAGCGAAGGAAAGAAACAACTCTCTGATCAAATGATGAGTATGTGGGACAACGTTGGAGCGGGTAGTCCAATTACAAGATTGGATTAAAACGGGTGATCGGACAATGTTGGAGCGGGTGGTCCTATCTTGTCTCACATGGCACGTGACTTGTTAACGATTCCCGCCTTCTTCTTTTCATCTAAATCAGCTTTCAGCGAAGGAAAGAAACAATTCTCTGATCAAAGGATGAACATGTGGGACAATGTTGAAGCAGGTGGTCCAATTACAAGATTGGATTAAAACGGACGATCGGACTCGGGATTAATTAGACGTGTTATGTGATGAAGAGGACTTATGTTTCCCTTTCGAGTTCGAGTGACGGTGCAGGACCTACGACTTTTTCGCCTTTCTCGTATGAACTCAATGAAGACGAATAGTGAGCAATCATTTAAACCCAAGTCTTTCAGTTTAAATGTTATTTGTATACGATCATACTAACACTTTTACTAAATCTATGTAAAGAACTACGTGTTTGGCTTGATTTTTTATTGGGTATGCATTTTACGCTACCTATAGAAAGGTAAGTAAACGGTCTAAATACTATTGACACAGCCCCCACCCCCCCACCCCCCACCCCCCCCCCCGCCCCCCCCCC
Source organism: Nemophila menziesii (assembly GCA_029959085.1). Taxonomy (NCBI): domain Eukaryota; kingdom Viridiplantae; phylum Streptophyta; class Magnoliopsida; order Boraginales; family Hydrophyllaceae; genus Nemophila; species Nemophila menziesii. The sequence continues at coordinate 6,634,486 of JARWIR010000032.1, forward strand.
CCCCCCCCCCCCCCCCCCAACACCATTTGAATGTAATTTTTCAAGTATTTTATTTAAGTAATAATTTAATTAATTTGGTAAAAAATGTAATAATTTCTCAATAGTTCCACATTCCATTTTTTACTAACTATCTCTAAAACTCAATCAACTTTAACATTATTATAAAATGGTTAAAACCTTAAAAATAATCTAAGTAACAAGTCTGCAAAACCATCTCAATCCAGTCCCAAACCAGTCCTTAACCGATTCTCAAAAACCGGTTTGATTACCATTTAAGAACCAGTAAGAGAACCGGACCATTAAATACCATGTTTTCTTATAGGTTTGTTTTTATATCTTATCCAATAGGACTCAACCAGAACCACGCCTAGGCCTGATAAGCATGGAACCATTGGACCAAACTGATCTGCTAACAATACTAACCACTAAAAACCGGACTGAACCAGTCCAGTAATACTCAATTAATATCTATTAGACAATAATTGTACAACCTAATTCACTAGTTTCTATCAATAATTTTATATGTACGTTTGTAATATTGTTTATTATTTCCATTAACTGAGAATACACATACACACTCCCCAGTAGGAACAAACAAACACAAGTTAAGATATCACAAATAACTAGTGAATTATTTCTACAAACACCAAAAGTCTACAAAACAAGTAATGTAATTGTAATCTTAGTTTGGCCCACATATTTATTTAAATAGTTCATAAATAGGACCGATACATAGAAAATCAACTTCTCAACTAGCTTTAGCAAAATTGAGATGTAAAAAAACACACTTCAGGTGAAGAAGAATAACATAAAAACAAACTGCTTAAAATCCAGGTTTAACCTGTAAGTGCGAAATTGAGTGCACTGTGTACATCAACTCCAATTTGAGCTTCTGCTTTGTCAGCATCAGTTGATGCTGAGGTAAGCTTTTGTGTGAAATCTGCAAGTCCTTTCTGAACAAGAGCTGGATCAACTTGATCAAGAGGAACAGCTTCAACAGCTATTATATCAGCAACTGAATTTGCATGTATAAATGCAAATCCACTACTTATAAAATATTTAGCTATATCATTTCCATCATGAACTGATAAAATACCAGGCTTAAGCTCTGCAATTGTGGCTACATGACCTGGTAAAACACCCATTTGTCCCGTAGTTGCAGGGATTATTGCCATGTCAACCTAATACACAAGACCATAGAAGGAATTAATGAATCGATCTAATCGAAAACCTAATTAGTCATTTTACTGAAATTGAATTTGAACTCAAGTGGGTCTAACAAACCTAGACCAGATCCAAACATAGGGGACATTTATAATCGATAAAAAAAATAGTAATCGAAAATGTGAATGAATACCTGTTTGGCGGAGCAAGGGGAGGAGTAAGGGAGGACTAAATTGACGGTGAGCTTGGAAGGGATAGTGGAAGGTGTTGGTGGACGAGGGGCCATGTACGATGAAGGTGTCTTTGGTGGGTCGATTGTTGGTACATGTTTCTTCCATGTTTCTATGAATTTCTCATCGGTTATAACATCCTTTTGAAGGTCGGTGGAGAATGGGCGGCTCCATCTCATTGCGGTGGTTGTTTTAAGGAAACGAGGTGCTTGTCGGAGCATTGTTGCGGCGGCGATAGATTGGGAACTGGGTGGCGGACGGGAGGAGGATTTGACTTGGTGTGGGTGTGTTCGAAGATGGGCTTTTGAGTGAGATTATCTTATGCATTAAATAGGTAAACGAATTTTAGCAACTCAAATATATTTTATAATTGTTTTTAAAAAAGGAGAGGTCCAAGCCATTCGGATTATGTTCTGATTTTTTTTAGTTGAATTACCCAAGGGGTCTTGAGAAAAATTAGTGTGTCACTTAGAAGCTAGTCAATTTCTCTCTCCTTCTTAGAGGTTAATAAAATGTCCAATGTCATAACTACCCTTCTAGTACAAGACAAAAAAATAGATTATTTCTCTCTCCTCCACTACCATTACTCTCTCTCCTCCATTACCATTAATCTCTCTCCTCCTTTATCATTTTTTCTCTCTCCTCTTTCATTAATTATCAAATATTTTCCAGCTCCGACCACAACCACCGATCACCGCCGGCCACCTCCGGCCACCGCCGGAAAAAGTTCTGAGTCTGGAAAATAGTTCTGAGTCTGGAAAATAGTTCTGAGTCTGGAAAAAAGTTCTGAGTCTAATGTGCAAAAGTTTTGAGTCTAAGTGCAAAAGTTCTGAGTCTAAGTGCAAAAGTTCTGAGTCTGGGTGCAAAAGTTCTGAGTCTGGGTGCAAAAGTTCTGAGTCTGAGTGCAAAAGTTCTGAGTCTAAGTGCAAAAGTTCTGAGTCTAAGTGCAAAAGTTCCATTAACGCCAGATTTTTAATCGCCAACAGTGTTGAGCGCAAAAGTTCGGAGTCGGAGTGCAAAAGTTCTGAGTCTAAGTGCAAAAGTTCTGAGTCTGAGTGCAAAAGTTCTGAGTCTGAGTGCAAAAGTTCCATTAACAAATTTTAACACCACATTGGCTTCATCACAGCTTAATCGAAACAGCAACTGTCCCAAAAAAAAATCGAAACAGCAATTTTTTCTGGATTTTTTGCAACAAATAAATAAGTCCGTCGAATCTAAACAGTCGCCGGAAAAGATAGCTTCACACAGAATCTCGGATGCGAAGCCGCGGATCTAGCTATCCATGGCTTTCAAATCAAAGCACTCATCCATGGCTTCCAAATCAAAGATTCAAGCTTTTTTTTCTGGTCGGAGCTCGCACCAACGCACCACTATTCGTGGAGCTGATCTCACGGTGGTCCTCAGCGGCGCTCGCAACAACTTCTTCAACAGCACCTCCTGAGCAAAGGCGGCCAGCGAATGGTCTTCGAACGGCGGCTTCAAACTCGCCGGAACTCAGATCTCGTGAACCCATGCGGCAGAGCTTCTTCTGATCGGTGTTGCTTCGGTGTGAACTCGCCGGAGCTTCTTTATCTCGTTGTTGCTGCATCTATTTCGGAGCTAGATGCTCCATTTCCAAGCTTTAGGAGAAAGCTACGTGATATTTAGGAGAGAGGAGAGAGAAATGAGTGTTTAGGGTTTTAAACTAATTCTAATAAAAATAGTATATATAGGAAAATAAAATACAAAAAGGGGTAAAAAGGTAATTGGTTTTTTGGCTTATAGTGTTAAAATTAGTTTGTGGCCTTTAGTAAGAAGAGCCAAAAGAGGCGGTCTCCTTAGGTCACGAGGTGGTCTTTTCAAGACCCTTTGGGTAATAATCTCTTTTTTTTCCCAAAAGATCTACATAATAAAATTTATAAAAAACTTTTTTAAATAACTTTGGACCCGTTCGTTTGAAAGTGCTTATTTTAGAGTAAAAAACAATTTTAGAATAAAATTTAAAATTTAAAAAAATTATTAAAAATAATTTGAAGATCTAAAATTATTGTAAGTGTTGTTTTTCAGGATAAAAAAAACTCTTAAAATGATAGAAGCACCTGTAAGTGCTTTTCGAAAAAACACTTCAAATAGGCACTTAATCTTTAGCATAAATGATGGTCAGGATTTTTGACAATTTTAATTCACTCTTTCGCACTAATTGAATTAAGTGTGTTTGACTAATAAAAAACTTAAGAGTAATGAATAATGATATATATCACTCAAATTCATACCGTCCAACATACCGCCCATGACGTGGCGTGATTTGGTTGGAAGTAAATTGTTCAAATCGAAAAAATAAATAAATTAACGATTTACATCTAACTAAATCACGTCACGTCATGTGTGGTATGTTGGGTGGTATGAATTTGGGTTATACTCAAACCTTAATGGTCCTTTATCTCATACCATCAACATTTGCAGGTCCGGTGTTTGATCCACTTTGACCACAATCCTTTAAATGATGGTCTTCCCAACGGTTTGGATATCTGACAAGGAGACCAGGGTTCTATCTCCGTCGACAGAATATAACTTTTTTAAGTGCTCGCCCAGGGGACCTGAGTTTGATTCCCGTTAATGGAACAAATTTTTTCTTTTTCCCATAAATCCTGAACCACGAACCATAAAATTTAAAACCTTATACTTTAAACCATGAACTAATGTATTTAAAAAATGGAATGCAAGCTAAACACAACAAATGTATTATAAGTATATAACAAATGTGTACAAGAAATTAAAAATCATGAACCATAAATTTTAAATTGTTTGGATATGTGTTAATATATTAAAAAAATAACTTAACCTCAACCTAAACCTAAACCTTAACATAAACCTAAAACTAAACCTTAACCTTAGCCTTAACCTTAGCCTTAGCCCTAGCCTTAGCCTTAGCCTAGCCGTAGCCTTAGTCTCATCCATAGCCTTAGCCTTAGCCTTAGTCTTAGACTCAGTCTTAACCTTAGCTTTAGCTTTAACCTTAACCTTAACCATTAACCTTAACTTTAACTTTAACCTTAAATTTAACCTTAATCTTAACCATAACTATTAACCCTTAACCATAACTATTAACCCTTAACCTTAACCCTTATGCCCTTAGCCTTAACCTTAACCATAACCTTAATTCTTAAACCCTTAAATTTAACCTTAACCTTAACCTTAACCTTAACCCTAACCATTAACCCTTAACCTCTTAACCGTAACCCTTAACCCATTAACCTTAACCATAACCTTAATTCTTAACCCCTTACTTCAACCTTAATTCTTAACCTCTTAACTATTAACCTTTATATCCTTAATATTATCCTTAACATTATCCTTAACACAGTGTTGTTAAAAGCGGCCGCTTTGCCCGCCTAGGCGATGAAGCGAAGCGAGGCGAAGCCTTCTCGCTTAGAGTTGGGGCGAAGTACACTAAATGGCTGAGCGAGGGTTTTTTATGTTTTTTTGCGCTTAGGGCCATGTTGGATGCAAGCGCTTTTATGAGCCCAGGCCCAATCCAACAACCTAATAACCAAATTTAAACATGTTTTAACCGTCAATATTTTTTATTATACCTAATCCCAACTAGGACTTAGTAATACTTTGATAAACAGTACATGTTAATTTTTTTTAAATTTTTTTAAATTTTTTAATTAATTTTATATAAGTAATTTTAATCTATTTTGATTCATTTTAATTTTTATTTAATTAATATTAATATTCTAATTTATTTAATTTTTTTAATTAATTTAATATAAATAGTTCTAATTTATTTAAATTTATATCTATCAATGAGAAAAAAAATTATTTTCTTTTATTATCTAATATTAACAGTTTTAATATATTTTAACTTTTTATTAGTTAATATCTGTAATTATAGTCTAGTTAATATATATATATATATATATATATATATATATATATATATATATATATATATATATATATATACTAGAGAATGCCCCGTACCTGAAGGTACTTGGACAAAAATGAATTTAAAAAGTTAGAATTGATAGTGCAAAACTCATCATTTGTTTATATTAATACTTAAATAAAAATATATAAAAAGATGTTTTCCATAAATATGACTAAAGAGTTTTATTAGAAAAACTAATTCTTTTCTGTTTATAGTTCTATGGTGTAATTGATTATAAAAAAAAAATCTATAATAATTAAAAATAGTTAAATAAAACCTGATATTGAATTATAAGTAAATTTATTATTCAAAATGCGTATTTATAATGATTAGTTGGATCCAGATTTAATGTGTAAATCAAACGCCAATTATTATATTATGCCACTCACTTTACTCTCTTGATTATGCGAGGTTAGTTAAGAATGTCGTTTATTTACTCAAATTAGTTATCATTAATAAAATAATAGATCACTCCCTTTCCTAACATTTATTTTGAAGTTAATTACATTATCAGTCCCCATATTATGCAAAAAATTGTATTATAGGTATCCTTATTTTTAAGGTCAATTCGACCCATCTCAGATCAATGGCAATACACATTAAACAGTACACAAAGATAACCAAATACACAGATAAATCAGAGCAAGAAAAAGTTTCTCAAAACAGATTTGTGAACCAAACCGTCAAATTTACTACCAAAATTACAATCCTTGGATCAGAAAAAAAACAAAAAAAACTATTCCTTTTTTCCCTTTATCTTGAGTTAACCCCAACTTGTGAATCAATAAAGAACTCAAAAGACGTTTAAAACCCACCAGCAAAATTTGGATTTACTTATTTGTGGAGGCATCAAAATTTGTTCCCTTATTTTAACTTGCTCGATCATCGCTAATATTTCAGATCACCCCTTAAAACAAACCTGCATATAAAATGGTGCACACACAATCAATTTAGATGCAAATTAAGCTATTTCCACAACTCACTAAGTATGAATGCCTAAATACAAAACTGCTAATTTTGCACATTTCAGATTATCCAACTACTAAAATTAATTTTGAAACTCTTCATAATTTAAGACTTGCAGGTACCTATATTATGCAAAATTGCACTACAGGTCCCTATATTATGCAAAAAATGCACTGCATGTCCCTATATTATGAAAAGTTTGCACTGTAGGTCCCTATATTATGCAGAAAGAGCACTGTATGTCCCTATATTATGAAAATTACATTGCAGGTCCCTATAGTATGCAAAAAGTGCACTGAAGTTCCTATATTATTCAAAATTGCACTGTAGGTCCCTATATTAGGCACAATTGCACTGGTCATTAAGTATAACATTAACATCCAAATTAGTCATGAAACACACTTAAGGTGGACAATTCCACTCATTGTGATAAATAAATTTGCTAATTATACTTATTGATACTGATTATACTCATTGATGTTAAAGTTGATACGTTTTCACTAATTGGATCTCCAGTATCACTTGTGTGGCATGGTTTCTTACTATTAACAGCTTGAGCCTAAGGTTTGGATTATTATACGCATTTCTTTAATGGAATAAAATTGAACTAATATTTGAATATACTAATATACAACAAACAGATTAAGCGAATCCAGAGAAACTAATTAATTACCAGAATCGATTAAAAATTCCTTTTTCGAGACTCCATTCTTCTGGAACCAGAATCGATCGTCATACCTGTTCTTCTGGGGCCTTTCATCGAACACCTTCAATACGATATGGTATATATATGTTATAATAGTATAAATTCAGGAAGAATGAGATGAGAAAGCAAGTTTTGTTCTGGAATATGTCCATATATATTATATATATACATACACTTTACATACCAAACTGTCTTAGAGATATCAATGGTGGGTGTATTTTGATAAATCCATGTTAACCCAAAACACGCGAGCAAATACGCAGTCTGAAACAACATGAATAATGAAATTGTTTGGAAAGGTACTGTCTCAACAAACGTTGGATGATACTCTTCCAGCACCCTATAAAAGAGTAATATGAATACAAATACAATATCTTAACTAACAGAAGAATGACCACTTACTTATATCTTCAAATTGGGGCAGTGAAAAGTAATAATATTCGTTCCCAGAATTGGTTACTGGGCAAACTTTGGATTGCCATGAAAGCACCAACCTCTTATTTTTGAAAAGCTTCCTCTTTATCCCCCACCAGTCAGCTTTAGCACAAAACTATTCGTTGAGACATAATATCAAACACCTTGTAACATATTATCATTTAACCTTCTCTGCGGGTGAGATAAGGCTGAAATCAAACAGAGCCCTCGATCAATCGATCAAATTGAATCGGACAAATCATTCTTCAGTGGAGCTCATATCAGAGCTAGATGTAAACCGGCGATGGTGAGGTGCCGGGAATATTAGCGAGACGGTGAGATTTCAATTTTGGTAGAGGTGAGGCGGTGGAGGGCGAGGTTCTATAGTGAGGCTGTGATAGTGAGGAGGTGAGGCTGAGATGTGGTCCGTGGTGGAGGTGAGGCTGAGATGCGGTGTCCACGGTGGAGGTGAGAAGTGTTTGTACGTATTGTGAAATAATTAAACGTTTAACAAAGAAAAAAAATTGAACAGAGAGAGAGAAAGAGAGGGAGAGAGGTGTGTGATTGTGTAAGGTATTATTTTTAGATTTCTTTATAAAAGGTTATATATATACCAAGGGCATTTTTGGAAGATTTAAATTTTTTAAGTTATGGATTAATCTCAACCGTTGCCCGTGACATATTTTTAGCTAAGAATTGATCTGGACCTCTCTTTATACCCCCTTAGAGATATATATATATAGATATATATATATATATATAGTACGCCTCAAATGCCCGAGCTAGCGCCTAGGCTAGCGCTTTTCGCCTCGGGCTATTTGAAGGTTCTTCGCTTTTTTTCGCTTTTCCGTTTTAACAACACTGCCTTAACATTATCCTTAAGCTAACAATAACCTTAACCTTAACCTTAACCTTAACCTTAACCTTAACCCTAAATTTAAACTTAAACTTAAACTTAACCTTACCTCAACCTTAACCTTAACCCTAACCCTAACCTTAACTTTAACTTTAATCTTAAACTTAACCTTAACCATAACTTTAATGTGAATATTGGAAAGCAACTTATAATTTGAAAAGGGGAATAACACTACACATAATTTTCATTCCTCTACATATGAAAAAAAAATCATATATATGGTCAATTAATTTATATATGAGTTAATTGATTAAAAAATCCAAAAACATGTTCTCTAAGGCTCAACAAGTCTAGATTTCGAACAATCGAAGGTTATCTTTGTATTTTTAATGGGTTGCGAGATTTTTTAACGGATCACGTATTTTTTAATGGGTTGTGTATTTATTTTAAATGAGTTGTGTGTGTTTATCAATGTATTACGTGTGTTTACCTTGTTCGACAATAATTTTTCTGCATGAACCTTTTAGGTTAAACACCATTATATATACGTTATATATATATATGAAGTCATTCAAAGTAAGTCTTTTAAAATTATATCGTTTATTTTTTTTTTTGTTAGCTATTAACATATTAATAAGATGGGATAACATTTGAAGTCGGTTACTTAAAATCCTTCAAATGATAATAATGAAAATAATGAAAAAATGGAAGAATAGTGAAAATAATGAGAATTATGATATTGAACTCCTTTGTAATGTATTGTGGGGTATATGGAAGAGGAGAAACAATTTTGTTTATAATAGTATTGCTATTGACTCTAAAAGGACAAGTTGCATGGCTATGAAAAACTAGTTTAAATATAAAGCGAAAGTGTTATCTAATGATGATTATAAAAATAATTTGAACAAACCCAATAACACAAAAAAAAAAAAAAAAAAAAAAAAAAAAAAACAAACCCAATAACACAATTGTTAACAACATTTAATTAAGTAACATGATTCAGGTGTTACAGGAGGAAGAAGGAGCTAATATTACTTTTAATAAAACAATAACTTGGACTCCCCCATCATAAGGTAAGTTCAAAACTAATTGTGATGTATCCTTCAAAGATAAGAAGGTTGCCGTGTCTATTATTATAAGAAACGCTAATGAAAATGTTCTAAAATGTGCAGATTGACAGATTGCAACGGAAACAACTAAGGAGGCAGAAGCTATAGGAGTCCTCAAGACATGTAAAGCAGCTATGGATTATCCTTTTGGGAGTGTTTGTGTGGAAAATGATTGCTCTAACATCACCAAAAGTCTTAGCTTTGGTGTTTTCATTAAGGATCCAAATATTAAAAATGTTATTATCTATTTATAGGTTTTCTGAAATATGTAATACTATTTTCTCTTCCATTTTGAAAGGAGCTAATGGACCAGCTAATTGGGTTGCAAAACAATGTCTCTGTGACAATCTATTGAGCAACTGAAATACTTATATTCCTTCCCAAACAGCTAAATTGTATGCTTTTGACAATTCTCATAGAGGGATTGGTTAAACTATTTAATATATTTGGTTTCAATTGAAAAAACAAAAAGTTACTTAACATCTCCTTCCTTTTTTCAATGTTATCTAAAAATCCATTTCCAAGGTTTTTATTCAAAACAATGGATAATATATTATAAAATATTATACTAACATATTAGATATGAAAACAAAAACCAATAACTAAATAACATAAACAATATTAGAACAACTAATAATCCCGTCCTCATTAATTCTTTCACAACTTCTAAAATCACATAAATCCATAACAGAAATAAAACTTAAAACCAGCAGAAACCCATCAAAATTTCACACAAAAATAAATGCACAATCTTGTTTTAGTTAACATTTCATAATTAGTTTTATAAATCCACAAGTAGAGATTATATTATAGCTTTTTGTATGTTTATTACAGAACCATTCATATACTACTGCAAAATATTTCTTTCACCATAGACTAAAAGGTAAAATCCTACTTTTGACATTTAAAACTATCAACTAATTAACATAAGAGTAATAATTTTTCAAGAATACAAGACAGAAATATAATTATCTCAAAGAAAACATAAAAATCAACATTACATAAATATCTGAAAGATACAAAATTATTCTCTCAAGTAAACATAAACTCAGAAATTAAAACCCTCAACTAAAAGGAAACATCACGCCCATGCAGGTTTAGGCTCTCTTGCTATATCATTCTTAATCAACTTCTGGATTCTTTTCACCACAAAGAAATACTGTAAATAAAATTAATTAACAATCAAGTCAAAAAGGAGTAATAAAAAATCTAAAAAACTTACCTGAAAAGCTGCAATTAAAGGAATAAACAATTTTCTCTCTTCATTAGGATTTGGACCTTCAATTAATTTCTTATCAACCAAAATACTTTTACTTCCATTCAAAACAACATCTTTTACACTCTTAACTAAATTCGGAATCCAACAAATTCCATTAGGAAGAATCTTTTCATCAAATTCATTTTTATTACACCTTCCACTATTCTCCACTAAAACAATAGGAATTGAAGAGTTTTGAACATCTTGTTTTCTTATTTTAGCACCTAATCGTACAACTTTAAGAAGAGCTTCTGATCTTTTTGTTATGAATTCATCGTATGATAATCCATCAGGTGGTGAAAGCTGTGCATGTGTTAGTACCACGAGTCCTCTACGCCATATTTCTTTCCCAAAACTATCACTTATTGCTCGAACTACTTGTCTATCTAAATTATCAACTCTGTATTGGTCTAACCTTTCCACATATAGCATTGCATCGATTGTTTTGTTCATTAAATTACTCTTTAGGAAACTGTAAAAAAAAATTATTTAAAATCATTTAAATATATAAAGAGATTAAGAGATCAAACCTTTTGATTATCTCGATAGTTTGGTCATTCACATATCCTCCTTCAACTAGACCTGGAGTATCGATGATATTTAAAGTGAAACCTGCTCTTGTACGTGAAACCATTACAGGTCTTGGTGTTTCTGACTGATGAATCAAAACAGAGATTTTTTATAAATATATATATATAAACCAGATCTATATGTGATTTATGAGTAGCTTTTACCTGGAAAGCACTAACAGTAACTATTCTTTCTCCGATAAGTGAATTCACGGTGGAAGATTTTCCGACTCCACCTTTACCCAGTACAAGAATAGTCAATGTATCAACATTCTGCAATAAAATTACAAAATATGGTTAGAATATAATGCTAATTTTAATAAATTATCAGAGAGAAATGAACCTCTTGCTTCAAATTAGCTAACAAATCATGCAATTTGGTTTGAGTAGCTGCAGGAAATTGTTGAATACCAATCCATTCTCTAATTAACTGAACTGCCATTTATAACCTGCAACGCATTATATACAACAGGATTAAGTTACTTTAAAAATGCAAAATATTAAAATTTAAGTAAATTTTAGGGTTAGAATTACAGTGAAAAGTGGATAAATCAATTAGACAACGCGAAAAAAAGATTAAGCCAAATAAAGAGGTGAAGAGCTTGCAGAGTTGTGATAAGGAAGACTTACAAATGAATTGGTGGTTCTCTCTGTTGAGAGGGTTTAAGAGGCTTATCGTGTAGAGAGAAAATTGTGGGGTTTCTGGTGAGTGTATCTTACCTCTCTCAAGAGATTGACGCTTATTGACGGGTCAGGGGTTGTTTTGTGATAAGGACCTGATTTTAATTATAGGAAAGGGGTTTGCTAGTTAGCTAATTATCATTTTGCACCTGCATAATGTTTTTAATGTTCTTTTGTGACTTACACTATTTACTATTTAGTGTGATTTTTTTTTTTTTTTTTTTGAACATGTAGAAGAACAAACCTTACAAAACGAAAAACAGTAAATTAACCTATTCCTAATTTCGAGAAATTATTCTCCAGAGATAGAGCCGCTTGTTGAACTTGTAGTGCCCTGTGCCTGGCGTCCTTTGCTAGAAGATCGGCCCCAGTGTTAAATCTCTGTGGGATATGTTTGAAGAAAACTGGCCCAGAATCTGATGCCAGTTGTCGGATGTGATTGATCCACGGCCTGAGTTCCCATCTAGCTGCCGACACTTGCTGGATACCTTGAATCAGTTCAAGGTTGTCGGAGAAAATCGTTTTCTCTGTGTGCTTCCAAGATTTTCCTACCTCGAGAGCAGTGACAACTGCTTGCGCCTCCCCAATGAAAGTGGTGTTACAGTCAGTCGTTGACTGAAACTTGACCCGTGATCCATCAGATTTGTTATGCTGTATCACTCCAATCCCCGTAGGGAGGTGTTCATGTTTGAATGAGGCGTCACAAGAGAACGCTATTTCTGTATTGAATTCGAGATCCATGTTCATAGGTTGTCGGGGACTTGTTTGTATTTGATACTCGCTACCAGTCTCAAACCAGTCCCTGCCAAAGTGTTCTGTAACGTTGGCCGTTGTAAGATTAATGACGTCTGTTGAGTCAACGTCAAAATTCGAATGTCTACTTTTCATTTTTGCTTTCCAAATGTTCCAAATCATAAGGAGTAAAGGCGGTGACTACTTCTTTCCTCCAGTTCCCCGCGGTAAATGATTCAATCGTATTCAATAGCCAGCCACCCATATTGTCCTCCTGTGGTCCAACATGAATTTGTAACGCTGAACCGGCCCATATACGTTTAGATAACCCACACGTAAGAAGGAGGTGTTCAGTGGTCTCTTGATCCGAGCAACACCAACTACAGTTGCTTTGGACATTGCACTTTCTTTTCTCCAGATTAGTACATGTAGGGATAGCATTGTTGCACACTTTCCAAATAAAGATTCTAACCTTAGTCGGGACATTTGACCACCAAACCGCTTTCCAAAGAGCACTTTCCGTGGGGACACCTGTTGACTGGTGAGGTGCCTCATACAAATTGTGATCCGAAAGTACCTTGTATCCCGTTTTCGTCACATATTCTCCTTGATTTGAATGAGGCCAGATAAACTTATCTGGTAAGTCTGTCGGGAATACCTTTTGTCGTAGAATAGTGGGGATGATTGGAGTTGGGAAGATATCATTTAGTAACTCTGTATTCCATTGTGTTGAATCGTGATTCCGGAGTTCGTTTAGCTTTTCTATTTTACACCCGTCAGGTCGTTCCAACGTCCATTGTGTATTTAACCACTTATCATTCCAGACATTAATAGTTTTACCATCTCCTATTTGGTACCTGCCATATTTTTTTAACATATCCCTACCCTCGAGAAGACTGGCCTATGTCCATGTTCGAGACTGTCTTAACTTAACATCTAAAACATTAGTTTTAGGAAAGTAAATACCTTTAAGCAAGCGGGCTGCCAGAGTGTCTGGATTTTGAAGAATACGCCAGGCTTGGGCAGCGAGCAAAGCAGTGTTCATACGTTTAAAATCCTTGAATCACATCCCGCCAAGGAGTTTGCTCATAGCTAGTTTTTCCCAGGCCAACCAATGGATTCTTGATTTTTCTCCTGAGTTCCACCAGAAGTTCGAGATTGCTGATATAAGTTTTGTACAGAAGGATATCGGGAATGAAGATACAGACATCGAATAGGACGGTAACGCCTGGAGGACCGCTTTGATTAGGACTTCCTTGCCCCCATCTGACAAGAGTTGCGCTTTCCATCCTTCTGTTTTTTTGAAAAAGCGTTCCGCGATCCATTGGAGCGTCTCCACTTTAGATCGTTTGTGGCACAGGGGTATGCCCAGATACTTTCCCAGATCCTCTGTTTCTTGTATTGCTAATCGAGATACCACTTGTCTTCGCAATGGTTCTGGCGTATCGTTGCTGAAGCATACCGCGGACTTTTGGAAGTTTATTCGTTGACCTGATCCGTTGCAGTATTTTAGAATGCATTCTTCGAAATAGTCAACAACATTATCCTGTAGCGTGAGGAAGAATAGAGAATCGTCTTCGAAAAGTAGGTGAGAAACCACCGGACAGTTCCGTGTAATTTGGATGCCCATAGTGGGGTGCTATTTAATTTTAGCGTCTATTAAGCTAATAAGTGATTCGGTCATCAGAGAGAATAAGAAAGGGGATAGGGGATCCCCTTGTCTTAATCCCCTGTGTCGCTTAAATTTATGAAGTCGATCCCCGTTAAAATTAAGTTGGAAAGTAACCGAGGATAGACAATTCGAGACCCATTTAATCCATTGTTGATGGAATCCTAATTTATGGAGAACCTGTAATAAAAATTCCCATCGTACCTGATCGTAGGCTTTGGCCATATCAAGTTTGATTGCCACCATTGGTTTGGGCTTTACCCTCTTCTTTTTCATGTAGAATGAGATTTCCTGAGCAATTATGATGTTGTCTTGGATAGCTCGACCTTTTATAAACGCCGATTGGGTTGGAGAAACAAGGTCTGGCAGAAACTCCTGGAGTCTGTTCGCCAAGATCTTTGCTATAATTTTGTAGCCAAAGTTAGCACATGATATTGGTCTGTAATCACCTACCCCTTCTTGAATGCTTCCTTTCGGGATCAACGTAATTAGTGTTTCGTTTAGAGTTTCGAGAGAGATATTGTTGTTAAAGAAATCTTGTACCATTAAGAAGACATTATATTGGATAATATGCCAAAATTGTTGGTAGAACTTACCGTTTAGGCCGTCTGGTCCAGGCGCTTTGCTTGGTGACATATCGAAAACTGCTCGTTTTGTCTCCTCCATGGTCGGTGGTCGAGTGAGTCTATCATTCATGGCTTGCGTAACCTTGTGCGGTATTGCTTCAAGTGCTGGAGCCATGTCGTCTTGATTGTGTTCTTGGAATAGTGTGATTTCTTTCATACATAGCTTTTATATATAAATGAGCTATTATAAAAGAAGACCATTATTTATTGGTAAAATTAGTTTTAAATCACAATTTTTAAAAATATTATGTTTGAGTTATACTTTTTAAAATTGTTATTGTATACCTATTTCACAAATTTCGTTACATATTTTATAGACTTAAGTGTAAAAGAATATTTTAAATAAAATATATATTTGTATTATAAATTAATATATTAATTAAAAAATCAATATTATGCAAAATGAAATAGTAAAAAGAATAGTATTTTAAATATCTTCATCATTTTCTAAAAAGATCATTTATTAAATGTTTTTTTAAAATTTTGTGCTCTAAAAAAATGGAGAAAAAATTGAATAAAAAAATAGTATATGTCGCAATACGGTTCAATTCAGTCCTTTGCCCTTCCGAAATCCAATCTGGTCTGATTCGAAAATAATTTAAGACCAAACTGAACAGGTAAGATCGACCGGTCAGGTTCACCAGTCCAGAAGATATCTAGATCAGTCCATAGCCTAGTTTCCATAGTCCGATCCGAAAATAAAATCTAGTCCAACCTATTTTGATAGTTTGTTTTTTTGTTTATACATACATATCTATATATTTAGTAAAAAAATGCTAATCCAAACTGGTCAAATGCGGATCGCACTAACTAAGAAAACCAGTTTCAGTTTCAGACTACTGGTACAAACCGGATTACCCAAAACAGAATTCCCAAGTCGACCCAATTCGGCCTGAAAATTTGTTCAATCCATTCTAGCTCATAGATTTGTTAAATCTACACAAACACGGTCTAGATTGAAGTGGTAAATTAATCAAGTCGCGCGCAAGAAGTTCAAGCTAGACTAGAAAAAAAACTTGTTTAAAATCAGATCCAATATAAATAAACTCAAGTCAAATTGCAATTTAAACTCGTTAAGAACTTATTTGTGAAGGACTCATTTATATTTATGAGTTGAAGATTAATATATTATTGGGTCAATGACCCAAAAAATCAAAATAATATTATACTTGCCCCAAAGAATCATCCATTAACTTACTATTATAAGATTACATGTTTACCCGTCAAGGACGATTCCCGTCAAGGACGATTCCCATCAAGGACGATTCCCGTCAAGGACGATTCCCATCAAGGACGATTCCCGTCAAGGACGATTCCCGTCAAGGACGATTCCCATCAAGGACAAAATTTAGTTAATGATGTTATTGGGAAGAAATTTTGTCATTGATGTTATTGGGCTGAAAATAATATTATTTTGATTTTTTGGGTCATTTTCCCTATATTATTTACTTATAAAAATATATTATTAAACCTTCAATATTAACTTGCATATTTTTAATTTCTTTATAATTTTATTTTTAATTTCTTTAGATTTTTATTTTTCATTAATATTACGCTTCATATTTTCATACCACACCCTCCATCAAATACCAAATATTCATGAAAAATTTGTTTCAACCAAAAAAAAAAAAAATTGTTCGTGAGCGATTCAAGTTCAGGTTTAAAATAGTTTGTTTATAAGTTAAACAAACAAATTTTAACATCTAACTAGGAACGTTGAAAATTCGGCTCGCCTCGTTTGAATTTGAGCTAACAGCTCAGGTTGAAACTTGAAAGTAAGGCGTGCTAATAACTTCTTATAGTAATCAAATAGTAATACTCAAGAAATAAATTACAACATGTTTGTGGTTTTTTACCTTCAAATGAGTTACCTAACTTACTAATCTATTTGTTTACATGCGATATTTCAACAACAAATATAACTCTTAACTCATTAATCTATAATGTACTTACACAACAAATTATTCAAAACCATAACAGAACATGTTACTATATAAATTTGCTACCGAAACTTCGTCTCATTCTGTTTTCCACCTTTAAAAGCTGATAGCGAGAAAAATGACCTTGATGCTACAAATTAAACACAATATTTCATCAGACTAGTTGATAAGTATAAAAGAACTGTACACTAAAAAAAATAAGATTTAACCTTTTGTTTTGTTCACAGAAGCTGATACATTTCCTTCCTGTACCTTCCTAACCAATCTCTGATTACTTGTATTTCCTTGACCTGAAAACCAAACAATCATTACAACATAAATAAATCAATCTTCAAATTCACATAACAGAAATTAACTTATACCATTTTTGTAAAGCCCATCGTTTTTCACACGAACCGAAGCTTTTTTCATTGAACTATCACCGTTTTTCTTGGGTAAAGCTTTAGATTCCTCACCATCATCTTCTCCATCAAAACCTGCATCTGTTTTACTTTTCCTCGCAAATTTCAAAAGTCTTTTTAATCCCTTGGGTGAATCTTCCTTTTGATAGATAATAGACTGAGTCAACTCAGTCAACTCAGTAACATCACCTTCTTTACTATTCTCTTCAAACAACATTTGTGATAATGAATGTCTAATACGCGGACTTGGTTTCTTCACTTGTACATCATTTATCGGGGACTCAATTTGCAATATTTCATCTTCTATTATTTCTACCCAAGCCTTAGGAGAGATAAGTATTTCCTCCTCAGCCTCAATTATCTCGGAATTATCATTTGAAATTTCTTTATCATTCTTTACCTCAATTTCTGTATTAGTTTGAGTATGAATTTGATCAATCTCTGGCTGTTCAATAACAGTATCAGAGGAGTTAAGAACAGTCTCATTCTCATTAACTAGGGTTAAGTCAATAGACTTGGTTAAAGATTCGTTAACTTGAGGTGGAATTTTCGTCTTTTTAGGTGGAGTAATACCAGATCCTTTACGAAGAAATGGCTTTGAATCCATGTTTTTTTGTGCCACTTTACTCGAGATAATTGGCTTTTCTGAAGAAGTATGAACTTTATTAGTTCTTGTTGTGTTCATAGTTTTTACTAATTTTGGATCCTTTTTTTCAGTTAAACCTTTAACATTACTAGGAGATGCTTTTAAAGGCTTTGATCGAAGTTGAGGAGTCTCCACTTTTGGCTTTACCCGAGAAACTATAGGTGCTGACTGTACTGGTAATGTCGGACCAGTTGACTTTGACGTTGACTTTGACGTTGACCCAGGAGTTGTAACGGACACTCGAGGAGAAGGTGTTGATGGCCAAGACTTACGTGTAGCAGAAGGTAAAGTTGTTGGCTTTTTTGGTAAAGATGTTGTTGTTTTTACATTACTAGGTTTAGTAATTTCTTTGATAGATGAATTCTTTTCCTTCTTCAAACTTCCAGATTGAATTGTTTTTCTCGAGTTTACTAATTGAGACGGTTTCTGAGGTTTTTTCACTTTTTTATCATCGAGAATTTGTTTTTCTTTCTCTGTTCGTAAAACACCTCTCTCTTCAACATTTTTACTGTTTTCAATTTTTTTACGAGGTTTAGTTTCCATCATTTTTTTAAGTAACTCATTTAATTCCACTTCCTTTTGTTTATTCCAATCTAATGAACTCAACTTTTCAGTTTCATTAACTGTACTACTTTCACTTTCTTTAGCTACATTTACCTCACTACTATTAACCTCAGAAAACAGTAATTTTTCATCTTCAGGTAAATCAATATCAACTTCTTTACCTTCCTTATCAGAACTTTCACCCATACCAGAACTCCATTTTCGTAAAACAGACTTATTTGCACAAATAGAAGCATTTAACAAAGATCTCGCCTTTTGAATATCAACAATTTGTTCCTTTTGTTTACTTTCAAAAAGACTAATAGCATCTTGTACACTAATCCTATTCACATTACTATCAGATTTCCTCAATGCCTCCTCAGATCCTTCCATATCTGACATAGAAACTGTTTTATCTTTATCCCTTGATGGAAAATAATTAAGACTTTTAATAGTCAACGGAGTTGACTTTCGTGACCCGGTACGTCCAATTTGAACCCTACGCATTGGTGAAGATGATCTTCTAGGTGAAGCTGATCGTACAAGTGTTCGACTTCTTTCAAATATTTCTTCACTTTCTGATGAACTTTGTCTTTCAAGTTCCGCAACTTTTGCTGGTGAAACACCATATATAACACGTGTCCCTGTTTTTGATGGTATTAAAACTTTTTTTTCAGGGCTTGAATACTCATCAGTTATATCCTCTTCATTAATTTCCATAATTTTAAGTAAAGTCTTTCTGTAATAACCGAATACAAAAGGAGTTAAAACTTGTTACACTTTTTAACAATTTTTTTTAAAGAACTTAAATACCTCAAGATTGTAGATTCAAGAAAATGAGAAATTTTTTCTAGATTGATAATTTCATTAATAGAGCATGTGGCATTAGCAGCTTTATTGAGAGTAGAAGCTAATTCCTCTTTTAAAGCAGTGAGTCTTACATCTATAGCTTTTAACAGTTCATTCCTGGTAATAATTATTGTAAGAAAATTACTGTAAATGCTATGTAATAAGAATTATTAGAGTGAAAGCTAAAACATACTTGGAACTATCAGAGGAAACAGTATCATTATCTTGATCCTGTCAAAAATGATTACATATTTGAATTAAAAATTAATTAATAAACGAAATGAAAGAAAATAAGAATAGCTTTACCTTTGTGTTTAGCGAAAGGTGAAATTTCCGAGCTTCTTGTAACTGTGAAATCTCATTTACTACAGTATTAGTAGTATCTGATGTCTCTGATGAACCAATAATGTGTAGAAATCTGGAGAAAAAAAAAATATTAAATGAAGAAAATTAATGAATTAATTATTACTTGTGCATAATACCTCAATAATGTAGATTTATTGAACCAATTAGCACTATTAAGATTCTGAGGGGGCACAAGTTTGATATTTGAATTACATTTATCAGACATTAGAGTTTTAACTTTGTCTGAATGTCGCAATAATTGCACTAGAGGTCCAGATGTTATTGTTTCTTTCATATCACCATTGCATATACATGCCTCGTACCTATATACAAAAGTTAAGATCTAAATGAAACTTATAAATCTACAAAAAAGAAATTAAAATTTTAATGGATAAAAATAATAAAACTAACCTGTTTTGGCTTGGAAAAATTTGAAACTCTATGTAGTCAAGTAATACATTAGCATCTACTCCTTTAGCCATTTTGATTTAACTTAGGTTATAGACACAATTACCTAATGTTAAACAAAAAAAAGTGAAATTAATCCAATACTACACTTTAATCAAGCTAGTTGACTGGGCTGGTTCCACTAGCTGAAAGCCCAATTTAGAACACCTACGCATGTGAATACATGGATAGATTTAGCTACTTCGCATAACTCAGGGACCATTTGTGCAATTGTATATGACACACGGATACACAGGGACAAGTATTGCAATCAAGTTAATTAAAAACGCTATTATATTAACTGTGGCTACAATTATAAATCCAAAATTACGAAGAATGGAAAAGAAAAATGAATCAAATGTTAGGAAAATAGTTATTTAATCCGATAAAACTTATCTCATAGTAAATAACGAAATTACTAACTAATACACATACATCTATCGGTGGGAAAGTAATCAAAGTATCAATCAACTATTAGATCTAGACCGAGCAAAACCACAAGTTTCTTCGAGTGTAGCAAAAATGCAAAGTCACCGACGGGCAATTAAAAAAAGATGCAGTATAAAAGCAACATAGTTAAGTTTAAAATATAATACACATTAATGCATGTACATCAGGACATGTATGCATATGTATTAAAGCATTGTATAATTTTGTCAAGAGAGATTAGAAGAGTTACTGAAGTAGAAGCTAGAATAATTGAGAGATCTTGAATTGGTCCAGAAATGATATTAAAAGAGTTGGACCAGAGTGAAGTGAAGTAAAGTAGAGAGAGCTTTTTTATTCCAGAGTGAGAACTGATGAGAAGATAAAAATGAAAAGCATAGGAGTCTCTGTGTGAGAGAGAGGAATGGTCGGTTTAATTAATTACGTGTGCAAAGACTTACAGTAAAAGACACTGGTGTCAATTTGATTGACGTCTTTAATTATTTGGACCCAACACTTATTATTAGCCGCGTGATCTCACTTTTTTAAATTCTTTTACTTTTGTTGTTTTTCTTTTAAGTTACTCAAATCATAGTATGTAATAAACTTTATTATTCTGGTTAAACAAAATATCACTAGTATTAAACACAATGGAGATTACTTTTTCTTTGCTGTAATCTCTTAGTACTTAATAGGAGTAGTATTATTTAATATTGAAAGAAAGTAGGAATATCACGGAAATTGTCAAAGTAGAAATATCATGGAGGTGAAGTACGGTTTATTTGTATGATTTAAAAAATATATAGGAATATCTACCTAAGATTGAAGAAATTTCCATAAAAAAACATGGGGTTATTGTTGAAAACATCCTCCTTAAACTCTCTAATTGTTTTTTTATGCCTTCAATAATCTTATTTATAAAAAAATGCCTAATGAAATAATTATTTATAGAAAACATCCCCTTTATATTTTCTATACCTTTATTAATTTCATCACATGCGCGCGTCCGTGAAATTTTTTTAAAATCGTCATAACTAATTCAAAAAAAATCAGAAAATTAAAAAAAAAAAAAATTTGAATAAATCTAATTAATATTTACGTCTATGAATTTTTTTGATTTTTTTTAATTTTTTCGAATTTTTTTAATTTTTTTTTCGCAGACACGGAATTCCATGTTTTAAACCGTGAAATAAACATGGAATTCCATGTTTTAAACATGAAATTCCATGTTTCAAACACGAAATTCCATGTTTTGTCTGCGAAAAAAAAATTATAAAAATCAAAAAAAATAAAAAAAAATCAAAAAATTCAGAAAATTCCGAAAAAAATCATAGACGTAAATATTAATTTGATTTATCCAAATATAATTTTTTTTGATTTTTTTGATTTTTTTTGAATTAGTTACGACGATTTTAAAAAAAATTCACGGACGCGCACGCGTGTTTATTAGTTTTTTTCTTATTTTTTAATTGTTAATTATAAGGGGGCTGTTTTCAATAAATATTTTTTTCTAGGCACCTTTTCTAAATAAGTTTTTTAATAGGCATCAATCAACAATTGGCTCAAAAAACATAGCAACTATTACTTTCATAATTTTGTTTTTCTGGGGACAGAAACTATCATGATTAACAGATTAGACACTTAATATAATATTAGTCAAACTATTTGACCGAGTTGCAACGAATTTGATTCTAACATTTTGAACAAATAAATTGTCGATAAACTAATCATTAGATTAGAACATTTTTTTTCAGTGTTATACTATTTCTTTTTTTCTTTACCCTTATATAAATCACTTTCTATTCTATAGGCTTGTGACATAAAAAAGAAAACAAAATAATTAGAAAAGTGATGATGTAATTGATATTTAAAATTTTCACATAAAGAAAATTAAAAAAAAAGGTAAAATATATATTTTTTTAAAATAGAAAAACTCAAATGTTATAAAAAAAGTTTAATCAAAAATTTTTAAAATTAAAACCAAACTATAACACAATACAATGATGCGGATTCTATCCTTACGCCAATAAGGACTGAACTAGTCATATAAGATAAGTCGTTACCATAAAAAAGAACTACGGGAAAGTAAAGAACAAAACAAGACAAACTCGATTAAACACCAACTTCCTAAAAAGAACCGGTAACGTAGATGCCATCAAAGTCGTAGGCTAAGACTGTCATATGTCGAAGAAACACGATCCTTAAAAAGACAAACTTAAGGCTCAGGCTGAAGGGGAGAAAGTCAACTACCATTTCAATGATCGTCGTAGTTATCAACACAAGACCAACTTTACTACCCATAGTAAAGGCCAAATCGGTTGTTGTTGTTTAAAAAATCTTCGTAGCCCTCGAACCATAAGAAGTATCAATAATCCAAGTGATGAGAATGAAAATCGAGATGGGAAGGGTTGATCGAATAGCCAAACACCAAGCAACCATCATCAGCTTCCACCAAGGACAACCTGAACAACAGACATAACGCTCTTCCAACAAATACACACAATCGCAAGCCAGACTTATCAAGCAAGGAAAATTCGAACACCAGGCACACTAACTGAATGTCAGCCACCCGAAACTCCTTATGCTGAAATCAATTGATAAACTCCTTACCGGACCATTCTGGTCCAACGGTCCTCTTCCTTATCGGACCGGTCCGGTACGGTCCTATGTAATATAGCGTGAGTTACGGACCGGTAAAACCAATTGGTTTAAAGAGGGTGGTTGGTTATTACTTATTAGATGAGATGTGACAAGTTTTAAAGAGAATAAAAGCTTTGCTGAAAATAGCCTCTTTGTTTCTTACAAAAGTAAAAGGAGAAAAGATGTTTACTAAATGTGAAGTGACAAGAATCAACTTCAATTAATGGGGCATTTGGACTATGTGATTTCACTACCTAATCAGAAAAATGAAAAACAACCCCTATTTAATTTCCCAAATCAAAATATTTGCCCCAAATTTATTTTTCAAAAACTTAAAGTACAAAAACTTGGCAATTAAATGTTACTTTACAAATATTACAAACTTACAATTATATATATTAATGCAATGTCATCAAAAAAACCACCCAATAGTACTTTGGACCAAATAAAGCATCTCATAAAAGTTTAGGGACCTTTTTGCAAATTTTCAAATTTTAAATGATCATTTTAGAAACTTAGTTAAGTTTTTTTAAACTCTTTTTGATCAAAATAATTCATTTTGAAAAGCTTGGGGTAATTTTGTCAAGAAAATATATTTTCTAATAATTGTTTTCATCATTTTCGTATTAAGAAGGGATTGTTTTGCAATTTTTAAAAAGTTTCTTAATCCACATTTTAAAATCTGTCAGTTCTAAACTACTTGAGCTTAAGGAATTAAATTCGTAAATTATGAAAACATAGGGTTCTCAATTCGCAATTTTGCAAAACTTAGGGACTCAATTCGCATATTCAAATGAATAGGAACTCCAAATTCGCAATTTCGCAAAAAAAGGGACTTTAAATACAAATATTCAAAAAACAAAGGGACTGGTTTTCGAAAATTTCTAACAACTAACATCTTCTGAAATCACATAAACTAGGAACAACTTGAATAACATCAACATCACACAAATCATATAAACCAGGGATCAATTTCCCAAACATTGAGGAACTACAAGTATGAATTTCAACAAAACCACATGGAACAACTTGAAGAACATCAACAACACACAAATCAGATAAACCATGGACCATAAAAAAGAATTCTGAATTGTTAAGGGATCAAAGCCATCAACTTACTAACATAATAATTCATTAAACCCTCGACAAGAACTCATATCTTCGTCAACAAAACACTAAAACCACATGCAAACATCAAAGCCAAAATTAGTATTAGAAATCTTAAGAATTAAACAAAGAAATAGAATTCAGAAGCTAAAATTAATAACTTACTTGATTAATTGCGAATTGAGTCTCTATGATATCCAGAAAAATCAATTCCAGAAACATAATTCCCTCACAAAAACAGAAAAATAAAAGTCATCACAAACAACTACCACCACCATCAAATCGTATTAGACAAACAACCACCACCACTATAGCCGTGTATTAGACAAACAACCACCACCGCTATAGCCAACAAACCTTCTTCAATGAATTCCAGAAGATGAGATAAAAGATTAGAACGAATTTCAGATGGGTAATGAATGGAGACTGTAGGTTTGGTGAAATGAATTAAGACGAGAGAGAGGGGAGAGTAATTAGGGTCGGTGGGTTAGTGAAGTGAAATGAAGTAAGACGAGAGAGAGGGGAGAGGGTAATGGGGGCGGTGGGTTAGTTGTGTGGCATTAAATGAGTGAATATATATATATATATATATATATATATATATATATATATATATATATATATATATATATATATATATATATATATATATATATATATGTATATTAGGGTTTCGGTCTGGTCCAGTCCAGACCTTGTCCTATTTTTTTAAGGAACCGGACCAATAAGACAAAGGGTGGTCCGGTCCTGTTTGTCTCTATACCGTATCGGCGGTTTGGTTCTGGTTCTTGGCACCGGCTGGTCCGGTCCATAAGACCGGTCCGATAGCCAGGCTCAGATGAGACAAAGATTCATGATAATATTAAATGGTAGACAAGAATAATGTTAAAACCGATTGTATAGTCATATTACCTTTCATTATTTTGGTAAAGGAGTTAAAGTATTTTAAATGGACCACTCAAGACTTGAGAGATATGTTAGGTTGATGGAGTGAAAGTTGTTTTCAATGCATGGGTTAAAGTAAGCTCCACCAGTGAAGTGGTATACTTAGTCCCAAAGCTTGCCTTACAAGTTCACTTACATAAAAATAAAATATAAAATAAATTAACAAAAAAAGCATCTCGTATTCTCGTTACATTATTGTGGTGTGTTCCTTGGTGTTTTTTTTTTTTTTTTTGGTCGGGTGTTCCTTGGTGTTTGGGTTTGAGCACTTTATCAATGATTTTATGTAGAAAAGTCTAAATAAAAAGTGAGGTCTGAGGATGTAGTCTTGAAATTTTTTAATTTTAATTTCTAATACGTGAATGTTAACAATCTAAAATATAGATTTGGGATGCTAAAATTTAAGTTTGTGTGAGGGGGTGTAAAGTTTAGATGAAAGGGTACTAATACCTATTTTTACTAACAAAAAAATTACCTAGAAAAAAAATTGACCGCACTGCAACCTTTGGGGTTAGGGGCTGCAGTCCTTAGATACAACGGCGGGTTTGAGGAATCCTTTTGAATGTCATGGTTTTGACCAACCTGGACGCTTTTTGTCTACCTATGGCCTGGAGGTTAGAAAAAGGTTGTTTCACGGTTATTTATAATTTTGTCACTTTTAAAAACGGTAACAACATATGTAATATTTGCGGATGTTTGTTGTTCAATTCTCTATGTTTACTAGGATATCGGTTAGAGAGTTTTGGGACAGGTAGTGGTGATGGCTAGATTGACATATTATAAAGAAAATAGAAAAACTTGAATAAAAGGTCAACGACAACCACCTTTTATGTTCACTTCCACACCAAGAAGACAACAAGCTGGTTCTGCCAGTACCACAACAAACTAACAGCCTGCAACGAAAACTGAAAAACCAAAACATACCGCATTTTTTCTGAAATCCCACGAAGACACGAGTCAAGAAAATCAAACAAGAAAAGTACAAAAATAGTAGTTATGAATTAACAGCAAACACGTAAAACTCTTGATTCTGATTTTCGCTAAACCAAAAAACCTCGACCCTGGCCCTAGTTGAAATATAATAGCGTTTAGACCAAACTTGTGATTATTTCTATAGGAGGTAACATATTACTTTCGATATAATTATTTCCTTTAAGCCCAAAAAAATATCGATATGAACAATTATTAACATGCAATTCTTTAACAAAAAAAAGCTAATGATCTCATTGGAGTCTAAAAGCGTGTCTCTTTACACTTAATAAAATCTTAATTTGATTCATTAAATTAAGATACTAGATCAATAAGAATATTTGTTTTTACTAACCAATTCAAATCTAAATAACTATTAATTGATATGTTTCATTAAAATTTAAAACTAATAAAACTTATTCTATTAAGAGGTAAGATCTAAACTAATCCGACTTAATTTTAAATCTTAATGAAACATAACACACTAAAGTTTATTCAGATCTGAATTGATCAATAAAAACAACCAATCTTATTGATCTTATGTCTCTTAACAAAAAAAAATCAAACACCTAAATGACTCTCCAAAGTGGCTCTCATAAATAAACATAAGACCAACCCCCTGGCATGAACAAGATAATCTTACAGTGGTGTATAAATCAATTAAGTTTGTTCACAATTAAACTATTTTATCAACTACATTATAAAATCAAACCACCAATTCAAAGAACAAAATTAAAATAAAAAAACCAAACAAACTTGAAATCCACCACCAACCAATTCACATAACAACAATCTCAATCTCTCTAAGTTAATCATTCATACCAATTTCAACACAATTCATCTTAAAAAAAAAAAAAAAAAAATCCCACTTCAAATAACCAAATAATACACAACACAACAAATCCCAAATATTACACTTCATCAAATTCAAAAACACACAACCTTAGTTAGACCAAACATGCACTAAACCATGACTATTCCCAGTATAAATCTCATTCCTCTCTTCATCATAAAACAAAGCTGTTATATCTTCCAACGCCTCCGCTACAGTACTCCTCATTCTATTACTTTGTACCTTCTTCTTATAATTTCCATTTCCATTTCCATTTCTACCCCTCCCATTCATTTCCTCTTCAACACAACTATTCGTCGCCTTAATTTTCGCTAAACATTTCCCCGTCAATATATTACTTATATTTATCGATCCTGCTCCACATCCTATATATATTAATCATTATATTAAATTTCAATTAATTAAATTAAAATATAATTTAAACGTACCATTTCCTTCAGATACAGGATCATCAGAATCAGCTTTACAATACGAAATGATAAGATCTTGATCACTTGTGATGTAAATATTATTAGTATTACAATCTGGGTGCCATAAAAGATGATCTTCAAATGATGTCACAAGTTCACCTCGGAAATTCCAAACAGCTACTGTACGATTTCTAAACGTTAAAAATAACTGATTCTCGTATAAAAATATAAAAGCTGATGGTGTCATAAATTCTGTTCTGCTCACTTCTGCTAATTCTGAATTACGTACCTAATATTCATTCTCACATTCCATTAATAACACACATATAATAATAAATAAAATAAAATAAAACTTACATCGAGTATTTGAAGATTTTCGTTTTCTTGTTTCACTAGAAGCTTTTCGTTAAACTGTTCGATAAAATCGACTTTTTTGTTACGGTGAAGAAGATGATTAAATGATTTTAAAACTGTTCCATCTTCTATTGAGAGAATCTTCAATGGAACATGTCCACTTGCTTTTGTAAATATTAATAACATAATACCTGGACTGTTTATTTAATTTTTTTTTTTTTCAAAAAAAAAAAAAATCAGTACTTGTGAACAAAAAGGAAAAAAAGGAAAAAAAGTACCTGATTTTAATCTCTTGAACGTTTCTATCGGATATAGAGTATAACATTGTGTAGTTTTTGAGATCGAATACTTTGTATATGCTGTTTAAATGTGAATAAAACGAAATATATTAGTTTTATAATAAATTATATGTGTTTAAACATGTTTAAACATACCTATCTTGAGCAGAATAAGTAAGAACTTTTCCATTAACATCATCAAATTCGACAAAACCAGGCCATTTTAATGATTCTGATTCGAAAAGAGCAAAACCTGCGTCGGGTTTACCACGTTTTATGTACCTGAAAAGGACAAAATGGGGATTATGGAATAAGAATAAATATAAAGAAATTGGAAAAAAATGTAATATTTAACATACTCAGTACGAGTGGTTCTGCATCTTAATGAACTGAAATTGTCTGAAGCGTAAACTGAGACAGTTATGAGTGAATCGTTGTTTTTATTGTAGAATAAGCTTCGTATAACTTCATCAGGACTAACATTAAGAAAGCATATTCTTTGATTTGTTTCTGTATTGTTGTGTATTAATGGTTATTAGTGATTTGGTAAGAAAAATAAGAAGAAGAAGATGATTAATGAATAAATTACCTCGACTAAAAGCTGCACAAACACCAGATTGTGCTAGAGCAAAGACTATATCACGTGCAGCCACTATTTCAATGATTTTTGATCTTTTTTTGAGAAAGGGAAGTACTAGAGATGAATGTCCCTTTGGATCATGTGTATCATATTCCTCCTGAATTGAAAATTAATTAAACTAATTGAAGAAATACTGATTAGATCTAATGATAGAGATATTGAGCTTGAATTAACCCTAATTAAAGAAAACGCTAACCCTAGATAGTTTGAAATTCAAATGAATAACGAGAAATGATTTGAAAAACATAAGAATCGTGATGATTAAGAATAAGGAACCTGTAATCGTATGTTTCTGAAGCGCTCTTGTGCATCACTCATGCTAAAAGCACGGTCACGTTTGGAACAAATCTCTCTCCTTTGAAGCTTTTTCACGCTATTCACGAATCCATCCATGGCACCACGTGGACGTTTCTTCGCCACCACTCGCCTCCCACAACACGGCCGTGGACTCGCGGTGATTCTCCTCCCGTCCATTTCAAACCCCAATATACCTCCACCCCCACTTACTAAACAGCAAAATTCAAACCCTAGAAGTTATATACAGAGAATTATATTAGCATTTATTTACGAAGAACAAATCCGAAAAATAAACTGAACATTTCGGGATCTGAAAATCTGAAAAGAGAGAATTGAGCTGAGATTTTGATTTTGATTTTCCTAAACCTGTAAACCCTAAATCTCGAGACCCATATAGAAGAATTAGGGCCTTTACGTCTAGGGTAAAGATGAAGATTCAACACTCTTGTACTGTTACTATTTGATTATAATTGGGGGATTTCAGCTGAAGATGGTGTATCGATATCTCCTCTGTGGATAGAGGAAATGAGTATCCAGATTTTATAAGAGTGACGTCGTTTTTGAATTATTGGTTTGAATTTTTATCGAATACCCCTCCCCTCTTCTTTTTCATTTGGAGGATTAGGAATATTCCAAAAATATAATGGGCTTGCCAAAGAGTAATAAGAGCCCAAGAAAAGTAAACTGATCCAAAGCCCAAAAGTGGAAAGAAGACCTTTTAGGTCATGGGTGGATCCAAAATTTGAAATAGGACTTTGAGACTAGATTGGTTTGTTTTTGTTTTTTTGTTTTAGATATTTTTTAATTTGAAAAGACTAAAAATCTAATATTTAGTCTTGGAAACTAATAATTAGATTAGGTAGGTCAATAATTTAGGTAGGAGAAGGATGAGGAAGTCCATTTTCACTAAAATCTTTAACTTAATTTTTGTTTGACAAACTTTTTGTTTCATCTCGTGGTTGGGGGTTTTAATCCGTCTTGACTAATATCTAAAAAAAATAGAGACATGATAGTTATCTATGATATGTTGACACAGAATATCACATTGTCACACAATTTATGGACATGGTTCATATACTCATGATTCACATAATATCTAAGAGATCTTCATGCGTCATATAATGTTATGCACATGGGCGGATCCATGTAAGGCCCAGGGGGCCCCTTCGAACCCGTAAAATTTATGATACGTTACTGTAATTTTATCTCGGAAAACAATTATCCTCCTCTGAACATTTATATAAAAAGTGAATGCACTAAAGAATATATAAGTGATTGTGTCATAGTAGTTTAGTATTTTTACATATTAGAATACAATATAGAGGTTGGTAGTTCGAATCATAGCATTTACTTTATTTTTTCCCCAAGTATACATATATTAGAAAATTATTTCCAAAATAAATTTTGAATTTGATGATAGTATTACTTAGTAATTTATTATTTACATCAATCTAATAAATTTATAATGTTTAATTTTTATAAATGATTTATTTCACATATTTATAAATTGGAATATTAAATAACATATGGTATATTAATATAATACCAATGATACTATATAAATTTAGTGTATATAATGGTGTTGGTTTACATATTTTTTGGGTAGTAGGAACGGGTAAACTCATCATTTTGAGAGACGATAAGCGTAATGGTGTTAGATTATCATATTTGCATTTTAACCTTTCTTGTTATGTGTTTATGTATCTTATTTTTACTTTAAAGAATTTCAGAAAAAGGGTCGATCCCCGAACTTCTTTATATTTCCACCCCCCCCCCTCAATTTAGCTTCTGGATCCGCTTAATCAACTGAACCCTACCATGTTTATAGTTTTTCATGAACTACATTAATAATCACAACATGTCAATAAATTATGCGGATTATTTTCTAGCGATGTATATTCACTTGATATTGGTGATTTATGAACCACAAAAATATCTTGCTCTTCCGTGAACCATATGCAAACCTTTATAATTTACCCAAACTTTATTTATGCAATCCATGTGGCAATGGGAAAGCCATATAAACATTCTCTTGTGTGGCATTCAACCGGCCCCGCAACATAGGAACAACTCATGTTGATGTGCCAAAGTTACGCATTGCCGATAAAGTACCAAAACTATGTCTTGATACTTAAAGGACTAAAGATTAACTTAAACTAAATTAAAGGACTAGAAAGTAATTTTTAAGGTACAATGAAGTGAGATATAGCTTAAGATTACGTAATCACCACTAGTATGATATGGTATATTTCTTGATTTAAGGGTATAAATTGAGAATTTCACTTTATAGCTGAGATTCTAAAGTCTCCCTAAGTTTCTCTCAGATAATTTAGGGGCTTCTATATAAATTATAATCCTAGGAACCTTTCCCAAGTGATCCTATAAAATTATCCAACACCTAATGTTCTATCACTGTGTGATTATTTACCTAGTTTAGATCTTCCAATTCTCAAACTCAAGTAGACAAATTTAATTCTAATTCCAAAAACTATAACCCCCTCACGAGCATACTTTAATACCTAACACAATTCAATTAATTGGCCAAATCATATAAATAAACATTAAACACGAGAATTATAATCAACACGATATCTATAATCTAATTAAAATAACATGTAATCCCAAATTTCACAATAATAAATCACAAATCATAACTAGGGTCCATACATGTGCAATCTCAAGCTAAAATACGTTTAGTTCATGTTGGGAGAAAGAAAAATAAAGTAAAAGATGTTCATAATAAAAGGAAATAGAGAAATTAAGGTTTACACAATTTAATTAGGAAAGATTTTATGAAATATGTGTGGAGCCCTTGATTCTCCTTGATCCCAACGATCTGCAGCTCGACTATCTGATAAGTGGTATATCTTGAGGTTAAAACTTGGTCTATATAGTCCTATAAAACGTTTTCCATCGGTTGGTCCAATTTAAGTGACAAAAGTGGTCTAATGGACTCTTTATATATTATGGACAACTTGGGTCTTCATAGATAACACCCATAACTTCTTCAGTCAACTCTGATATGTGAACTGTTTCTTCTCACTCAGTATAGACTCAGATTGATATCTTGTGTGTTATTATCATGATCGGAATCCTCTCTAATTTTTCTTTTTGTGATTTTTCAAAGTTGATGGAGACGTTTTACCGACAAGATTTGTTTTTTTGTCGAGCTTCTCATGAAACTTTTGACTTCTTTTGCGTCTTAACTTGGATTTTTACTTTACTCTTACTCCTAGCTTCATCTCGGGGTCTCATATCATACATGTTCCTAGGAGTTGCGCACTTAGTACACAAATAATCTCAAATTGCTTCCAAAACACATTTATATATGAAATTAGCTAACAACTCAAAACATGTCAAATAAAGGGACCGACTTTACATAAAATAACACAAAAGCACCTAAATTATGTCTTGTATATCTCGAAATCTATCACAAAAGAAGAGACATTAGGTACAGTTTGGCAACTTACCTCGATATCTAGCATTGTAATCCCAGTGAATCCTCAAAGAAGTGTATTCAACTCTATAAATTTCTTCAATCCCATATGTGCAATTACTTTCTCTAAAGATTCTACTCTAAGGGTGCGACTGGTAAGCGATAATGGATTTTGTCAAGAATGATATATATTAAGTAATGGAAATAATGTAGGAATAAAATTACATTGGTAATTATTATACCATGCTTGGAAGGTCATAGGAATAAAAGTGAGGAAAAATTAATTGATTTTGATCCATACTTTACAAATTATGTACTGCATTAGGATCTGAAATAACCTATACTCGCCCGTCCATTTTTTTTGTTCAACTGTCTAAAAGAAGGTGTTCAATATTATTTGCCCCTTTTTCAATACCAAAACCTCTTTCTCCTACTTTTTCCAGTAACACCCTTGATTAAGTAATAGAAAGAGTATTGCAATAAATAACCTCATGTATATTAATTAATGGTAAGTCCTTAAAAAAGAAAAGTATTAAATGATCTTTTTAATCTTTATGCACCAAAAAGGTGGACAAATAAAAATGGATATAGGGAGTATAATATTACAAAATACCCTTATAAATAACACCATATAATCACAATATATAGAAAAAAAAAATTAAAAAAAAAAGGATTACAATGTTAAAGTTGTTCACACTAGTAATCAAATGATTCCTAAATTTATATATAAAAACTGATTTAATTAAATCTCATATAAAATTTATTTTTTTACAAAGTAAGATTGTGAGAATAAATAGCATAAAGTGTAGATTGTTATCTATTGAAAAATAAATTATGAGAAATAAACCGCAAGTGTAAAATTTGTTATATATGTGTGTGCGTGTGTGTGTGTGTGCGCGCGTGTGGGGGTGAGAGAAAGTAAAGGGGTGAACGTATTTGTAAAATTTGATTTATTGTGATTTTTTTTAATAAAACCTATTCTTATAAAAAAAATTACAAAAAATTAATTACTAAAAAATATGTGTGGGTGTATGAGTGTGTTTATGTTTGTGTGTATATGTGTGTCTGTATGTACACGTATGTATATGTGAAATATGATTGCGTGTATGTGTGTGTAAAAGTCTGTGAAATTGTATGTATGCATGTTTAAAAAAACATATGTATGTGAAATAGTGTGTGTATGGAAATAAATGTTGATTATGTGTGGGAGTAGGATAGGATGGGGTATAGTATGTGTGTGTGTTTGTGTTTTTTGAGAATATGTTGTGGTGGTGGGGGTGGTGGTGGTATACTTATGTGCATGGGTGTTGTTGGAGTGGTAAGTATGCGTGTGGATGGGGTGGGGTGTGTGTGTATATGAGTGGGTGGTAAGGGAAATTATGGTGTCTAGTCGTGTATGGTGATGGTGAGATGGTGTGTATTGTTGGGGTTTTGTGTATTGGGGTTGGTTGTGTGTATCGTGGAAATGGTAGGTGCTTATGTAATGGAAAATAGTAGTGGTGGTAATTATGTGTGATTGTGAAAGTGTATTTATATATGTGTGTGTGAAAATATATGAGTATATATATTTATGTTTAATAGTATTATATAAGAAAAAGGTTCATAAGATCGATAGTTGGTCTAGTGGTTAGACTACTCTGCAGATGCCATGAGGTCCTGTATCGAATCTTTATTTGTTTAAATAAAACAATAACTATGATTAAAGAAATATAAGCTAAGAAATAAAAATAAAAATAGTAAATACACATGACATTATATTTTTCTAATTTTACAAAATGAAAAATATTATATATTAAATCAATATAATTTCGTTTGACCAAAACCTGGTTCAAGCCCGTGAAAAACTCACAAAAAATCCGTCTGTAAAAACTAAAAACCCACTAGATCGGGTTTTTAAAACAGAGACCCACTGTTAGATGGATTTAGACCGAACTTTACCAAAACCTGCTAGGCCCATGCATATCCCTAATATAAAGTGAGTTAATTAAAAAAAAAATTAGCTCAAAAAATCAATTTAAAAATACGTTAAATCTAGAATAATATCTAAATTAGTAAATCACCTAATTAAATTTATTAAAATTGAGGTACAAAAATTAAAAGTTCTCAATTTCTTTTGGAGATCTTTCTTTTCTTTTTAAGAAGGGCTCACGAAGGAAGGTCAACTATTTTTGGTCTTGTAAAAAAATCTTGTCTCTGATTTAGAATAGAGATGTGATAAACTCTATCTCAGTGTTGATCGGACAATTATGATCACATATATAATAAAAAAATTAGTTATTGCGGAATAAATCGCAAAATTTATACTCAAATTTAAAAAAATTATAAATAAAAAGTTGTTATCTTCATTTATTTAGTTTTTTTCAATAAACGCTTATTATTAATTATTTTTTGGTTTTTTTTAACATATCGGAGAGCCACTTTGGATTCGGAGTCCTTGACTCTGTTTGAACACGTACCGCTTACGAGAATAAAGACTTTGTTAAAACTTTTGATGAGATAAATTACATTGACAAAAATTAAAAAACAATTAAAATTATAAAAAAGTAAAACATTTTTTTAAAATAAAATAAAAAATAATTTTAAAGAAAAAGAAAAAATACTAGTGTAATTAAATTAAATTTCTTTTACTAATTGTTAAATTTGGATTATATTTTTCGGCAAAGAATGCTGTAGCACACACATAAGATTAAAAGTGTCTGGAAGATTCTTCTAATTAATAAAGAAAAAAAAGTTTTAAAATTTGTTATAACTATATCTTTTTTTTTTTTTTCCTGATGTTATTACAAGACAATTACTCAAATTAGATAAGTTACAAATCTTCTCAATTAATAATCTAGTACAACAACCTTCTTAAACTTTTCTTCTACTTTCGGGATTCGAACCTTCGATCGCCAACAACCTTCTTTTTTTTAACTTTCTTCCATCTTCGGGGTTCGAACTTTGTACCTCTTAGTTGAGAGACAGGGCTCTGGCCAGATGAGCTAGCTCACCTGTATCTTTTATTATTATTTTTTAATTTTTTTTTGATGTATGGGTGTCCGGGCCAGTTTACGCGTACCACGACTATTCCCATAGGAAATATACACGCCTCCTCATGCATACTACCACTTAATCAGAACTAGGTTACCCATGTTCAGGGAGGGGACTCGCATCTTGCACCTCTTGCTTACCCCCTTTAAGGGTTCAAGAAATAACAAGGTTGAGGGGATTCGAACCTTGTACCTCCTAGATGAGAGACAAAGTCCTAGTTATTGAGCTAGTATCAATAGTTCATTTCTTTAATTAAAGAGCCAATTAGAGATAAATGCCTATTAAAAAACTTATTTAAAAAAATGTGCCTATAATAAGATTTTTTATAGAAACCAGCCCCATCCCAAAATACCCTTATAATTAACAATTAAAAAAAATTAGAAAAAAACAAAACAAAAGCTAATAAACACACGCGCGCGTCCGTGAATTTTTTTTTAAATCGTCATAACTAATTCTAAAAAAATCAAAAAAATAAAAAAATTATATGTTTGGATAAAGCAAATTAATATTTACGTCTATGATTTTTTTCAGAATTTTTTGAATTTTTTGATTTTTTTGATTTTTTTTTGAATTTTTTAATTCGCATAACATGGAATTCCATGTTTAAAACATGGATTTCCATGTTTAAAACATGGAATTCCATGTTTTAATATAAGGAATTTGTTTTCCGCAGACACGAAATTCACTGTTTAAAACATGGAATTCCATGTTCTGCGAATTAAAAAATTAAAAAAATCAAAAAAACCAAAAAATTTAGAAAATTCCGAAAAAAATTATAGACATAAATATTAATTTGATTTATCCAAATATGATTTTTTTCGATTTTTCTGATTTTTTTCGAATTAGTTATGGCGATTTTAAAAAAATTTCACGGACGCGCGCGTGTGATGAAATTAGTAGTAGGTGGTGGTGGTGGTGGTGGTTGTGGTGGTGGAGGTGGTGATGGTTGTGGTGGCTGTAGTGGTGGTGGTGGAGGTGGTGGTGGTTGTGATGGTGGAGGTGGTGGTGGTGGTGGTGGTGGTGGTGGAAATACCCTATTATTTGTTTAAAATTTAAAAATAAATATTGTATTAAAAATAAAATAATATATTTAATAATAAGGATAGTATAGGTATAAAAAATATAAAGGGGATGTTTTCTATAAATAATTGTTCTATTAGGCATTTATCTCTAAATAAGAAAATTAGAGGCTTAAAAAAATTAAAGACATCATTAAGGAGGCATTTATCTCTAATTACCCCTTTTTTAATTCGCATAACATGGAATTCCATGTTTAAAACATGGAATTCCATGTTTTAATAAAAGGAATTTGTTTTCCGAAGACACGAAATTCACTGTTTAAAACATGGAATTCCATGTTTTAAACATGGAATTCCATGTTCTGCGAATTAAAAAATTAAAAAAAAACCAAAAAAACCAAAAAAATTAGAAAATTCCGAAAAAAATTATAGACATAAATATTAATTTGATTTATCCAAATATGATTTTCTTCGATTTTTCTGATTTTTTTCGAATTAGTTATGGCGATTTTAAAAAAAAATCACGGGCGCGCGCGTGTGATGAAATTAGTAGTAGGTGGTGGTGGTGGTGG
Organism: Nemophila menziesii; assembly: GCA_029959085.1. Classification (NCBI taxonomy): domain Eukaryota; kingdom Viridiplantae; phylum Streptophyta; class Magnoliopsida; order Boraginales; family Hydrophyllaceae; genus Nemophila; species Nemophila menziesii. The sequence continues at coordinate 6,671,523 of JARWIR010000032.1, forward strand.
TGGTTGTTGTGGTGGAGGTGGTGATGGTTGTGGTGGCTGTAGTGGTGGTGGTGGTGGTGGTGGTGGAGGTGGTGGTGGTGGTTGTGATGGTGGAGGTGGTGGTGGTGGTGGTGGTGGTGGTGGAAATACCCTATTATTTGTTTAAGATTTAAAAATAAATATTGTATTAAAAATAAAATAATATATTTAATAATAAGGATAGTATAGGTATAAAAAATATAAAGGGGATGTTTTCTATAAATAATTGTTCTATTAGGCATTTATCTCTAAATAAGAAAATTAGAGGCTTAAAAAAATTAAAGTCATCATTAAAGAGACATTTATCTCTAATTACCCCTTAATTAAATATGATGAAATTTTCATTATTTTATAAACATATGTATTTTCTTATTACTTAAAAGTTATAAAGTGGAAGATACTATGTTTGGAAATAGTCTTTTTCTTATATTTAGGTAACTTAATTTAATTTGAGTACCTTATAAGTAGACACATCCATGTTTTTGATAAAGTATATGTTTCCTTATGTCATTAAAACTAGCACATAAATAAATATGATTTAATATGGAACTGCAAGTCTGCAACCATTTCTTTTGGAAGTTTTACCTAAATTGCAATAAGGAAGTGAAATCAGGGGTGGAAATCGGAAGGAACATATCGGAAAAATGATGTTTCGGAAAATTTTCAATTTTTTTTGGAATAGATTTTTTCTATTCCAATTCCGTTCCTATTTTTCGAAACTGGAAAAAAGAATTCCGAATTCGGAATTTCGGAATTTATCGGAAATTCGGAAATTTCGGCATGGAAATTTCGGAACTTTTGGTTCGGAAATTTCGGAATTTTTGGTTAGGAATTTCGCAACTTTTGTTTCGGAAATTGCAAAACTAAGGGTAGTAATTATCACAATAAAATAAAAATATAATAAATTAGATAATTTTAGAAAATTGTAAAACTGATGATATATATTACGTTAAAACTAATTCAATTTTTTGGAAGTCTAATGATAATACTTTAATTCGTATTCTTCAATTATTGATGGCATAGTGTGACTGATGGTGATGGAGAATGGTAATACTTTTTTTCCAACGCGAGTGTCAAGAGATGGGTTTTAGGTTTATCATGTTTCATTGGTTGTCTTTCGGTTTTTTTTAAACAAAAATAAACTATTTCACTATTCTTTAAGTTTAGTATTTCTATTATTTGTTTGTTCTGAAATTTTTCAGCATTTTCTACTGTATATTTTCTTCTTTTATTTTATTCTTAATATTTTTTTATTTTATTTTATTCTTAATATTTTTTTATTTATTTAATATATGGAACGTAAAATCAAAATAAAAATCGGAATAAAAATCGGATCAGAAAACCCGGAAATTTCGGAAATTTATATGTAGTTCCAATTCCGATCCAATTTTCTCGGAAAAATCGGAAATCGGAAATTCGGAATTTCGGAACCTTAGAAATCTGTTCCTAAATCGGAACTTTCGGATCGGAAAAGTCGGAAATCGAAATTTTCGGATCCGATTTCCACCCCTAAGTGAAATCATTGTATATTTGAACAAACAACACCGATTTCTTCTTCATTAAATGATGACAGTGTTAAGAATATAAGGACAATGTATATGCTATGTCATTAAAACAATATATGATGCTAATAAGTTCATGAATAATCTCAGAAAACAAGGAAGCCAGGGAGGACATTCATATGCAATATTGACAACTAGTGGAAGAAGAGATTGTGAGGATTTCAACTTCTTCCCACCGAATAATTAAAGAGCTTTTTTTTTTTTTTTGTCAACAATTAAAGAGCTAAAAGATATTAATAGAGAAGAGAGTTTTTTAATAAAAATGTCATAAATAAGGGCATATATATTTCTCTATAAATAGGTTTGTGTTGATATGAAGTTCACATCTCTTTAATACAACCATAAGTAGGCTCACCACTACTTCCATCTCTTTACCATTTCCATGGCTTTTCCTGCAAATACCAGTCTCAACCTTAACAGGTCTCTCTCTCACCTCTCTCTCCTCTTTCTCTCTCATATGGTCTTTTGTTTGATGTTTTGTTTCATGCAGAAACCTACAATACCCTTCAACGTCGAACCTAATTGAGTCCGCTAATGATGATCAATCTCAAAGAATGCTCAACAATGGAGGTCATATTTCTTTCTCCCTTTTTGGTGTTTATTGCTTAATGCTAAATCCAATATATAATGATCCCACATGATGATGATTATTAACAATGAAATTTATCTGATCTCTAAGTATTTAATCTTAAATGATACTTTAAAAAGGTGGTTTACTTGATTGATTCTCTCCGTGTATGTGTCTTGAACTTGCATAAACTATTTTATTATAAATACATAAATCAGATCTTTGTTTACTATGTTATAAAATCACCATCACAAAATGATGCTTTCAAAAGGTTGACAATTTGATTCTTTATTAATTAGAAGAATCTTCCAGCCACTTTTAATCTAATGTGTGTGCTACAGTATTGTCTGTGTGTGTCTAATTTTATTTTTCTCTTTGTTTATTATTTAATTTTTTTAAGTTAAACTAGTGAAGTGTTTCAATTATACAGGAACTGGAACTTGTTTAAACGGACAATATTACCACCACCATTCTCATCAATTCTCTTCATCTGGACCGATTTATCATGATGACCAAACATCCCAACAATATTCAAGTCAAAGGACCATTGACTATATGCCTACACCTTTTACATCTTTCACTGCTATGTTAACAGAAGGGGATGATGCTGACGATATCAATGCCCTCATCAGAAAACAGGTCATTTATTGTTTTTTTTTTCATTAAACCAATTTTTTATTTTTATTTTTAAATTAAAAATTGTAATATTATGTGCAGGGTGAGGAAATGAGGCGCGCACTAGCAGACATGACTTGGAAAAACTATAATGCATTTGTGCAAGCTTCAGAAGAAAGGGTAAACCAAAAAGTGAGAGAAAAGGAGATGCAAATGAAACAAGTGATGCTTCAGAATGCTGAGTTGAAGCAATTAGCAGAACATTTAAATCAAGAGGCTAGAAGAGCTGAAACTAAGGTTAGGTCTCTAGAAAGAGAACTGGTGATTACGAGGGCTCAACAAGAATACATGGAACAAGTTGCGGAGAGCGCTGATCCGAGACCAAGCCCAAACCCGGCCCATGGTGAGCAGCAGTTATTTAGGGTGATGTGCGTGGCATGTAACAAGCATGTATCGAATATGCTGACGTGGCCTTGTCGTCATGTAGCATTGTGTAAGATGTGTGATGCTGTTGAAAGAGTTTGCCCATATTGTCTTTCTACGAAGATGATGAGCATTGAGCTTGTCCTACCGATGGCTTAAGAAAGTGGTTTATTCCAATAAGCCCGGCCCAGTACAAGCTAACTTTTTTATTAGTCGAAAATATTGCATTAAATAAACAATTAGCCAATGCCTATTAGCTTTTGGTTATTAGTTTTCTTGTTTTTGTCCTAAACAAGTCAAACGATAAAAAAATTAAAATGGTGATTTTAGATATGTATTGACGAAAAAAGAAAAGATATGTATTTGGTGCACTCATGAAAGTAGGTCTAATTGCGGAGGTAGATACAAATTGTGTTTGTGAAAAGAAAAATATGCATGCTCCTTCTGATACACACCTCGGTAGTCCTTATGCTTGAGTTAAATAAGCTTACGTTCAGGTTTTGGTTTGTGATGTTCAATCGTGCCTTGATGCTCGATGAAGGGTGCAATATTGCATGGTTTTTGTTTTGGTATTTTTAGTCTTGACTCTTCCTCCTCAGCCTTTCCATTACAAAAGTGTGGAATATAACTAAACTTATACAAACCAAACCAATATAGATAAACACCGCTACATTATCACTGGCCAATTGTCCCTTTTCAATTAAAATTTTAATATTTGTAACAAATATTAAAAAATATTTCGACATCTAAAATCACTTTAAGTGATTTTTTTATTAATCACCTATCTAGTGTTTTTCCTAAAAGTGATTTTAAAGGTCTAGAGTATTATATGGAATCTAAAACCCCTTAAAGTGATTATTTAAAAAAACAATCTCAAACGGGCTCTAAAACAATTGTAGTAGTCACTGATACTATTTATATTTGCGGAGGATAGCGTTACTTATCCGCTACGATATGTACTCGCTTTTGTTTCCTCGCAAGTTCGTCGTTAGGGGCAATCATCCGCGACGAAATTTGAGTTATCGTTTTTGGACCGATGACACTGACGACACTAAACATCGTCGCGGATGACAACATCATTGGCATATGTACATTTATTCGTCGCCAGAATACAAGTCATTCGCGAGGATTGCATCCGTCCCCGAAGAGCAAAGCATAGACGACAAAAATTGTTCTCGCAAGTATAATATTTGTGACTACAAGGTTTCGTGTTACACGTGACGAAAATGTTCTCGCGAGTAATTTTTTTTGTTTTATTGATTAATATTTATTTAATTTTAAATGTGTAATTAAAATTTAATTTTTTATATCTTTTAAATTAACATAAAACCCTGATACAATATATGCTCAACTAATAATATGATTCATCTAAAATAAATTAAAAATCAATCTAATAATTACAAACGTGTTAAAAGCTTTAAAAATCAATTAAAAATAATAATAAACATCTTAAAAGTCTTAAACAACCAAAAAATCAAACTTAAAAGTCCAAAAAATAAAAATATTAATCAATCATTCGACAAATCTTTATCGCCCTCGTCTTCACGTTGTCTTTGGGGGTGATGGCTGGTTGAAGCACTGGGAGGAGCACCGGAAGTAGGAGTACCGGTGGATGCGGCGTTAATGTAAGTTGATATGCCCTTTACTGCTCTGCTCTGATTAACGCAAGTTACGGCTCCACTCAAATCTTTGAGGTTGTATGTGGGTTGGATGCCAGTTGTGAATCTTATAAATCTAGATCTATCAAGCTCTGAAATGTATAACTATTTGCCCACCAAGATCAGATAGTCGTTGATGGCCCTATCATCCCATACATGTTACGGACCAACCGATCGGATGAAAAAGGTAACATTCCTTGAATGTTTGGCCTTTGGAGGCGCTTCAACACCGGAAATCCAACTCTGCGTCCTTTTACCCATACCTTTGTGGGTCGCATCCATTACAACATCCACCTGATCTTTCCGCATAAGAGCAAATATAAATGATGACGAGTCAGACTGAGACTGTGTTTCCCTGACTCTGTTACGCATAATGGCTCTCAGTTCCTCCTATTACATGAAATAAATAAATAGCAAATTTCAAACGTGATATACTATTATTATTTAAATACTTACATCAGATCTTTCGTGGTGATCTGTCCACCACTCATTTCTTTGTGTATCATAGCCGACTTTGTAGAAGAATTCGACCATCAAGGGAAGAAGAAACTCATGCTCATAACCCTCAACCAACTCTCAAATAACCATTGGGTTTTCTTACCATCCTGTTTTATTTAAGAATCAAAGTGTTAGCATTATTCAAGGAAAAATATAAATGACTTAATATGCTTACCAAAAACATGTCATCCTGCGTCTAGGAGTTAGTCCTCGATACGACGGTGTTTTTGCTTTGCCCAGATTTTCTTATTCGCTTCAGCCTGTTTTTGTTTTTTTAACAAAACAAATATATTATAGTAATAAAGTATACATATTTATAAATTATAAGTACAATTAATATTACCCGTATCTTCTCAGTGCCCCATAACTCACAACTTGTTGTGCAATTCTTAAAGGTCTGATCATCCGGAATTCTACAAGTTTGGTAATGACCCTTCTTCATTTTATGCTTAAAATCACTGTAGCGCTTGACACAATTGACTCTATGTTGTCGAATATGTTCGGACAATCCACCCTTCTCATCCAATCGTCTATCTATACGAAATCCTGGTTACAAATATTTCAAATAATACTTATTCTTATACACTAGTTTTAATACAATAACATTTTTAGGTAAGAAAAGTTACCCACGGTCTATCCCAGACCTGATGCTGTAGGAAGGACTTTTTCCCAACTATCATAGCACAGGAGGACCTTCTCACGGACGGTGAGTTTGATCATTTGACTCATGTGTTTCCCATATTTGGTTCACAAATTCCACGTCTTATCAAAGACGTGGAATTCAACAGAATTTTTCCTCCCTCCCTCTACATAGGATAATCTATAACGGTAAAGTAAGGTCCATACATAGAATCAGCCATGGTTGGTGCATCTCAACGGAATATACCATCAAAAAGTGGCTAGCTTATGGGGTATGAATATCAATACAGGTTGTGAGTTATGTTACTTGGAAAGCGGGGTTATAATCTATTTATTCCGGGATTGAACCTTTATAGGCGATATATCAAGGAATTGCCTTTGGAAACATGCTTGTCGTGTTATCTTGGGATAACATCATGAACACCATTAATCCAATACTTTTTCATAATCAACAAAAAAATATATGCAAAAGACCAAAAATTGAGAATATTGGTTATGATAAATTTTATACTATATGGTTAGAAAGGAATAAACAAATATATGGTGAGATTCATTTGTAAGAAGGAACAATATCAAATGGAGATTGAGATAACGGTAAGAGTGACTCTTGGTTGCTAAAGTGGTATGGTGAAGAAGTTAGTGAAAATCCATGTAACATATGTGAAGCATTTTGAATTTGATCGTATGGCTATAATCTTGAATGCCTGTCTAAGAGTGAACTCCCCTCCCACCTCACCCCCCCCCCCCCCCCCTCCACTCCACCCTCAACCGCCCCTAACCGTAGGTGTTTTATCCTAACACTTGACGCACCGTCACAGAGGCACCTATATCGTCTAGGTGCAAAGTTCTCGTCTAAGTCCTATTTTTTGTATTTTTATTCTCAAGAATTCTTAAATTATATTATAAATTTAATTATAGCAATTGTTTAATTTACTATATAATTTCCAATATATTTTATGACATACATATTTATTATAATTACTACATACCTATTCCTAAATATATAAAATTAGGATTGAAAATCTATTTCTTGATCCAAAGCATATAAACACCAAAATTATTCAATCCAAGGACTATATCTAGAATAATACAATGCACATATTTCTTTTTTTTTGTTTACACGGGTTCTGGGCTAACTTGCGCGTATCCGATTAATCCCACGAAGATATACATGCCTCCCCATATATATTCTCATGGTGGTAAATCAGAACTAGGTTACCCATGTTCAGGGAGGGGTTCGAGTTTTGTACCTCTCACTTTACACCCATTAGGGAGGGGATTCGAACCATATTGGACAAGCGTTGTGATGGAGGCACCATTTTTAAAGCCCTAAACCAATTCTCATACTCAAACTAAACCACCTTAGCTGCCTTCACCCTCGAAGGCTTAAAATCTCATCCCATTGATTTACTTAGTAATTAAAAGCTCAACTACAACTGCCAAGAATTGTTTAATAATTCTGTAGACTTAATACTGAGAAGGAAGATAGGATTTCTAAAAAATACATAAATGGGTAATCGATATATCTGTAAATACTAAACGCTGCAAAAACATATTGTCGTAATAAAGTTTGAACACACTCCAATTTTAGTATATCTTAGGTGCACTTGAGCTATACATTGCTCCAATTATTATGCCCAAGCTCTCTTCTTAGGAGCAAGATCAGATGTTTTTATCGTGTCTATTTTAGCAGCTACGATAAAATCATTTATGCTCAGACCTCCTACAATTTTCAGAAGCATAATAGAAATTGAGTATCAATACGAGAGTATATAAATTAAAAATAAAATTCTTCATTTTTTCCAAAAATAAAGACTTACTAATAGAAGTAGTACACAATTCAGCTCGAACTTGGTTATTTTGCTCTATATGAATATCAGGGAAGTGATTTGTTGGCTCTAAAACCTTGGAAATCATGTTAATAAGTTCAGCTGAAGATTTGAAATCTCTTAATCTCCACATACATTGTAGCCTTAAAATCCCATCCACGTTAACAATTTTCCATCCAACAACCTATTGTACACAAATATACGATCGGTATATTTAAATGAAGAAATACTAGTATATTTAACTCTTAAAAGCTTCATCAACAATAGTTTGGTTCAAGAACTTGTTAAGTTTATAAGCATAAGCAGATGAATGGTCCTGAACTATGCACAAGTGGACAAGAAACTATAATTCAAATATAAAAATATAACCGAATTATAAGAGTTGCAAAAGAAATAATCTAACCTTAAAAAGTAGCTTTTTAGCATCAGTTTCAGACATGGGAGGGTGGAGATGACCAATGGGTATACATTGTTGTTGAGCCAAAGAAAGAGCAGCAGCAGTTGGTATAAGAATCTTGTGTTCTGTATCTTTAAAACCTAACACTTTATCACCAAAATTGCTTTCTATCTCTGCTGGAAATGGATCTCTTGCACCAAAATCACCTATATCAACACCTGTTGAATAAGTTTTTACTGATGTTCGAGATTGGTGAGGGAAAAACAGAGTGGTTTGAGTGGTTTGTGTAGATGGGAGTGTAGTGAGAGAAGAAAATGAAAATGAACTCGGCAAAAAACGGAATTGAGTTGTTGAAGCCATGAGAGAATTTCGATAAGCTTATCTTTGGAAGTTTTTTGCGGTTGAGTTGCTGATAGTGAATGAAGATGATTCAATTATTTCATCTATTTAGTTTTTCTTTTTTCTCATCTATTTAGTTATTGTGGTGTATGAATGTGTTGTTTTTTTTCAATAAAATATTACAATGTATAAAAAAGAGAGTAAGGCTAGATATCACCTCAAATCACATTATCTTTTAACGCCTTCTATATGGACCAATCATGAAAAAGAGAGAAAGTGATAAATGAGGTAAGAGAAATTATATGATTAGTTCGCTTAAAATCCACCTAGGAAAGTGATAAAAAGGTGATACGATTTGGGGTGATATCCAGTATTGTCTCACGGTAATGTGAAACTCCGCCAAACCCATCTCCCAAAAGCTTCCCCTATGAGCACGGCCCGTCATGGCTTCTTGAGTCAAGTTTCATTGTCCTCCCCTTCTACCACCAATTCCAAACTAAGTCATTCCAATACCTACCTAAGTACCTAACACCCTAAGAATAAAAGCAAACTCAAAAAGCCCTCTAAAATTGTTGAAAAGAAGAATCAAACCCCACAATGATCAAACTTTGGGATTCTTACTCGGTAAGTCTTTACTACAACATCCTTAGATAACAAAGTTAACTCCGGCTCGATGAAACCCTTAGATGCTAACTCCTTACTCTTATCTCCTCATTCGTTTTTTAATCAGGTGATTTGATATTAGAATGATTTTCACGAATCCCACGAGCGTTAATTAATTGAATATAGACTTTAACAATGTGGGTAAGGCAAATTCAGAACTGGGACTTCATTTTTCGGGGCCAAAATTCGCAAATCTTGGAATTCAGTGTTCTTCAGAGGCTAGTGATGTTCGACCACCAGTTTTTCAATCATCGAGTCCCCTCGTCTGCTAGAAATGGAGCTCTTAGATGCTCAACCGGGTGACCATGTGAATTACCATCGCTCGGGTCTCCTCGCTTGCATGATGGTATTTTTTTTTGGAAAACTCTGCCTCGCATCCATTGTTTTGGAATTCTAACCATATGGTAGACTGCACGTCGCTTTAGTTAAAGTGGGTCAGGCCCTCAGGTCAACCCCCTATTCTTTTTGGTCGACCGCAACTAACCTCCTTTTCTTTCCAGTTTTGTCTAAGGTCCCTTTTGAAGTCAGCTACCAATCGATTCGTTTCATAGCTACCAAATCCTTGGAAGTCCAATGTTAGTCGACCTTTGATTGCTCCCTCGTCCACCAACAATTAGAGACATCACTAGAGTTTTATGTGAACCCTCAATCTAATCGAGCTACATTAGGCTACAAATTATTAACAGGAGGAAAATGGCATTTCCATGCCCGGGATACTTTATAAGGGTGAACCTTAAGTTTGACAACATATATGTTGGACAATTTGTGGAAAATCTACCTATCTTTTTCCATGTTTGGGGTGATAGGTCAAATTTTTCCGTAAAGGAACTCAAGAATAGGCACTCGAGCACAAGCCTCCATGTGTTGTTGAACCCAACACGACCACTGAAGGTCCTCATCCTCCACGTAGGATTCATATACATCTTGTTACTTGAACCTCAAAGTAGGGGTTTTCAAAGAAAGATTATTGAAGAGGCGTGCTCATGCAAAGAGTCGGTCATTATTGTTAATCCTCAATAACTAGCATTGACCTTTTGAATGAGAATACATATATCTTAAAACATGTGGTACGTGATTAGATAAATCAATGAGTAACATTCAGATAAGGTTGTTCCCTGATGGGAAAATCTCCAATACTTATTTATTTCTTACTATTGAAGGTAACCGATTTCACTAAAAGCTATAATAGACCACTTATGTTATGCTCACGGGTGCACGACAATATTCTTTACGCAACCCTAACGTACTTCAATAAGTCATTTCATTACACTTAAAATGACAACATATCAATGCTTTACTTACAGAAATCACATCATACTTCCCTGAAGAGGATTTATTCAAATTAAGTGTCTGAAATGGAGTGTCGGAGAGCCAAAGTGGTATCCCCCTTGGTTCACTGACTCAGTGTCCATTGCAAGTCGATACACTTGTAGATAGATTTGTTCAACACATTTAAGAGAAAAATCAATTATAGAAGTTCAGTATATAACCAACCTCGAGGGCATTATATGTCCTATCAATTTAGCATCATCTACATGAAATGTCTACAATCCTGTTGAGTAATCATGATGGGATGTCAAACCCTAAGGGGTCGAGGTCGTGGTATTGGGAGAGGTAGTGCAGTAGAGACATTTGAAGTGAATGATCTGATATCCACATTGACATGGGAATCACTACAACTAGAAATTACCTGGCGTTGGTAGTGCAACCAACCCCTCAAAAGAATCGATGATTCAACCCAACAACCTAGAGAGTTCGGAGATCCAGCCAATCCCTGGTATTGATTATCAAGCACTTGAAACTATGGTATAATAACTATTTTAACTTTTATAGGAACAACAAGCACACTTGCATGTAGAATAACCCCCCTCAGTTTGTTATTATTACATGGGAAAGCATCACTTGACCACAAGTTCATATACCAGGGGTAATTTTAATCCCCCTCCAGCTGAATATGAAGTTTCTTCCCATTAACCAAGGTCAACGTATTGTAGAAGTTGGATAAATTCTGGATCGAACACTTATATATATATATTCGGGATATCCCTTTAGAATTCCAAGGGTATTGATAGGCTCAACCATGCTACTCCAAACATCATGGTCATATCTGACACTCGTCCTATCATGCGGCATGTGTCTATATTACATGACTAATCCGAGAAAGTATCTAAACAGATGCATGAGGAAATGTACCCTATTTTGTCGATCGGTCGAGGATATTTCCTTCCGAGCACCCCGTAATGAGAACACGGTAAAATCCCAATCTGGTATAATGGATTTATGATATCTATAAATACCCATGAAGTGACCCTAATTTCTACTATTCATTATTACAATCATATATAATGACATATATTTTCCCAAGTCTTCAACCTCAATACCGACTTGACCATTCGAGTGTCCTCCATGTGGGTCTAACCTTTGTCAGATTTCAAGTCACTATGCTTGGCTAAAGACAAAATGAATACAAAGAGGGAAAATCGAAGAGAAATCTTTCTATCTTCTCAAGGATACAAAATGAATACCCTTATGATTTTTTCATCAGAACATCATGTGACAACACTCAAGCCTTGCGTGTGTAAGAGTTCATAAATTGATATATAAGGCTTGATGTATAGGACATGCCAAAAGTCAAGTAATAGTCCTAAATTATCACCTCGGGTTGTGCAACCTTAAATTTAATGGTACAATTGATATGCATATATGTCATATACCCCTTGTTTAATCAAGTCTCGGGCACAACAATCCTCGATTATATAGATAGGTCATATACACCTCGAGCACCCAAAGTAGTCTTTTGGTTTATCAGAAGCAACTCAACGTTCCAACCATCTTTATCAAGATTTTTTATCATGTCTTCTTAGAGTATATGACTAGAGTTGTTGCACAGAACATGGGTAAGACCACTATTTAACTAGGAAGCAAGCTAATTGTAGGCATACAACATGTAATTCCTAAACAGTTATTTGACGATTAGTATACAATATAAGCTATTTCTCAAATTGGTTCGGATGACTTATTTCATCATTTTATTACAATCTACTTAACTTTCTTACGATGGACTACTGACTTGAGTCTCAGACTGTCATTGGGAGTCTTGCTCCTTGGGGTGCTAATACGCTTATTTGCTTGCACGAGTTATTATTGCAATTCATGGTAGATCAAAGAAAAATTCTCCAAACATGATATTGTTCTAAGTCTACACCAATATCATCATAGACACTTTTTACCTTATCAACCACAATACCCAGAGTAATTTCCACGTATGTTCCCAAAATCTATACACTTCCATTTTATTGTCAGGGTGTATTATACACTTTAAAACTGCCGACATTGAATGCTTGAGGCAATATTTTGTGGTAATAGTTGATCATTAATTATTTATTATTAAATTTTATATTAAATCAATTATTGGTTAATAATATTATTGTTGAACAAAAACGGTTAATGATATTAAATTCAAATTGATTAAAAATTAAATTGTTACTAAGTCATATTTTATTATTAATTACAATGTTAGGTAAATAGAGACAAAAAAATTAGTGAAGTAATTAATAGAAATAGTTCATATTAAAATTTAGAGTGTTTGGTTGATTACTTGATTTTTTTAAATAATTACTCTTTAATCATAAACTAATAAATAAATAAATAAATAGACTATGTAAAATAACTCAAAATTATTTGAAACAAACTTTTTTTTCTTTTTATCAAATGTTTTCGTTCAAAATCATTTATAACGGCAGTAAAATTTCAAAATTAAGTAAACCCAAAAACGAAGTTATAAATCTTATGTGTTTCGCCCAATCAACTTGAGTTGTCACAATTGCATCTTTTACGAAAAAACGCACCTCTTGAGTCTTCGTCTCTATAATTAGCAACTTAACAAGTTTTTGAATATATTAGTCACATTTCATCAGAAAGATTCATTTACAATTTAACGATTTATTCGCACTACAATGGATAATGATATTCATCTTGTAGATGATGTTCCATCAACAACAACGAATGTTTTTCCTTCTTCGCCTTCTACTCCTCTCCCTTTATCAGGCTTCATTAATGGTGACACTGTCCAAGTTAATGGAGACACTGGAAACTTACAATTTTCCCTTCAATTTAACCTTCGACAGCCACAAAATTCCGACAATCATTTTCCCTTTCCTGATATCATCACTCCGGAAAAAGAAATTCAAACTTCATCTAATTCCAGTGGGTCAACTTATATAACACCTACTTCAACCCCTGAAAATGAAGATCGAGATATTAACATGGCTGATTCCAAATTCAATGAAGAGATACACAATACTTTCTTCCATGAAAATGATTGGACTCCAATGAATGAAGAGTCCACTCCCTATTATAAATCAGATTCCATCGTGACAAGGTTGAGGAGCGGTGTATTATCACCAATCAGTTACAGTTACGTTCCTCAACGTTCCGTACCATTAATTGGAGGAAAATCACGTTCCTGGAACAGAAAAAAGTCCAAGAAGCAAAACGGAGAAACAAGCGATGTATTGGCCACAATTCTCAGGCGACGTAGCCTTCCGGTGAGACCTTGTAATTCCTATTCTCTGTTTGTCATGGCGAGTTGGGATAGAGTTGAGTGTTCTTCCTTTGGAGAAACAAGCAAGAGATTGGGTGAGATGTGGGGTAACCTTTCACAAGATGAGAAGAAGGTTTTTGAAGAAGTGGCTGTGAAAGATAACGAGAGGTACAAGAGGCAGTGCCTGTTGTTGAAAGCTCACGAGGACGAAGCAACAGATTGAAGATGATCTCTAAATTTTCGAGCAAATGAGTAGTATTTAATTAAAATATTTGTTTTATTTTAATCTTCATATGTTGTACTAGTAAAGCGATGATAAAAATAATTATATATCTAAATTTCTTTTAATTCTGTTATTTTTAATTTAATATATTCTTATAGAGATATTTGTAACTTGGTTTGTAATAGAAATATTTTTTGTCACTACGAAGAGTAAGAATATATGTGATGATTGAAAAGTTCTATTTGATAATTGGACTTTTAACCGGAATTTCCAGTAGAAAAATTAATATATATTACAAACAATAGGATAGTTTGTGCAAATTTAAATAATCGTGACCCAAAATGGGTAATGAATAAACATACACAATTTAATAATTTATAGTGAAAATGGTTTTGCGTAAACGTCAAAAGGTTCATTAGCAGATAATTGTGGTTCCCTGTCTGAGCCCTCCAAGACTCCCTCCTGTCATCAGCATTGTGATAAGTGATGTCACAAGACCACCACCACCACCACCACCTCCTCCACCGGAGTCACTTCGAATGTTAGATCTAGTTGAATTTAAGATACTCCCATATGTAGCACCTTGTTGTCCATGTTCAATAGATTGAATTAGTGAAAAAGTCATTGCTCCTGTAGAAGTAACCTTAGCTAAAGACTGTGTATCGGCAGATTTTTGATCATCATCACATCCGCTAAACGAAATAACTTCTCCTCCACTTGTTCCTTTCCAAACACCTGATCTAGGACGATGATCCTCCCATTTATATCGTCCACTTCTATCCATTCTGCAAAGATATGGGAGATCAAGCATGGTCCCACTATGACAAGCATCTATTATGGCGTGAAGTTTAGCTCCACGTGGAAGAGGCTTAACAATGGTGGAATTGATTTCATCATCTACTATCATTCCTTTAGTTTCGAAATCCAACGGACAAAGTGTTTCGTCATATCCGTCAATTTCATCTCCCGTGTAATTCCTCTGTTGTGAACCGTGACCGGAGAAATGGAACACGAGGGAATCTCCTGCTTGACAACCTTGTACTAGCCAATACATTGCCCTTCTAATGTTCTGTATTGTCGGAATTCTGTATTGATCTTTTTCTTCTTCTGCATATTCATTTTCATATAATAAACAAAAGTTATTTTACAGCTAACTCTGAACTGGGGGAATCTTAAGACCCCATTCTTATTCTTGTCACAGTTTTTATCTTGATTATAGTTTCTGTGTCTCCTTTATTAATTTTCAGAAATAATTGAAGAGGAAAGTTCTAAAAGCAGCCCAAATCCCCTTCCAACCCATTTTTAAAGCCTAGGTTAGAAAATGTTCTTTTTAAAGCCTAACCTAACCAAACATACTCTTTTCTCTCTCTTACTTTTCTGACATACATTTCTTTGTTTTATTCTTTTGTTATTAACCATTAATCCGTATACAGTCTGTACTATCGGGTACGTACCTCTGTTTTGTTATTTCCATTAATCTGTATAGAGTCTGTACCATTGGGTACGTACATTTGTTGGGGTTTTTAGGTTTTTATGTTATGTAAAAATTGTCCAAGTATGCACCCATAGGGCTGTACCATTTTTTTTAAGTGTAGGTTATATCCACGTTAAAGTCCATGCCTATGTGGCTATACCTAAGCTTCGATTTTTTCCAAGTCAAAATGTACCAAAGCAACGGTTTTGTCCAAGTCTGCACCCATAGGGCTGTACCCAAGCTCGAGGGTTTATCCATGTCATTTTTTATTCCAAATCTTATTGTTTATCCGGTTCTTGTGCCAAGTTCGTGTACACAATGGGCTGTACACAAGTCCTTTTTTGTCCATATTCATGCCAATGTCCAATAATTTACTGTAAAAGATGTATATGATATCTATTTACTCAAGTTTTTATATTTTGTATAGTAGTGTCTAATTATCACAGTTTAATTTTTTAATCTAAAACGAAAAAACATATTTGTCTAGACCATAATGTCTAGACTATGATATCTAGACCATACTAGACTAGTCAATAATAAAATAGAAAGGACAAATTCTGATATAATTTAACACTTAAAAAAGAATTTTTAGATTTAAAAAACAGTAAATACTTTGGAAAAAGGAAAAAATATGGACCCAAACAATCTGGATCCATACAAAGAAAAAAAAAACAAAGACACGGTTAAAAAAAAAAAAAGAACAAACACACGATTTTTTGTGTCCTGGCCCAACTCCTTGAGCCCAGCAGCTCCTTCAGCCCATTCTGTCTGGACACACGCCAAAAAAAAAAAAAAAAAAAAAAAAAACCATCTGGCTCGCGAACACGATCTGGACACACACGCCAAATGTGGCTTGGCTGGACCATGGTGTAACGGGATAAAGGGCTGGACCATCAAAACGAAAGGCTGGACACGAACCTAGGCTGGACCTATCTCACGGCAACATCACAGCAGTGCAGAAGCGTGGAAGGTCAGGCTTCGTGGTGGTGGTGTTGCAGGTTCGCAGCGAAGGTCTCCGGTGCAGCAGCGAAGATCTGAAGCAGCAGTGCAGCAGCGAAGGTCTCCGGTGCAGCAGCGAAGATCTGAAGCAGCAGTGCAGCAGCGAAGATCTGAAGCAGCGTTTCATTTGGTAATCTAAGGTTTGGTGATGGAGCGGATCTGCAGCGAAAGTTATTGATGGTGGTGGCCTGCTGCGTCGGAGGAGTAGTGACGCGCTGGAGGAGTAGTGCAGCGGTGGAGGAGTAGTGACGCGCTGAAGGTCAGATCGGCTCTGTGGCGGTGGTGGTGGCGCGGCAGAGAGATCTAGGTGGAGATGGAGAGGGCGATGGGGGTGGGGGGCTGCGTTAGTTTGTGAGCACAGACAAAACACAGAGAACAGAGATGAGAGAGAGTGTGTCACGCATCTTAATGGGTTCTTTGTTTTGCAATTTGGTTTCTATCAGTGTAGTAAGAATATTTAATTGGTTTTTGGTGTTTTTTTACCTTCTTTAGTTGGGGTAGTTGGGTTAACTAACTATAGGCTTTATTATAGAAGTTTTATAGTCATGGGGCTGTAAAAAAATATTCCCCCATAATTGAATGATTCATCTAATCAACTTTTCTTGTAGTCAACAAATATGAGAGTTGTACCAAATTTACTTGACATAAATGGTCCCTTATATATTCCCAACTCACAATGGAATTGATTCCTCTAATGATGAGATCTTTATTTTTTGAAATTTAGTTAGCGAGGCTTGAGGGTTATAATACAATCATTTAGAGTAAAGTGTCATGAGTTACTACCTTATCTTGTACAAGTTTTGATCAATTTTAGCTACATATTTCAATAGTGTCTTTTTTTTTAGTTGACAATTTTTTTATTTTGTACCTAAGTAATTTTACTCACCTTTTTACTATTAATCTATAGACAACTTTGCAGAAATTTAATAATTTAATAATACATTGCTCTTGCTCACATTGCTCAAGGAGGCACCCTATATCACCTATGGAGTAGTTGGTATTTTGACGAAAATTCTTTGACGTGGAATTTTCTTTAAATGAAAAAGTCAAAATATGCAATTTTTCAAAGAGTAGAACTACTCGGGAGAGAGAAAATTGTTTACCCGTGAGCATGAGAATGGATTCTTGAGGAAAATTGAAGCGGTTGACAAGCATGAACCTCATACACTTAGCATCATTAATGCATCCCTTGAGCTCGTTTCTTGATTTCTTATAAGATATCCCACAGATCACAGCTCGCTTACGCCCATGAACTGACGGGGCTTGACCGGGAGGAGCATGATAGTATGGAGAAGGTGGTGGTGGACGGTAGTGGTTGGATGTTGTGGCGGCGGAGTAAGGTGGATCAACTATGCGGGTTATGGCATGACAAAGGGCACAACGAATGGATTTGGCTCCGGGTGGTAGCTGTAAGGCTGTGCGACAATTTGAACAGTTCACAAGCATAAACATATCTTTATTATCTTATCTTATGATGTTTTAGAGTTTTGACCACTCTGATCAAGCAGGAAATAGAGAGAGATAGACAACGTAGAAGAAAAGCAAGAGGAGAGAGGAAGAGAGCAAGGCTGCGAGGGAGGAGGGAAATAACTTAGAAGAAGACAAGTTAGTAGGCCTTTTAAAATAGGCTGAGTACATTTAATATTTCTTTATGATTTAAGGGGCTTGTGGGTTTGGTATGGGTTTGATTTGGATATTATTTAGTGATCTTTTCACCACTAAATCCATATCATCATTAGTTTCAGCTTTTTTTTTTTCTTTTTCTAAACGCTTATATTAATCAACCCAAAATTACAATATGTGTTAGCCTATTCCTATAGGGGACAAATCAAGGCTTAACAATTTAGCTAATTTAGTTGGAAAGGGACTTGCACAAAAGTCATAAGACTCACCAATAGGCAAATTTTTGCAAGTCCAATCCGCTATTCTATTTCCATCTCTTCTAATAAATGAAAAGGATGGATTACATAATTCGGAAACAAAATAAATACTTCTAACTATGTTTGCAATACATGGAGAATTAAAGGGAAAATTGCTAACTAATGGCTCCATGAGGGTAAGATTGTCATTTTCCACTATGCAATGAAAATTATTGAGTTCCTTAGCCCATAGATAGGCCTTCAAAACTCCCAAACCTTCGGCCTCCAAGCTATTATCAGCATTAATTCTCCATCCTTGGCATCTTAGCACTTTTCCTTTATAGTCCCTGGCAATACATGCAATATTGGAACCATTTTTAGTATAAGAAGCATCACAGTTAATTTTTATAGAGTTTTTTGGGGGAGGTATCCATTTACTAGCTATCATTTGATCTCGCAACTGTGAATTAGAAGTTGCATTATTCCCATAGTTGGGTTGAATTGTTATTCCCTTAAGTTTTTGGTTAACATCATAAGGGTTTTTTATACCTTTCTCAGCCTTGTTCTTATTTTTCATTTCCATTTGTCTATCCCACATTTTATCTTTGCTTTCATTTTTACCAACACATTCAAATTGTTCTTTCCATGTTGCCTCAGCTTTTCTTATAGTATTCATAGGGTCCAATTTTGTATTATTAAAAATATAAGCGTTTCTATCCTTCCATATATGCCACGCTAAAATACATATCCTTTCAAAAGAATATATAAAATTGCTACTTGAATTTTTCATTTCATTTAATAAATCAGCCATCCAAACATCCAATTTCTTGGAGTGGTTGCTGATTTTCAATGAGAGAGGTGAAGCTAGCCATGTGGCTCGTAAAATTTTGATATTTTGCTCCTAAAATTTTGATTTAAAAAAACTTTCCTCCAAGATCAATCTATAACCAATTTGGAGACGGTTATCGACTCCCCGTCAGTTTAATAGAGTAGACATTTCTACCCAATGGTTACTTACTCCCTTTCCCAAACCTGAATGGTGGTCGAGAATAGAATTACCGTTTACATCAGCTACCAATATTATGTCTTTATCATTGTCTTCTACACCCAATTTAGTGTATCCAACCGACAGTAAACAATAGGAGTCTTAAAGATTTATATATGGGTCGTCTTTAGTTGATCGATAATATTAGGTGGATATTAATAAATCGTCAAATGGTGAGGAATTGGAATATAATCAATCTAGAACTCTTAAAAGAATTTAATTCCAAGGTGACCGCGATGATCTATCGCAAATTGATAATACGATGACCAGAACTAATACTCTGCGTAACTCTTGAATTGCATTGAGTACTCAAACGATCAATTTTAATAAACAACATATTTGTGTGATTGTACGAAGACTCTTACTTAGGTTTGGCTTCAACTTGATATACTATATGCGTCCTAGAAGGGGGGTTGAATAGGACAATAGAAATTAATCGGCTAATTTTATTTCAAGTAAATAAAATTAAAAGCTAATTTGAATCCTATTGTTTTAGCAAACTAAATAGTATAAAACTAGATAATCCTAATAGACAATAATATCAAATTATTCAAGTAGGCATTTTATCAAGCATATAGAGTGCGGAAATATAAAGAGTGTAGAGATAGAATACGATACACAACGATGTATAGTGGTTCGGTTTCCCTACATCCACTACCTAAGGAAGCCTCCTTAGGATTTGCAAGATTCTCAACTAATCTTCGTAACTCTTAACCGGGTGAGATACAAACCCTTACAACCACTTCAAAAACCCTTTGAAGGAAATACACTTGTGTTATCACCAACACAAGGAACCAAGCATAAACCTATACTCACACTACTCTCTTAATCTATTACAAGAACTAAGAGGAAAGGGAAAAAGTGTTTAGGGGTGCTTATTAAAGCTTTGTAACTAAACTCCTAAATGAGTAGATAGAACTAATTAGCTTCACAATAAATATGACTTGAATGCTCCTTTGAAACCTCCTTGAATGATAGAATTAATTGCTCTTGAGATTGGTAGATGGAAGGCTTAAGTTGTGTCTTGAATGAACTCCATTTTATAGCTGAAAAGATGATCCAACGGTCATAAGGCTTCTCTCCAACGGATCTATTTTATCTCTAACGGATATAAGCTTTGTCCTCTAGTAATAGTGCTGAAACCCTCTCGTGCGGTGTACCGCGGATATGGTCCGGTGCACCGCATGACTGTTCGACTAACTTTTGAGCTTACTGGTCGGACTATGTAGTGTACCGCATCCCTGCTCCGTGTAGTGGTCCGGTGTACCGTGACAAAGGTCCGGTGTACCGTGCAGATTTCTGAGCTTACTGGTCGGGCCATCTAGTGCACCGTGCTTCTGGTCCGTGACCTACGGTGTACCGCGTCACTCGTCCGGTGTACCGCGGGGCTGCTATTTTGAATTTCAAGCTAAGTAACAATGAAGTAAACACAACTAATCTAATGAGGGGTTTTGGAAAACATTTTAAGTGATACCAAAATGAATTTTAGTTTAAATAATGATTTGTCGAATATTAAAACGGGAATAAAAACAAGGTGAGGCTAACAATCTCCCCCTTTTTGATGTTTGACAAATCATAAACTTTTGAAGATGCCTAAGATTAAGTTTTGATCAAAAACTCCCCCTCAACCTAATCACTAGAGTTTTTATAAAACTCCCCCTCACAAAATGCATTTGAAAAAGTTTAACTAAAATTTCTCCCCCTTTGTCAACAACAAAAAGAACAAATGATATGATTTTGAAAACTTTAAGGGGTCAAAACACATTTTGAGTAAAAACAAGGACCAAAGGAATAAATGGATAACAATTAGAAGCTTCAAGGACCCTAAAACATCAAGAAAATATTAGCCACAAAAATATATACACAAAAAGTACTAAACACTAATGGCATGAATGAAAAGCTAGAGAATTTGCATGCCAATTTCACACCGAATTTTCTCAAAAAGATCTTGGGGTAGAGGTTTGGTAAAGATATCGGCTAATTGATTTTCGGAGGTAACAAATTCAAGTACAATGTCCCCTTTTTGAGTGTGATCACGGATAAAATGATGGCGGATTTCTATGTGTTTTGTTCTAGAGTGTTGAATGGGATTTTTGGTAAGATTTATAGCACTAGTGTTATCACAACGAATGGGAACACGATCATACTCTAGGCCAAAATCTAGTAAGGTTTGTTTCATCCAAAGAATTTGAGTCACACAATTTCCGGCCGCAACATATTCGGCTTCGGCCGTGGATAAAGCAACACTATTTTGTTTTCTACTAGACCATGAGACAAGGGATTGACCTAAGAATTGGCAACTACCACTAGTGCTCTTCCTATCAAGTCTACAACCGGCATAATCGGCATCCGAATAACCTATTAGTTCAAAGGAGGTAAATCTTGGGTACCAAAGTCCTAGACTAAGGGTTCCTTTCAAATACCTAAAAATACGCTTAACGGCACTAAGATGGGTTTCTTTGGGAGAAGATTGAAATCTAGCACAAAGACACACGGGGAACATAATATCGGGTCTAGAAGCGGTTAGATAAAGTAAGCTACCAATCATACCTCGATATAGTTTCTCATCAACATCCTTACCATCTTCATCTTTGTCTAATTTTGTGGATGTGCTCATTGGAGTTCCAATTTCCTTTGCATCTTCAAGTCCAAATTTTTTGATCAATTCTCTTGTGTATTTGGCTTGATTGACAAAGATACCATCTTTCATTTGCTTGATTTGAAGTCCAAGAAAGTAATTTAATTCTCCCATCATGCTCATCTCAAATTCCTTATGCATGCTTTTAGAAAAATTCTCACAAAGATTTTCATTAGTAGCACCAAATATAATATCATCCACATAAATTTGAACAAGAAGGATATCTTTTGAAGACCTTTTTATAAATAAAGTGGAGTCAATTTTTCCTCTTTTAAAACCATCATCTAATAAAAATTTGCTTAATCGTTCATACCAAGCACAAGGAGCTTGTTTTAAACCATATAAAGCCTTTGAAAGTTTAAAAACATGATTTGGAAATTTTGGATCTTCAAAACCCGGAGGTTGTTTAACAAAAACTTCCTCGTCTATAAAACCATTTAAAAAAGCACTTTTGACATCCATTTGGTAAAGTTTAAAATTCATATAGCAAGCAAAAGCAAGTAGCATACGAATAGATTCAAGTCTAGCTACGGGAGCAAAAGTTTCATCAAAATCAATACCTTCTTCTTGATTGTACCCTTGAGCAACTAACCTTGCTTTATTTCTAGTAATGATGCCGGTGTCATCTAGCTTGTTGCGAAATATCCACTTAGTGCCAATAATAGTGGGGCCAATTGGTTTCTCCATTAATGTCCAAACTTTGCTACGCTCAAATTGATTTAATTCCTCATGCATAGCATTAATCCAATGATCATCTAACAAAGCTTCTTTAATATTCTTGGGCTCAATTTGAGATAAGAATGCTTGATGAGCACAAAGAGCAATAATACGGGAGCGAGTGGTAACACCTTCTTTTGGATCACCTAGAATTAATTCACTTGGGTGATCTTTGATATGTTTCCAACACCTTGGTAAATCCGTACTAGCTTCATTTAACACTTGATCATTTTTCTTAAGAGATTCTTCATGAGATTTAACTTCTTGAATAGGAGATTCTAAGGGTTGATCTAGTGGAGTATCTTCAACAACATCTACCACTTTCTTGATACAAAACGGATTAGTCTCATCAAAGTCAACATGCATAGATTCCTCAATGGTACGAGTACGTTTGTTGAAAATGCGATAGGCTTTTCCTTTAGTGGAATAACCAAGAAAAATGCCTTCATCCGATTTAGCATCAAATTTTCCCAAGTAGTCCCTAGTGTTTAGGATAAAACATTTGCACCCAAAAACACGAAAATAAGCAATGGTTGGTGGTCTACCATTCCAAAGCTCATAAGGGGTTTTCTTAATAAGGGGTCTAATAAGAACTCTATTTAACACATAACAAGCCGTATGAACGGCTTCACCCCAAAAGTATGTAGGCAAGCTATGTTCTTTTAGCATTGTTCTAGCCATTTCTTGTAGAGTTCGGTTTTTCCTTTCCACTACCCCATTTTGTTGGGGAGTTCTAGGGGCCGAAAAATTATGCTCAATCCCAAATTCATCACAAAAATGCACAAAAGGAGAATTCACGTATTCACTACCATTATCACTACGAATGCATGTAATAGAGTAGCCTTTCTCATTTTGCACCTTTCTACAAAGTTTTGCAAATTCATTGAAGGCATCACTTTTCAAAGCAAGGAACATCACCCATGTGAATCTAGTGTAATCATCAACAACAACAAAGACATATCTAGACCCTCCTAGACTAGTGACATCAACGGGACCAAAAAGGTCCATATGCAATAATTGAAGTGGCCTAACGGTGATGACCTTATTAATGGATTTAAAAGATGAACGATGTTGTTTACCAAGTTGACATGCATCACATAATTTATCTTTATCAAATTTGTAAATAGGCAAACCAACAACAAGATTTTTTCTAGATAATTTTGAAATTAAATCCATGCTAGCATGTCCTAAACGTCTATGCCAAAGCCAACTATCATTAACCACGGATAAGCATTTAATATTTTTGCACATAAGACTTTCAAGATCAACAACAAAAACATTATCCGATCTTTTTGCAATAAACATAGTATCTAACTCATCATTTTTGAAAACAACACATCTAGATGCTTCAAATTTAACACTAAAACCAACATCACAAAGTTGACTAATACTAAGCAAGTTAAATGAGAGACCTTCAACAAGTAACACATTAGAGATAAGTAAAGAGTCCATATTACCAATGTTACCTTTACCCAAAACGCGTTTCTTAGTGTTGTCGGCAAAAGTAACTTTATCACCTTTAGTTTTATATAAATTTGTAAATAATGATGGATTTCCGGTCATGTGTCTTGAGCATCCACTATCAAGTAGCCATATATTTTGCTTCTTGATGCTCAACCCCTACAAACAAAAAGTAATTTAAGCTTTAGGTACCCAATTTGGATTGGGTCCATGAGGGTTAGTGGATTTTCTTTTTAAGACCCATTTAGGTCTTTTCCAAATTGGCACAAGAGATCCCAAATCTAATAATTTACGATAGTAACAATGAGATGCATCATGACCAAGTTTTTCACAATAGGTGCAAGTGATAGAAGATTTTGAAGAGGATGGAATTGCATTTGAAATTTTTGATTTTACAAAGACATTTTTCAAAGGTTTTTGGTGAGTGAATGGATCATATCCAACACCACTTTTTTCACAAGCCATTCTTTGAGAACCTAAAATCAAATCCAAGTTTTCTTGCCCACTAGTAAATTTCAAAATAATAGCATTTTGATCCAAAATCTTTTTCTCTAATAAAGCTTTTTCTTCCAAAAGATTTTTTTCAATAAGATGAAGTTTTTCATTTTCATCTATACATTCATCACAAAGATTTTGACAATCTTCCAAAGCTTTCAAAACCTCTTTAGTTCTATTTTTCTCAAATTCTAAATCTTTTGTTAAAACTTTGTTTGTTTCAATAGAATTTAAAAAATCATTATAAAGAGAATCAAATGCCTCATGAATATCTTGTTCACTAGCATCATCATTAGTTAAAGAGAGTTTGGATTTAGGAGTTACCTCATCATGATTTGCCATAAAGGCAAAGTGAGTAGTACCGGTATCATCATCCGAAGAAGCATCTTCATCATTCTCAACTTTTCCCATAAAGGCAACAAGATTGACATTTTCATTATCACTTTCTTCTTCATCCGAATTTTGAGTATCCCAAGTGATATTGGCATGCATAGCTCTTTTCGGTTTCTCCTTTTGAAGAAGAGGACAATAGGTTTTGATGTGACCAACCTTCTTGCAATGATAGCAAGTGGGTTCATCTTGTTTGATAGCTCTATCATTCTTCTTGTAGGGTGTGGAAGAGCTTCCTTTCTTGGCAAAGCGTTTATATCTCATGAATTTTTTCATGTCTCTTGCTAGCATAGCCACTCCTTCATCTCCACTAGTTTCTTCTTCATGAGAGTTTTCTTCTTCACTTTCTTTCCTTTCTTTTCGTTCTTTCAACTTAGAACTCATGGCATGGAAAGCAATAGATTTCTTAATTTTCTTCTCCTCATCATCTCTTATCTTTTCTTCTTCAAGCACAAGTTCTTCCGTCATGAGGTTGCAAATGAGTTCATGAATTGTCATCTTTGAAAGATCTTTAGTGTCTCTTATAGAGTTGATCTTTGTCTTGTATTTCCTTGGAAGAGCAAATAAGATTTTTCGGCATTGTTCTTTGTTGGTGTACTCTTGACCAAGAGTCTTTAAGGTGTTAACAATGTTAGAGAATCTTTGATGCATAGCATTTAAGGCTTCATCGGGCTCCATACGAAAAAGCTCATACTTAGTGATAAAGAGACCAATTTTGGTTTCTTTTATATCCTCCGTTCCTTGATAGGAGAGCTCCAAGAGTTGCCACATTTCATGAGCGGAATTGCATTCACTTACTCTAGCATATTCCGTGACACTTAATCCATTTATGAGGATGTTCATAGCTTTGTTGTTTTTGGTAAGTTTAGCTATGTCTTGATCATTGTAATCATCTTCATCTTTTACCTCTGTTGTACTTCCGGCAACGTAGGGAATATAAGGACCCTTTTTGATAGCCATCCATAAAAAGTAATCGATTCCTTTCACATGAATCTCCATCTTCTTTTTCCATCCAAAGTAGTCTTTTCCTACAAAAAGCGGAGGTCTAGTAGAACATGAACCTTCCGGTTGATTAGAGTCCATATCGTATTAACTCTAGAAACGATAAAGTACAATAGAGCTAGGCTCTGATACCAATTGATATACTATATGCGTCCTAGAAGGGGGGTTGAATAGGACAATAGAAATTAATCGGCTAATTTTATTTCAAGTAAATAAAATTAAAAGCTAATTTGAATCCTATTGTTTTAGCAAACTAAATAGTATAAAACTAGATAATCCTAATAGACAATAATATCAAATTATTCAAGTAGGCATTTTATCAAGCATATAGAGTGCGGAAATATAAAGAGTGTAGAGATAGAATACGATACACAACGATGTATAGTGGTTCGGTTTCCCTACATCCACTACCTAAGGAAGCCTCCTTAGGATTTGCAAGATTCTCAACTAATCTTCGTAACTCTTAACCGGGTGAGATACAAACCCTTACAACCACTTCAAAAACCCTTTGAAGGAAATACACTTGTGTTATCACCAACACAAGGAACCAAGCATAAACCTATGCTCACACTACTCTCTTAATCTATTACAAGAACTAAGAGGAAAGGGAAAAAGTGTTTAGGGGTGCTTATTAAAGCTTTGTAACTAAACTCCTAAATGAGTAGATAGAACTAATTAGCTTCACAATAAATATGACTTGAATGCTCCTTTGAAACCTCCTTGAATGATAGAATTAATTGCTCTTGAGATTGGTAGATGGAAGGCTTAAGTTGTGTCTTGAATGAACTCCATTTTATAGCTGAAAAGATGATCCAACGGTCATAAGGCTTCTCTCCAACGGATCTATTTTATCTCTAACGGATATAAGCTTTGTCCTCTAGTAATAGTGCTGAAACCCTCTCGTGCGGTGTACCGCGGATATGGTCCGGTGCACCGCATGACTGTTCGACTAACTTTTGAGCTTACTGGTCGGACTATGTAGTGTACCGCATCCCTGCTCCGTGTAGTGGTCCGGTGTACCGTGACAAAGGTCCGGTGTACCGTGCAGATTTCTGAGCTTACTGGTCGGGCCATCTAGTGCACCGTGCTTCTGGTCCGTGACCTACGGTGTACCGCGTCACTCGTCCGGTGTACCGCGGGGCTGCTATTTTGAATTTCAAGCTAAGTAACAATGAAGTAAACACAATTAATCTAATGAGGGGTTTTGGAAAACATTTTAAGTGATACCAAAATGAATTTTAGTTTAAATAATGATTTGTCGAATATTAAAACGGGAATAAAAACAAGGTGAGGCTAACACAACTGTCATATATATATTGTGTGGAACAATGTCCCCTGAGGTGGGTATTTTATGGTAATTACCTCCTACCATCCATTGACATTTTTTATGAAGAACATCCTTAAAATTGTTTTGTTTAGAGTACTGCTATTCACCCAATCAACTCCATCATGGTCAGTTTAGTTTTCTTTACTGGTTGATCATCCATATTATAGGTGTGAAATCTTATGTTAAAACTTCCCTTAAACTTAGTGACTTAGGTAGGAATTGACTGCTCTAAATTTAAGGTCATCTCTTTTTTCTAGTTAAGTTTGATCAATTATAGTCAATATTGTTCATAATTAAGTACATTATTATTCTAAAGATTCCCTTTAGGTTTACTAGCGTTTATGGATCATATAAAAGCCTTTCACACCTTGTATTGATTAAATATCACAACTAGTAGTATTGTTTTGAGAGATCATATTACCTAGTTTGTGCTACACTAACTAAAGAACCTTTTACCGACTACCAGGTGGTCGTCAAATGATAAGCCTTCAACGGCCATCTCGTGGTAACTAAAGACGGTAGACGGTTGGACGGGAAAAGTTGTCTCTAACGACCAAAGACTAGCGCCCAATCTCTAGCGACAAAGAGAAATCGCTAAAAATAACATTTTCTTTGGTGACCAATTTATATGCCTTCAACGACCACTTAAACAATCTCTAAAGGCCTTGTATAATATAAATATAACTTAAATCAACATAAACTAATTAAATAGTTGACTTTCATTTATCCAGAAACTAAAAGCAACTATTGTCAATCAAAAAAGGGAGAGAACATCGAAGAGTAGGTTTTCTTTTCTCTTTTTTTTTTGTCTAAGTAGCAGGGGTGGAATCAGGAAATTTTATTAGGGGGCAAGGGAGTTCTGGGGTTACACCCCCGGAAAAAAAATCGTTGTATTTGCACGATAAGTCTATATATATTATGTAAAAATTATAAAATAGGTCCTTATATCATACAAAAATGCAATATAGGTCCCTGTATTGTGTAAAGATTGCAATATAAATTAGAATATAAATTTTTTTAATTAATTATTTTATACATTTTTTTTATACAAAATAACATATATTTTGTTGTAAAAAATATAATAAAAATATAAATAAAATAATTTAAAGTCATTAAAATAAATTATAAAAGTTAAGGGACCAAATAAAATTTAATTATTTATAAATTTTTATAAGTAGTTATATATAATTTTTTTTTTCAAAACTCGAGGCCATGGAACCCCCTAATAACAACGTATCTCTACCCCGACCAAGTAGGTTGGTGAGTTTATTTGGGAGTAATTTTGGATATTATCCAAATAAGATCACTAAATATTGTATTAATGTATATTATTAATGATTCAATTTTATATATATATATATTTCAAGTATTTAGTTGATCAAAGTCAACATTTCCATAGAAATCGAACAGATTGAATTTAATAAAATATAGAATTCAAAAAAGTGTAAAAAAAGAATTCAACTGCTGTTTAATGAATTAAAATATTTAAATCCCCTATTTTTAGTAACTAGTCAGACTTGGGAAAGGCATGCAAATTTTTTTACTTTTTTAAACTACTAATTAATAAGTTTCATATCATTTGACAAATTGACCAATTTGAAATTCTAAAGTTGACTTTTTTAAAACTGTTTATTACATTTGCATTGAAATACCATTGAAACTCTATTTTGAAGCGTAACCTATAACCTGTTTTGTGTCAACTATCTTTCATATAAGCGTATCTTAAGCTTGATCTCTCATATCTACTTTGCATTACTATTATAAATGTAAATATATGTATTCACCTAATTGTTCAAAGTTTCGTTAACTGGATTCTCTCACATGTTTATAACTACAATATAATGGCATACAACACAAAATATTGCACCCTAGAAGCATTTTTCATAACCATTCTCCTAGTAATTCCCAATGTACTTAGTGATGATGCATCACCCATTCCAGCTGATAAAGGAGCAATAAACGGTTGGTTTTCAGCAAATGTCCCCTCAAAAGGTACATTAGATCCTGTCCTGGTAACTGCAGAAGCTGGTCGAAAAGTTATAACGGTTAAGAGCGGTGGAGGTGGAGATTTCAAAACTATAGGGGATGCTGTCAAAAGTGTTCCTGTTGGAAATACTAATCGTATTATAATATCTATAGGACCTGGAACTTATGCTGAGAAGGTCAAGATAGATAGGATGAGACCTTTTATTACATTGCATGGAGACCCTTCAAACATGCCAATTATTACGTATGGTGACACTGCAGCTAAGACTGGAACTGTTGAAAGTGCCACCGTGATTGTTGAAGCTGATTATTTTAGTGCTGTTAACCTTGTTGTTAAGGTATAAATTTATTTTTTTGGTTCTTTTGGATATCAGTAAAAAATATGATTATAATATTTTTGTTAAGCAAAATAGACGAATGTAATATCCCTCGGTAACAGGGCCGGTCCAGGGTAGACCGAAGAGAAGAGGTGACCGCTTTTGGCTTTTGGTATTTTGACGTGTCTAAGGCCCCCAAATTTATAAACTTTTTTACATAGAAGGGTCTTATTTTGTAAATTTGTTTTGGACCTATGTCAGGCCGACTTTTGTCAGGACCGGCCCTGCCCTGCTTAGTAATGTTTCATACAATAACAAATTTGTCCTCCATGAGTGGAGCGTAGATTTGAAAAGGTTAATGCATAACATAGAAATTAACTACTTTTAAAAACATTTGGATAAGTATATTGGCAATTTTGTATAACACATGGATCCCTTGTTGAAACGAGTTTCATATGTTTCATAATTTTTCTATTGTTTGGTAATAGAATTCAGCCCCAAGACCCGATGGAAAGAAAACAGGGCAACAGGCAGTGGCGTTCAGACTAGGTGGAGATAAGTCTTCAGTCTATAATTGTAAATTCCATGGATTTCAAGACACCCTTTGTGATTACAAAGGCATGCATTTCTATAAGGATTGTTATATTGAAGGCACTGTTGATTTTATTTTTGGATATGGAAAGTCTATATTTTTGGTAAGACGCTAATTAATCAAGAAATTTATCATTTTCTTCATTTCTCAAGTGTTTGATAAAAATCAAATGATTGACCAATGCAGAACACAGAATTACATGTTATCCCTGGAGATCGAATGGCTATGATTACAGCACAAGCAAGAAAACAAGATGCTGATAATGGGTTCGTCTTTGCTCATTGTAAGGTAACCGGAACAGGTGGATATGCTATGCTAGGCAGGGCTTGGATGCCATATGCTAAGGTGGTATATGCCTTCACAGAAATGTCTGATGCCGTTCATCCAGAAGGATGGTCAAATAACTTCCAACCCAATAATGAAAAGTAAGTGTAAACAAAATCCTTTACTTTTTCCGATTAATTATTTTCTTTTAATACATCTGAGAGTTACTTTGGACTTGGAGCCATTTTGACTCCTGTAAGATTCAATCTCAGGTTCTCTTAGTCACTGCAGAGTACTCTAACCACTAGAGCAACTATCTATCTTTTCTTATTATGTATATATATATTTCTTAGTATTGCAAAAAACTAAATATTGTGATATTATTATCTCGACAGGACGGTATATTTTGGAGAATATAATAACAAGGGAGTAGGAGCAGCTCCGGATAAAAGAGCTAAATTTACACAGAGTCTAACCGCGGATACCGTTAAACCTTTCATCACTCTAGCCTATATCCAAGGATCGAAGTGGCTACTTCCACCTGCTAGTGCATAAATTTTATCTTTTAAATATAAGGATAAATGGATCTCTTTATAACATCAACTCATAATTGGGGTTTTGTAAGAGACTACGTCGATTTAACAACAAAACAATCTCCAAATAGGGTCACAACAAACTCTAAACTACTGCCTTTTTTCAGTCAAACACTAATAAATGCTATATAGATTGTAGGTTATGTAATAATTGATATACTTAAAAATTTTATGTTCATAAATGTTTATGGCTTAATTTTCATATGATAGGAATATAAATTGTGTACCTTTATCTATAATGAATCGGTTATGAAGGGTTTTTATATATACAATTCTATTACTCTATCTTCTTCTCTATTCTGAATCATATTACTCCATTTTATATCTTAAATATTATTCTCTAAGTCTTTCTAAGAATTTTGCAGTGAGCGGCTATTCAGTGCAGAGAGTATTCGATACTACCTCCATTCTATGAGATTTTATATTACTCCATTGTAGATCTTAAATATTATTCTAAGTCTTTCTAAGAAAATTTGCAATTGAGCGGCTATTTTATTGCAAAGAGTATTCTATAGTAGATGCATTCTATGATACTTTAGCAAAAAAATTACTTTACGTAATATATGCTTCCTCCGTCCCACAAATAATACTTAATTAGTTTTTCACATATATTTAGAAACTTATTAATTACATACATCATTAGAAAATCACTTCTTAAAATATCTTGATATTTTAAATATGTATTGAACACATAAATTTAAATATTTAATAAAGATAGTTATGGAAGAAATTGGGAAAAGAAATATCTTAATATTTAAACAATAATTTTGGGACGCTATTTATAATAAGTGGAGATTATTTGTGGGACTGAAAGAATATTATATTTAAAATTTCAATGTAAGATAAATGATTTTTTCCTCTTTTTGTTTTAAAATCTTTCAACAATTACACGATTAATTTTCTCTTTTCTTACAAAATAAGGATATATTGTTCATTTTCAACTAAATCTTTTCTATTTTTAGATTCGTATATATATATATATATATATATATAACACTTTAAAACATCACTTATAATGGCATAGAGGTATCTTATCTGACGGGTCTTATAATGAGTTTAGTATAATCTTCTTTCATGACTTTTGTTTATTACAGAAAGTTTATGGCTACAACTCTCTTATTGAGTTTTCATATGATTTATGCTATGTTTCCAAATTAATTATCAGAAGTATATTAATGCATGTGTTACCAACTTGACATATGATTATTTTATATCACAATCTGAAAGAAATTTTCGTATTCTTTATGTGGGTTGTGAGTAGGGAAATTTAAAACCCTAAACCCAATCTCAAGAGACTAAAACAGTTCGGTTTGGGTTGCTACGATGTGGGTCGTTATTGGATCGGATTCTGGTTTAGTCAAATCTAGGTCAAACTACTAAAGATATTTGAAAAACATGAAAATTCAAAAGTCAGCTGGATTACTTAGCACAAGAATCCAAAAGCAGAACTACTTAAATTTTAAATACATATATTTCCAAAAAGATTACAAAAAATACAAAAAAATGAAATACAAGTTACACAATGCTCAAAATATTCAAATTATGCAACCTCAGATGTGCAAAATAACTTCCAAAAAGTACATGAAATGTTTCATTTGCTTGATTGCTTCCAAAATGTACTTTAAGTTTCTCAAAAAAAATTGCAATTACACACCAAAAGGGAGAAGAAGTCTTTTAGTACATTGACTCAAATTTTGTGTTCATCATTGACATAAAATGAATATGCCTAAGATTTAACATCTTCATTGGCTCTATATTCTCGGGGACAAGGGATAACCTGGGACAAGGGAATTCTTTTAAAACCTACAAGTATATAAGAACCAAGAGCCCAGTTATAATATGTTGACAGCTCAACAAGTACTTTCTCATACCATGAAAATATTATGGAGTACACAATCTTATATTCTCAACTATGTACTTCACAATTATAATCAACTTAAGTAATCATGGTAAGAAAAAAGAAGATGCAAACATATAGTACATGTGCCTAGATAGTTTGAATTTATCTTGTAAGTAATAAAAAGATGATATTATACCTTGATTTTGGTTATTGACTACAAATCAAATTGTTATATTGGACTGATTTTCAGTCACACTCGACTTATTCAAGCCAAAATAACATGTCCAAGCTAACAAATGGAAAAGAAAGTAAGTACTTAATAATCAAATTCAAAATCATTATAAAAAACAATTCATACCTAATTAAGCCTCCAAATCTCTAACAAGTTTCTTCGATGTACTAAGGTCAATAGAGAGTGAAGATCTTAACCAATTATGTGTATAAATCAAGGCTTCAACTACTTGGGGCCAAATAACTTCTAAACTTATCAAGTACTCTGCCACTTGTGCTAAATGCAGATTCAGATACAACACTTGAGACAGAGACAACTAACACATATCTTGCCATTTTAGAAAATATTTTATACCTCATATTATTACCTCTCCACCAACTCAAAATATCAAATGCAGTTGTTTTCCTCAAATTCTTCATTGGGGTATCGTTGAGTATCTATGCCTTCAGCAGTTTGTTTTTCAGCCATGAAGGATTGAAACCTACTTCTAAGAACATTACTTGATTCGTTGATAACATTAGAGCTTGCCACTTTACCACTAGAACTAGATGAGCTGGCGAAAACACTAGTACTAGGAGGAGCATATGTCTTAGAATAGTGTTCAAAGATCATAATCAATGCATCTTTTAACATAGTAATCAATTTAGTATCCTCCTTATTGGTGTACACAAAGTTGAAGTAACATTGAAGATATGTAGCTTATTCCTTGGATCTAATGCAACTGCAACATACAACAATATGTTGATGCTATTTATGCATCAACACTTCAGAACTTATCTTTCATTTTGTCAAACATATCTTTCAAAACTTTATTCTCAAAAGCACACAATTTTACAATCGTCTCCCAGATAATAACAATTTCATCAAAGAAGAGATTTGAGGTAAAAAAAAGAGTACCTGAGAATTTATTTGTAGAGTGTTAAACACTAAACACTTTAGTGACTTCTGAGAAAATTTCACCAAGTTGTTAAGTATTTTACACCTAAATAACCAATCATTGTTTGTTCAAGTGTTAAACACTACACACATGAGTGAAACCTCCACTGATTTTACCAAAGTGTTAAGTGTTTTAAACTTGATCATTCATTGATTGATCTTTTAGGTGTTAAACACTAAACAACTTGGTGAAATCTTCTCAGATTTTACTAAAGTGTTAAGTGTTCAACACTTAAACAATAAATGATTGTTTAAGTGTTAAAGATTATAAACTTTAGTGAAATCTGAGAAGATTTCACCAAGGTGTTAAGTGTTTTACACCTAAACAATCAATAATTGTTTGTTCAAGTGCTAAATACTCCACATTTGGGTGAAACCTCCATTGATTTGACAAAAGTGTTAAGTGTTTTACACTTGATCAATCAATGAATGATTGTTTAGGTGTTGACACTATACAACTTGGTAAAATCAGTGGAGATTTTACACAAGTATTTAGTGTTTAACAGTTGAAAAATGAACATTGATTGTTTAGGTGTTAAACATCTAACAATTACACTATATTTTCAAACTCATAATACATAAACATACACTAATCATACATAAATTGAAATAGTACATGTAAAACTAAACGTAGACTACTTAATACTCGTTTATAATTTAATTTGCAATTAAAAAACCTTAAATTAGATGTAAAAACCTCTAAATCATTTTGTAATGACTAAGATATGAACTGTTACACATTAAGCTAATATATTACATAATATAACACAAAAAAAATACCAATATATCCATATAAAAACTCATTAAGACACATTAAAACGACTCTAAATTACAAAATCACAATATAATTACAAATACAACATATTTACACATGCAATTAGTTTAACTAACAATCAGAGTAAAAATATTAAGGCTTACAAAAAATTTTACTTGAAAAGGAGGTTTTTATAATCATAAACCTTAGTCGTGCTTTTATAGGCATTTTCGAACCCATTTAACCTAGTAACCAAGATTTAAATTCCATTAACCATGGCAAGAAATCTCAACAAGAATACAACTGTGGGAGCTCAAAAGAGAGTAATAAAGGTGGACCACATATTTAGGTGGGGATCTATAATGCGGTGTACTCCCCCATCCATTTTTATTGCCGTTAACTATTTGGATTGGACAAGGAAGGTGAGATTCGACATGCTAGGGTTTTTTAGTAACGAGAGAGAGAGAGAGATAGATATGATAAAAGATAAAATCGTAGGTATGCGATAATGAGGCGTACCAAAGAATAGGTTACCCCAAGATGACAAACCAGGCGAATGAGCCAAACAAACTTCACAAAGGAAACAAAGCAAATGGGCCACCCTTCATAACATATAATAACAAAAAAAACTTATACGCCCATTTTGTCAGTTCGGGTGTGATACACATGGGTTGGGCTGGTCCCAAACTGTGGACCGCCTCAAACCCAAAAAAAATAATAACATATTGGATCATCAGGTGTGTAGGTTCTGTTTTCCTATGATCAGGTCGGTTTGTGCGGTTTTACGGGTCAGTGGGTTCCCGTAAGCAGTCTTAGTTGTGAGTATGTCACGAAACTTGTGATGAATAAGTCATATGGAGGCGGTTATCTACAGAATTTGATGAAGGATGATTATTATTTAGTAAAATTCTATTTTAGGTAAGTATTTTTTATTAATTTTTTCAATATTAATTATTTATATTTTTCAAATTTAGTCATATTTAAAATGTTCTTCCAATTTTGGTCATTAATATATTTTTGAGAAGAGTAATGCTATATATCACCCCTTCACCTCTTCACCTCTTATTTGGAGCCTATGTGACATTAAATAAAAGGAAGAGAAAAAAGTCATTTAAGAAAGAGAAACATCATGATTGGTTTTTAAAATCTCCACATAGGCTCCACAAAAGGGGTGAAGGGGTGATATATAGCATTACTCTTTTGAGAAAACTACTGAAAGAGTTTTGAAGACACATCCTTAAAATCTAACCACACCTCCTCAATCCACTCCTCTTACTAAAGACCACAAACAAATTTTAACACTATAGGCTGAAATCTCAATTTTATTTATTCTAAAGCATAATATATAGATAGAAAAAGGTTTCAAAATATTACAAAAGGCTAGACAAAATCTCAATTTCCTTTTTACCCTTTTTTGTTTTTTAATTCCTAATCCTATATGTACTAATTTTATCAGAATTGTTTTTTTAAAACCCTAAACACTCATTTCTATCTCCTCTCCCTCACGTAGCTTTTTCTAAGCTTTTTGTCTTCCTTTTGATTCGCAAGCAATGGTTGTTGTAGATCCGGTCCCCTGATTTGCACAAGAATGTCGACGTGAAGAAGAGTCCCGTTCAAAAAGCCAAGTCGCCTCTCCTTATTCGTTGATAACTGAATCTTCGTTGATTTGTGCCGGCGAGAGCTCTAGCAGATCGGAGAGGAAGCTTTCTCCGACGCGTCGTTCGTGAAGCACAGACGCGCCATGGCTCTTGCGAAGCTCAGCAATTCCACGTCGATCCAGATCGAAGAAGAATGAAGAGTTCGTGAAACTCTGTTTGTTCCAACACCATTTATAAAGCTTCGTTCATTCTCGGAATTTATGGAAGCTTCGTTCGAAAGTTATCCTCGCTGTAGTGAGGAGCTTTGCTCCGTTCGTTTGCTGGAGAAGATGGAGCTTCGCAACTCGCTGTTAGAGACAATAATTCAGGCGAAGCTCGTTAGACCTGCTACACAAGGAAACCACATGCTTGCTGAGTCCGGAGCTGGAAGGAAGAACATCTCTTGGATGCTCGATCCGGTGAGGCTTTTTGTAATATGTTGGAGACTAGGTTTTATCTATGAAGCTTTGTGATAAAAGAATTCGAGAAAGGTCTGTGAAGCTTGTTGGACTCATTTATTGTCCACAATGGAATATAGCATGTGGTGGGAAGTTTTATTTGTCAAACGTGTTGAGTGGTGTAGTGGGGAAGTGGGAAAGACTTTATACTAGTTTCCCACATCGGTAGTTCATAAGTGGTGAGAAACATTTATTACCTTTGTGGTATCATTAGCTCCCAAAGAACTAACACCCATGCACACTAAGAGATAATGGGGAAGCCCACACGCGCGCACCACCACCACCCACCCGGCCCGGGGTCTTGGGTCCTGGGTCCTGGGTCCTTAAAAAATAAAAATAAACTAGTTTTATAACCAGCTTTTATTTTTTATTTTGATGAAGACTTTGTCTACGTTTGACTCATTCCTCCACGTTTTTATTTACCCACGCTCTACCAACATAACGGCTCCTTGGTTGTAACAGCTCCTAAATTCTTGGCATGATGAACAACCACGACCAAGCCTTAACGGCTAGTGTACTGGCTATATTTTCTTCTATAAATAGAGTTGTTCCTCTCGTCATTTTACATACCAGCTTTACAACATCAATAAACACTTACGAAAATCACATCAGCTATTATTCTCTCTTCTTCACTTCTGTTCTTGAGCGAAATCATATACAGATTCCAACCTACAATTGTGAGTGCACACGAGAGTAGGGTAGTAGTGTTTAATCCTTGGGGAACGTTCGGAAAACAGTGTAGCATCTCGGCTGTCCCGGAATTTCGTTCTTAAGGCAGTGGCTCTTCCACGGCACTACGGGTTTTTATCTTCGTTTTCTCAGCTCCGTTATTACCTTCGTTAATCGGGTTCGTTTTTAACTTTCGCTTTTACTTTCGTCTTTTACTTTCCGTATTTTATTTCAATCTTTTACTTTCCGTATTTCATTTCGTAATTAGTAGTTAAAGTTTCTTTACCGAAAATTTTAAATACCATTACAGTAGCTTTTTATATTTATACAACAAAGCTCGCCAAACTATCTTCTTTGCAGCCATGGTTAGATCTGTGAAGCTCCGGGAAGAGTTTCGTTCAAATAAAGTAGTACTTAGCAAGTTGATGTACTTTTTTCCTTGTTACAATTTGTATTAGTGCATATAGTTAGTTTATTTATTTATTTGGGTTATCGTGTACTTAATACTCTTTTGGCAACAAATTACATTTTCTTATTCTTCTTTCCCATATTTGAATGAAAGTTGTATTGTATTTAATTTTTGAATTCTATTAAGAAACGTAATACTCAGTAATTTCTTAAAAAACACTCAACAATTTTTATCGCCATACTCAGTAATTTATCGATATACTTAATATTTTCACCTAATACTCTTAGACCAAAAAAAAAAAAAAAAAAACCTAATACTCATTAACTTTTTCCCACTACTCAGTAAAATCCTCCGATTACTCAATAAATTTTTCTAAATACTCAGTAAATTTTCCCAAATACTCAATGAAATCCACGAATACTCGGTAACGTTTTTGACGACTCAAGAACTTTTCCGATACTCGGTACTTTTTCCGACGGAGCACTCAATACTTTTTACGAGTACCCAATTTTTTTCTGAGTACTTAGTGGTCGCTCCTAGAGTGTGATAAAAATCAACATTAAAGAAGAGAAGCGACTACCGCTAGTGTACGGGTCGTCTAAGTAATAAATCGGTAAAGACGGGTTAACAGTCTCCACATGGATTGCTATGTATCACAAATGTATTTAAATGATAGATAGAATTAATTGCATTACAAAATAAATAAAAGATAAATATATGTTTGTTTGGTTTTTTAATATAAAAAGACTATACACAAGAAAGTAAATTAACTGAGATTAAAACAGAATGATAAATAAAGTAAGGACTAAAGGTTAAGACGCAGAAATGAGAGTATACTTGAGCCTCTATAGGGATCCACCTAAGTTCACACATCTAGTGCTTTCGTTTAAAGGACAAGTTGGTAATTCTATATTAGTCGGGACTCTACAATCTCCTAACTCCCGTCATGGTAGACTTAGGAGTTATCCTACGTTCTTACAAACTCCGTCAGGACGAGTATAAGCTACGTTCAGATGATTAAGTGTGTTACCCAATTGGCTACGCAGTTAGTCAAGCCTGTCAGGATCAATGACAAACACCATGCGTTTATTAATTAGTTCAGTAATTAAACCCCCCGGTCAATGTGATTACCGCCACTAATGAATAGCCTAATTACTATAACCTAATTCTAATTCTGGGCTCAATCAAAATTAGTAAATAAGCATAGACTAATAAACAATATGAAAAACCTAACTTGAATTAAATTAAAACAACCCCAAAATCTGAAATACTAAATTATATAAACTAGGGCTTCACCCATTATGCGATTCTAAAGTATATGGAAGTTTAGCTCATACTAAAATTAAATACTGAAAGAAAATTAGAATTATACATGTTCCTAATAACAGAAATAAAATAAGAACCTTATTGGAGGAATGAAAAGAATTGTTGTTAGAGAGAAATGGATTCTCCAGCTCCTGCTCTTGCTTCTGCCTCTTGACGCTTTCTCTCAAGATGATGTAAATTGAAGTTTAATTCAGAGGTACTGATTAATAAGGTATAAAGGGACTTTTATTAAGCTAAAAACAGATTCGGTTAATGTTGGGATTAATTAAGTAATTAGGGCCCAAGTACATTTAACAATTCCCGCAATTGCTGAACACACTATAGTAAAGTAGGCATAACTTTTGACTAGCTGTTCCAAATAGCCTGATTCCAATTCGTGTGTGGCTCTAACTCAGAGGTGCAACTTTTTCATTCGAATCACTGGGTATGAATCCGTATCGTTTGGGCTCGGGAAATTTAATAAGTTACTACTTCCTTAATCTAAAATTTCATCTCCTTTACTAAAAGGGTGTCTTTCTTTCTTTTGACACTTCCTTTTTCTCTTGGACTCTAAACTTCACTTCTTATATTCATCTTAATGTCTACTAGCGTCCATGTACCTAAAAACTTCACACTAAACAAGCACACTAACACACAAAATCTCTAAAAGTCACAATATTATATTTTTGAAGGATGAAAGTGCATTATTGCATATAAGCCAATAAATCAACTACTAAATCAAATTCCTACCTAAAATAATGTATACTAAAGGTAGTTATTTATCATAAAAAGGGAGACAACACTTAGTAATTTTTCTAAATACTCAGTACTTTTTCCGGCGACACTATCGCCGGTGATCGCCGGTGTCGGTGGTTATAGTTAGAGTTGGAAAGTATTGATGCTCAATGAAGGAGGAGAGAGAAAAATGATAATGGAGGAAAGAAAAAAAGGATAAGAGAGGAGAGATGAGATATAAAAATGGTAATATAAGATAAAAAAAATCTATTTTGTCTTATATACACTATAAGGGTAATAATGACATCCTATATCATAAAGGCTCCTTTAGAGGAGAGAGGAATTGGATGTTACTTTTGTATTTCGAAAGTGAGAAATCACCTAACTATGAGAGGTGAATATTCATCTAGAGAAACGATTACCAAGGAAATTAAGTGGTGCAT
Source organism: Nemophila menziesii (assembly GCA_029959085.1). Taxonomy (NCBI): domain Eukaryota; kingdom Viridiplantae; phylum Streptophyta; class Magnoliopsida; order Boraginales; family Hydrophyllaceae; genus Nemophila; species Nemophila menziesii. The sequence continues at coordinate 6,712,075 of JARWIR010000032.1, forward strand.
TTTTTCCATTTTATTTTCGTTGTTCCCTCATCATTCGTTTATGGATGATAATGGGCGATTAGCTTTTATTAATATTAGTATGAGGTTGTCATATTTAGCTTCTTAGTTGCTATCTTTAGCCTTTTGGCTTAGGTAGATAACTCTCTTGTATAGTGTACAGTTATTTTTTACTAATACAACTGTTTACCTAACCCCAAAAAAAAAGATGATCTTCAAGACCCTGTAGGTAATTAATTCACCTTATTTTTTTCCAATACTTATCATTTTATGATTAGAAAACAACGTATTTCTCTTCACATTCCTTTAATTTATTGTTTGTTTTCTCTTCATATCCATAAAAGGGTAAGTATTCATAGAAAAAAATTAATGGTCAAAATTGAAAAAAATAAAGAAAGATGTGGCTAAATTTAAGAATATTAGTAAACGGTAATGGCAAAAAAATGAAACTTTACTCATTATTATTCTTTACGATGGTATCGTGGATTCAACAAGATGTTGAAAACAACCATTGGGACTAGCTCAATGGCCAGGCTCTTGTCTCTCATTTAGGAGGTACAGGGTTTGAATCCCATTGGCCTTGTTATTTCTTGAGCCCTCAAAGGGGGTAAGCAAGAGGTGCAAGGTTCGGGTATGTATGAGGAGGCGTGTATATTTCCTATGAGAATAGTCGTGGTGCGCGTAAGCTGGCCCGGACACCCATACATCAATCAACAAGATATTAAAGGATTTAAACTTTCTAAAATCTTCTTTTCTCTCTTTGAGTATCTTATTAATTCAACCAATGAGGTAATCCTATCTTACCTACCTATGAGATATTTAGAAGATTCTTTATACACATGCATGACTAAGGTTTTCATTTCTTAATATCTGAACAATAATTACAAAAGCAATCTGGAATTTTATATGTACTATTATATTAGATTTGGTAAGGGTTGATTGTTGCCTCAGTATATATAGTATACACACCTATTCATATCTTCCGACAATCTACGTACACTGATATATATATATATATATATATATAAGAAAAATTGGAAACGAAAAACAATCAAGATTACCTTTAAAAATTGAAAGATGAAACTCTTGAAATGTTGGAGGTACTTACCATTAATGTGAAGGCGTTGGTCGTCGTGGCACCAAAAGATGAGTCCGTGCAAATATTGTAGTAGAGAGACACACTCATTTTGGTATTTTCCAAAAAAATGGTGATTGAGCATTGAGTAATCAACTTTAAGATTCATTTTGTGGAGGTAAACGGATATAACTTCAAGTTGACACTCGCTAGTGAAGAAGAGGCAGAAATACTATGCTTTCTTAGACCATGTCTAATCTAATCCCTCCATGTTCCACTTTCAAATGGAAGGATGGTTATGATCTTGAAAACATTATTGTTTTTCATTCTTATGCATGGGTTAGGATCGGTGGACTAGCAACTATTCCAAGAGATATAGAAATGATCAAGATACTTGTTGTGTAGATTGGTAACTTGCTACAAATTGATTATCCATTTAAAGCAAGAGATGATATTCTATTTTTGTCTAAACATTTCACTAAACATTTCACTAAACATAAAAAAGATTATAAGTACTACTTATAACTACATGTATATACAACAAGATTTAACCTAACTCTATTCTTGAGAAGTTGGCCAGAATCTTCAAAAAGTCTTTGTCGTTGGTATAGTTATTTCGGCTAAATTCTTCGGCCAATGCGTTGAGCATTGTGTTCGCGAGCCTCGAAATACGACAAAAGGAGATGGGAGGATCTTCTTCCTTTAATTCCTTGATCCTTGGAACAATGTGACTACCCTGTCAGGAAATACTTGAGAATCTATTAAATCCTTGGATGATTCTGAGGTTGTCTAAGTAACTTCCAAGATTTCCTTCGCCTTGATTGTTGCTTTTAATACTGTCTGGCCTTCCCTTTTCCGGAAACTACACACCTCACATTTTCTCCAAACTTTGTGCAATCCCCTCTTAATTGTCTCTTTAAATTACCTTATTCATGTAATTGAAATGATGCATCGCAATAGAACGATATTTTTTCACTTAATGGGATATGTGGTTGTCGTTCATGGTGTACTGGAATGAGGTTTGGATCCTGTTCTTGACATTTCCAATCTATACCAAAAACTTTTGTCATTTGATGTTCAATACGATTGAGGATTTGTTTGACATCAAAATGTCTTTCTTGTCTCGTCATCTTAGTTTTTTATATAATACACCGTGCAAACTCTCTTATGTTTTTTTACTTTTTTATTTTAAGTGATTATAGGTAGAGATGGCAACAGATCGGATTATTGCAAAAAAAAATCCAAAACCATGTCCATAACCATTTAATTTATCAAAAACCAAATCCTAACGAATTTAACCGTCGGATTTACTTTTCAAAACCATAATCGAATAATTCGGATTCGGTTTCCTAAGCGGTTTATTCGGATTTTAACCATAACCAAACCATAACCGGTAAATATATTGAAAATTCTTAAAACAAGATGACAAATATAAGAAAAATCTTAAAATATATAAAATGTTATGTCGATCCTTAATTAAATAACATATTTGTTACTTTTTTATTAAATTTAATATTTAGATTTTAGTTTTGAGATATGAAAATACTTTTTTATCTATATTATTATAAAATATATATAAAAAAAAGATAATAAACGAATTTTCGATTATTCAGTTTTATTTTTTTCAAAAATCACAATCTAACGGATTTAACCATCGGTTACACTTTTCAAAACCATAACGTAACAGTTTTATCCATGGTTGCATAATCGATTTTTAATCGGTTCGGATTTTCATCGGTTTCGGTTTTAAACCATAACCATTCCTTACCCTAATTATAAGGGTAACTCTTTATTTATTTTTTTGGCAACTCTTTATTTATTTTTTTGGCAACTCTTTATCCGAACATGGTACTTGGTACTTTTACACAAATTGGAGCCTCAACGTCTTTTTTATTTTAATCTTCCCGAAAAAGGATAAAAAGGAGAGATTTCGTATCCTTTGTCCCCATTTCAGTTAAATCACCGACCTATGGAAACCTAATTTCAATAACTTTTCAATTCTCGTTCTGCTCAAGTCACACTGACTCTGTCAGTATATCCCGTTACATTCACTTATACATACATATATATTCTCATATACACACATACACACTATTAGTGTGTATAATAATGGAGCACGAACACGAGCAAGAGCAAGAATACGAGCACGACGACGATGTCTACGGCGGTGATATTCCAATTGACGCCGACATGGATGCCGATTTCGAAGCTGACTTGTCTTCTGATGCAGCTCCTGATGCAGAACACGACTCTAAATCTAAGGTTTGTCTCATATTTTCATTCAATTTAGCCAAATTCGGTTTGCTAAGCATTTTTAGCCAATTATTCTTTTTTATGTATCTATATTTGTTATTTGTGTTAGTGATTGTATAGAGAGTGCTTAATCCTAGGTTATATATGGTTTTGGTGTTAATTAGGAGTTGGAGAGCATGAAGAAGAGATTAAAGGAAATAGAAGATGAAGCAGGTGCTCTTCGTGAAATGCAAGCTAAGGTTGAGAAAGATATGGTTGCTACAGAAGGTTAGTTTTAATCCAACTCAACTATATTATTTGATTAATATATGCAAATTAGATTTGTAAATGCTTATATGTCTATACAATCATAATTGCATAGTTTAATATTTAAACTTCATGCTATTTACATAACTTTTCAAGTATGTCACTGTAATATAGATGCTTTAATTCGATTTTATTGATCAATTGTTGTGATTGCGACACGTGTCATTACGAACTTAGTTCCTTTAATCCGTCTGATCGATTGTGATGTATTTATAAGTACATATTTTTTGCTTTAGCTTAGTTTGAGATTATCACCACTATGTGAAATACAGCAAATTCTTAGTTAGTGTTTGCTTATCTTTAGTCTATCTTACAGCTTTTCACTTGATTCGCTTATAAGAACTTGCTTTCAGAAGTCAATTTTCTCTCTTTCCTTTGAGTCAAAAGCAAGTTACATTCTCTCCTTTTCACGAAGATATCCCTAGTAAATTATCTTTTTTCTCTTCATAGAAAGATTTTTTATTTGTTCATATATATTGTAACTCTGTAGCATAACTACAAAAGATTGACCATAGATAGAATTGAGTACCCGGGTAATGCAACATATTTGTTTTCAAGAAAGAAAAAAAAGAAAAAAAACAATAAATCACAAGAAGTAGCTTTTTTGAATATGTTTTATTAGAAATTACAAACTTTCTTAATAGCGAAGCTACTAGATAAAGCGTGTTTTTCACGTTTAACTTTTAATAAAATTTAATGTCTTTAAGTGGAGCTGATGTCAAATCTAATCTCTAAATTTTAAATTCCGCTTGTTTGTTACGCCTCTTTTCAATATATATATCGAGATCTATACCTTCTAAATTAGACACTCTTCACAAAATCTAATAATAAAGCTAAGATTGATAAAAAAATGGCAGCTCGATACGGTTCATTCAGATCGTTAATCAAGCGTATGTACATCACTCTTTCCCATTTTTATCTGATCTTTGATCTTGTTTCTTTTCTTTGTTCACATGTGATTGTAATTGTGTTTGTTTGTCCACCTATTCTTTTTATTTTTGTTAATTTCCTTCCTAATTATGTATCGATCCACTGCATAAAACTTGTCATTTCCTTGAGATTGCTTTCCTAATCAGTAATTTACTTATGTTAATGTTATCTCAAGTCCAATTCTTCTAGTTCTAGGTCTCTATTGTATAGATTGTGAAGAATCACGAATCGGAAATATATGAGCGGCTAGAAAGCGCGGCCGTAACATAATTATTAATTTTCTTTTTTCCATATTAGGGGATTTAATATGTTAATATGCTAAGTTAGATTTATAAGGGACCAAAATATAATAACTAATAGTTTTAATGTTGTACAGAAGACTCAGCTAGTGGTTCGGTAACACAGGAGGAAAAGGAGGAGGTGGATTCCAGATCTATCTACGTTGGAAATGTAAGTCTTAGTGTCTGACATCTTTTTTATTATCAAATTTTTATTTAAATTTATATAAATAATTTCTCAGGTTGACTATGCGTGTACTCCCGAGGAAGTGCAACAACACTTCCAATCTTGTGGTACCGTTAATAGAGTTACCATTTTGACCGACAAGTTTGGTCAACCCAAAGGGTATGCTTACGTCGAGTTCGTTGAAATTGAAGCCATTCCAAATGCTGTTCTCCTCAATGAGTCCGAGTTACACGGACGCCAACTCAAGGTTGGTCTGCCACGTCTCTCTTGAAACATATCTTGTTGTCACTCTTGAAACATATCTTGTTATTGAAACATATATTACTTACAACCTTATCCTGTATTGGGTTATTATAATAATATAGTTGTTTCTTTTGTGTCAACCAGGTTTCGGCTAAGCGGACTAATGTCCCTGGTATGAAGATGTATAGGGGAGGAAGGCGCCCTAACCCGTACCTTGGGTTTCGTTCCCGTAGGCCATTTATGCCGGGTCCACCTGTTTTCCCACCTTATAGCTATGGGTATGTGACCATATATGTGTTATTAATTTTGAATTTAAATTAATATAAAAAGTGGAATTAACTAATGATTTATTTTCTATTTGTTTTGTGTAGGAGGGTTCCGAGGTTCAGGCGTCCGACTAGGTACAGGCCGTATTGAGATAGTGGCGCTGCGATTATACATGTGTAATTTCGTTTAATGGAGACTCTAATTTATCCATCTCGTAACTTTTACTGTACTATTATCTTATTGTGTTTTACCAAAATTGTTAAAACTTTGTTTTTATTCTTGAATTTATAGCTTGCGGGGATAATGGATTTGAATTTTTAAGGGAAGAAAGGAGATTCAAATATTGGGAAATGAGTATTTGTTGTAGTCTGATGAATTCTTTTGATGCATTTTTGTTTATCCTTATGTGTTTGGTAGTGTCTGTTGCTAGTAATTCCAAACTTTGCACATGATCCCCCAACTTTCGCATAACTTTTTTTCATAACTAGGAATTTACGTTTTTCATCCATATTAGGTAAATTAAAGTGATAAATATAACATGAACTCCTCTTGCAACCAGATTTTTACCTACACTATTTAAGCTGCTCTACCCCACCTTAGGGCACAGTTTTCTCAGGCCTTCCTCCATACCCTTATTTTAAAAGAGCCTTTAAACAGTAAATAATTTCTATCTTCTGCATAAATTTTACATTTAAATCTTGCATTTTCTGATTAGTTTCTGAACTCTCTCAAGTAATGTTGTAGCACATTTTCCATCTTTAGAGAAATTTCATATAATAAGCTAATCACTCTTACTGTCATTGGGTGTTGGATCACCAACATATCTTATAATAAATTGTATGTAGTTAGGCCATATCCGCTGCTTAACAATAAGGCATTTAGCTAACATACCCTACTTCATAACTCCACCAACATATCTTATAATAAATTGTATGTAGTTAGGCCATATCCACTGCTTAACAATAAGGCATTTAGCTAACATACCCTACCAACATATCTTATAATAAATTGTATGTAGTTAGGCCATATCCACTGCTTAACAATAAGGCATTTAGCTAACATACCCTACTTCATAACTCCACCAACATATCTTATAATAAATTGTATGTAGTTAGGCCATATCCACTGCTTAACAATAAGGCATTTAGCTAACATACCCTACTTAACAATAAGGCATTTAGCTAACATACCCTACTTCATAACTCCAGTAGAAAATCAATTATGAGAATAGCAAATACCACTTTCAACCATTTATTCCACCAAATTCTTCAGAGTAATTCATCACCCAATTATTTCCATATTGCATTAACACCTCTTCCTTTTCCTAGAAATAAAACACATTTCCCTTAAATAAACTTTAATTACTTGAGTAAGACTTCGGATAACACCGTGGTCACACGCTACCGTCTCCGGCAGCGGCGCCAAAAACTTGGTGTCTCCTTGTGTGTTCTAAATAAACACACCTAAAAAGGCAAGACACGTACCGCAAGTGTACGGGTCGTCCAAGTAATATCCGGTAAACGGGATTTCAATCTCAGGGACGGATTAAGTATGACTTTAAATGTTATGATATAAGTGTAGATAATTGTTATATGATGCGGAAAATAAATGATGTATATATTTGTTTTGGTTTTTGATTAAGAACTAAGACGCAATGAAATTAAAATACTAAATTAATACAAGAATTAAAATGCAAATAAGTAAAATAAAAGATTGGACGCAAATATGAGAGGTAGTACTTGACTCATGCAAGGGTTTCGCCTATATCTATTTAACTAGTGTTTCGTTTAAGGGTCAAATTGGTAATTAACAATAGTCAGAATTCAATACTCTTCTAACCCTCGTCAGGGTGGACTTAGAAGCTATTCTAGGGTAATACAAACCCCGTCAGGACGATCGTAATCTACCTTTGAATGATAAGCACTTTTTACCCAATTGGCTATAAGATTAATTAAATCCGTCAGGATCAATAACTTTTACCTTAAATCTATTATCTATTTCCGTACCTAAACCCCCGGTCAAGGTGATCCATACCCCACTATATGGAATAGCCTAGATACTGAATCCTATTACTGATTAATTACTTCACTAATAGTCCATAAGCTTAAAATAATAGAAATTGATTAACTACCCAATTCGAATTAAATAATACAATCCCAAAATTGAAAACACTAAATTAAATAAATAGGGCTCAACCCATAAATGCGTTCATCAAGTCTTTAAAGAATTTAGCTAATACTAATGTTTAAAATAACTGAAATAAAAGATAAAGGACTCATACCGAATTACAGAAATAGAAAAACCTAATTAAAGGGTTGAGTATCGCTGTTGTTGAAGAAGGAATTCTCCAGTTTCAGCTCTTCTCTCTCCTTTTTGCTTCTCTTGCCTCTTCTCTAATATGAATTGTCGGTGTAAAAACTGAGGTTAAGGGTCTTTTTATAGTGGGAAAAACGGATTGGGCTATTAAAAATAAGGATTAGGTTAATTAGAATAAAAACCCAATCCAATTAATAAAATCCCGTCACTGGTGACCAGCTGTTACTAAAACAGTTGTAATGTTTGCGTCCGGACTCGGAATCACTTCGTTAAACTTGGAAAATCTTCCTGACTTCAAGCTCTAGCTACCTCATTTTATGCTCCAAGGCTAAATCAGTGGCTAAGATGCTCGAAAACAGTGATTTGTGACAGCATTCCAGATTTTATTCTCCACTAATTACTTGTTCGAATCAATTATTCTCGCCTTTGACTTCAACGCTTCATCTAGGACTTTACTTCCCGTTTCTTCTCCTTGTCTTGATATTCCATCAAATCATAAACGAATTAACGCATAAAAGCTCTAAAACACAAATAATCCAAATCCAAGGGAAGAAATCGTAATATGACCAAATAAGCTTAAAAGTCTAGTAAATAAGTCAAATAATCACCTAATTTGATGTCTCCTAAGGGCATATATTTAGAACAAAAAGGGAGTCATCAGTGGGTTCCCTTGAATAGTCCTTGTTGCGAGTATGTCATGGAACTTGTGATGAATAAACCATATGGGGACGATTTTCTATAGAATTTGATTGAGGATTATTATTTAATAAAGTTCTATTTTAAGTTATTATTTTTTGTTAATTTTTTTCAATTTTATTATATTTTAATTTTATATTAAATTCAGTCATATTTTAAATTTTCATCCAATTTTGGTCATTAATATATTTTTTTCCAAATACTTAGCTTTTTTATGATCAAATAACAACGCAATTCTCTTCATATTCCTTAATGAAGATATGGCTAAATTTGTGAGAAAAAACATTAAATGTCAAAATTAAAAAAAAAAGATATGGCTAGATTTGAGAATATTGGTAAAAGATAGTGGCAAAAAAAAAGAACTTCACTTATTATTATTCTTTTTTTTTGTACGTGGACCAACTTGCGTGTACCACGACTACTCCTATGAGGATATACACGCCTCCCTATGTATATTCTCAAGTGTAATAAAGAATTAGGTTACTCATGTTTAGGGAGGGGTTCAAACCGTGTACCTCTTACTTCAAACCCGTTATTATTCTTTATGATCATATCATGGATTCAACAAGATGTTGAACACCATTGTGGGCAAATTTTGGAAGCTGGTTAAAGGATTTAAACTTTCTTAAAAACCTTTCTCTCTTAGAATATCTTATTAATCTAAATTTTCTGAAAACTCTATGGAATTTTATATTATCATTATATTGGATTTGGTTGAGGTTGATTGTTACCTTAGTATATATAGTATACACACCTATTCATATCATCCTACCATTTATTAAGAAAAATTGGGCAACGATAAACAATCATGCATTACCTTTAGCAAAGTTGAAAGACAAATTTTCAAATATCTGAGGTCATTACCATTAATGTGAAGGCGTCGGTCGTCGTGGCACCATAAAATGAGTTTGTGTTCCGTGCAACGATTGTAGTAGAGAGGCACATTCATTTTGGTATTTTTTGAAAATTGGTGATTGATAATTGAGGAATAACCTGCAAGATTCAGTTTGAGGAGGTCAAAGAAAATAACTTCAAGTTGACAATTGCTAGTGAAGAAGAGGTAGAAAGGCTATTCTTTCTTAGACCATGTCTAATCCAATCCCCCCATGTTCCACTTTCAAATGGGAGGATAGTTATGATCTTAAAGACCTTGATGTTTTTCATTCTTATGCATGGGTTAGGATCGGTGGACTAGCAACTATTCAAAACGATATTGAAATGATCAAGATTCTTGTTGCGTAGATTGGTGACTTGCTAGAGGCTGATTATTCATTTGAAGTAAGAGATAATCTTCTTTTTGTGTCAAAACATTTAATTAAATGTAAAAAAGTAAAGTCCTACTTATAATTACACGTATATACAACATGTTTTAGCATATCCCTATTCTTGAGAGTTGTCCAGAATCTTCAAAAAGTCTTCGTTGTTGGTGACGTTATATCGCCTAAATTCCTCAGCCAGTGTGCCGACCATTGTGTTCGCGGACCTCGAAACATGACAAAAGGAGATTGATGGTCTCCTTCCTTCAATTCCTTGATCATTGGAACAATCTGACTGCCCAGGCAGGAAATGATTGAGGATCTATTTATTGCTAAAATGATTATGAGGTTGTCGGAGTAAATAGTTTTACTTACTCCCATGATTTCCTTCGCCTCAATTATTGCTTTTAACACTATTTGGGCTTTCCCTTATTTGGATACTGCAAACATTGCTTTTTCTCCAAACTTAGCTCACTCCGTGTTAATTGTCTCTTTAAATTACCAAACAAGGTGCTAAGAAGATCCTGTTTGGCAACCCAGTCAGCTGCCACATTTCTACCCCTAGACACAAAAGAAAAGGAAGGGGAAGATAATTCAGAAAAATAATAAATATTACAAATAATGTTTTTAATTGAATGACTCAACACGGGAAGTTCTTAAAAAAGAGCCTTCATGATAGTTGCTGAATCATTCTCTATAATAACGCCCAAAAGGAAAATTTGAAGCCATCTCCGTAGCTTTCAAAATTCCCGTGGCCTCTGCCTCTAACACCGAATATGCTCCAATTTTCCAACTATTACCTGATACAAATTCACCATTAGAGTTTCTTACTACACAAGCAATTGCAGCTCCCAAATCCGAGAAAGCTGCATCACAATTAATTTTAAATTTTTTTGGAGGTGGTTTTTTCCATTTATCTTTAAATTTAGTATTTTGTTTAATATTTCCATTATTATTAGGAGATCTTGTAGAAAATTCCATTCTATATATTCATAAGCTTTTTTAATATCCGCTTTAACTGCAACCATATATTTTTTGGTCTTTTTCCTTCTTTTAATATGGGTAATTAATTCATGTGCAATCATAGTATTTTCCTGTATCATTATGTTAGGAATGAATGCACTTTGATTTTCTCCCACAAGGGAAGTCATATAAGGTTGTAATCGATTGACCAATATTCTTGCTATAATTTTATAAATAAAATTAGAGCAACTAATTGGTGTATAGTGTTTAATATTAGTAGGTTCATTGATTTTTGGTATTAGAGTAACGAGTGTTTTATTGATATTAGAAAGATCACCCTTATTGTTCCAAATATTATTTATTACTCTCATAAGATCAAGTTTAATAATGTCCCAGTAAGTTTTGAAGAAATTTCCATTTTAACCATCATGACCTGGTACTTTATCAGGTCCTAAGTTCCCATGTTGCTTTTTTAACTTCTTCTTCATTAATATGTATATTTAAATTATCTGTATTTTTTTTATCAATTTTACTAGTAATAAGATTAATAGTATTATTATATTCTCTTTTTTCTACAGTAGTAAAAATATTATTAAAATAGTTAACTATTTCAATATTTATTTCATTTTTATTATCAAGCCATTCACCATTTTCATTAGTGATGTTAAAATTTTTGTTTCTACTCCTTCTTTCTTTGGTACAAGCATGATAATATTTAGTATTTTTATCACCTTTTTTAAGCCAACTATTTCTTGATCTTTCCTTCCAAAAACTTTCCTCCCTTTTCCAAGTTTCCTCAAGTTCTTTGGTTGTATAATTATATTCATCCCAATTAAAATTGGGGTTATTAGAATTAGATATAGTTTCTAATTTTTTATAAGCTTTTATATTTGGATTTTATTATTCCCAATTTTTTTCTTATTCCAATCTCTTAAAGCTTAACTACATTTTTTAAGTTTGTGATTAATTACAGCATTAGGGTTACCCCTAAGTGAACTATAGTCATCCCATACTTTTTTAATAATATTTGAACAATCAATTTCAGTTGTCTAGAAATTTTCAAAATAAAATATTTTCTTTTTATTATCAATTTTATCATGATGAAGGACTAGGGGACAATGATCTGACCCAATAGCAGGTAAAACTACTGTCCAAGCATTAGGAAATAGCTTATCCCATTCAGAGTTGTGTAGTGCTCTGTCTAGAATAGCCTTTATAAGTTTATTACCGGCTCTTTTATTTGTCCAGGTAAATCTATAACCATAAGAGGTTGTTTCCTCCAAATTGTGGAGATTAATAAATTTATTAAAATTCTTTATAGAATTTTTATGACATACAATACCACCTAATATCTCCTTAAGAAATCTTATACAATTAAAATCCTCAATTAAAGACCAAGCAAAGTTATGGGGTTTTAAATCATTTAAGAAACTTAGAGAAATTTCTATATTAATATCATAGGGGTTCAAATAGATATAAGTATAAAATATTGGGGTCAAATCCTCACCCACAATTTTCGTATGTATAAAGTTAGGAGAAGTTTTTAAAATCCTTATTTTTAATTCTTTCTTCACCATCAAAGCGAGGCTGCCTCTCGCCCCAATCGGCTCCACCGTGTTAATCAGATTCATATCTAAAATACTTGCTATGTTTTCAAGCTTATTAAATTTATTTTTAGTCTCAGAGAGAAAAAATACCTCCGGGCGATGTTTAGCGCAGAGGTCACGGGCTTCCTGGACTGTCAACGGATTACCGACGCCTTGACAGTTCCAGGCTATGTGAATCATTGAAAAGGATGGGGTTGATATGGAACAACCTCGGAAGACCTTTTTATCAATACAGAAAATTCCATCATAACCTTATTAGACATATTCTTATGAGCTTTACAAAAAAATATCATAATCAATCGTAAAAGCTGAGACAATAAAAACAATACTAAACTGTTTTTCATCTATATCAGCTATTTTTGTGACATTAATCTCTATCACATTTATAAAAATACCGTAATCAACGTTAAACATTGCGAAAATAAAAACTTTGCCCAAATTTTTTTAATTTCATCAATTTTATATTTTTTCTTCATATTCGAAACTTTTTCTCCTGATTTCGTTTGTTTTAGTTTCGAATTTCTCCTATTTTCACATAACACCTTATACCTAATTTTATTAACCGTACATAAAAGTCCTTCATACATTTTGTATTTAGACTTGATACATGTATTTTCTTCTTAAGTTTACAAAAATATTCCTTAATAATCGCAATAGCTGTGTTTTTAAAAACAAAATTAACCTGTTTTTTACCAACTTAACATCTATTTTTGTGACGAAATAAACTGTCACATTAATAAAATTGTCACATGCCGGAGAGGAAAGTGATCGCGCTTTATGGTGGCGATGGGTCGTGATGTTGCGTACGCGCGAGAGGTGCAAAGGCATAGCAGGTGGGCCTTTCTCATTCATTCTGTTAACAAAGGCCCATAAGGCCTGGATCTTGTTTTTGAGCTGTTTTCCTAGCAAGACAGGATCGGATCCAACGTTGCAATAGTTCGATATCGGTTTAGTATCTTGACGTTAGTTGTTATAGTTTTATTGAGTAGAGTCTCGACACCAACCCAAATTTGCTCCCAGAAAAACCTAACCCCGCCCTGTTTCCCACAGCAGCCTCCTCCTCCGATAGGCTGTTCACCCCTATCCAGCCGTCTCTTTCCCTCAACCAACAAGACCTCCTCACCATCTCCACACCGCCATTTTCCTCCACTTTACCAAGCAGCTGTCTTTATCAATTCGTTACATTCACGTATACACACACATACACACTATTAGTGTGTGGATGCCGTCGAAGCTGACTTGTCTTCTGATGCAGCTCCTGATGCTGACCACGACTCTAAATCTAAGGTTTGTCTCATATTTTCATTCAATTTAGCCAATTGTTGTTTTCTAAGCATTTTAGCCAATTATTCCAATAAAATCTGTGAAATATGAAAGGTATCTAAATAGTGGAAAAAATTGAGGATCATAATTTACAATATACAAATATTATGTTGGTTAACTTAGGCTATTAACACAATTTACCATATACATTCCGTTAGCAATTATTTGACCTCATGGATTTACACAATAATTTTGAAGGTAACTACCAAAATCGTATAGATATAATGCTTAAGACATTGGGCATAAAGGTGGAGTAATTAAACGAAATATTTTGTAAAAAACAGACAAAGTCGAAATTAAAGAAGCAACCATTTTATGGAAAACCCTGATTGGATAGAACTTACTAGCAAGTGATGACTTTAAGTCTTTAACTATCTATGAGACTTGATGACCTATTGGACTCCTTTTTAAAATTTCTCTTAAAATAAATTGAATATTGCCTATAGTGGATTAGATACTAAATTGCTCTTTTTAAAATTTCAAACAGACTTTTTGTGTTGTTGAGCTAAGTAAAAAGTAGTTCATACCGTTACAAGATAACAATTTTACAAATGCAATTCAGAATTAAGTAGAAGAAGAAAGATGATAAAGATATACAATATAAGTGAAATTGCAAGGATAAAATAGCTAGCACTCACGCTAGCTAATTTGTACTTCACATTCGTTTTTATTCAATAGATATAAATAACACAAGAATACTATTGCCTTCATCCACTCCAAAAAGATTACGACACTCCATTATATAATTTATTCTAGTGCTCTACGATATATGACAGGGGCCAAGGACGTGATGATCATTTATATCATTTACACTAATCACTAGGAATGTTTACATTTTTGTAGTTTGTAAATTCCAATTTTTTCCTTCTTATGAATTTACTCAAAGACTATCTTAACAATGATACGAATTGAATGCCGTAGAAGAAGGAGACACATGAGAATCATCCACACTAGCAGTATACATATTATATTACTCTCAAATACTTTATTCGACTCCGAACCATAATTAACCATTGTGGTCATGAATATAATGCCAGCATATGTGATTGCAATAGATGTAATTGCAATCCACATTATCACCATCATAATCCATACATATATTTTGCGCCTCAATGGTAAACCACTTATAAGTAATAATATGCTGCTAAGAGATGCCATAAAATTTATGGTGTTGGAATATACACAGTGTACTATATCCTGGATAATGCGCTAATATCGAGACTCCTGCATAACGTACTATTTCACCATCTCCGTCTTGCTTATCATCTTGGTAGAAACCTCTAGGAGTTTTCATAACAGCCTGATATGCCATTGTTGCTATAAGTGAAGCAACAATCATCAATGTATTCCGTTTTGATGCTAACCAGTCCTAGGCCTGTTGTTGCTTGATGTAGTCATTCATATCTATTTTTTGATGCTTAGGCCTTGTAATTACTTTAGTACCATATTGTACTGAATCCTTTGTACTAATAATCCAGCACGGTTCAGAGATTCTCTTATTTCCATGTCTTTCACATCTCTTCGACTTTGAATTAGGACATCCATTGCCGTCAATTCATAAAAATTTACAACATTTACTTCAATATTTGTATTGAATAACAAATAGTTTATCGTTTGTAATAGATGTTAGAAATTATGTGACAATATTATTATATAGTTATCTTTCCAAATTATAAAAAACTAAAATAATTATATTAAAGATTTGAGTACATGTTATAAGGATCATTAAACCATTAAACCATTGCAGTAACCTTGTTTGAACCGCTTAATCAATAAGGGTTCAAAATCAAACCATTAGTATATCAAAATAGTTCCAAATAAATAAGTTTGTTACTCATGAACTATTAAATAGATCGATAAAATGTGTAAATCTGTACATATACAAAATATAATGATCATTTTTCTTTAATATATAGGTTGTAGTAAATTTTAATTACAAAATCCTTATCTGTTTTGAACAAATATAAAGTATTTCCTTAACAATCTTTACATTTAAATATAGATTGAATGGTCAATTTGGCATTATACTGATAATTGATCTGAATAATTTAGATATATTAATGTTAGGTCTGCAACTATTTTGTTAAATTAATAATATGGTTAGAACCTTTTTAGTACTAGGTAAGTGGTCCAAACAAAATTTCTACTGTGGCTTAATGAACAAATAAACATTTATCCTAATTTAACTTACAGATATAAAAATTTACAAATATAATTGTATAACATGAACAAAATATTTGGAAATAAAATAAAGATATAGGCTAAAATTTGAGAACTGAAAGTAAAACTTAAACATTACCAACAAAATTTAAATAATTAAAAATCTCAAAATATAATCAAAATGAAAGGATATCATAATTCAATTATAAATAAAAAACAAAAAGGGTGTTGTCATACCTCCGTCATATCAGCAACGGCCATATGTAGAATATTATTACCATCGCCATTTTTTGTATTAAGAAAATTTTGATCACTCATCATATTCACTACAAATTTCAGTGCATCCAACTGATTATACATCACACACGTATGTAACACATGGTGGCTCTAGATGTATCTGGTTTAGCTTGTAATATTTCTTGCAACACATCAATTCTTCCTTTTATGGCTGCAAGATGTGAAATTTCAACCATCTTTGTCAATAGCTAGACACATATCCGAATCAACTGATATTAAAACTCTGACAACATCAATGTCTTTGATGTTAACGGATTATATCAGTTGATTCGGATGTGTCTGGCTATTGACAAAGATGGTCGAAACCCTTCACATCTTGCGGCCATAAAAGGAAGAATTGATGTGTTGCAAGAAATATTACAAGCTAAACCAGATGCAACTAGAGTCACCATGTGTTACGTGTGTGATGTATAATCAGTTGGATGCACTGAAATTTGTAGTGAATATGATGAGTGATCAAAATTTTCTTAATACAAAAAATGGCGATGGTAATACTATTCTACATATGGTCGTTGCTGATAAACAGACCGAGGTATGACAACACATTTTCTGTTTTCTATTTATAATTGAATTATGATATCCTTTCATTTTGATTATATTTTGAGTTTTTTAATTATTTAAATTTTGTTGGTAGTGTCTAAGTTTAACTTCCAGTTCTCAAATTTTAGCTTATATCTTTATTTCCAAATATTTTGTTCATTTATACAATTATATTTGTAAATTTTTGAATCTATTTTATATTTGTAAGTTTGATTAGGATAAATGTTTCATTTTTCATTAAACCACGGTAGAAATTTTGTTTGGACCACTTACCTAGTACTAAAAAGGTTCTAACCATATTATTAATTTAACAAAATAGTTGCAGATCTAACATTAATATATCTAAATTATTCAGATCGACCATTCGTTTATCAGTATAATGCCAAATTGACCATTCAATCCATATTTAAATGTAAAGATTATTAAGTAAATACTTTATATTTGTTCAAAACAGATGAGAATTTTGTAATTAAAATATACTGCAACCTCTATATTAAAGAAAAATGATTATTATATTTTGTATATGTACAGATTTACACATTTTAGCAATCCATTTAATAGTTCATGAGAAACAAAATTATTTATTTGGAACTATTTGATATGCTAATGGTTTGATTTTGAATCCTTATTGATTAAGCGGTTCAAACAAGGTTACTGCAATGGTTTAACGATCCTTACAATATGTATTCAAATCTTTAATATAATTATTTTAGCTTTTATAATTTGGAAGATAACTATATAATAATATTGTCACATAATTTTTGACATCTATTACATATGATAAACTATTTGTTATTCAATACAAATATTGTAAATCTTTATGAATTAACGGCAATGGATGTCTTAATCCAAAGTCGAAAAGATGTGAAAGACATGGATATAAGAGAATCTATGAACCGTGCTGGAGTTATTAGTACAAAAGATTCAGTACAACATGGTACAAAAGTTACAAGGACTAAGCATATGAATGACTACATCAAGCAACAACAGGACTAGGACTAGTTAGCATCAAAACGGAATACATTGATGATTGTTGCTTCACTGATAGCAACAATGGCATATCAGGCTATTATGAATGCTCTTGGAGGTTTCTACCAAGATGATAAGCAAGACGGAGATGGTGAATTAGTACATTATGCAGGACTCTCAATATTATCGCAATATCAAGGATATAGTACATTGTTAATATTCAACACCATAAGTTTTATGGCATCTCTTAGCAGCATATCATTACTTATAAGTGGTCTACCATTGAGGCACAGAATATATGTATGGATTTTGATGGTGATAATGTGGATTGCAATTACATCTATTGCAATCATGTATGCTGGCGTTATATTGATGACCACAGTTGATAATTATGATTCAGAGTTGAATAAAGTATTTGAGAGTAATGCAGCATATATACTGCTAGCGTGGATGATTCTCATGATTCTCCTTCTTCTAGGGCATTCAATTCGTATCATTGTTAAGTTAGTAAAAGCTTTGATTAAATTCATGAGAAGGAACAAAAAGGAATTTATAAACTACAGAAATGTAAACACTCCTAGTGTTTAGTGTTATATGATATAAATGATGATCACGTCCGTTAAGCACTGGAATAAATTATATAATGGAGTGTCGTAATCTTTTTGGAGTGTCATCGATGAAGCCAATAGTATTCTTGTGTTATTTATATCTATTGAATAAAGTGAAGTAGAAATTAGCTAGCGTGAGTGCTAGCTATTTTATCCTTGCAATTTCACTTATATTGTATATCTTTCTTCTTCTACTTAATTCCGAATTGCGATTATACATGCGTAATTTCGTTTAATGGAGACTCTAATTTATCTATCTCGTAACTTTTACTGTACTATTATCATATTGTTAAAACTTTGTTTTTATTCTTGAATTTATAGCTTGCGGGGATTATAATGGATTTGAATTTTTAAGGGAAGAAAGGAGATTCAAATATTGGGAAATGGGTATTTGTTGTAGTCTGATGAATTCTTTTGATGCATTTTTGTTTTTTGTTTATACGTATGTGTTTGGTAGTGTCTGTTGCTAGTAATTCCAAACTTTGCACATTGTATCTTGGGACGCCTCTAACCCTGCAGATCCGCCCCTGCAAGAAAACTTTGACCAATTTTACAGTTTTTACTTTTAGTACGATCTTATGTTTATTTTTTGTTCTTGTCAATAGATTTGAACAAATTTATGTGAAATTAATGTTTAGTGTGGTTCTTTGGTATAGATTTATCATGGTTAGAAAATATATATGGAGATTATTTTTTTTTTAAACATGGGAGGTCCAAGAAAAACTAAAATGGAGTTGTTGGTATCGAATGTGATGATTAATGTAACGGTGTATTGAGTAAAAATTCACTTGTGATTATTTATTGAGATTTAGAAAACAAAAAATTATCAAAAGATCGTCTCAATATCCTATAGGCATTTGCCGCGTAGAATGAATGGCCGAGTTGATTTTCTTACAGAAACAGATAGGCAGAGAGCCACGACAGGGACGGCGATGCTGACCTCGATCACGAAAAGGGTTTTCACGGGATGGGAATTGATTAAAGGGACCTTAGAGTGTAATCCTTTAATATTCGTCAAAAGAAAAAGTAAACCTCTTCATTGTAGATAAAATGTAGATTAAAAAAAAAAAAAAAAACTGTCTTTCAACTTTAAGGGTATGTTTGGATTAAGGAGGGATTCTTTATTAAAGGATAGGAAGGGAGAGTATAACAAGGGAATGGAAAGGAGAGTATTTAATCTTGTTTGGATTGAATAAAAAGAGAAAGGAGGATTTTATTTTATCCGGTGTTTGGATTAGAAGAATAATGGAAGGAAGGGATTCTTTTTATAACTAAATGACTCATATACCCCTATTAAAATATTTTATAAAGAAAGAATAAGGGTAACTTAGACATTACAACGTAATAAAAGAATCCTTCCTTCCTAATCCCACCGAATTGGAGGGATTGAATATATGGGATAGTAAGGGATTGCAAGTATCCTTTAATAAACTATCCCCTCTACTTATTTCCAAAACAAACAAGGGATGGGATTGTCATTATCCTTTAATACAATCCCCTCCCTCCCAATCCCTCCATCCAAACATACCCTAAAAGTGTAAGATGGTTGTCATATTGGTTTATTATCAGATCCAACTTTTGGCTTTTGGTGGATGGTCGCTATATGAGTCCACTAAAGAATGGGAGTTGGATGCCAAATGTTGGGTCCAATGAGCAACGTTTGGATTTCACTATTGAAGAAATCTAGTGAGAATGGGGATATATTTTAAGAGTACACGCATCGTTTTCATGTTTCAAATAAGAGAGGTCATTTGACGACGACGAATAGAGTGGATGGTGGAGAGTAATTTTCAATCAACCACTACTACCATAAAAGGAACGAAATAACGAATATAAGAATAAAGACCGTTCGAAAGGCCGACTCCTTAACAAAATACAGGGATGGAAAGATTTTTTTTAATTTATTCTTTAGGTAATTTCTAACTACATGTCTATTACGTCAATTCATAAGAGCATGATTAATGGGTTCTTCAAAGGTAAAACCAAAAAAAGCTAAAAAGATCAACATATGTGATAATTTAAAGACTTGTCGGATTTGAATATAAAGACTTTATTTTCATATTTTTGTCAAATTTGACAACAAGTATACATATTTAAAACACATCACAAATCTATTTAGTATAAAATCTTAATTTTTTAAATATAATTTGTTAATATTAATTTAATTTAATTACATATATAATAAGTAATTAACATATTATATAAATATTTAATAATTAATTTAATATAAAATTTTAAATTTGTAATTATTCTATTGGTGTTGATAATGTTTTAAAGACTTTAATTTAACAAAGAGTCTTCAAATTGAGTTTTTAAATCTAATTTTAAAGACCTAAAATAAAGACCCCATTGGTCATGTTCTAAGGCATTCACTAAAAAGTATAGGAAAAAGTTATGATTTTGAAAAAGAAAAAAGTATTGATTTTAGAGAATTCGTATGAACTTTGCACTTTTAATGTCTCATCAATATTCTAGACTCGATGGTTGCCAGGTTTTTAAGGGATTCATTTTCTTTCGAATTCCTTCTAAAATGCCCAGAAGAAAAACCAATTTTAGGTGTAGACTAATATTTTAGTTGGAAGAAACCTCCAATAATAAGGTTGTATTAAACAAATTGAATTTGAAACAAAAATAATTATATGCAGCGACAAATGATCTCAACTCATATCCCAATTAAAAAGGCTTGAAGACACTAATATTCATTGAGTCTAGGGGTTTTTTCTTGTGGATGGCTCGGGATGGAATTCTATCCTCAATCGAACCTTTTTTCACCCGCATGCAAGATGAATTCGTTGAATGTATCACCTTCTTTGCAACTGGTGAAGATGACATGATTATTTGTTCACACTCCACTAAAGGTACCTATACTATGAAAACTGGCTACCATGCTTCTTCCCTTAGATTGGAAAATTTTCAAGAGCTTCTTCATCGGGCTCATCTAGTGATCCTTAAATTCGGAAAATTATTGGCATACAAAGGTCCCGAAAAATAATCGGGTTTTTATCTTGAAATGTTGTAATGATGTCGTCCATTGTGGAGTGACGTTGTACAAGAGGAAATGCACATTTTCACAAAGACTCCAATTCTTTAACCATCCATAAGAAACCCTAGAGCATGTCCTTTAGACATGCCCAAGAAACAGAGAGGTTTGGATGGAAGTAAATACCCAAATCCAAATCGATATATTCTCAAAATGTAACTTTGAACCCCGAATTTCAGATACTATTAAAAGAGGTGTTAAGAAGGGTTGGTGTCGAAAGATCTTGTCAATATTCAATTATTTGAAACATTTAGATTGCCGGAATGAAATGTGTTTTTGAAAGCATAAAGTGGAACCTAAATGCCATTCCCATACTGATTGGGATCCAGATACAAGATATTTTTAGAGAGGATTTGGAGATCCCCGTGAGATATAACACATCTACAAGACTCGATTCATCTGGTAACCCAACACTTGACCTCTATGGGATACCATTTATGCCTTCAATATATATTGTGACACCTCTTTTCATGGGTATAATCTTCCAACTTTTATCAGCTTAATGTGATGGATAATACGAATAATGTTGTCTTTTATGGAGACAACAAGTTATGGTGCAACTCGGTTATCGAAAACGAGGCTGCATCGGTGTTTAAAGCACGAAAATTTGCGAAGACCTTCGAGTATGGGAATGTTACTATTCATACTAACTGGCCGGGTGTTCCTCAAGACCTGATTTACTCATATGATACTAACTGAAAGACTCGCCCGCTTATGTAGAAAATTAAAGATTGTATTAGAAATATATCTCATATCTTCGTCAAGTATGTCCCGAGGGTCTAGAATTGGAGTGTCTGGTCTTCTAGCTAGGGGTTTTAGATGTAATTTACTTTTGGAGAAATTGTTATCGGTCCTCATCCCTTTTTTATTAACTCCTTGGGAGGATTTTGTAACTTGTCAGGTATCAAATGAATCACTTTATTTTATTTAAAATTTTAATTTTATTTCATGTTTTTAACAAAAAAAAAAAAGACTATATAATAGTAATAACGATAATAATAAGAAAAATAAATAATGACCAAATCTAGTCTAATATGGGATTAATTGTCATACACACACTACTTCAATATATGCCCATAAAAGGTTAAGTTTGAATATTTCTTATAGTATATTTTACTTTACTGATCTCCTTTGTTTTTTGGTATTTAGTATTAAAAAATAAATTATTGCAAGTTTATTCTCTCTCGTCCATTACCATATATATACCAATACTCATCCATTCACTCCACTAAAAAGCCAATTCTTTCTCATCTCCTACTCCGATTAAAGAACCTCATCATCATTGCCTCGACATCACCGCCTAATGGAGATCTCTAATGGAGCCAAAAACCGTCAGTGCCACTCCATTAACAACATCCATCACCATTACCCACCCAAAAACCATTTCCACGCCCATCTAAAAGCTAAAATTGATTAATAGTTTACAAGTTATGTATGCATTTGAGTGAAGTCCCTTGCCAAAGTATTAGATTAGCCAATATTAGAATATGCTTAGTATATTTCAGGATATGCAATCTAAAAGCTAGCATTGATTGATAATTTACAAGTCATGTATGCATTAGAGTAAAGTCCTGATGAGCATTACTATTTTATACATGTTTCCCCAATTATGGTTACATATTTTAATTTTTTCCAATTTTAGTCACATCTTTAATTACGATTAATTTTGGCCAACTCTGACATAATTGATTGACGAATTAGTTAATTTAATGTCCGATGAAAATACAAACTAAAATGTGAAAATTGTTAATATAACACATTAAATGACTAATTTACCTTCAATTTTGATAATTTTACAACAAAATTATGAAACATGCAACCAAAATTGGGGAGTTTATCATTTCCCCAATTTCTAGGATTCCTTCCATGAACTCTTTAATCTACTTAATCTATAAACCATTAAGGAGAGGTGTTAAATTTAAAAGTGTTTTTATGTTTCTTAGCAATACATGATCTTGAAGTGGTATGTGGACTCTTTATATTTTTTAGAATCAACCTCTTATCTTATTATTTATAATGAAGTTTTCACCATACCATGACAAGATACTCAACGACCCACTCATTAAAATTATGGAAAAATAATATTTCTTTATCAAGTCGTATGGGTTACTTACTTATATTCATATGCATGGCCAAGAAAACTCCATCTCGGGATGTTAATGCCTTGCATGTCATCTTGTTATGAAAAATAGAGAAGGGATCCTTGAAGAGATCGTTGACACAAATATTATTGGCACAATCATCGTTGGCATAGAGATCGTTGGCGCAACGACCAATGACATTGAGATCGTTTGCGGTTTGCCTTTTTTCTGCTTTTAAAGTTGGTTTTATTTAAATGGGTTTTTGGGAAGGTGTGTTAGGTAGTGTCTCATGGTCCGTGGACTTGAATTTTGAGTCTTAATGGCTTATGATGTGGTGCATGAGGAATGTTGAATTAGAAACATTTATACCCATGAAAAAACGTTGTAGAGTAACTCAACTAATGGACAACTACACGTAAAATGGACTGGATCGATGCATAATATACTAGTTTGGAACAGACAAGGGGCTAGGGCACCCTTGACTAGGAAGGCATTTAAGTCCCTCGTTTTTTAATATGATGTTGTTATTTATTGTTTATTCGAGTCTATAATGTTAAGAAAAGATGTTAGGTCGTCTAGTTAGTTTAAAAATGTTATGTCCGGGGATATCTTACTTTTGTGGAAAAGTCATGTTAACCTTAGTGTCTTTAAGTCCTGGCATCATTTTATAATACAGAGAATTGATAAGTCTACTATTCCTTCGTGGTAAGTTGTGTTTATTCATGCTCTTACAGATAATAATGTTTCAGATAACAATAGGATAAACTCTCAACATGGAGATCAAACATTGATGAACCGATCCTCTGTTGTAAGGATTTCAACGAGATGGTACGAATTTAAAAAAAACTCGGAAAAAGGATAATAATTTTAACATAGTTCTTCACTTCAATGTATTTATGAACTACAGTTACCTGAATTATATTCCACTGATATAATATTTTTCACCTAGACAAATAGAAGTAAAGACAATGATATGAATAAAGAACTTGATCGCGCCTTGACTACATGTGTCTGGATGAACCTTTTTCCAAACTTTATCGTCAAAGTTGCTCCAGCAAATGGATTTGATCACTCACCTCTCAACTCAATAATTTTTCAAGAATAAAAATAAAAAGATGTCCTATACGAACGTTTTTTGCCATTAATCGGCGCTTCGGCGTCTAGGCGGGCTAGGCGCCTTTTCCACGACGAGTAAGGGGCTAGGCAAAAACTAAGTAAAAAGCTCCCTCCTACAGTAAAAAGCCACTAAGTAATGTTGGAGAGTTTTCTCCTAAATCTTCCTGATTTAGCGCCTTACCCACGACTTTTACTCACGGATCTTTACTAAAATGACGGACCCGACTCACTTATCCCAAGATCGAAGAACTTCTCCTTCCGATTTAGACCCCGGAGATGGTTCTCTTCTTCATCAAGACACCTCCCCAAAAGAGTCACCGGACCCCATTCTTGCCGGAAATTCTAGGGATCTTGGTAACGTATTTTGGCATTTGGATACTTCTCTTGAAGCTAAATCTAAGTTCTTGCAAGTGTGTGGGCAATTTGACAAGCAATTAGTAGAGAAAATTTGGGAAGAAATTGTAGCACACCAAGTGTTTGATAAAATTTCCAAATCACACAAGGAAGTAATTGAAGAACCTAATGATGTAGACGTTGAGGGTACTCTAGCATTAAAGAAAGTGGTCGCTATTGGGCATGAGATGACCACCAAGAAACCCGTTACGACCGGGATGCTTGACGCCAATGCTAAGTACTCGGGAGGACCCCACTCAACGGGAGATAAAGAGAAGATTATGGATTATAAGGATATATTACTAAACAATAGAAAGTCATCGGTTGGGAAAGAACTTAAGTATTACGAACCCGTGGAAGGAGAATTGCTCCAACTTTTGGAGACGGATGTGTTAACAATAGAGCAAGCTTTTGGCTTCTCTCTAATTGGTTATGTTGCCGGAAAAAAAATCCCCGGATATGATTGACATTAAACGGATCGCTAAGGCTTGGAACGTGGAATGTAAGGTTAGAAAACACCCTTCTGGTTGGTTAATTTTTAAATTCGAGAGAGATGAAGATAAAAAGATTGTCCTCTCGAAGGGACCTTACCTTTCGTATGGTCGTCTTCTCCTTCTCACGGAAATTCCGGATTTTTTCGACTTTGGTAACTTAGAAATTAACAAAATTCCAACTTGGATTATCTTGCGTAAACTTCCCGAACAAGCAAGAACGGATGAAGGATTAGCCAAGATTGCTTCGCAAGTGGATAAGCCTATCCGTACGGATGGAATTACTTTTGAAAGCGAGGATATAAGTTACGCTCGGGTACTCATTGAACTAGATTTGAGTAAGGAGAAGAAAGAAATAGTGGAATTTGGCTCGCACAAAGGGAAAAACCATTGTGTTAGTGTGGAATATGAAAATTTACCCCCTTGTTGTGTTAAGTGTAAAGCGTTGTGGCATGAGGGTAATAGATGTTACTATGTTTTTGATAAGGAGAAAAGTGTTGAGGGACATAAAGGACATAACATAACTAAAGGACCTTTTGTGAAATTTCCGAAAAATGGAGGTAAGAATCGGCAAATAGCTGTAACTCCATGGGCTAAACCTCCTCGGCAGCAGCTTCAAGAGTCTTCTCTGCAGCAGCAGATTCCTCGCCAGCAGCTGCAGCAACTAGTTCCCACTGCCCGAGTTTTTGAAAAACTACACACCTCCATGGCCGATGAAAATGCTGCAGAAAATTCGCAGCTGCAGCAGAGTGTATTACAGCAACAGAAAACTGCTGAAAAGCAGTCAAGCCTTGAAGCTGACTTACAACAGCAGAACCGAGAAGAGACAACAAATTTTACTGAAAATAGACAGCAGCAACATGCATATTTGCTACAAAGTGTAACTCCGAAGAAAGTTATGAGAACACGTGATAAATCTTTAGATCTCAATTCCGTCCCAGATATCGAAAGTAGTTGTGAGATTCGAGCTATCCGAGTAGGTTCGAATGCTAAATCCGCCGCTATGGTTGTGTTTTCGGAAAACGAGGGGGAGAAATCTTTGCAAGATCGGGGAAAAGTAATTAAGAATATAAATGAGAATTCTTTTGAGTTGGTTATTAGCAAGAATACGAAAAAAAGAGAAGCTAGCTATAAGAAATTAACGCTTGCTAGACACGAATACGCGTGGCAAAAAAGACAATATTGGAAAGCTCGAAGTGCGAATCTTAAACGCACAAATATGGGGAAACCCACCGAAAATTGTTAATGATTATTACGACTTGGAATACTAGGTGTTTTGCTCTACCCATAAGAGGCAAGGAGTACGGGATTTAATTAGGCGTAAAAATATTGATGTTCTTGGGATTTTAGAAACTAAAAGCAATACGAGAAAAGTGGAATATTTTATGAATAGTATGCTTCGAGGGTGGAAAAGTGTAAATAATTTTGATTTAATTGATCATGGTAGAATTCTTGTAGTGTGGGACCCGGATAAAGTACAAGTAGAGGTTATTGAGAGAACTTCTCAAGCCATACATTGCAAGATCGTGTGTAAGGTGAATTCCCTAAGCTTGTATACGTCGTTTATCTATGGATTAAATGACAAGAATTTGAGGAGAAATTTGTGGAAAAATCTTATTGATTTTTCCGCTACTATTGAGGATTCATGGCTTCTTTTGGGAGATTTTAATAACATCTTAGCATCCAATGAAAGGATAAGAGGGAAAAATGTCACGGTGGGTGATTATGAAGAGTTTGCGGATTGTTGTAATTACTTAGGCCTTGATGATATACAATTTACCGGGCAATTCTACACATGGGATAATAACCATGTCTTAAGTAAGATTGATCGAGCTTTGGGTAACCGCAAATTAGATGAATCCGATTATTATATTCAAGCCGAATTTTTACCGAAGTCTAGCGTATCCGACCATTCACCATGTATAGTAACTATTTTTTTACAAAATGTTACTAGGATTTTTCTATTCCGATTTTTTGATATGTGGGTTAAACATGTAGATTATAATTCAACGGTTGAAGATGGATGGAATAAGACTATAGTTTCGGGCACTAAAAAATATATTCTTTGCCAAAAGCTTAAAGCGTTGAAATTCGATTTGCGGAAGCTAAATAAGACTCATTTTTCTCATATTTACGCAAGAGCTAAAAAAGCAAAGGAGGATCTTGAAAAAGCCGAGGTACATTTCCAACAAAATTTACCTAATTCTTGTTTTGATAATTTAGTTGAGATTCGAAAGAGGGCTAAAACTCTTGAGATGGCCGAAATTAGTTTTCTTAATCAAAAAGCTAAGCTCGGCTATTCCCTTAAGAGTGATAGGTGTACTAAATTGTTTCACGGGCTATTAAAGAGTAAACATAGAAAACGATTTATTCCAAATATATTGAGGGCAAATGGGGAATTAACACAATCAAAGGCTCAAGTTAATGAAGCTTTCATTAATTATTTTCAAAATTTACTTGGAATTAAGGATACCATATCACAAGTTAATCCCGATGTTATTGACTATGGAAATAAAAATTTTGTTGAGCAAGGAGAAGAAATGTGTAGAGATATAACCGACTTGGAGATAAAAAATGCTATTTTTAAAATAGCAAATGATAAAGCGCCCGGGCCCGATGGTTTTTCATCATTATTTTTTAAGAGCTCGTGGGATATAATTGGAGAAGATGTCATCTTAGCGGTACGTGAATTCTTTAACTCCGGGTTTTTACTTCGTCAATTGAATACAACGATTATTGCTTTGATTCCGAAGATTGATGATCCTAAATATGTTGAGCATTTTCGCCCCATTTCTTGTTGTAATGTGGTGTATAAAGCTATAACTATGATAATAGCGGATAGAGTAAAACCTTGTCTAAATAACCTAGTAGATAAAGCGCAAAATGCTTTTGTTGAGGGAAGATCTATGGTTGAGAATATACACTTAATGCAAGAGTTTCTAAGGGGATACAACAATAATAGTAGCTCCTCGAGATGCACTATTAAGATTGATTTCAAAAAGGCGTATGATTCCATTTCGTGGGATTTTCTTCATGAGATTTTAAAGGGATTAAATTTCCCGGAAAAAATTATGAAGTGGATTATGGCATGTGTTTCATCTCCGTATTTTTCGGTGGCTATTTACGGTGAAACTCACGGATTCTTTAAAGGAGAAAAAGGCTTAAGACAAGGTGATCCTATATCTCCCTATCTTTTTATTCTTTGTCTTGAATATTTTTCTAGACTCTTAAAGAGAAATACTAGTGTCGGCTTTAAATATCATCCGAAATGTGAAAAAGAGAAGATAACACATTTAGCTTTTGCGGATGATTTAATGCTTCTTTCTAAAGGAGATAAAAATTCTATTAAGATACTTATGGATAGTTTAAATGATTTTGGAGATTGTTCGGGCCTCCGATTAAATGTTGAAAAATCTAATATTTACTATATTGGTATCTCAAATTTTGATTTAATCAATGGGATTGTACCAACACAATTTGAGAAAGGGATGATGCCTTTTCGCTATCTAAGGGTCCTGCTCGGTTCTTCCGTATTATTATCTAGAGACTATAAACCTCTTTTTGATAAATTGGAGGGATATGTGAGAAATTGGAGAGCTTCGTCACTCTCCTTTGCGGGAAGATTAGAACTAATAAGATCGGTTCTTCATGGGTGATATCTTTTTGGTTTTCTATATTCCTGATCCCGGTTGGAGTTAAAGATAGAATTATAAATATTTGCCGCAATTTTTATTGGGATAATAAACCACCCCAAGTTTCTTGGAAAAAGATATGCTTGCCTAAAAATGAAGGGGGACTTGGGTTAAAAGATTTAGAAGCATGGAATAAAGCATTACTCTTAAAAATGCTTTGGAAAATTGTGGAGAAAAAAGATTCACTTTAGATTAGGTGGATTCATGGAGAATATTTTAATACTTGTGGTTTTTGGGAATGGATTCCTAAGAAGAACAATTCCCCACTTTTGAAGAATGTTTGGGAGCAAAAAGAAATTATTCGAGGATCATTAGGAGAAGAAGGAAGGGATAAAATATTAGCGTTATGGTTTTCTTCCGAAAATGTGCTTCAATAAACATATGAGGTAACTACCAAAGAGTTTTATGATGTTTTTAAAGTACCTTATGATTTATTCCGTCGTAAAACATTTACTAAACCTTAGGCTAATATTGTGTGGGATTCGAGTGTGTTTCCTAAGCATGCTATTATTGTATGGATGGCAATAATGAAAGACTTAAAACCAAGAATAGAATAACTTATATGGAGTTGGATCCGCTTTGTGAATTGTGTAAGGAAGACTTTGAATCGAATAGGCATTTATTTTTTGAATGTTCTTATGCAAAGTCTATTTGGGATGAGATAAGATTATGGCGTGGATTAAATAAGGAGATGAATATGATTTTAAGTGCTTTGAAATGGCTTAAAGTTTTTAAAGCTAGAGAAAATTGGAGAAGGAAAGCATGGAAAGTTGGTTTTGGAGCAACCGTGTATTGCATATGGAAAGCGAGAAATCACTTAACTTTGAGAGGTGATTCTAAGACATGTGAAACGGTTACCAAGGAGATTAAATGGTGTGTATACTCTATTTTTTATTTTCCTTGTTCCCTCGTCATTCTTTTATGGATGTGAGTGGAAGACTAGCTTGTATTAGTGTAGTATGAGATAGTTGTATTTTGCTTCTTTGTTGCTACCTTAAGCTTTCGAGCCTAGGTAGGTAACACCTTTGTATAGTGTACAGTTTTCTTTTAATACAACCGTTTACCCGACCCAAAAAAAAAACTCCTAGAATTTTTACTAGGTGTAAGTGGCTGAGGGGGGAGTTGACGCCTAGGCGGAACCTAAGTGACGATTTTTACAGCATAGCCTGATTGTTGTAATCTCTTAGTGGTCGCACAACTCTTTAATGATGGTTTGACTGGATGAAACACTCCTTCAGTTAGACATACGTTTCCAATCCCTGATGATAAGCAGGTTTTGAATTTACCACTTCTTCAACTCGATCAAGATGATAAGATTATTTGTCCTCATACGAAGAATTAAATATATTCAACAAAATCAGGGTATCACGCTATCGTCAACAAGGAGGTCCAGTCTAGAAGTCAATCTCAGTATACTCAAAGTCTAATCAACCCTGCAATCTGGAATATCATATGAATAATTAAATATCCCGACAAAGATTAGAGTTTTTGGTTGGAAAGTGTGCAAAGGTTCTATTCCTATGAACAAGAATCTCTTTAACCGTAAATATTCTACGAATAAATCTCGTGATTGGTGTGATCAGCAATCAATAACCGTAGAACACCTTCTGATATCGTGCCCGTTCAGTAGTGCAGTTTGGGCTCCATCTTCAATGCAAATCAAAACTGAGCCAGGCCAAAGTGAAAATATTGATGAATAGATCATCAAAATTATTGATGGAGTTTCCAATAACTGATGGGTTAAGAAAAGTATCAAGTCATAAATCCTGATTACTCTAAGGAATATCTGATTGGGAAAATGTAATGTATGTGCAACATCACTGAATGGAATTTGAAGATCATCAATATATATTAGAACAGAAAAAATGATTACAGATCTTTTTGGGAGCCTTGATACTTCTAGTCAGCAAGGGATTATTCAGAATCGAGCTGATGAAACAAATCAACAGCCGCATATCAGTCTAGAGCATGATGAGAATGAGATTTGATGGTTCAATGATGCATAGTTCGTTGATCTGTGGGAAACGTCGGGAATCGCTTCTATTGTAGTTAATAAACAAGGCAACATCATACATAATTTTTCAAAGCAAATGTTTATCAGATCTGTTGCGGAGGGAGAAGTTTGGATTCTTTTGAATGCCATTAAATTGGATGCAGGAACAAATCGCTCGAGTAACTCATTTTACTCCGACTCTTGAAGTTATCCAAGATATTTCGGACATGTCTTGCGCAAACTGGAGTATCCTCCCTATCTTATGTAAAATTCGTAGATAGTTTTGTAATTTTCTAATTTAAAAAGTCAATCATATCCACAAATTAAATAATAAAGTGGCTAATATTCTAGCAAACTGCATTTGATACAATA
Source organism: Nemophila menziesii (assembly GCA_029959085.1). Lineage (NCBI taxonomy): Eukaryota > Viridiplantae > Streptophyta > Magnoliopsida > Boraginales > Hydrophyllaceae > Nemophila > Nemophila menziesii. Next base: position 6,743,524 of record JARWIR010000032.1, read on the forward strand.
TTGATTTTTCTTATATGTCAACAAGTTCATGGTTAGTAGTATTAAATTCTTTTTACTTTGTATAAATGCAATGATAATAATACTTAACGATCTTTTCTTACATAATTTTTTTTTTTTGGCCACAGAAGAAAGTTCGAGATCTACACATAAGGAAGTTATCCTATCCCTGGTCGAGAAAACTGTCCAACCAAGATGGATACATCATCCTGCGTGAAAGATTCCTTGTGCCTGGCTTGTTTTGCTAATAAGTCGGCTCGACCATTAAATCTTCGTGGTATGTGTTTGAAGAAGACTGGGCTGACCTCATTTGCCAGCTTCAAGGTCTGCCTGATCCATGGTCTAAGTCTCCAGTTAGCTACCGACACGTGCCGAGTACCCTGAATAATTTCAAGGTTATCCGAGAAGATAGTAATCCCCTTGAGTGAATCCTCCCTGGCCTTGTTTAGTGCGAGAATAACAGTTTGCGCCTCTCCTTCCCTGACTGAAGAGCACCTCATGGATGTAGAGTAATTCGTTCTACGCCCCGTGCTCTTGTCAAGTTTGACCACCCCTAGCCCAGCGGCCTTATGCGGTTGTTCAAAGGACGCATCGCACATAAAAGCAAAGCCCGTGCTAAACTCGAGATCAACATTTGTCGTGGTCCCATTGTCCAGTTCATTATATTGCATTGACTTACTTGCGTTCCAACCCACACCAAAATGCTCCGTCATTTGATAAATGGTCCATCGGATAATATCATCCGGTTGTATCATGTGATTATTATGTCTACTCCGCATTTTTTATTTCCATATATTCCAAAGAAGTAGTATGACATAGAAAACGACCACTTCCTGCCTCCACCCACCATTACCAAAATTCTCTACAATTGTCAGCAACCATTTCCCCAGATTCTCCGTTTCTTGCCTTATGCATATTTGAAGTGCCGATCCAGCCTAGATAATTTTCTCCTGTCGGTATAGCATTATTACAAGCTTTCCAGTTGAAAATTCGTACCTTAGTTGGGGTATTAGAATGCCAAATAATTTTCCATAATTTGTTGCCTCCTGTCTCTGTAACTGATTGTCGTGGTCTGTCAAGCACCTCCTCCCCCATGAGTACTTTATATCTTGTCTTCGTGTTATACTCTTCGGTATTTGTAAATGGCCAAACAAACTTGTCCGGTAAATCCCGCGAGAACACTTTTTCCTTTAAAATGACAGGAATTATCGGAGTTGGGAACACCTCATCCAAGAGCTCTATATTCCAGTCTGTCGTATTCTCAACCCACAAATCTTTAATTTTACCCAATAGACATCCGTTAGGTTTCTCCAATTTCCAGTTAGTATCCAGCCACTTATCTGTCCATATATTAATTGTTTCTCCATCTCCGATTTAAAACCGTCCATATTTATTCAATATATCTCTGCCTTCTAACAAACTTTCCCATGACCAATTTCGAGATTGTCGTAATTTAACATCGAGAAAGTTACTATTCGGGAAATAAATACCTTTAAGTAGGGTCGCTGCTAAAGATCTCGGTTAATTCAGGATACGCCATGCTTGTGTAGCTAGCAATGCCTTATTCATTCGTTTGAAATCTCTGAAACCCATACCTCCTAGCATCTTGCTAACTGCCATTTTCTCCCAGGCCAACCAATAGATTCGAGACTTTTCACCTGAATTCCACCAAAACTTCGAGATTGCCGATATTAGTTTGTTACGGAAATTGATAGGAAAAGAGAAAATTGACATTGCATATATCGGTATTGATTGTAAGATCGCTTTTATTAAAACTTCTTTTCCGCCTTCTGATAACAGTTGTGCTTTCCATCCCTCCGTATGTTTAAAAAATTTCTTCGCTACCCACTGTAATGACTGTACCTTAGATCGTTTATGACATAGCGGAATACCCAAATATTTCCCCAAATCATCCTTTTACTGTATATCTGCCACGTTAGTAACTTGCGTCTTGCATTTCGTCGGTGTATCCCTGCTGAAACATATAGATAACTTATTAAAATTAATTCTTTGCCCTGATCCTACGCAATAGATCGCAATACATTCTCTAAATTGAAAAATCTCCTCTCCTTCAAGCGTCAGGAAAAACAGCGAATCATCTGCAAATAAAAGATGAGTGATAGCTGAGCAATTTCTAGTAATACGTATACCTTTAAGAAAAACTTGTTCCACCTTATGATCGATTAAGCTGATCAATGACCCTGTCATTATAGAAAATAGAAAAGGGGACAAAGGATCTCCTTGTCTCAGTCCCCTATATGGTTTAAATTTTGTTAATATATTTCCATTAAAATTCAGTTGAAAAGTGACAGAGGATAAGCATTTCGAGATCCATGTAATCCATATAACATTAAACCCAAGTTTTTTTAGTACTAAAAACAAGAAATCCCATCGTACCTGGTCGTAGGATTTGGCCATGTCTAATTTAAATGCCGCCATTGGTTTAGCATTCTTCCTTTTCCTCTTTATAAAAGGAGATTTCTTGATCTATTAAGATATTATCCTGAATCGCCCTGTTCTTTATAAAATCTGTATGTGTCGGTAAAACGTGTGTATTCATAAATTCTTGCAATCTGTTAGCTAGTATTTTGGCTATTATCTTGTAACCAAAATTAACACACGATATCGGTCGGTATCGCCGATATCCTGCTGTATATCCCCTTTCGGGATAAGGGTGATTAGAGTCTCATTAAGTTTTTCGAGAGATATATTATTCATGAAGAAGTCTCGTACCATTAAAAACACATATTGTTGTATAATATGCCAATATTCCTAATAAAATTTCCCATTGAGCCCATATGGCCCACGAGCCTTTGACGGTGACATGTCAAACACTGCCTTCTGAACCTCTTCTACCGTTGGTATTTGTGTAAGTTTATCGTTCATATCATCTGTAACTTTCCTTTTTATTGTGCTCGTGGCTTCCTCCATATCTTCCGTATTTCGCTTTTTAAACAGATCCTTATAGTAGTCTTGAAAACTATTTCTTACTTCAGAGACCTCCTCCTGCCAGATCCCTTCAGCGTTAATACGTTGTATTTAATTTATATATCGGCGTTTGATTGTTGCTAAGTAAAAGAATTTGGTATTTTTATCTCCATATTTAATCCAATTCTGTCTGGCTCTATCATACCAATATTTCTGCTCTACCTCATATGTCTTTTTTAATTCTTCCTTAACCTTGACTTGTTCATTCAGAACATCAGTTGTTGTGCCCTGTTCTTCTAACTCCTCTAATCTTTTAGTAAGTAACTTGATTTTGTGAATATTATTTATAAAAGTTCGTTTACTCCACTCCTCAAGTGTATGGATATTATTATTTTTTTGTACAAAAATAAAGATAGTGACTCCTCTCTCCCCGCGTCTCCATATGCCTCTTTAATAACTCATTCACATGCTCTATCCACATTGTTTCAAATCTAAACCATTTATGTCCTATATTCACTAAGTGATCGTGCTATAAAATACGAGGCGAATGATCGGATTTAATTGTCGGTGGAACCTATACCCGAGCATTAGTAAACCTGTTTAACCAATCACATGAAGCAAAAGCCCGATCAAGTTTAACCTTGATGAGTTTGTTAATTCTACGATTAGTCCAAGTGAAAAAACAACCATGTGATTGAATTTATCTTATATTATTGTTCGAGATAAAAGAATTAAATTCATGCATTCGTCTATTATCGAGGGGTGTAGTACTAAGTTTTTCAGATTTTCTCAAGATTTCATTAAAGTCACCTATTAAAACCCATGGCTTATTATTATTATAATTCCAAAAAGTTATTTCATCCCACACTTTTAATTTTTTGTTCTAATTTAGTAGGCGTGCGAACACACACAATATAATAGGGAAAATATGCATTTTTAATACATAGAATTACAAAATAGTTACTAGACATCACCACTTCTAATTCTACATCCGATTGCGAAATTACCAAAATACCACCGGCATGAAAAGCAGTACCGGCTGGATCCCTAACAAAACTATTAGCATACCCAAAAGTATTTAATATATCGGGAGCATCCACCGTGCATAACATGGTCTCAAAAAACACGCGATTTCAGGCTTAAATCTATTGGTAACATACTTTATACTCGAAATTGTCAGGGGAACCCGTATCCCTTGACAATTCCACACACACGTCGTCATTTCCTACTTGCGGTCACATTACTGAGTTGACCGCGACTCTTCCTTCCTATTTCGACCCCCTTAACCTGCTTTCCTTTCTCCTAACCTTTGAACTTACTTTGGACCTTTTCATCACCCTGATCTGACCCCGAGTTCTCACCCTTCATCGTATAGTCCCCTACCTTACCACTATAAACATTTTTTGGCACTTCCTCTTCTGGTTCGAATTGTGAATCTTCCTCCTCCTCAACAATTACTTGCTCCCCAAAATCTGAAATATCTTTGTCTGACAAATCAACCCAACCCTAGCTACTATCTTCCTCATTAGTATTTAGAAACCATTTATCAGCCTCGTTCTCTTTCGTTTCATCGAGATTTGAACCTGTAATTTTGGACACCGAGGCATTAAGTTTTTATTTCTTTGAACTCTCCCCAAACCAAGCCCTGTATCTACCTCTATGTTTGAGTGTATCTTTCTGATTGGAACCTCAGTTCGATTTTGGTCTAGTCTCCCCCTCTCTCTCATTGCTAGAAGATAGTATTACAAATCGATTATATCCTGTACCCTGGTTCGAAACAAAATTTGTAGGAATATCCTCCCTCTTTAATAAACCATAATTCATTTCATTATCTAGTTGAGAAGATATATCTTTCCTTGGATTTTCTTGTGATTCGCTTCCATGAATCTCTCGTCTGGTGTTATCTTTTAAAATTTCATTTAGTTGTTTATCCCCAAGATTAAGTAGATGTTTATCTTTCAAGACCTGATCCACGAAAATTTGTAGCCCCTCCAGTTTGTTGCTCATTCGGCCCACTTTCCACCTGACCAGGTCCACATGAAGCTTCCCCTTTAAAATAAGTACCACGCCTCGATTCCTTTTCAGCTTCTTTCCCTTTATTTCTTTGTCCACCATTTCTATCTTCATCTTGCGAGTCATCCCTGTCTTGTTGTGTCTGGCTTAGCGCAAAACCTCTTCTAACTTTTCTACGGATTCCATAAATTGGTGTCTCTGGAGGGAAAGGCACTGTATTCTATAAAGACCATGTCACCTTTCGAATTACTGCAGGATCAATAATGTATTTTTTCGCAGGCTTTTTGCAGTCCCCAGCTCTATGACCCAATTTACCACAAAGAAAGCAAAGAATACCTACCCGTTCATACTTAAATAACGCCCATCCAGCACCATCCTCCTAGTGTAGATAGACGCCTGCTGGAAGCGCTTCCTTAACATGAAATCGAACTCTGAAACGCAGCACCTCTACATCTCTGACCACCTCATCGGGGAAATCCACTTTTAACTCGACGAAGCTTTGACTGAGCCTTATTATAGTATCTAACGTGTTTTGTATATAAGCTAAACCAGTCACCTGTATCCATGTCGATGAGTACTCAGTAGGAAGATCCTGAATTGTAAACGATGGTGGCCACTTGTTGAAACTTGCATGTAAACCCAGAAAGACTCAAGGCCGTGCCTCCCATAAATTATCAAAATCAGCTTTATTTTCCATGATCAACTTGTACTGTCGAGATCCAACTTCAATACAACTAAATTCACCCATCACATCCCACTTATTTCGAATATGCTTGATAAACCCTTTTAGACTGATAACTGCTTCACTGCTGATCCTTACAAGAAACATATATGTTTCATCTTCATTATAGACACTCTTGACTTTAACCCCTAAGTTAACCACCCCTAATGACTTAATATTACTACTATTTAAAGGGACTACAGGTAATGCATGGCGGTTTCTAGTAGCCATATTATTTATATATAGAGCTAGATATGTTTTAACAGAACCTAGAGAAACTTTGATAGAATTACAACTCCTAACATGTAACACCCCATAGTATTCTCAATTAAATAAACTGACTAATGACTTCACAAAAATTGAGCTAAAAGGATAAATATATCTCACACCACAAGAAAGAAAATGTACATATACATCTCCAAGAAGAATACTAGCATAACTAATGATATTCTACATTTATAGCCTAATACAGTCCCTTTAATAAAACTTCAAAAAATAAAAATTATATTTTTATAAATATCACATTATCAGAAATTATACTCTACCACTAGAACCACAACCAAAATACTTCTATACTTGAACCTTCAACCGACCCTCTTACCTACTAGTACCTGCAAGACAACAACAAACATGGATGAGCACGATAGCCCAGTAATTGAAATATTATAAATATGACTTCCCAAGATTTCTTCTTAACGACATAATCTGAAATAAAGAAATACACAAGATAATACATTATCAAACATGAAAACTTAACAATTTTTTTCTTATCATTTAACAAAAATTATCAAGTAAATACCACAATCATATTTCAGTTTCACCCTCTATTTCACACCACAATTACACACTTTCTTTGATTGAGCGCTAAGGTTATCGATGTCCGCATATAATTTCCACACCACAAATTACACACTACAGTTCATACTTATTTTGATAAAATGCTATGGTTCTCGATATTATGACGATCTCACTCAGTTCCACACCACATTTACACACCAAAATTTCACACTTAGGTTATTCTCGATATTCTCATGATCTCATCTCAATTCCACACCACAATTTACACACCACAATTACACACCACAATACACACAACAATCCACCCTTAGTGAAATAAAACACTAAGATTCTAGAAATTCTCATGATTCATCTCAGTTCCACACCACAAATTACAAACCACATTTTTACTCCAATTATTTGAACTCTAAAATTCCCAAACCATCGTTTTACCGGAAGAAAACCCGGAACGTAAAATTCAATATGTAAGAAATATTTTTAATCGAATGTAAAAATATCCATTGTACGTTGAGATAGTCCACTTACCTTAGTCTGAGCTTTTACTTAAATAGGACGCGCCTTTCCTTTCCTTAACTTTAACGTTGAGCTACTATACTTTCTGGCATTTCCTAGCCATGATATATCAGATGGCTTATAAATAGAGAATCATATTGTATAAGAAACTAATCTAAGACAGCCACAAAACATATTCTACACAATTGTATTTAATTGTATCCAGTTGCTGGCTTAATCTTCAAAATTAAACTATCTTATATTATAATAGCACACCCGAATTAGGCCAACGATCTAACTCTAGTATTATACAAATACCTCTAAATCGATGAAACCCCAAACCTTTTCAACTATATTCAATAACTAGAGTATTGAAATTAGAATAATAAGACGATTTATGTACATGCAACCCCTTAGATAATCGAAACAGCAAATCAATTTAACTAATCAACCTCATTCTTTTCAAAGCTTCATGTAAATTAGCAATAGCATTTCAGAATAAAGAAAAACAAAGCTCTAAGATCATAAATAATATTATCAAGACAAGTGTATTTTCTAGAAAAATAATGAAAATATTACAAATATTGTTACCGAGATTAGCATATGATCGAGATTCTTAACTGTTCTTCTTCTTTCTTTAATTATAAGGTTTTTATTTTTTTTTATAGTTTTCTCCTTCCTCTGCTTATAATGTCCTACTTTTTGGTTACCCGTTTCTCTCCTTTTCTTTTTATTTCATTTCGTATTCCCCGATCTTACTTTTAAAGAAATTATTTAGCATATATTTATGTAGTATTAATGACCCCTCATTTTAGGTTCATTTTATAATCTACCCCTAAATCCACTAACATCCAATTTAAGAAGTTTATTCATATTTAATATGCTTAGAGTAATAAAAAATATAACCAACAGTAGAATTTTTTAGGGTAAAAGGTAAGCACGTGAGATATTACATAACACATCAAAGATAACTAGTTTGATGATGAAAAAGAAAAACATGCACGCTTTGGTAAGTAATATTATGAATTCCGCGATAAGGATTATAACTAAGAAATAATATATGAAGACCATAACCAAAGACCTTAGAAGCTAGACTCAAGCTGGACTGTGCCTCCCTTTGAGTCCCTCCTCTCTTATAAATAGGTAAATATATGAACAGTAGAACCGCACTACCATTCTTGCAGTTGCATGTAATTCTATTGGACCCCGTAACCTCACCAAAATGCTTACTTTGTGTAATCTCATGCCACCTAATCTTAATGTACAATATTCTGCTGCATGTAAACCAATTGGCAATCCCACTATCTCCTTGCCCCAGCACAGAAAGTTCTAATATCCTCCTCGTACTTCCAAAATATAACATGGTCCAATTAACCCTTTTACGTATCCCCACCCAAGGCATAAAGCCTTTAGAGACCATATAATCCACTGTCTTATTATCCTTATTAATATAGGGACACTTAATCTCATAAACTTTGTAAATAAATAAATCCCATGTTTTATAATCCCTTACATAAATTTATAATCACCCTTCTATCCATATTTATACCACTCAGTCTACTATTCCTCCAATCTATATTATATTCGATATTGGGTAAATATTTTCTCCAATTCCTATTGTTTCTAAGGCCAAATATGACACCATATTTTTTTATATAAAGAACCAACATATATGTTCCAACAGTAGCAAGAAAAAAATTAATATTATGTAGATATATCTATAGCCATACATTTACCGTATGTTAACTTTATACCCATGTCCTGTTGCTCAAATCCACCAACTATTTCATACGTTCGATAGTAATCCTTTCTACATATCCTTCTTTTGTCTCGAGCCCGTGTCTTAACTCCTATCTCATGTCCTCGTGTGTTGAACTTATTCACACCCTTCCCACTTCGAGAAACCGTCATCACTCCTTGTATAAGTTGATAATCCAGTTGTTTAGCTGTAAAATAGTCACTCAAAAAACCAGTCCCCCCAAAACTTTGCCCACCATCCGATGATTCATTCATTCTGTGTATCCAGTACTTGTAATTCTACTGTTATTCCGCTGCTCTTCTGATGATTCTGATGAAATTTAGTGATGTTAATCGAGGAATAAAAGGTTGACGGTGGAAAATACGGTGGAATAGATATAAGAAATTGTACTTTTCAATTTTAGTGGAATTCCTTTTTAAACATGCTTATCGGCACTTTTTTCTTTTTCAAATGATTTATCGGCACTTTACTATATGTATTATTTTAAAAAAAAAAAATTGTGTTATGAGGAAAGAAAAATATTAAACACGTGCACGGTCAAGCTATATACTCCAACTTAAATCCACCCTATTTACACGATCAGGATGGAGCAGAGCCAGTAAATATGAGTCATCCTGGCCACGTAGATGTTGCAGCAACACGATAGCGCATGTGATTAGGAGTGAGCAAAATTTGGGTAATGGGTAAAATAACCCGTTGGGTAAATAAACCCGGCCCAATTTTGGGTAAAAATTACCCAACCCATTTATTACCCTTACCTTACCCTATTGATTTTGGCCCAAAATATTTTATACCACGGATTTAACTTTTCCTTCTTACCTGACGGGTCCAACCCGATGGACCCGTCCACTATTCATAAAAAAATATTATAATATACATTTACATATATAAAGGGTTATACTTTGACCTACGCCTCATTTAATCACTTTCCAGTTTCTATAATCCTCTCCTCTTGCGCCTTTGTCTCTCCTATTTTATGTTATGAATCCCTAACTTTTTATTCAGAATATGAACAAATAGAGATCATTGCTATGTTTTCTTAAGGCTTTATGTTCGATTCAGCCCCTTCCGTCCGTGTTGGCTAGGATCTAATTATTTGCTTTTATGAGGCTATATGCCACAGTGTATATCACCATTTTTACAGGTTTAAACTTCTATTTCCTTTGTTATAATTTCTTATAAGTATTTGATATTCATTTAATTTTCTATTATGTTGCTTCTGCTAATGAAATCGATTAATAAATTCTAACTTTCTAAGTTTCTGATGTTCTTGGCATAATCGATCTCTGTATTGAAATGATTGTCACCATGAACTTATGGATTTTTAAGGTATTAGCTTGAAACTAAATGATTCACTTTTCCAATTCCTTGCTTATTGAAAATTTCTAATCTTGCTGATATTTAGAGAGAAAAGAGTATCTAGATGGTGGTTGAAACATAGCTTTACTCATCTCGATTTATCTCTGAAGATTATTGGAAATGTGTACCTGCTTATATATTATGTATTCGAGTATGTGCACTCATACTGAACTGAGGTCTCGATTCAATTTTATTCCTGTATGCAGGTATCTGAGCTGGGTTAATATTGTTTTATACAAATTTGTGACCTTTATTTGAGCTGGGTTATAGTATTTCTTCTCTCTTGAAACTAGTATTTGATTTTAGTAGGTGAATTAAGATTGATTGTTAGTCATCTTATACTTTAAATCAATTCACAATCACATTCTCAAATGTATAAATAAATGTATATATGTATCTATTTTTAGGCACTGTTGTGCCACTTGTGTATTATCCACACCTGGTAGCAAAACAAATGAGTCAATTCATAAACGTAGAAGATTTATCTTAAACCAGTATTTTGTTTTGTTTTGCTGGCAATTATAGTTACGGAGTAAGCACTCCTTCATATTAGTGTGTACTTCACATTGTATTGGTAGCAAATTTGTTTAGTTACCCCATTGTTCCAAACACTAATGAGTTTGAGTTGGCTTACTGGTTGTCTCATGATTATTTGCAATCAACTCTGAGGCCGATAATGATTTATATTAATATGAGGCCGGTGATGATGATCCAAATATATTTGAATGATTTTATCTTCTTTATGATGGTATACGGATGATGTTATCAAAAGTGTATTACTTGTAAGTGTATAATAAATATGTTCAGACTAAGTAAATTTATTCTCATTATCTCATTTTAGTTAATGTTTGTTGCAGATAAACCTAGCATATCTTTTTCCAGTCATGTATCCCATCTAAAGTATGGGAGAAGTCAATGAAGTTCAAGCTTGAAATGTTTCGATTTTTTTAAAGTTGAAATAGCATATTATAATTTGTTTCATTTGGAATGGATGGGAGAATTTGTCCAATAATATGAGCCTACGTTTATATTTTGTCCAGTTTGTAATTATTTTTTTGCTATAATTTTGAATTTATAGATAAGTTTTGTATGACAATGCAATAGATTTTTACCAAGGGTTAACCCGGGGTAACCCGTTGGTTAAACCGACTTAACCCGTGGTAATTTTTATTTTACCATTAACACGGGTTTACCCTGCATGTTTTACCATTTTCCAATATTACCCTACCCTTACCCTAGACCCCAACCCGGGGTAAACCCGACCCGTGCTCACCCCTACATGTGATGACGTAAAAGTCTTATTAAATGTAGACTTGATGCAGCAACACGATAGTCAAAAGTTGGGTGATAAATGAAGAGGAAGCAACGTAAACGTTCTTATCTCTTACATAATTTATGCTCTATTTTATTGTTCATTAGACTATCAAAAGAGACCGTTGTTGAATTTAATTTGATATTGTTTGACTCCAAAAATATATATTTGACACAATTTACTCTTTATTAAAGAATGTAGGATTCGACCGAATGCAAACTGAAAAATTATGTTACATGTAGGTGAACAAAATCTCATTGTCTAAAACCAAATAACTTATTATAAATTTTTATCTATCAAAAAATTAAGTTTACTATCTATTTTGAAAGAACATATAATTAAATACTAAAAATTCAGAATAACATAAAATCTATAGTCACTCTAACGATTAAATATATAGTCGGTAAAAAATGTAATTCATAGATGTTCAAGCCAGTTTACGCGCACCACGATTAATCCTATAAAAAATATACATAATTTACGTGCACCACGACTAATTCTATAAATAAATGAAAAGAAAACAGGCGTAAACATTCTTATTTTTACGTTCTTATCTCTTACATAATTTATGCTCTATTTTATTGTTCATTAGACTATCAAAAGAGACCATTATTAAATTTAATTTGATATTGTTTGACTCCAAAGATATATATTTGACACAATTTATTAAAGAATGTAGAATTCGACCGAATGCAAACTGAAAAATTATGTTACGTGTATTTTAGGTGAAAAATATCTCATTGTCTACAAAAACAAATAACTTATTATAATTTTTTATCTATCAAAAAATTAAGTTTATTATCTATTTCGAAAGAACATATTATTAAATACTAAATAACATAAATTCCATAGTTACTCTAACGATTTAATCTATAGTCGGTAGAAAACGTAATTCATGGGTGTTCAGGCCAATTTACGCGCACCACGACTAATCCCATGAAAAATATACACGTCTCACAATGCATATTTCCATGTTAAGAAATAACAAGATTGAAGGGATTCAAACCCTGTACCTCATAGATGAGAGACAGGGCTCTGGCCATTGAGCTAGCTCCAATGGTTATTCAAGGTTAAATCTCAATTCTTACCTGAGTCAAAATAACTGCAAATTAAAGTGGCTCTCAAATATATTAGAAAAAAAATTAAAACAACATTATAAAAGGTAACAAAAACAATTCCATGAGAAAAGGAAAGTTGAAGTGAGAGTGGTTAGAAAAATATGAATTGAGAAATATCGTATTTTCAAAACTTCAAATAAACTTACGATAACAAAGATTTTCTGAGAAAACTGCCAAATCAATTGGAATGACACGAAATCTCATTAACACCAAGAGAAACACCATCATGAATATTATAACAGGCAGTTGATCAAGTCAACATCCACGAATCGCGGTAAAAACGCAGATTGCCAAACCTCCAAACATACCATAAAGTGGGGGTTGAACAACTAGTATAATTGGTGGTCCTTTGTGTGTTCTAAAATAAATGCAATGAATAATCGAACCACAACCGCAAGTGTACGGTTGTCCCAAGTAATATAGTTGATAAAACAGATTCGTTCCAAGGACGGGATGGTTGACTACAATGCTTATCTATTAATGATTGATGCACTTATGAAAACAAGTAAATAAAATATGTTTGTTTGGTTTTGTTATTAAAGCTAATGAATGAAAGACAAGTATTAAAATGCAAATAAAAGCTAAGACGCAAGTAAAATGATTTAAAACGCAATATGAGAAGTAGCACTTGAGAACGCAAGGATCCTCCCAATCCTATTTCCTAACTTATGTTGTTTAAGGGCTAAATTAGTCAATTACAATGGTCGGGATTCTAAATTCCTTATACCCCCGTCAGGGTGGACTATAAGGCGATCCTAAAGTGTCACTAGTCCCGTCAGGGTAAATATGATCCACCGTTGGATGTTTAAGTGTTATTACCTCATTGGCCCTAGGATTAGCTAAGCTCGTCAGAATCATTAACTTCTATCCTAGATTCAATAAATATTTCCGTACCTAAACCCTCCGTCAGGATGATCCAATCGCCACTAATTGGAATAGCCTAGATACTAACACCTGTTCTTAGTTAGCTACTCCAAAAACAGTAAAATAAACTCAATTTATTGAAAAGAGTAAAAGCCCTAATTTAGTTTAATTCAATAAAAACCCAAATTCAACATTCGTTAATTAATAAAATTGGGATTCACCCATTGTTTGTTCTCAAGCACTATGAATTGTTTAGCTCATATTAAAACGAAAAACGAAATTAAAAATAAAGGAATTCATATTTGATTACAAAATTAAAGATAAGAAAAACCTAATTTCCGGAATAGGAATGACTACGAACGGAGATATAGACCCTCTCCAGCTCTTGTAGCTTCTTCTTCTTCCTTCCGTTGACTTCTCTCTGGTGTTTAATCTTGTAGAATGTGAATTGTATTGACACTCTCTTCTAAGGATGAGATGATTTGAAGAACAAATTGAGAGGTGAGAAATAATGAGGTCAAAAACTCCTTTTATAAGCTCAAAAACGGATTAGGGCTTGGACCTAATAATAAAACACTAATTAAATGTCCAAGCCCAATTTCTAAGCCCAAAATCCCGTAACTGCTGATACACCTTCACTAAAACGGCTTTTCCCGATGCGTTACAACTCCGATTGACCTCATTCCAGTTGCTAAAGTTCCGTAACTCGATAAGAAATGTTTTCTCTTCAAAGGTCAGCGGCTAAATCATCGCTTAACCACCTCGAAATCAGCAATCTATGGCCTGGAAAATGGATTTTCAGCTCTAAAAATAATATCTTCGGGATTTCTTTTCAAGTCTTGACTCTATCTTTTGATCTTTGACTTTCTCCTCGGATTCCTCTTCTAGCTAACATCTAAAACCTGTAAAATCTTCACTAAAAATACCAATATTACGCGCAAAAGCTTAATAAATCAAAAATGCTAGAAATAAAAGAGGAAAATCATATTATTGCATATTAGCACCAAAAGTCTATCTAAATAGTCAAATAAACACCAAAAATGATGTCTCCCAATGGCATAAAATTAGAACATTTAGGGAGACATCAAGACCCCCAACTCAAACCTTTGTCGTCCCGACAAAGCAAAACTAAATAAAACAAGGGGAATGAAGTAGATGCAAAAGAAAATAGAAGCTAGCAAATAAACCCTAAAGCAATGCTAAAGATAAATCTCATATAGCAAACATTAAGAACTAACATATACATACACTAATCATGCAACATCAAACATAAATAATCTCAATCATAAAATTAAAGTCGCAATGCTTGAAGGTTACACTTGTACTCATCTCTGTATGATGGCTATAGGGTGGTCATTAATCATAAATCGCTTTGAACGCTCCACCTAGCACATTCCCTATCAACAGAATTATAAATTCACTATGTACTTAAGAATCAAGAGGTCTTTACGGTTTTAATATTGGCTTAAGGACGGTATGGATGTATATTTGGTAAATTTGAAGTGAGCTTTTGGCTCTCTCCTCACTTACCATCAACAATGTCCTCGAGCTTGAGTTTACGCTCAAAATTGTTCTCACTCACCCATTTGACGCGCTAATGTTGCGTCCCCAATGTCAACCCAAATAAAACTAAGATGATTTCCAAAAATATTCCACTTTGCCGATTTATTTGTTCTTTCTTTCTTTTTCATTTCTTTTCTCTTTTTTTTTGTACAAGATACCCATGACCATCATTTTGATGTGAAAAGTCACGTCTCTTATATATATATATATATATATATATATATATATATATATATATTTTTTCAAATCCCGGCAAAGGGTTACAAATAATAATATCATCTACATTTTTGTGCCTCAATACAAACACATATAATCCCTTCCCAATGTAATTTCCCAAATGTGGTCCCACCACCCCAAACTCAAGCTCGAGACAAGTCTCGGGGTTGTGATTCAAGTGCGGGTCATTTGGTCATGCCTAATAATCTAAAGGATAATGGGCTTATATCGTGGCTACAAAAGAAAAGGCTTAAGGCTCAAACTTGGGCTAAGACGGATAAAATTTTAATATTAGGGATAGCAAGCTAAAAGGCTTCAAATGGCTAACAAAGAACTGCCCCTATCATTTTCCTAAGTACATAGCTTGTCTTTAGATTATATCTAGGTGGGTTCTCTACTAATTAAGATTTCACGTTCTACACACCAAACATATTCCTTAAGTACAAGCTTACTTCATTTGCATTGTTCATTAATTTTTCCTATCAATTACCTATGTTCGCATGCAATTGTAAGTGCGTTCTATATCAATCTCTAAAGTCCACTATTTACTATCATAGATTCATCAAAAGTATGCTTAAAGGAACATTTAAAATCTTCTATAGTCAAACGCAACTCCGAAAATTATTTTATTGAAAGCAATTTAAAGCAAATAAACACATAAAACTGGGATGAGGCAACGAACCCCACCCCAAACTCAAAAATGAGTCGTGTCCCCACGACTCGAAAAGACTCAAAGCAATAAAATAATTTAAACTAAATGAGAAGGGAAAGAAAACGTATCTGAACCAACGCGAGGCTGGTGTCGGTGTTGCGTCCAAGTTGAGGTTTTGAATTCTTCTTCATCAATGGTTGCGTTTAAAGTGTTCTTCATCACCTCGAACTTCTTCAAATTTCCCACGTTTTTATTTATTACTTGCCCTCTAAGCATCATCTCCTCTATTAAAATCTTTCCTCAATACCCAAATCTCTTTCTTCACCATGTTCTTCGTACCTTTCCTAACCTTCATGGTCATCTCCGATGACCCCAAACTCAAAGCTTCAAGACCCTTGGATAAAATTGTGATTTTAGTGTTCTTGAAGGTTTGGGTTTGAATTATGGATTGTTTAGAGCTGGATCATGGATAATTCAAGGTTTGGGAAAGGTTTAATGGATAAATTTTAGCTTTGGTGAAAGAAAACTTCGGATTAAAGTGTGAAGTTTTGGTATTTTGGAAGTTTAATGGTTTGATTGTGATCTTGGATGATGTTTAGAGGGAAGGATTGGTGGTATGATGTTGTTTTGATGATGATTTTAGGAGTAGTTTGAGGCTAGGATTCGTCACTGGAGGCTTAGCATGAGAAAGAGGCTAAAAATATAGGGTTTTTTTTTTTTTTTTTTAACCTCTGACGCAGCCTTCTTGCGTCGTCGCTGACGCAGTGATCAGAAAGTCCAGCATCTTCGGCCGGCTAGCCGGCGGATACGCCGGCATGCCGGTGGATTTCTCGCTGGCGCGAATGGTGACGCAGCAATGCTGCGTCATCGCTGACGCAGTGGTCAGAGAGTTTGGGGGTCTTCAGCGTTTTTGGCCGGTATGCCGGCGTATCCGCCGGCTAGCCGGTCAAACCTGCTGTTGACTCCATAATTTTCCGTTTTCTCATCGTTTTGACCCCAAACTCATGACCATTATACCCCTGAAATCATCAAAAACAACTACCCTTCCTCATTTCTTAATAATAAACACTAAATTAACGAAAATCAAACTAATTTAAACTACGAAATTGAAATACTTAAACTAATATACAAGAAATGGCTTTTGTTTAACGTCGTTAAGCTCGACGGGTTACCTCATTCTTTAGTCATTGACATAGCCTCCCCAGCAGTGAGTGAGGTTGTCAATATTTGCAACTCGAAATTTGCATCCCTTAGCTTTTATGCCCACTAGTTTATCTGAGATAACCTTTGCAACCACGAATGGTCCTAGCCAAGAGCTTTTTGATTCACATGTCTTTAGAGGAGGTTTAGGCTTTTTCATAGCAACTTCTTCGCCTACTTTAAACTCCTTTTTCTTTCTTTCTTTCTTAGGGTCTTTCGGAACCTTCGTGACACGTGTTTTCTCTTTCTTCTTTACATGGTTGAGTGGTGGATTTCTCTTAGGATTTGGAGGAACGTTGATCGGTGGTTTCTTTCTTAATTCTTTTTCCTCCACCCCTAAGGTTTCCACAACATTAATTGGCTCTTTTCTTACCGGTTCCATTACATCTATACGAAAACATTCTTCCTTGGAATCCGGAAACTTCATAGGTCTAAACACATTAAACTTCATCTCCTCGTCTTGGATTCTCATAATCATTTCGCCGTTTTCTACATCAATCAAAGTACGCCCCGTGGCTAGGAATGGTCTTCCCAAAATAATGGGGACATTCCTATCCGCGTCGTAATCAAGTATAACGAAATCAGCGGGAAAAACTAACGTACCTGCCTTAACGAGGACATCTTCGATTCGGCCTTCTGGATGTGCAAGAGATCGATCCGCCATTTGCAAGACCATAGAAGTGGGTCTTGCTTCAATATTAAGCTTATCAAAGATATATTTGGGCATAAGATTGATGCTTGCACCCAAATCACATAGTGCTTTACCTCTCCATTCATTACCAATAGATATCGGAATTGTAAAGCTCCCAGGATCAACTAACTTTGGAGGTAATTTACCTTGACAAATAGCACTACATTCCTCAGGGAGACCAATCATCTCATATCACAATACGGCCTTTTGTTGGTGAGGGCTCTTTTCAGAAACTTAGCATACTTGGGCACATCTCGAATAGCTTCTAACAACGGAATATTTATGCTAAGACCTCTTACCTTGTTAAAGAATTTTTGATAATCAGCCATATCACCCTTCTTTTGAACTCTTGATGGAAATGGTGGAGGAGGACGGCTTATTATAGTATCATCTTTCTTCTTCGGAATTTCATTAGACCTCTCCACTTCTTCTACTTCAACTGGTTTATCTTTATCGACCACCTCTTTTTCTTTTCTAACTTCTTTTTCTTTTATAACCGGAAAAGGAGGTGGAGGAAGGTTCTTACCACTTCCAAACATACCATAAAGTGGGGGTTGAACAACTAGTATAATTGGTGGTCCTTTGTGTGTTCTAAAATAAATGCAATGAATAATCGAACCACAACCGCAAGTGTACGGTTGTCCCAAGTAATATAGTTGATAAAACAGATTCGTTCCAAGGACGGGATGGTTGACTACAATGCTTATCTATTAATGATTGATGCACTTATGAAAACAAGTAAATAAAATATGTTTGTTTGGTTTTGTTATTAAAGCTAATGAATGAAAGACAAGTATTAAAATGCAAATAAAAGCTAAGACGTAAGTAAAATGATTTAAAACGCAATATGAGAAGTAGCACTTGAGAACGCAAGGATCCTCCCAATCCTATTTCCTAACTTATGTTGTTTAAGGGCTAAATTAGTCAATTACAATGGTCGGGATTCTAAATTCCTTATACCCCCGTCAGGGTGGACTATAAGGCGATCCTAAAGTGTCACTAGTCCCGTCAGGGTAAATATGATCCACCGTTGGATGTTTAAGTGTTATTACCTCATTGGCCCTAGGATTAGCTAAGCTCGTCAGAATCATTAACTTCTATCCTAGATTCAATAAATATTTCCGTACCTAAACCCTCCGTCAGGATGATCCAATCGCCACTAATTGGAATAGCCTAGATACTAACACCTGTTCTTAGTTAGCTACTCCAAAAACAGTAAAATAAACTCAATTTATTGAAAAGAGTAAAAGCCCTAATTTAGTTTAATTCAATAAAAACCCAAATTCAACATTCGTTAATTAATAAAATTGGGATTCACCCATTGTTTGTTCTCAAGCACTATGAATTGTTTAGCTCATATTAAAACGAAAAACGAAATTAAAAATAAAGGAATTCATATTTGATTACAAAATTAAAGATAAGAAAAACCTAATTTCCGGAATAGGAATGACTACGAACGGAGATATAGACCCTCTCCAGCTCTTGTAGCTTCTTCTTCTTCCTTCCGTTGACTTCTCTCTGGTGTTTAATCTTGTAGAATGTGAATTGTATTGACACTCTCTTCTAAGGATGAGATGATTTGAAGAACAAATTGAGAGGTGAGAAATAATGAGGTCAAAAACTCCTTTTATAAGCTCAAAAACGGATTAGGGCTTGGACCTAATAATAAAACACTAATTAAATGTCCAAACCCAATTTCTAAGCCCAAAATCCCGTAACTGCTGATACACCTTCACTAAAACGGCTTTTCCCGATGCGTTACAACTCCGATTGACCTCATTCCAGTTGCTAAAGTTCCGTAACTCGATAAGAAATGTTTTCTCTTCAAAGGTCAGCGGCTAAATCATCGCTTAACCACCTCGAAATCAGCAATCTATGGCCTGGAAAATGGATTTTCAGCTCTAAAAATAATATCTTCGGGATTTCTTTTCAAGTCTTGACTCTATCTTTTGATCTTTGACTTTCTCCTCGGATTCCTCTTCTAGCTAACATCTAAAACCTGTAAAATCTTCACTAAAAATACCAATATTACGCGCAAAAGCTTAATAAATCAAAAATGCTAGAAATAAAAGAGGAAAATCATATTATTGCATATTAGCTCCAAAAGTCTATCTAAATAGTCAAATAAACACCAAAAATGATGTCTCCCAATGGCATAAAATTAGAACATTTAGGGAGACATCAATAATTCAAAGAGATGAAGTGTTCAATGAGAGAATTAAACAATCAGTCATGTCATCATGCCAATCATTATTTAAAATAGTGAAATTCGCATGAAAAAATTTTAGGAGAGCTTTAGGGAAATAGATCCTTCATCTTTGATAGATCTCTTCAAAAGACACCCATTAAAATTCACGATTTGAGTCCACCACAGGTTACATATTTCAACATAATTAAGATGTGGTTTTCAAAAATCTAAAGTCGGGCATCATTTAATTATGATACTAGTATTTTGTACTCATTTGCCTGTCAGACTGACTTCATAAACATTAGATTTTTGAAAACCACGTCCAAGAAAGATCGACAGAGAATCAAAAAGAGTATCACAAAAAACATTAGATCAAATGTAAGAGTATTGACCTTCGAGAATCCTCCCAAGTTCAATATCATTCAACAATTACCAATCTAGATAAAATTAGTGAGAAAAGAATACTACTTTTGGCTCATCGAGCAATTATTACCATTCAAGACAAGGACATTTGTGTTGCGGTGAGAGTTATCCTGGATAACATCAGACCAATAACTCAAGGAAAAACAAGTTGATGGATGATGTAACAAAGTAGATATGTCGACCTAACTAAAGAGAAAAAAGTAGCAAAGGAATACATCTAGGGCCACATCTCATAATAATCGGATTTATAAAAATATCCACACATTCCTCCCACAAGGCTGATCAATCATTTCTAGTTCAAATAGGAACCATGAGCACATAAAATCCCCAGTCCTAAAAAATATGAACTATATTTTATCATAAATAAAATAACTAAAGAAAAGTAGTTCATCCAAGTGGACCAAATAGTCCATAAAATCAAAGGCAAAATCCAACAAAAACTGAGCCTAGAACGGCTAGGTAGCGCAAAAAATTGCACCTCCTAAGCAGAAAAGACCAACAAAAGCGAGTCTTACTGTATAAAAAAACGAGTGCGGCTTTTCCACTCTCTCGAGACTTGCATTTTGAAAATTGTGTAATAGTCTCTCTTTAATTATGAACTCGCGGAGATAAAATCTCCCATTTGTGGGAAAATTTATCTTTTAAAACACCCTACTATTTGCTAAAAATCTGAAAAGTAGCTTGAAAATCCATTAATGGATTTTAAATGTTTAAATAAATCATATATACATAAAACTCACAGCTTTTTCGGACAACAAATTTCCTACGCAATAGATATACCAAATAAAAAATGGTGAAAGTGATTTTTTTACTACAACGGAGATCCTAAGGATCGTGTTACAAGAACAACCATAATCTAGTCTAATACATCATTAATCAAGTGGGAGTTGTAAATTACTCTAGGCACTTTACAACCCGTTCGATCCTTCGTAAGGAGGCTCCATATACCGTCAGGAGGATCACCAAGAAGTACATAGTCTTCGCTACTTTTCCAACCTTCTTTTGCTAACCAATCCACACAAGAATTAGACTTCCTAAATATGCCTCACAACGAGAAACCCTTATTCCGACCAAATACAGCGCGTATCTAACGTATCCACTGCGCACCAAGCCCCTTCCATTATCTGTATTCCGGACCAAATCAATGACCTCACATGAGTCCACTTCAACGCTTAAGTCAAGAATTCCCAATCTCTCTCCCATGCTAACCCCCTCACAAAGTGCAATTAATTCAACCATGACCGGGGTATCATTAGGAATCCTCATACTAAAACCACTCACCCAATCACCATTACAATCACGGATTAAGCCACCGCCTCTGCCTACCCTTCAGCAATTGTTGCAACTTCCATCTATATTAAGCTTAAAGCCACTGATGGGCTTAGTCCAACCAAAAAGAGATATCATGTTGTTTCTCGAAGTAATCTTACCCGGTAATTGGCCCCAAGCCTTCATAAACGAAGTTGCTAAATGTTTAGCTTTACTTATAATTTCTATCTCGGTAGGGAAGACCTCTCCCTTAAATATAACGTGATTACGAAGTTTCCATTTTGTATCTATAAGAGCACCATAAACACGCTCCAATGAATCCCGGCAAAAAGCTTGTTATTGTATAAATTTTTAATCCACCAATCCCTACTTTATGCAGCAGACAACTCCTCATGTACACTATCGGATCCCGAATTCAGGCCCTGGCCAAGAACCGTTACCTGTTGATGGTGGTCCCGCGTTGGAGCTGATCCTCAAGCTGGACTGTTCCTGTTTGCTATAGATGAAACACCTAGGGACTGATGTTGCGAATTTCGAACTTCAGGTCTTCTTATTAATTCTAAGTCAGTGGTACCCCATCCTAGTTGTTGCGCCCCAGGATCATAACTCTCCCTCACCCCATTATTGTGTATCCTCACCTCACACTGTTCCCTCCCGTGCCTTTCATCCCAACACCCATGTCGAACAGCTTCCTCCTTAATATGGGTCCATACGCCTCGAATTTTTTCACAATCATGTAGCAAGTGAACTGCATTCTCTGCAACATTATCACATAATGCACACTTTTCAAGGACCTCTACACCTCGTTTGGAAAGATTACCTCTCGTGGCTAGCCTCTCATGAACCGCGCGCCACACAAAAAACCCGACTCCGTTGTGGACATTTCAAACTCCAGACCCTCTTCCAAAGACCTTCCATGACCGGGTCAGTAAGTTCATCATTCCATCTAACCGACCGCACCGAAAATATACCATTGGGCTCATATATCCAAGACAAAACAACACTCTCCACCCCATCCTCACCCAATCTAAATCCTGCAATTTCCAACAACTTTGATGTCGAAAGGAACCCCTGAAATTTCTCCCATGAGCCATCATCCCTAACTTAATCGCATACGCGCTTGTCCAATTCACCCGCTTCAAATATACCTATAACATGATCAATGAGTGGCGAATCTCCAACCCACCAATCACACCAAAACGACGCATCCTTCCCGTTCTGTATTAGCCATTGGGATCCCCGTCTAACTACGATAATACCTTCCGCAATGGCTCTACACATCCGAGAATCATTCTGTTTACCCAAGTACTGTATAGGTGGTCCCTTAAAATACTTCTCCTGCATTACAATAGGCCACAAAGTAAATTTATTATGAATCAACTTCCACCAAGCTTCTCCAATATCGTTCTGTTCATATCCTCCGCTAACCGAAATCCTAATCCACCCATCTGTTTTGGTCTACATATACCCCCCCCAAGGCGACCTAATGAATACTCTTATTGCCTTCCGATGAAACCCAAATGAAGTCCCTTCGAATCTTGTCAATCTCCTCACACACATATCCTGGCAGCTTTTCGATTTGCATGATGTACATCGGAGCTGCACTAAGAACTGACTTAACTAATGTATTGCGACCCGCTAAGGATAATGTATTACCCTTCCACCTTGCCAATTTGCCACGAAGATCATTAATCAACTCACAGAATAAACCCTTTGGCCTACGACCCGAAAGAATATTAACACCAAGATACTTTCCAATCCCTTCACTCCTCTAGTATCCACTCCTCAATGTTATACTAGCAGCCACCTCCTCTTCCACATTTCTAGAAAAATATATAATCGATTTATCCTTGCTAACAGTCTGACCCGCATCACGACAAAACATATCCAGCGAGTCCTGTAATAACACAAAATTATCAATAGAAGCTTCCGCAAATAATTGAATCATCAGCAAAAAAATATGTGCGAGATAGGAGTCCCCCATGTGCTAAGGTGAATAGGATTCCATGTCCCATCCTCTACCAGACTCTGTATGAGTAAAGACAGTTCTCCATGCAAATTACAAACAAATA
Organism: Nemophila menziesii; assembly: GCA_029959085.1. Taxonomy (NCBI): domain Eukaryota; kingdom Viridiplantae; phylum Streptophyta; class Magnoliopsida; order Boraginales; family Hydrophyllaceae; genus Nemophila; species Nemophila menziesii. The sequence goes on from JARWIR010000032.1 coordinate 6,767,159, forward strand.
AGGGGATATGGGATCCCCTTGGTGAATTCCTCTCCTAGGCGTGATTGGAGATAGCGGTGATCCCCTCCAAAGAACACTAAGCTCATTATCCTCCATTCCCAAAATAATAACTGACACCCACATAGGTGGTACCCCAAGGAGTTCCAAAGTATCTTTAATGAAGCTCTATCGTAGCTTATCATATGCCTTGGCAAGGTCCACTTTAATTGCCATGTACCCCTTCTTCCCCTTCGAATGCGTCCTAACAAAATCGACTTCGCTAACAAGCACTATATTATCAATAGTAGACCTCTTAGGCAGAAAGCTACTTTGATAGGGGCCGATATGTTTTGCGAGTATCGAGTGTAAGTGGTTAACCAACACCTTCATTCTAATATTGTAACAAACATTTATTAAACTGATAGGACTAAATTGAGAAATAAATTCCGGGCTTCCTAACCCCGGTATGAGATGAATGAGCGTGCCAAGAACCTCCTTAGGGAACCTCCCACTTCCTAGCGCAAACCGGATCATATCACAAACTGAGGGACCCACTATATCCCAACACTTCTGATAGAACCCCACTGTTATCCCATCTGGATCCGGGGCTTTATGCGGTGACATTTGAAACACATCTAGATGCACCTCCTCATCTACCACCGAATTACTCAAAAACTCAATGTCCTCCATCCCAAATCTCCCCGGATGAGGAATCTCAAAAACCCCTGGTGTCTCATCCTCAAACGCAAACAACCCTCAAATAAATTTCTCACCCAACGCTTCTCCTCCTCACTGTCAACTATCCATTTCTGTCTATCGTTCCTAATACGCATCTCCTCTCTTCTATACTTCTTAACTTGTGATGTGCGATGGTAAAACGCCGTATTCCGGTCCCCAGAATTAATCCATTCGGTATACGCTCTTTGAAACCAGAAAATCTCTTCCTGTTCTAATAGACTTTCGTACTCTCCCATCAACCTCTTCTCTAATCTAAGTAGCGGCGAATTATATGAAGTCTGTACTGCTTTCTGGATACCCGCAAGTCTCGCTAACAATCTCCTCTTCTTACGAAAAATGTCTCCGAAAAAATCATATTTCCATATCTCTAATTCCTGCCTCAAAATATCGATGTTTCACTTAGACTCCTCCCTTCCATTCTTCATTTCTTCTCAACTAAATCTCTAAACCCAGCATGAAGACATCAAGCAGACTCAAAATGAAATCGTTTCGTACCCATACTTCTTACTGATTCCGCAGTCAACGTAACCATAATGGGCGCGTGATCAGAATGAACTCTAGGGAGGTGCGAGACCTTGGATGTTCCGAACGTCTCGAACCACAACCGATTACCATAAGCTCTATCCAACCGTTTAAGAATTCAGACCCCTGGTCACTACGAATCACTCCATGTAAATCTAGGCCCCACGAACCCCATATCTTCCAAACAACACTGATCCCTCCATCTTTTGAACGTAACCATAGACCGATTCATACTCTCGGCCCCACCCACCTGATCTTCGATAACCCCACTTAAGTCGGGACTCCTAACGATCCAAGATTTTTTAAGTCATGATGACATTGATACCAATTGTTAAGAATCCTATAAAGTCGATCTAAGCAAAAATACAAATCCTTATATGCATATAAATCTATTAAATAACCGGAAAAATCATAGATTTATGGAATACTTAAAGAATTTTTCATGATTATAGAGATCACATAAACAAATTATGAATCACATAGATTTATGTTACAAAAACGATAAAACGAATCATGCATACAACACAAAAAAGGCTCAAAAAAATTAAGCCCCATGTGACGAGAGATGGGAGGTTGAACACACACCCACCTTAAGGTGAGTGTTGAAAACTGTAAATCAACTAACCTTTGTTCATAGTGTATTCAAAGAGAAAAGGTTGCTTGTCCATTCGTCTTGAGCCTAAAGCTACGATTTATATATATATATATATATATATATATATATATATATATATATATATATATATATATATATAGAGAGAGAGAGAGAGAGAGAGAGAGAGAGAGAGAGAGAGAGAGAGAGAGAGAGAGAGAGAGAGAGAGAGAGAGTGTAAATAGTTTTTCTTCTTTCATAAAATCTTTCTTATTATTTAAGTAAAATGATTTGAATAATTATCTAAAGTGAATAAAGTAGTGGTGTTTATAAGAGTATGTGAGAAAGTAGGCCAAATTCCTATAATTTTTGGACCAACCGTTACTGACGGCAACGAAACTTTAACTAACTGATTTAAATCCAACACATCGTGCCTGGCTATATTTTTTATGGAATTCAGACTTTCTATATGTATTAACCGTGTCAAGTATTTAAGGTCCCAATAGGAAACTTAAAATTTTACTAACAAAATGGTGTACGGTGTTAATGAATAAAAACAAGTCTAAAGATATAAATGACATTGTACTTAATATATGATATTTCATCATAATATATATTAATTTATAATTCAAAATCATTAGTCAGACGTTCACAAATAAACTTATATGTGTTTGTTTGAACAAGATTTGAACTTGTTTGCTTAGACAAACGAAAGATTTCAAGTTGCTTTTCTCGATTCGAGATTAAACAATATAGCTTTGTTCCTTTATAACCCTAAACAAGTGTAAATATGTTGTTTCAACGAGGAATGTTTCCCGCACAGATCAAATCAGGATATAATTTCTTATTTTAATATAATTACAATAAATTTAGTCAGAATTTTGATCTTCATAAATTCATTAGCATTTTTAAAATACGAATACCTAGTTGATCGAAGTGTATTTTAAATACCTATTTAATCAAATTCCACGTGGATTCTTGAGATATTTTACTGATAGACACCAAATAATTTGAACTTATTTCTTCTTTTTATATACTATGAATAAGTTTATTTTTATAATAGGCAACTCAACTAAATAAGTTACATTCCATTTATACCTATGTTTTAATTTTTTGACTTGTTTAACTATTTAATAAGTTAACCATCTCCAGTTTAGTAACTCAATCATCTCCTCCACCATGTCCTCTACTCAACAACGTCATCACGGGCACCACCACTGACAATGCCCTTTTTCCTATTTTCCAACTCAAAATTCATGGTATAGTTGCTACAACATAAATTTCAATTATTTTGATGTTAGTGATGGATCCGTTGATCATCAGTAAAAAAAAAAAATTGGGTGTTGATGATAGTGTTGGACCCTTTAATCACTAGTAAGGCTTACAAAAAATTACATTAACCCTCCAAGGAGAGTCAATTATCTGCCCCGGAAAAGTGAACAATAATCAATAGTATGTGTAGGAACTAACTCTCTTAGGAGAGACAGTTCACTACCCTAAATGAATGTCTAAGGATTGTTAATGCAATTTATTAAAATTCCAATTTTTTTTAATTAACACGTTTAAACTATTTTCTTGCATATTTTTTGAAAATATAAATAGAATAACTTTTGTATCCGGAATAGGATTTCAAAGCAACTCGTGTCACATATTTGCAAAAAGTAAGTCTTTCACACTGGTTATAATACTAAAGCATTAGAAGGTTTTGTAAGTCACTCGTGAAAGGTCTCTAGAATCATATAATAACCTCGTTTCTCCCTGGAAGGGATTTTTGAAGGATAACTGAATCTCGACTAACGCAAAAAGACCAATTCACCCTTGTGTCTAGAAACATCTAATTTATTATTGTTGTGGATTACTAGTAAAACTCAAATTACTCACATCTATATCTCTCATATCAATTGTATTTTAGTCCTTCTTTTTTATATTTATTGTTTGAAATCTAATATTTCGTACATTTTACCCTATTTTTTAGTTACTCATTCAAAACCAAAATCAAATCAACATTTTACTTTGAATAATTCCGTACATCTTTACACCTTGAATAAAGGACAAATAACTAATTAATTGTAAGAAATAATTTTGAAACAATATACCAAAAATAAAAATTCCACCTTCACACCTTTTTTTTTGTTCAAATCACCTTCACACCTTGAAAAGAGGACGAATTACTAATAAATCGTAAGAAATAATTTTGAAAGAATATACCAAAAATAAAAACTCGTTGAAATACAATGTCTTAAGGATTTTATATATAAATATTAAGCAAATAAAAGGACATTTTGCATGATTTTCTGTCCATACAATACTAGATTACTAGCTGTCTAGCTGGCCAAAAAAAAGGGAAAATTCAGCCGTAAACATCCCTTTAAATTATTAAATAGAAACTAAGTTATCGTGTACCTAATAAAAATTTCAACACTTAAGATTATAAACAAAAAGATTTGAAGCTAGTATAATTATTAAATGATATAATTGGTTGGTAGGATAGTTAGTATAGAAGCTAGTTAGGAGAGGATCCAAATCCACAAATATCTCCTTATGCGAGTAATTAATTGTCTTGGTCATATATGTACATACACGTATACATGAGTCATTCATTTGGATAACAAAGGTGAAAATAGCATTTCAGATTTTTTTTTTTTGGTTCCATTATAGCATTTCAGATTTACCTAAGAGAATTTTAGGTAAAATTTATTAAACAAGATTGTAAATACACACGTCATATTATCTACTTTTGCATCCGAAAAAATTCGGTCTACGTGGCACATTGATCTTTTTTGACATAATTACGTATAAATCTTATTGAACAATGTCAGAATTTCACAAAAATATTTTTTTAATTACTTAAATTTCATGTAAAATAAAACATTTTATTGAATAAACCCCAAAAAAAAGTAGATAATGATTAGATTTAGGGATAAACTTTATAAATTTTTTTAATTATGATTTGGGTAATATTCAAAATAATTGAATTTACTTTCTAGCCAAGAAGCCTACCAATATTTAACTTGACTTTCTAACCAATTGACTTCTTCATCCCATTCCCTATATATACTCACGCTTCACATTGGTGATAAGTATCCATTTCCAAATATCATCACTATATATTCTGTTCGATTTATTCATTTTATTGTGGATCCAATATTACGGCATTATTACTAAACTTTGACTGATTAAGCTGTAGCAACAATAACACCATGAATGCTCTTGCTGCTACCAATCGTAACTTTCGTCAAGCTGCTCGTATTCTCGGTCTTGATTCTAAGATTGAGAAAAGTCTTTTGATTCCATTCAGAGAAATCAAGGTAATTGATTCTTAGTTTTGAATCATGGTTTATGATTTAGAAAATTTTATAATGATTTTTTTTTTTCCTGGTATTGATTAGGTTGAGTGTACTATACCTAAAGATGATGGTACTTTGGTTTCTTACGTTGGATTTAGAGTTCAACATGATAATGCTCGTGGACCTATGAAAGGCGGGATCAGATATCATCCTGAGGTCAGATCCCTGTCATTGATGATGTCACTTTTATAACTAACTCTCCACCTAACGGATCATACTTATTTTGAAGTGATTTTAATAGGGTTTTATGTATCGATCTGAATACAATTTCTTTTTTTGTAACAAGGTTGACCCAGATGAAGTAAATGCTTTAGCTCAACTAATGACATGGAAAACAGCTGTAGCAGATATCCCATATGGTGGGGCCAAGGGTGGAATCGGATGTAACCCAAAAGAGTTGTCACACAGTGAGTTAGAACGTTTAACTCGTGTCTTCACTCAGAAGATTCACGATCTCATTGGTATTCATACTGATGTACCTGCACCAGACATGGGCACTAACGCTCAGGTTTATATTAAATACCTAATTACCTAAATACCCTCACATCTTTTTCTAATCATTTTCATAACATTTACACTTAATAAACAGACTATGGCATGGATGTTAGATGAATACTCAAAATTTCACGGTCACTCCCCAGCTATTGTAACCGGAAAACCAATCGTAAGTAATTCAAAACTCATAAATTAAAATAAAATAAAACTATTAAAAAATAATTCAATTTTCAGGATCTAGGTGGGTCCCTTGGTCGTGAAGCTGCAACTGGACGAGGTTGCGTTTATGCAACCGCAGCTTTACTAGCAGAACATGGTAAAACAATTGAAGGTCAAACCTACGCTATTCAGGTAAAAATGATTTAATTAAATAATTTTAAACCGATTCTATTTATTTACTAATAAAAGTATTTAAACAATATAGGGATTTGGAAATGTTGGATCTTGGGCAGCAAAGCTTATTCACGAGCTAGGTGGTAAAGTAGTCGCCGTTAGTGATATAACCGGAGCAGTTAAAAATGTTAACGGAATTGATATTCCAGCGTTACTTCAACATAAAGAATTACATGGGAGTTTAGAGAATTTTAACGGTGCGGATTCTATGGATGCTAACGAACTACTTGTAACTGAATGTGATGTTCTTATCCCGTGTGCTTTAGGAGGAGTACTCAACAAGTATGATTTACAATTATCTTTTTTTTTTTTACCTATTTTAGATTTATTTTTTAATCTCATTTTTATGCTTTTATTATAGAGATAATGCAGGAGATGTACGAGCTAAGTATATAATAGAAGCAGCAAATCATCCAACAGATCCAGATGCTGATGAGGTTTTTTTTTAAATAAAAAGAGTTATTATTTATTTTTATATTCTCCACCTCGCATAATTGTATTAATTTTATGCAGATTTTATCTAAAAAAGGAGTAATAATTCTTCCTGACATATATGCTAATGCTGGAGGTGTAACAGTCAGTTATTTTGAGTGGGTTCAGGTAAATAAAAATAATGATAAAAATATATATATTTAGAAAATAAGTTTATGAAATAAAAAATGATAATTTGTGCAGAATATTCAAGGATTTATGTGGGACGAGGAAAAGGTGAATAGAGAGTTGAAGAGATACATGACAAAAGCATTCCATAACATTAAGGGTTTGTGTCATTCACACAATTGTAACCTTAGAATGGGTGCTTTTACTTTGGGGGTAAATCGAGTTGCAAGAGCTACTTTATTAAGAGGTTGGGAAGCATAATTTGGTTTACAAAATTGCCCTTACACAGCTGAGGAAAAAGTTATTACAGATTTTCAATAGCTAAAGTTAAATTGGAGTTGTTAAGGAAAGGATCATTATTTCTTCACCATGTGTTTTGGAATTATTGCTTCATATTGAGTTTATTTGTATGGGGGTAAACCTTCTATATTTGGATTTATGAAGTGAATAAAATCATGTTTTTAAGGAAAATGCTTACTTAATCTTATGTTTTTATGTTTTTTTAGTTTCTTGTTTCCTTAAATAAATTTTGCTACAACCTACATTTTATCTCTTTACTTTCTGGACGCTTAACAAGAGTTGCTTCTTGGAACAAAAAAACAAACAAGAGGTGGTTCACGAGGGTTGCATTTGCCATTTTTCCATTTAATAGTCTAAATAAATCGAACATGTTGTGAAAGTACACAAAATGAATATATTCATTATTCGAAATTGATTAAAGCAATATCACTTTTTATTCTAAAAAACAGAGTTCTCGTAGCTCACTTTTGATAACCTTTTTTCTAATTTTCGTAACTCACATTTGATTTATGGGACACCCATAACATAAAAAAAGGAGATAATTACCCCTAGGGTCTTGACCACACACCCCTCTTCGAGTTAGCACCCCCACCTAGAGCCTCTTCTTACTAAAGACCTGAGCAACTTTTTAACACATGAACCCCAAAACCCCAATTACTAGACTACCCCTCTTTTGTTTTTTCTATACATATATATACTAATGTCCATTTCTAATTTTCATTCACGTTCTAAAACCAATACCTCACCTCAGCTTCTCTCTTCTCTCTCCTCTCTCCTCTCTCCTCTCTCCCACCACCGACACCACCTAAATGGCCACCACCACCTCCGATCTACACCACCACATCGCTCTCTTCCCCTAAATCTCTCTCCTACCAAGCTTCCAAACCGCCACAACCACCACCACCACCGAAATGGCCACCACCACGCTCCTCCCTCCTCCATACTCCCTCCCTCCTCCATACCCCATCTTCTATGCTTCTTCTATGCCGCTACCAGATCGGAATGCGCTTAGGTGCTTCGCCGGAGATACGGAGTGCAGATCGGAGCTTAAATGAGGTGAACACCACCTCCATAGCTCGCGAGGAGGCAACAGATCTGGACGTGGTTGCTGTTCGTGGTTGCTGTTCGCCGGAGCTGTTCGTGGTGCTGTTCGCGCGGTGGTTGCTGGTCGTGGTTGCTGTTCGCCGGAGCTGGGTGGTTGCTGTTCGCGAGGTGGGTGCTGTTCGTGCTTGATGTCGCCGGAGATCCTCGTGGTTGTTTCGCGCGGTGGTTGCTCTTCTCCGGAGCTGCAGTTTGGAGTGGAACACCATGGACGGGACGGGTGGAATTCAAGCTTCGATGGAGAAGCTTCGATGGAGCTGCAGTCCGTCGAGTCTCTTCGATGGCTTTTTTGAGTTTTTTTTTTTTTTTTTTTTTTTCCAGATCTAGATCTGGTTTGACCAGATCTGGTCAAACAAAAAATTAGTTAAAGTTTATTTCATTATTTTAATTGTATATTGGGTTGTAATTATGTAATTATTCATTTTTGTGTAATAAAATATCAATAAAGATTGTTTTGACTATTTTATTTTCTTGTTTTTTTAATAATACTCACCAAATGAATAAAATACTCATCAATTTTATGAGTACTCATAGATTTTCTTAGAGTACTCCGAGATTTTTCGTGCATTCAGAAAATTTTTAGAGAGTACTCTGCAAAATTATAGAGTACTCCGCAAATATATAGAGTACTCTATGTTTTTCCCGATACTCTCAGTTTTTTCCGATACTCTATGTTTTTTCCGGTGACCGGTGACTGGTGGTCGGAGATCGGCGGTGGTGGTGGTGGTGGTGGTCGGTGGCCGGTGGCCGGAGGTCGGAGATGGGTGGTAGGTGGGTAGGTGGGTAGGTGGTAGGTGGGTAGTGATAGAGGAGAGAGAAACTGTGACATCACACTTCTTGTCTTTTAGTGATAGTAAGGGTAGGAAAGACTATTGTAAAAAATGAGGTCCCTAAGAATAACAACTTTCAAGACACTACTCTATAGAGAAGAAATAGTTTTTCTAAGACCCTATATATAATTCACCCTAAAAAAAGATAAAAACAATACACTACCCGTTAAAAATTATATAACCCATTAGACAAAATGGTAAACCATTAAAAAAATAAAGATAACTCATGGATAGCAAAACCTTTGTAAAAGAATAAAATTGAAAAACTTGTTAAGGTAGAAAAAACATATTTTTGGACTTTTTAAGTAATGAATTGTTATTTTATCTAATAGGTTACATAACATTAAACGGCTTGCGTGTATTTTTTTACTAGGTCACGAATATGCAATTGGTATGGGCTTTATTAACAATTTGTTTGCGTAAACTCTTTGGATCAATACCTTGTAATAGTGGACCCAAGAGGGTTGTTGTTTATATTATTTGTATTAATTTGTTTAGATATTAAACTACACAGGGGAGACTTGTTTAATAGTGGACCTAGGATATTATATATTATACGTGTTTAGAATCAGAAGGGCATAATTGGTAGGAGTACTCGGAAGAGGTTCCTAGTATTAAATAACAACCCCGGCTACGGGATTTAGGGTAAACTTAGAATCTCGATTAGCGATTAACGTCCTAATTTGCCCTTAAAAAGTAATTTATCCAAGTCATAGTTAATAGCAAGTACAAATGTATCAAGTTACGTCTACTTTCCATATCTTCACACCTTAGTTTCTATTTGCTTTTTAGTTAATTTTTATCTTCTTAATTCATAGTTTAAAAATCAGAAAACCAAACAAAAATATATTTTTAGTTTTAGTTTTCCTCAACGATTATCTTGATTAAAGTTAAAAGTACGTATTTAACTTCTTATTCCATGTCGAGACGATAAATTGTCACTTTTACTAATTGTGACGACCCGTAGACAAGTTATTTTTCTCCGAATGTTAGATTTATATCACACCCGGGTGACAACACCTATCTCAATATTTTCCGTAATTTATAATTAAATATCAAAGACTAATATAAATAGTTTAATGTGAAAAAGAGAGGGATTTTTTATATATATAATTAGAGTAATATAAAATAATTTAATGTGTAAAAGAGAGGAAATGATTTTGTATATAATAATTGGAGGAATTTACTATTTTGTGATCTATTTTGTGTAAAAGAATTCTAACTAACTTCCTCCTTTATTTTAGGAAACTAATTCTATATATAGAAAGAAAAAAATAGTTAAGTAGAGGAATGGGAAAGGTGAATTGTCAATGACTAGGATGTCATCATATCTTATCTATACTTTTGTATATGTTACATAATATCACCTGACTTCCCGATTTGAAAAAAAAATACTAAGAACGTATTTTTATTCTAAATGGACAATAATTTTGATTCTATCAAACAGTAATCTATTAAGATTTTTTTTAACAACTTAGAGCTTAATAATTGTTATGATTTGTTTCTTTCAAACTTCTAATATTATTTTAAATAAAATATAGGCCCTAAAGTAAACATCTTAACCAGCTTGGACATAGGTATTTATTGCCTTTTGCGTTCAACAATTTGCATTTATCGTCTTCCACGTGAAAGGTTTAATTTTTTTTTCATTAGATCTTTAGATAAGGTATATCCGTCATTGCTTTTTCTGGATAGTGTGTGTTTCTTGGTTTTCTATAAAACTGAATTTATTTTTTCGATATAAGTATTCACACTTGCATAGAAACAAAACAAATCAAAAAAACTGTACTCTAGAGGTTGTACCCAAACCCATTAAAAACCATCCCCGGCAGATCACTCACACTCGTACAAGAACAAAAAAACTAACAAAAGTACAAACCCTAGTGGTTGTACCCACAGGGATGTACCTAAGCCAAAAAAAGATCTTTAATTTAAACAAATCTGAATAGGATGTACCCTATGGTTGTACACTACACCTACTTTTTACTTGCAAATCAACAAAACCGGTTTAGGGTTTATGTTAAAAAAACATGATAAAGGCCTTCACGACGAAGGTGATAAAAAAAATCCAAAAATGTTAACAGATATGAGAACGGCAGTGGAGAACTAACGGTATCTGGTCCATGGAGGCGGCGAGCATGGCGGAGCCTGGACCACGAGCGGTGGTTTCATTTATGGTGGAGAATGGGCCACTGTGACAGCGGTTTTCTTCTCCATGAGAGCTTCGGCGGAAATGTGAGACCCGAGTTCTTGCAATGGTGGAGATGCCACGTCGGCGAATGTTGAAGAAGGCGACGGGTTCTTGTGTAGAGCGTGAAGATGATGGTGATGGTGGTTTCCTTGTGCAAGACAGCAGCGGCGGGACAATGAAACTAGATTGGAGGGAGAAAGATGGAGAAGAGAGAGGGAGAGAGACTAGGGTTTGTTGGTGGAGAAAGGGCCATGATAGCCAACGGTTTTCTTGTGCAAGGCGGCGTCGAAAACGTGAGACTAGAGGGAGGAAAGGGAAAAGGCTGGAGAAGAGAGAGGGAGAGGTTATACTTTATTTTATTAAGTGGAAAGTAGGGCTGAGCATAATTTTAACAAAACCGAAAACCGACCCGATTTTAGTCGAACCGACCTAAAAAAATGGTAATTTTACCTTGGCTAACTTTACCCTTCGGGTTACCTATCAATTTTTCGGGTCCAATTATTTTACCCGTAAATTACCCAAACCATTGGGTTAGGTAAACCCAAACCGAATAACGATAAATTAAAGATTTCAATTAATTATGTTTACATTTAAAGGTGAAAACATATTTTTTAGAAACTATAATATAGTCTACAATTAGCAAACTATTTAGATTCTCGAGTTATCGAAAGTTTGTTTTGTAAAGTTATTCGTTTGAAATAGGTGTAATTCGAGTTTGATTTTTAATGATAGCAATTTTATGCTACAAAAAAATATGACCATAGTTGACCCCGAGGTAAAACGAAGGTACCCGAATTGACCTGAGGGCACACCGAAATATATTACCCTCGGTTTACCCTAGCCTCAAAACCGGGTAAAACCGACCCGTGCTCTCCCCTAGTGGAAAGTCATAGGGCTTTGTATTGAATACATGAGAGAGCCACTTTGGAATCAGAGTCATTTTGACTCCAATGAGATTCGATCCCAGGACCTCTTGGTCTATGCAGAGTAACCTAACCACTAGGCCAACTATCAATCTCAGGGCCTTGTATTGTCATTGCCCCTAATTTTTGTCGATCCAAAAAAAATAAAAATTAGGCTAAATAGAACGAGGGCACAAATGTAACTTCCTTGTATTTAAAACTCACATTGGGGAGGGAAGCATAAATTGCACACCACCACCACCTCCACCTCGAAGCACAAAACCACACTCCCGATTAAAACAATGAATGGAAAGGAGAACGATAAGGTGATTAATGGTGAATTATCCTCGGAACAAAAAGCTCTTATTACACAAAAATTCAAAGCTGCAAAGGCACTTCTTGCACGCAAAAGGCCTCATCCTCATGCCTTCAGCTCCTCTCTTCACTTCACTAATTCGTAAGCGCCTCTTTCTTATGTTACAGTTCTGTTATTCAATTTTAGCTGATCGTATCAATTCTTCTAGTTCTCGATCTTTTCTAATCTTCTCATAGCTAATTCCTCCGATTTTTTATGAATCGAGTAAAAGCCCTCATAATACAGGGACTAATGACGCAATTAACCCTTCTCTCAGCTTTTTACTTTAGATTTACATATTAGATTAGTAATTTTCAGTAGTTTAACTTGTTTTTGGTCCTTATATGTTGGAACAGAAACAGTAATGCTAAGAACACTGAAATGGCTACAATGGCTAATGCCACTGAAAGGACTCCATTGTCTGAAATTTCCATGAATTCACAGAAGAAGGTTACTAAGTTATATAACGGTGATTCTTCTATTAGTAAAGTCAAAGCTACTGAAAATTCATTCGAAAAGGCAAAAATCATTCCTAATGAAGATATAACAGGATTAACCTCATTTATTACTCCAGTAAGACTCAATGTTTGCTCTAATCTGAATCACGAACCTGTTACATCATCAAGTCTCTTCGATGATTATTTCGATGAGTCAATTTTCGAACAAATCGATGCTGTTTGTGAACAAAACTCTGCAAAATCACAAATACAAAGCAGTTATATAACAAAGAATCAACACAACACAGAGCTTTACACTATATTTGGTAACAATTTAGAAGATGAACTCAAATTTGCTCAAGAAGATACAAAGAATACTCAAAACATGCCCGAAGATTATCAAAAATACATTCACTCATTAAATGATAAACAACAAGAAGCAGCTTGTAGTGACATTTCTACCCCTTTAATGATTATCGCTGGTCCAGGAAGTGGAAAGGTCTGTACATTTGATTTTTTTTTTTATAAAAAAAAAAAGCCATCCCTAACTTTTTATTTGATTTTATATTAGACATCTACTATGGTTGGACGTGTTTTAAAGCTAATGAGTGAGGTATTTATTAATTTATTTATTTATCTGTATTGTTTAAATGATTGAAATTTATTTAATATTTTATTTAGGGAATTGATCCTTCAAATATTTTAGCTATGACATTTACTACAGCAGCTGTAGCAGAAATGAGGGACCGAATTGCAAAAGTAGCTGGAAAATCAGCAGCTAAAGAGCTCACAATTAGCACATTTCATTCATTTTCTTTACAACTTTGCAGATCATATGCTGAAAAGTATTTTCATTATTAATTATTTTCATATATATATATATATATATATATATATATATATATTTATAAATATTTAAAAGATTATTACTATTTATAGGTTAGATCGTACTTCAGAGTTTTTAATTTATGGACATGGACAACAAAGAAAAGCTATTACTGAAGCTGTTAGATTATTAGAAGACAGTAAAAAATTACCTTCTGATAGTAATAATGGATCAAATTCTCTACAATATTTCAAGGATAAATCAAAGAAATGGCTTAATTGTATAACTAAGGTAATAAATATTGAATACAATTTGCCTCTTTTTTGCTTTTTTATTTAATTAAAATAAAAATAATTACAGGCTAAAGCATCTGGAAAAACTCCGGAAGATTTTCGAAAAACTGGTGGTGAAATTGAGGTAAAATAAATAATTTTCAATCGCATTTCACGGTTTAATTAATTTTAAATTTTAAATTTTAATTCAGGCTACAATATTTGAGAAATATAGTGAGATATTAAAAACTTGTAATGCTTTGGATTATCATGATTTAATCAGCTGTTCACTAAAGCTATTAAGTGACTTTACAGAAGGTATCATTTTTACATTATTTTTTTGAGTTATATATTTTTAATTGTTTTTTATTTTTAATTAAAGTATTTAAGGAAAGTCAAGAATTATGGAAAGCTATAGTAATTGATGAGTTTCAAGATACAAGTGCTATGCAATATGGTTTATTATGTAAACTTGCTTCTCATAAACATATAACTGTTATAGGTGATGATGATCAGGTACATTTTTTTAATTTAATTTTATATCATATTTATTTAAATTTACTGAATTTACGTTTTTAATGTGTTTTTACTTTTTACAGTCGATTTTTAGTTTTAACGGTGCTGATATTTCGGGTTTTGATTCATTTCGTAAGGATTTTCCACAGTATAAAGAGGTTTGTTTGTCTATTACATTAAAATTTCGTAAAATTTCGTATTTAAGTTATTAATATATATATATATATGTGTGTGTGTGTGTATGTGATTTAGGTTAGATTAAACAAAAATTACCGTTCTACCCGTTGTATAGTTGAAGCAGCTTCGTTTTTAATTCAAAATAATAAACAAAGGTGTAAATCAAAGAGTGTTCTTACAGATAATATATCTGGTTCTAAGGTAAAAAAAAATGGTTATGAATTAATATATAAATATATAATTAAATACTTTATGTCATTTGATTTGTTCAGATAACTGTTAAGGAATGTTCTAATGAAGCAGCTCAATGTTCATTTGTTGTTGATAAAATATTAGAAATTTCTTCTAATAATTCATCTGATAATAATAATAATAATAAATGCTCATCTGGAAATATTGCTGTTCTTTATAGAAGACAGGTAAAGTTTTTTTTAATAGTTAAAGGACCTTATTGCAAATAATTGAAACTTATTTGATCCTCTTTACACTGCAATAGGTCTCAGGGAAGATATTTCAAACAGCTTTTCGCGATAGAAAGATTCCATTTAATATTCACGGTGTAGCTTTTTACAGAAAAAAGGTCTTTTTTTTTTAACTTTATGATTGTTTTTTTATTTTTTATTTAATTAATTTTTTTAATTAAAATAGGTAGTGAAAGCTATTATAGCTATGCTTAAAACAACTTTACCTGGATGTGAAGATGGAGAATTTAGAAGAGTTTTTAAAGCTTTATTACCTTCAGATAAAGAGGAAAAAACAAAAGTATGTCTTATATTTATTATTTCTATATTAAAAAAAATTTAAAAATATTTATCTTTATTTTCAGATGATTGAACATATTGATAAAGTTTCAACTGTAAGAAAATGCAGCTTTATATCAGCTGCTTTTGATATATTTAACGCAAAAATATCTGGTACATTTAAAAGGTAAGCTCTAAAATATATATTAGATTTATTTAATATATTATATACTCATACATTTACTTTATAATTAATTCTTAGGAGTCAACTTACACAAGGGCGTAAAGTATTACTTACTTTAGACATGATATCAAAACTCGTTCAAAGGGTAATTTAGACATTATATAACTTTTACTGTATAACATAGTTAAAATAAATTAAGCTTTTTTTGAAATTTTGACAGGAACAATCAATTTCAGCTGTTGTTACTTCAGTAGCTAACATGATACCTCAGGTGGGTCCCACTTTTTGTTTCGTATTATTATTTTGATTAATTTTTTTATTTTTTTTGTGTAGAAATATCTTATTGAGCAACGAGCTGTAGTTGATATTGAAGGACGAAAATTACTAAACGAGGATAATGATATTCGATCCGTAAGTTTTTTGTTTTTTTTTTTTTATCTTAATGATTTTAATTATAATTTTTTTTTTCTGTTACATAGGTGCTTCAGTATCTTTTAGATGATGTATCGGATTTTATAAAAACTAAATATATTTCAGATGAAGAAAATGACATTAAAGGGGGTATTAATGTACTTAAAGCATTTATAGATTACATATCTGAAAGAGAAGCTGAAAATTTTCGTAGTAGAAAACGCGAAAATGAAGATTCTGTTACACTTACTACAATTCATCAGGTTTTATTCATTCACTTTCTTTAAATTGCAATTTAGTCCCTGACTCTTTAATTCTATCTTTATAGTCAAAGGGGTTAGAATGGGATACAGTTTTTATTGTTAAGGCAAATGAAACTGAAATTCCATTGTTACATGAATATAATGGTGCTGTAAATGAAAATGGGACTTCTATTGAGGTAAAACTTTTGTTTTTTTACTAATTTACCCTCGTAACAATTATTTAATTATTTATTTGAATAATTAGGAAGAGAGACGTTTATTATATGTAGCTATGACTCGTGCAAAGAAAAAACTCTACATTTTATACTTAACAATGGATTCTAATTGGCAGGTTTGATTTTTATTTTTTTCTTTTGGCTTAATAATTAATTTACTTTTTATTTTTAATAATCGATGTATTTTTTCCAGATTCTTCAACCTTCACGATTTTTAAGAGAAATTCCTCGTCATTTACTTGATACTCAGGTATTTTTTAAGTAAATACTTATAAAATTTAAAATAACATTGATTTTTTTTTTTTTTTGTTATATAGGATGGACTTGATTCAAGTAATTTTCCAGTAAAAAACGAGAAAATCCCACAAAAAATTCAGCAAAATGTGTGTAATGAAGAGAATTTAGTGGATGAAAGTGCGAATGAAGCTTTCGAGGCTTTTAATGGGAATAGTTTTTTAAAAAGGTTTTATTTAATTATAAACAGTTATTTATAGCTTACATTGTTAGTAATTTATTTTAATCTTGAATTTTACAGATTTAATTCAGAAAATCGAGCTGTTATATCTCATTTATTTCGTCAATGGGCTAAAAAAGCTGCATTTCAAGACCCAAAGAGATTACTAGATAAAGTAAAACCTCTTTATAATAAAAATTTACTTTTTTTTTTTTTTTTGAAATTGTAATTTTTACTGTATTTTAGGTTTCATTTGTGATTGATGAGCGTATTGCAGCAAAGAAAACACCAAATAAGGATGTTTTGCGTAGTTTAAAAACTTGTATAAAATGTGACGAGGCTTTTCAATACGCTAATGCAGTAAGTTAATTAATTAATTATATGTAATAAAATTTGTTTTTATGAATTTTATTTAATCAAATTTTGATTAGGTTTTGCAATGGGAAAAAATGCCAGCTGATACACGCGCTTATATAATGAGAGAAAAGCAAGTGAGTATATATATATATATATATATATATATATATATATATATATATATATATGTATATATTTAAAGCATTTTATTTTATGAATATGATTGAGATTAATTTTTTGCTTTTTTGAAGGAACATTTTCAAAAACTTAGAATGGAGAATTCTATGGGTTCATCAGCAGCAACTACTAAACAGGTATATATTATTATATATGTATGTATATGTTTGGATTATAGTTGAAGTTTAATGTTTTGTTTGATTATGTTAAAAATGACAGATTTCGTATTTACAAAGTCTGGGATGTACTGTGGTCCCTACATCTAGACTTCATGCTTCTCGTTTGATAGAAGAATACAAGTCGGTATAATGATATGTAGATATGAGATGGATAAGTTATATTTTTACATAGAAATATAAGTTAAGAATACATTTTTAAGTAAGTTATGAGATTGTAAAAGAAATTATTCAGGCATTGTTGTGGAATTATTCTGTTTCAAAAGTTTTGATCTTGACACAATGTAATTTTAAACGCTAATTTTTGAAAACCCCAACGGATTTTTTTGGTACTTCTTAGAAGGAAATTGATGGTTCGTGTGAGCGATATAATGAGGTTACAAGGGAAGCTTTAATAGCGGTTAATTTTTTTTTTTTTTTTTTTGTAATATATTAAGAAACCATACCTTAACATAGAATGGGTTGACATATCAACTCTAGAAAAAAAAGAAAACATACAACAAACATAAAGAAGTGACAGAAAAAATAATAATAACACACCATGAAACTACAAATTTTGTCACCCGACTTACTAGACAGTTACCACACGTCTAATAATCCAAGAGTCACAAAGCAATCGACGAACTAATGAAAATGTTGCAAAGATGAAAACAGGTACCGACATACGCAATCATACCTTGTAGATTTGAACTATTGACAAAAGCAAAATAGGAGTTGGATAGGTATAACTAAACTTGTACTAAACTATCGTGGTAGAGGACAAAGCTCTGACAACATGATTGAGCATTATAAAATCAACAAACCCACCTCATCAACCAAACACTTCTTCTAACCGGGAAGTAAATAGGCTATCATACCAACTCGTGAATCCACAAACCTTCCATATTATCACCAAGTGCAAACACATAAAGTCACTAATCCTGAAGCCCATAAGACAAGGAAAAGAAAGCTAGGTTACTCATAACCATGCCTAGAATATGCTACTAATGGGACAATATCAGTCAACTTCCCAATAACCTCTACTGACCGCCAATCAAGCTTAATCCACAATTTTTCTCTCTAAACCAAGCACTAGAGAGAAAATCATGAAGAATGAATGACAAACATCCTACATTATTTCCTCTAACCCGTTAGTATCAAATATTGCTCTGAAAATTACTTAAAAAAGGAAACCACGGGATGAAGGCTCCGAGTGTGAAGTAAATTATACACCTGGAACGGTTACAATCGGCAAGTACATGGATTGTTACATATAAAAGTAAGTAAGATAATTCTTTACAAGGAATGTAAAGTGTCTTTAATCTAATGCCAAAATATATTGTGAAAAATAATAGAAATAACGATATAGAGGGGGTTTGATTAATAACTAGAAGATAATAAAATAAACGCAAACAAAGGGTGGTTAACAACTATGGATGAATATAGATCACATTGCCTAGTTCTCCAAATTATTTTGTAATCGACTACTCTGATTAAGGGTAAATTGAGTTTAACACTTCAGTCGAGATTCAAGAGTCCACCTAAGTTTCTTCCATGTACGCTATGCTAAAGATCTCGGTTTTGAGGCCTAGGCGGTCGACCCGGGCGTAGCGCCTAGGCGGGATTACACGGGGCCTAGGCGGAATTATACGGTTCTGAATCTCGCTGTGTAATTTTATATATTTAGTAATATATGTAGTAATTATAGCAATTTTAACTATTTAAGTCATAAAATTCATCTAACAACACTATAGTATATATAAAGATACTAAAAATTGAGTTATAATATCAATTAAAAAATTCTCAAGAATAAGAAAAATAACAAGAAGGCTTATGTGGCCATGTTTTTCCATTAATCGGTGCCTAGGCGGCCATTTTTTGCCATTAATCGGTGCCTAGACGGGTTAGGCGCCTATTCCACGGCGACTAAGGCGCTAGGCAAAAACGCCTAGAGTTTTAACTAGGCGTAAGCGCCTGAGGGGGGAGTTGACGCCTACGCGGAGCTTAGGCGCGCCTGGGCGGGGAGATCTACAGCATAGACGCTAGGGGGCTACTTACTAAACCTAGAGACCTCTTTCGAGTGATTCTAAGGTCTAGCAAGCACGCTATATTTCTAACCGTACGTTGGTATCGTGGTTGTTATCGCTCTCCCAAATCTAGGAAACCTTACATGAATATAAATTAAAGTCCATTCATAACCCCCATTTCCGGGTGTAGTATAAGAATTGAGGCAATTCCAGATGGTTATTTTGTAAGGGAGTAATACACTAAGCATATGATATATATTCAATAGCTAGCAACACCAATTCAATTAAATTTAAATAAGTAAAATCTCAAAATCATGCACTAATCAAAAGCAAATTAAAATGGTTTTAGCTCATGTGGAGCTTCATGCCAATCATGTTTATAATTAAAGATATAATTAAAAGATAAAGGGAGAGATGTTTACATAGGTTGTCTTGTAAACTTACTTCTTGCTAATGAAGTAAAAGTGAATAAAAAAGTTAATAATAACCCTTTATATATTAGTGAAATTTGTAGGTTGTTATCCTTAACCATATCTTTAGCCTAAACATAACATTAATATTAACTTTAAAGTTAACCTTAATCTCAACCTTAACCTTACCATTAACCTTAACTTTAACCTTAACCCTACCTTAACCTTAAACCTTACATCTTGAACCTTGAACCTTGAACCATAAACCTTAATCTTCAAATTCACCCTAACCTTAAATTTAGCCTTATCTTTAACCTTGACCCTTAACTCTTAACCCTTAAATTTTATATCTTAAATTTTAAACCTTAAACTTCAAACCTTAACCTTAATCTTCAAACTTAACTTTAACCCTAACCTTCATCTCACCTTTATTAAACCTTAATCTTAAAGTTAAAACTTAACCTTGACCTTAAAGTTAAAATTTAACCTTAACTTTGAACCTTGAACCTTAAACAGTAAACTTTAAGCCTTAAACCTTAAACCTTAAACCTGAACCTTAACTTTGATCATAACTTTAATAATTAACCTAAAATACTTTAAACCTTGAACTTTAAACCTTAATCCTTATTTCATTTTACCATTACCCTTAACCAAATGGAGATTCATCGCGCTAATATTTGCCCTTAAATCTTATATCTTATTAAACTGTAACTTTAAACCTTAAACGTGAAATACTAAATCTCAATCTCAACCTTAATCTTAACTTTCACCCTACAAACTTAAGCTAGATTCCATTAATGAAACAAATTATCTCTTAAATATATTCATACACAAGTTCTATATAATATTAAAGAAAAAGAAAAAAACAAGCCATCATTAGATATTTAGATAGCTAAGTAAAATCTTAGATATAAATGGGATAGGGATCCATTTGAATGGATAATTATATATACATTCACGAAAAATAGGCCTCATAAATGGGCCTGATTTTTTCGACCCAAAAATAAACAAAAAGAATGACTGGGCCTGATTTGCCCAAGCGTATATTCATCACATCAGCCGTGGCTAAACCTAGCTCCGCCCTTTAAATATGCCCACAGCCTACTCACATCTTCAAGCCTCTCCTCTCAAAGTGTCTCTAATATCTCAATCTCATCACTCAAATCTTAATTTCTTTGTTTTAGATTTCAATTGTCTAAAAAAACTCAAATCGTTTGTTTTAGATTTCAATTGTGCATTTTTTATAAGCAGCTTCAATTGTTTTATTTTTTTCTCTACCTATTTGAAGAGATGATTGCTGTGACGACTCCATAAAATTCAAGCTCAACAGACCGGATTGAGGGCTCTTTCTTAGTAGAGTTGCTCTCATGTCGATACACCCGCTGAACTGAGCAATCTTCTCTTTACATTTTTTTTTTAATTTCAAAATTTAAATAAAATGATAACAGATTACGATGAGGATACTAAGCTCCCTCTTCTGATCTCTTTGACGACTCTTGCTGGCTGAATCGAACCAATTACAATATGCCACCACTGAGTAATCTGTTTTCTTCAGTTCATATTTTTCAAAATCTCATTTTTCCGATTTATTTCAATTTCAACATTGAATTGGGTTTTAATTTATAGAGGTAATGATCATCAAGTGATGATATTCTTTTAAATATCTTAGGACACCTTTGGAGGCAACCTTAGTGTTGTCAGTGAAAATACTTTTGTTCTGATGATGATCATTACATTAATTTTTAGCATTACTTTAGATTATTATTTGTTTATTTTTGCTTTAATTGAAGAGATGATTTGCTGTGATGACTCCATGAAATTCAAGCTCAACAGACCGGATTGAGGGCATCTCTCTTAGTAGATATGCTCTCATGTCGATACACCCGCTGAACTGAGCTATCATCTCTTTACATTTTTTGGTTATTTTTTATTTATTTTTTATATTTATATTATATAAAAATAAAAAGAATAGATTACAATGAGGATATTAAGCTCCCTCTTCTGATCTTGTTGACGACTCTTGCTGGCTGAATCGAACCAATTATATATTGCCACCACTGAGTAATCTGTTTTCTTCAATTCATATTTTTGAAAATGTTTTTTGTTAATTTATATGTATTATGTTTTCTTAATGATGGGGATGAAGCAAAATAACATTTCCAACACTTGGACTGAGAAATTAATTTCTTGTGATGTTAAAATATAATGCTGCTGAATCATTGAATATTGAGTGTGCAATTTTGGTACCCTGTTTTTTTTTAGTTTATGTGTTTATGTATTACTTGTATTTGTTTGGAGAATCATTATCAAGTGATGATAATTATAACAATATCTTAGGACACCTTTGGAGGCAATCTTATGGTTGTCAATGAAAATACAATTTATTCTGATGATAATGAGACTTTTGCATATATTGTTAGTATCTTTAATCGTTTTGTTTCAAATTTTTTATGGTTTTAGTAAGTTTGTAACCTGTATGCAAAAGAATTTATGGCATAGATCATTGTTAGAGGTGTATTTTCAGTTTTATGTGAAAGGCTATGAAATGTGGAGCGAGGGAGGTTTCTTGGTATTTTGTTTTACAAATCTTCATGATCAGGATGTGTTGCCATGCCACTCTGATGATATTCAATTGTTGTCACTAGATTTAGATTTTTAATAAAATCATCGCTTCTACCTATTGTCTCTCATTAAAGTAGACGATAATTTTTGAAAATCGTGATGAAAGTGTATAAATCTTAATTGTATACCGAACACCATGTATCGTTTATAGTTATTGAATTCTTGTTAGGGTGATAATCTTAATTACTAAAGAGTTAGAATTTAACAAAAAATACATAAGCAGGGCATAAGCAATAACAATTTAACTTAAAGTGTAATCTTCAAAATTCAGTAAAAACATAAATTTAAACTAGAGGGTTGGGGGCGGGGTAGGGGAAGGGAGTTTATTTTATTATATTTATTAATAATATTAAAATTATTATTAAGTTTCTATTTTGTCTTTTATTTTTTTATTTTTTTTTACAAAAGTACATATAATAGATATTACAAAATACATAGAAGGAGAGGTGGAAAAGGAAATACAACCAAATAAACAACTCGCAAAGGAGAGGTGGAAAAGGCAGATTAAACTCAAACAGCAACACCATCCCAAGAAGAAATAGTATGTCATGGAAGGAGCGGGCGGAGACCGATAAAGGTCGAAGAAAAATAATTCTTAAGAAAGTCAAACTCAAACCTCTAGAAGAAGGGGAGAAAGTTGACTACCATTTTAATAACCTCCGTGGTTATCAACTCATTGCCTCTAACAACAAGCTGCATTAATGAAGATTCTGGTAGCCCTTGGATCATCAGAAATATTACTAGCCCAAGTGATTTTAACAGTAGCGAGAAGGTTTGAAAGAGCCCACAAATACCAAAACCACCAAAGCTTGCCTTTGCCATAAACAAGATGAAACAAATACAAGTACATATCTGCGGCTCTTCAAGTGGCGTCCCAAAAAGAAGATTTTCCGGCGGCGACAATCAAGGATCCGGAAGCTTTGTTAGCAAATCGGAGGCGCATCGGTAAAATAGATAAAACAGCCAAAATCATCAACATAAGGTAGGACTCAAGTAGGGCAAGATCTGAAAAAATTTGGCCATCAACTATGGATAAAACAGAATCACTGATCTTCCAAAGGTTTTGTTGGTGTGGGACCATCTTAGTTGCGAAAATGGCACGGCCAAAGGGAAGGTAGGCCAAAAGTATGGAAGAAAAAATAGAAAAAAAACAAAAAGAGGTAATAAAAGGCAACGAAGAAAAGAAGAGGAAAGAGGGTGGGCCGCCATCACTGGAAGAGAGACTCCAGCAACGGCGGCCACTAGAGTTTCAGAAGAGGGTTCTTTTAAAATTTTAAAAAGAGAGAGAGAGAACTAGGATAAGTATCATCATTTTGTCTTTTAAATAATTGATTGATTAATTAGGATTAAGAATAAAAAAAAAAAGTGAACATGTGCCACTCACGTGACACTTAACATTGATTTTGGACGGAATTCGTTAACAGAGGCAACGTGTCATGAAAACAAAAGTTAAGAATCTATTCGTCCTAGATCAAAAATCAAAATGACCCCCTAATTTTTTCTTGGTTGGGAGACACATTAAAATTTAATACAAGTCCCAAAAATGAAACGAAATAAGAAAATGAGAGGGGATTCAAACTTCTTGCAAATTTTTTTGAATGAATAAAAGAAAATTCATCAAATAATTCTAATCGTTCCAGTTGTATTTCAAAAATCATGGGTCAACCTTTCAAACATGTTAAAAACTAGGGAGCAAAATGGGTATCTTCTCTATAATTAATAAATTAAACATTATTTTATATATTATTATTTTAAAAAAAAGTCAACTTTCAAAAACAATAAAAGATAAGAAAAGTGAACATTTAGCCCAATTTAACCACAAACCGTGGTTTATAATGGTTGAGAATAGTTTTGTACAAGGAAACTATTCTCCACCATTATCAACCCAATTTAGCCACAAACCGTTCTTTTGTACAAGAAAGTTGCCGCCACTGAGGAACCAATCTCAACCATCTATCAACCAAGTTTGGCCACCAAGCCGCTATTGCACAAGATAATCTCCACGTACTCGGGAACCTTTCTCCACCATTATAGGTCCGGCTTGGCTACGCCATTAACAATCTAAGCATCCAAATTACGGTAAAAAATTAATTTTTACCATTGGAACTCTAAAAAATAATTTTTAGGTTTCATTGTTTTTTAACATTTATTTTTTATTTTTGTTCTGAAATATTTAATTTTTTATGGTTGCCCAATTTTTTTTCATTATCTTTAAAAGTTATAATTTGGCTTTAAATGGTGTTATGTTAAGGTTAATGTGAAAATGCATTTATGTGAAAATTAAAAGGGTATTGTCATCTATTGTTTTGTACTATAACTCCATTGTTTTTGTGTTGTCAACCCATTATTTTTATATTGCACTCTTTTCGCACCTTGGTGGTCCTTTGTGTGTTCTAAAATAAATGCAATAAGGAAAAGAGAACCACAACCGCAAGTGTACGGTTGTCCCAAGTAATATAAGTGATAAAACAGATTCGTTCTCAGAGACGGAATGACTGACTCTAATGCTTATCAAATAGTAGTTTATTGCACGTGAAAACAAGTAAATGATTTTTAGAATTGTTTGTTTGTTTTCTGAATGCTAAGACAAGAAAGTAAATTACTAAATTAATGCAAATAAATAACTAGACGCAAGAAACTAAAGTGTTTACGCAAGATGAGAAGGCAGTGCTTAAGATACGCAAGAGTTTCACCTAATTATCATTCATTTCATATATTATTTAAGGGACAAATTGGTAAATTTATATTGGTCGGGATTCGGAATTCTCCTTACCCCCGTCAGGGTGGACTAAGGAACTACTCTTAAGTGCTACAAACCCCGTCAGGGTGATTATAGTCCACTCTTAAGTGATTAAGTTTATTCTACCCAATTGGCCATAGGATTAATTACGCTCGTCATAGTCAAATAACTTCTATCCTACATTCATTAACTAGCTCGGTACCTAGACCCCCCGTCAAGGTAATCCAATCGCCACTAATTGGAATAGCCTAGATATTAAGTCCTATTATCAATTGATCAGGTCAATAATAGTAAATAAACACAAATTAAAGAAAAATATAAATTACCCAATTTGATTTAAATAATAAATATCCCAAGTTCAAATATATGAAACGAATTCAAATTGGGATTACCCATTATGCGTTCTCAAGCACTTTATTAAATTAGCTCATACTAATGCGGAAAACTAAATTAAAAGAAATAAAATTGTTCATATTGTTTTACAGAAAGAAATTAAAGAAAAACCTAATTGCAGAATTTAGTTAGCTGTGATTTGGAGATATAGACCGTCTCCAGCTCTCTAGCTTTCCTGCTTCCTTGCCTTGACTTCTCTCTGATGTTTTCTTTTGTAAAAAGTGAATTGTGTCAAAAATAGAAGTCAAAACCCTTATTTATACTCCAAAATTCGGACTAGGCCTTTAGGTTAGAATTTAAATGAAATAATAAAGGCCAAGTCCATTATCTTAACCCAAAATCCCGTAACTGTTGCACCACCTCCACTAAAACAGCTCTAACCGACTCGTTTCAACTCGGATTGACCTAATTCCAGGTGCTAAAGTTCCTTAACTCAATGGGACCCGTTTTTTTTCACAAGTCAGCGGCTAAATCTTCTCATAGGTGGCTCAAAAACAGCAACTTTCCAGATTTGTAGCTTTAAAATATCAATTCTTTCAGGATTTGTCTTCATGCTTTGACTCCATATCACGATCTTTGACTTTATTCTCGGATTCCTCTTCTAGCTAACATTCAAAACCTACAAACTTTTCACTAAAATACATAATATTACGCGCAAAAGTTTAATAAATTAAAAATGCTAGAAATAAAAGTGGAAATTCGGATTATTGCATATTTAATCCAAAAGTCTATCAAAATAAACGAATAAACACAAAAATTGATGCCTCCCAAGGGCATAAAATTAGAACATTTAGGGAGACATCACACTGTCAATCCATGATTTTGTGATGTCAATGTGTAATTTTGTGGTGCAATTCCATTGTTTTTGCACTATCAACCTACTATGTTTTCAGTGTCGTTCGACTATTTCTATACAATCAAACCATTATATTTCATTCATACTTTTAATCCCTGATTTCTAATTTTCTTTTTGTATGTACATTCAAATTTGACGATTCAAGAAAGTGGTTTGATTTATGTTATAACATAGAAAAAATTATGTATAGTTTAGTTTTAGAATAAAAAATATTGTAAATATAGAAATATTTCGGTTTTAGAATTTTGTAATATAAGAATATTTTAGTTATATAGTTTTTTAATTATGAAAAGTAAATATTTTTTTATGTATTTATTTAAAAAAAAAGTATTTTAAACATTTGTTTTGATTGAAACATTTTTTGCTAGAATTTGTAGATTATGAACTTCGTAAATCACCCTTTCATCATTATGACAAGTAAAACAAACACAAGTGTCCAAAAAAAAAACCACACGTATTATTTATTTTTTTTGGACGCAACCACAAGTAATTAAATGACAAATAATTCGATGTCCCTAAAGCAAATGTTGTTTTTTTTTTGTTCCAACTAAAGCAAATGTTGGTTGACGCGTTGTATGCACTACATATGAGGTCGATACATGAGTAGTAGTTTTTTTTCTTTTTTGTTCGCAAAACGTAGTTTTCGGAGATGGCACTAAACTATAGGAAGAGAAGATAACAATGAGTACTTTTAAGGAAAAGTTTATCTAATAATAGCAACCTTGCATAAGATCTGAATTTAGTAAAAAATATCGGTCAGACACTATTTTATAAATAAATAAATAGGTATTATTAAAAGGTTAGTTTCAAATTTGGGTAATGATATATTTAATTTCACAATTCTAAGAAGTATAATCCGAATTAAAATCAAGTGAGTCGTCCTAAAACTTGTAACACTTTAGGCTTAGAAAACTCTCAACTTTAGTAAAAAGCTAAAATAAATATGCAATTAAATATAAGCTAAAATAAAGATGGAGTTAAATATTTTTTTTCTATACTCCAACTGCTACCATGTAAAAAGGGATTTTTTTTTTTTTTGGGCGCAAAAGGGATCTTGTTTAGAATCCTAAAAGTTTTGAAAAAGAAAAAAGAAAAAAGAAATCCTAAAAGTTAGCTATCTTTTTATTTTTTAGGAAATTAGCTTAAAAAACTAGAAAGTTATTCATAAAATCCTAATTAAAAATTATTCTTTTTTTTTTTTGTTATAAAGAAGGTCTAAAGACCAAGAGAAAACTTCCTAAATAAAATTATTGATTCTTAATGGTTATCCTATGCATCGTCCATCCACAACGGTCAAGTATTAGGAGGCGCCAAAGTCCATCTGGGGGGATCCATATATGCAATTGGTACATCCGTGCTTCTACTACCAAACTTCGCCATCCAATCTGCACATCTATTTGTCTCTCGATAGTTCCAAACAAACTCGAAATGTCCATTAGTAGCTAAAATCTCGTGGCACTCCTTCAGAATATCACTCGCAAACCCCCTTGAGTTTGCACCGCCCTTCACTAGCGTGTACAACTCACTCGAGTCGGTTTCAATGATAAGAAATGTGTCCCCTTGGTCAACGCCATACGTAGACCATATCGTAACGTAAAAGCCTCCACCTCTAAAGGTGATGTGGCACTACATTTACTGGCGAAGCCACCCAAGTACTCTTCCCCTTTATTACGAAAAACACCAACCAATCCCTCAGTGGCCCTTCTAGTATCAAAGCAGCCATCTACATTTAGCTTCACGCCAACCTCCGGTTTTAACCACTTAACTAATGCCTTATACCCTTATACCCTTAACCAATTAAAAAATCATTCTAACAAAGGTCTTAGTTAGATTTTTTACCATTATACCCTTACTCAATTCGGTATTGGTACATACCAATATTTTTAAGTTCTGTACAAACCAATATTTATTTGTTTGGAACGCACCAATTTTCCCCAATTTGCTAGTACCAAACTCGTTTTTTATGTTCGTTTTTACGTTTTACGGGTCCTAATAGTATTTTCTAGAGTTTTGTTTATGTCCGAGGTTATTATCCGCACTTATTTAGAAATCGATCGAAGATATCGTGTCGAGACCCTCCTATTGGTATGAGCCAAACAAAAAGTTTCTCGAAAAACAACACAAATTTATTCATGGTAACTTTTTACAAAATAAAAAATGAATTGGTACATTCCAAACAAACCACTTTGTTACATTCCAAATACAATTTATTGGTACATTCCACATAGATCTTGTTGGTACATTCCAAACACTAAATAAAACAGAAAAAACAATCTTCAAATCGAATTGTTAACAAAAAAATCAAACCTGATTTTGAACTGTTGGGCCTGGTTCTGGGCTCTGTTGCTTGGGACTGGTTTTGGGCTCTGCTGCTTGGGCATGTCTTATGTGATGGAGCGTGGTGGAGGGTTCGATAATGGTGGAGCGTGGTGGTGGCGCTAGTTCGATGAAAGGAAGATCGTAAAGGAACCCTATGGTTATTATATGGGAAATCAAATACACCTACTGAACTATCACCAAGGAATCGAGTTCTACTAACAAACACCAAGTAGAATCCCTTATCAAGGCCATTCATATCAGCCTAGACTCCAAGAGCACATTTATCAAGCTTCACCTCAAAATCGTTATTTGGGTGGACAAGATTATGGGAGACAAGCCTTTCAACCATTGTATTACAAAGTTTACAATGGGAGTCAAGCTCCAACGTCATCGCCATCGCATCCACAAGAAGGTTCAATCACCACGTTGCTAGAACAATTCTTCTTGAGCGTTTTCCCTCTTCTGATCTGATGAATAATTGTTAATATTATGATGGATTCTGAAATATAATGGTATGGGGCTGAAAATGGCTTATATATGAGCTAAAAACGTTTGGGCCTCTAGGCTTGCTTAATTAGGTTTGGAAGGGGCCTATCCCGTTTTACTAAATAGAATTCTAGTTCGAACCCCGGTGGAAGCAAATGACATAAATTCTTCATCTTAACTACAAATTGACTTTCGTCACTTGCCAAACGACTTTGGCTTCAGTTATTTCTAAATCAAAAGGAATCAGGTCCAAAGCTCTCACCAATATGTCGTAGTGACTAAAACAATAAGGCAAAAAGATTCCGGTAAATGCTCCAACTTCCCGAAGTGGCTCTAAGCTCAAATTCTGCTTTGACTTGGGGTTTATCTTGACTTATTGACTTCTTTTCCTCATCTTGGAACCTTGTATCAAGCATAAACCTAAAAGATACACACTTAAAATACAATTAAGTCACAAATACTCTATAAACAGTAATATGTCCAAAACTAGAACTAAAAGCGCAATGTAGCAATTATTGAAAGTCCTAGAGGGGGGGTGAATATGATTACTAATAAGATTAATGCCTAATTAAAAAATCTTTTGGACAATTATATGTTTTAAAGAGAAGCTTCTAAGCCAACTAATATATCAAACTCTTAAGGGATCATGCAATGGATAAGTTAGAGGTTGATATAGAAGTTAAACAAGTAAATTGAAATTATATTCTCTTACTATGCTAGATGATCTAAGTTAGATAAACTAGATAACCAATATCACAATAGTCATACTAGCATATTATCAAACATATAAAGTGCGTAAAATAAAGAGTGTAGGGATAGAAAGATACACACGATTTATAGTGGTTCGGTTTCCCTACATCCACTACCTAAGGAAGCCTCCTTAGGATTTCAAGCTTTTCACTAAGCTCCCGTGTCTCTCTTAACCGGGCCGAGAACACAATAACCCTTACAACCTCTTCGATAACACGAAGGACAACCTCTTCGAAACCACGAAGGAAACTCTTGTGTAATCACAACACAAGGACACCAAGTATACTCCCGATACTCTAATTCTCTCTTAATCTATCTATTACAAGAACTAG
Source organism: Nemophila menziesii (assembly GCA_029959085.1). NCBI lineage: Eukaryota > Viridiplantae > Streptophyta > Magnoliopsida > Boraginales > Hydrophyllaceae > Nemophila > Nemophila menziesii. The sequence goes on from JARWIR010000032.1 coordinate 6,797,623, forward strand.
ACTTAAGAGGATAAATGTAAGTATTTAAAGGATGAAACTACTTTGCTAACAATCTCCTAATGAGTAGATATAACACTTAAGCATGAAAGACTCCTCTTGAGTAGATAGAACTTTGTGGCTTATTGGATTAACTCCTTAATTGAGTGGATATGACAATGTATAGCTCTTGACACCTTCTTGGATGATAACAATTAAGCCCCTTAGTGTATATGGGTTGAAGGTGTAGTTGTAGCCTTGAAAGACCTTCAATTTATAGCTGCAAAATGCTCCCAACGGTCATAATACTTGTCTCCAACGGATATATTAATATCCCTAACGGATATATGCCTTTTGTCTTCATTTTGCTGCAGAAAACCCTAACCTACGGTGCACCGCGGGGTTGGTGCGGTGTACCGCACTGACCTTGCTTAATTCACTTGCTTTCTGACGGACTAGCCCCCTGGTCCGTGGTGTAGTCCGTGGGCTGCGGTGTACCGCACAGAAACTCCGGTGTACCGCACCAAAGGTCTAAAACACCTTCTAGTGAGTATATCTTTTACTGTGATGCTCGGATCAGAAAACCTTCTTCACGAGAGTTGTAGAGAACATCATTTTAAGAAACTTTGTAGTTGATCACTAAAGCTAATTCTCAATGTACACAAAGATATGAATAAAAGTATTCGTAAGAGAATTAGTTTCTTAAGATATAACAATAAAGCTTTGATCTAAATGATAAAGAAGTGCTTTTTATGAATTAGAGTGCAAGATAGAATATGTATAACAAGAATAATTAGCACACTAAACACAAGAGGATTTGTCACATTAAAACAACCTATTAAGGGAGGCTATATGCCAACAATCTCTCCCTTTTTGATGATGTCAAATCCTTCACTAAAACACCTTAGGAATGATATGAAAGTTTAAGCTCTTATGAAATTTTGCTCCCCCTCACAATAAGCATTTAAGTAAAAATGAATATAAGATATGAAATGCATTTGTGAGTATTAAAAAGTGCAATTTTGAAAGTTTTAGTGCACATATTTCTCCCCCTTTGTCTTCATCAAAAAGACGGGATTATAAAATAATATCAAGCAACTAAACATAGAAGAGCTAAAACTCAAGTGAATAGATTTTGAAAAACAACATAAAGAGATCAAGGGTTAACAGCAATTAAAACATTTTAATTTTGAGATGCATAAAGATCAACAATTGCAAAGCATGAAAAAGATAAGGGATAGAGACATTTTACCAACTTCTTGATCGAAAGATTTTCATTGTATACGCTTTCCAACAACACAAACGATTAGTGCAATTAAAAAAATATTTCTTTCAAAGGGTTTAAAGATGAAATTTTGAAAAAGATGCCCCTTAACCTAAGCATTTTAGTTTTTAAAGATAGTTGAAGAAAAAACTCCCCCTCACAAAATGCATAGAGTGATTGTTTTGAATTTGAAATAATTTGACCTAAGATTTCTCCCCTTTTACCATTAAAAGAACTTTTAAGAATTTCTAGGAGTAAAATTCAATTTTTGAAAAGTATAGGGGTCAATATGCATTTTTCAAAAGTTTAGGGACTAAATGCAATTTTGAAAATTTTTAAGGATCTAAGTGTAATTTTCAAACATAAGAAAGCCAAGTGTAACTTGTTCAAAACTCTAGGGACCTCAAAACAATATTTTTCAACCTATAGGATACATAATGCAAATTAAATAAGATCAAGGGCTAAGAGTGCAATAACACCTATATCATCAAGAATATTGTTAGCAACATCAACACAACAATATAAAATCCAAAACATATAATTTAAGCAACTCAAAACAAAAAATCCAAATTTAGAACTTAGCAAACGAAATGGAGCAATCACAAGATATCGATAGTAAGGCTAAACAATTTCATGCAAATGAGTTAATGACCAATAATGGATTAATTCCCCATAATTCTATGCATAAAAACATTTTTGAAATGCTATGGGAAATTCAAAAGATTATCGGAAAAATATTTTGAAAAGCAATTTCTTTAAAACTCACCCTTACTAAAAGACGTATGAAAATGCAAATTTGTGTTCAAAGATAAATTGAGATTTGAAAGTGTAAACTAGTATCTTTGATCTTTCTCCCCTTTTGTCAACGATAAAAAGAATCAATAGGCACTTTTGAAAGTTATAAAAACTTGTAAGAATAAAAAGTGCAATTTATAATAGTTGAGGGACTAAAAAGCAAATTCACATAGTAGGGACTAAAAATGCAATTTTTCAAAAGTTTGATCTTAAAATGCAAATTTTACATGTGAAAGATTATGAGGATCAATTTTGACACTTTGGAGTAATTTAATAAATATGAGGGGTCAAAGTGCAATTTTAAAAATTTTGGGGACTAAAATGCAATTACCAAAATTTTAAGAGCTAAAGTGCAAAAACATCATTCATGAGAATTAGATGCAATATCACTAATAACATTAAAACAATGATTAGTATCACAAGATAATATCCAAAGATAAATCATGATAACAACAAACACAACTAATCAAATCAAAACCGAATCATAAAAATAAACATAAGCCATAAAAAAAATATACGAGATAAAGAAAGGAATCACCGGATTTTCCTTTTTCGAGACTTGAGTGTTCTTTCGTATATTAATTCTTACATTTGTTTCCTCCAAGCAAATAAACGATCACCTACAAAAAGTGGAGGTTGTGTAGAAAACAACTTTTCCAAAAGATTAAATTCCATATCGTTTACTCTACTAACGATTAAGCTATTCACGTAGAGTTAGGCTCTGATACCAATTGAAAGTCCTAGAGGGGGGTGAATAGGATTACTAATAAGATTAATGCCTAATTAAAAAATCTTTTGGACAATTATATGTTTTAAAGAGAAGCTTCTAAGCCAACTAATATATCAAACTCTTAAGGGATCATGCAATGGATAAGTTAGAGGTTGATATAGAAGTTAAACAAGTAAATTGAAATTATATTCTCTTACTATGCTAGATGATCTAAGTTAGATAAACTAGATAACCAATATCACAATATTCATACTAGCATATTATCAAACATATAAAGTGCGGAAAATAAAGAGTGTAGGGATAGAAAGATACACACGATTTATAGTGGTTCGGTTTCCCTACATCCACTACCTAAGGAAGCCTCCTTAGGATTTCAAGCTTTTCACTAAGCTCCCGTGTCTCTCTTAACCGGGTCGAGAACACAATAACCCTTACAACCTTTTCGATAACACGAAGGACAACCTATTCGAAACCACGAAGGAAACTCTTGTGTAATCACAACACAAGGACACCAAGTATACTCCCGATACTCTAATTCTCTCTTAATCTATCTATTACAAGAACTAGACTTAAGAGGATAAATGTAAGTGTTTAAAGGATGAAACTACTTTGCTAACAATCTCCTAATGAGTAGATATAACACTTAAGCATGAAAGACTCCTCTTGAGTAGATAGAACTTTGTGGCTTATTGGATTAACTCCTTAATTGAGTGGATATGACAATGTATAGCTCTTGACACCTTCTTGGATGATAACAATTAAGCCCCTTAGTGTATATGGGTTGAAGGTGTAGTTGTAGCCTTGAAAGACCTTCAATTTATAGCTGCAAAATGCTCCCAACGGTCATAATACTTGTCTCCAACGGATATATTAATATCCCCAACGGATATATGCCTTTTGTCTTCATTTTGCTACAGAAAACCCTAACTTACGGTGCACCGCGGGGTTGGTGCGGTGTACCGCACTGACCTTGCTTAATTCACTTGCTTTCTGACGGACTAGCCCCCTGGTCCGTGGTGTAGTCCGTGGGCTGCGGTGTACCGCACAGAAACTCCGGTGTACCGCACCAAAGGTCTAAAACACCTTCTAGTGAGTATATCTTTTACTGTGATGCTCGGATCAGAAAACCTTCTTCACGAGAGTTGTAGAGAACATCATTTTAAGAAACTTTGTAGTTGATCACTAAAGCTAATTCTCAATGTACACAAAGATATGAATAAAAGTATTTGTAAGAGAATTAGTTTCTTAAGATATAACAATAAAGCTTTGATCTAAATGATAAAAAAGTGCTTTTTGATGAATTAGAGTGCAAGATAGAATATGTATAACAAGAATAATTAGCACACTAAACACAAGAGGATTTGTCACATTAAAACAACCTATTAAGGGAGGCTATATGCCAACAATTATTAGGGGAAAATCCCTCACTTAGGCCCAATAAAGTCCCAATATAATGTCTCATGAATGGACCCCATACTCAAAGTTTTGTTGTCCTGAAAAAATATATATGAAAATGGAGTTTAGAAGGGTCTAAGTCAATTTTGCTAAAAAAGAGAGAAAGAGAGTAAAAAAGTAATGAATGACAGTTTAGAACAAATATTAATAAGTCTCATATAGTATAAAAATCAAATATATACCTATCAAATATACAATCCACACAAATTAATTTCAAGATCAAAGTAGTTTTGTAATGCGCAAAGTTAAGTCATTTCTTAGTTCTCAATGGTGGCTATAGGTTGTTCCTCGATCCTCACATAGTTTGTAAGGTTCATCTAACTACTCTCTATAATGCGAAAGCTTCTAAATTGTATAGTCAGTATCTTAAGGTCTTTAAGGTTGTAATGTAGGCTTAGGATAGGTGTGATACATATATTTGGATAATTTAGAGTGAGCTTTTGGCTCTTTCATCACTAGCCATCAACGAGTCTCCCTAGAGCTTGAGTTACTCTAAAATATGTTCCCACTCAACCCAATCGAGGCACTAATTCGTATCCCCAATAACCCAAATGAAACCCATTCTACCTAAAGAAATCTCACTTTTCTGGTCCAAAATGTATATATTTTTCTTTTGTAAGTGGCAATGACTCTCTTTTGATGTATGAAGTCATGCCACTATGTTTTTTTTTCTTTCTCATATATACTTTTTTCTTTTCTTTTTCAAATATTTTTTTCTTTTTTACCCCGACAAAGGGTAACAATGTATATATAACAATTGACTTGAAAGCTCAATTAAATTGCATAAATCCAACCAATGATGATTCCCATAAAACCACCACCCCATACTCAAGCTCTAGACGAGTGTTAAAGCATTGCGATTTGAGTACGGGTCATATGGAAAATTCCTAACAATCTAAGGGATACATATAGTAATGTGGCTAAATAAAAAGGTTTAGAAAGGCAAAGAGGGTGTTGAGACGGATTATATATCAATTATAACGGACACCAAGCTAAAAGGCACAAGAGGCTAACAAAGAATCGCCTTAATCATGGCATATCCTATACAAATTAGTTGCTTTCTCATTTCTAGCACGTTCATTAAATGGTTTATTAGCTAGTTTAGATCTCACGTTCTACACACCACTCATGCTCCCTATGGTGTGGCCTAAGGTGTGATAAAAAGATGTATAAAATAAGTGCAAATAAACACCTTAAACTAACACGGTATTGCAAGTATTACAGGACGTATGCAAGTTTTAATGATAAGAAGATTCGTTCCTCAGGGACTGACGAAAGTTAGAGAGAACTTATGCAAATTATCAAGTGCAAATAATTAAGCTAGAAAAGATAATACGCAAGTAGAAAGAAGAGATAGATAAATATTTATTTGGTTTTTAAATAAGAAAACTAAACTACTAAATTAAAAGACAGAAAACAAATAAAAGAAAAGAAAAGAAGATAGTATGAAAGACTAGCTTGAGTTATTAGCATGCAATCCCCACTAGTTTTGCCGTTCTAAACATGTAAGGGTAAATTATGTAGTATTTCTCTAATCGGTCCCAATTCGCTATCGGTAGTTTAAAATAGGATTTACCTGTGTCAATAAGGCTTCCTAAGCAAACTTTTCCTGTAATTGGTAAATAGTCACAAGAACTAAACCATAGTGATTATCTAGCTAGGTTGGGTTGTCAGATCAGACCTAATACTAGACGTTATGTGCTAAACATGCAATTAAACACCGTTGTCAATGGTGACCTAATTACTAGATGGTAATTCTATATGGGTGCACATCCACAAGAACACAGAATATAATTCCAAACACATAAACAGAGAATAAAAACTATAATTCAATTTAAAACATTAAGTTCCCAAATTAGATAGATGTCAATCAAAACTAGGGTTCATACATATATGCTAAACACTCAAACTAAAAGGAATTAATTCATACTAAGAAGAGAAGAGAAAAGAATTATAAAATAAGAGGTTGAAGGAGACATAGTTGTTGCACAGCTCCTTCCAGACTTCTTCTCTTGTGTTGCAGCTTCCTCTTGGCCTTAAGGTTTGGCCAAGGATGATTTTAGAGTGTTAAGAGGCTGTATTTATAGGGTATAGGAAGACCTAATTCGTTTTCTTGAAGGAGAAGGAAAGTAATGGACTCCTAGTCCAACTCAAATTCGTATGGAAATAAAGATAAACACTGCTGGACCGTTTTGAGCATATCTTCTTCGTTATTGGTCGGTTTGAGCTCCATAAGATATCAAAAGAATCGCAACAAAATTATCTTGACCCTTTAGAAGGAAATTATTAGATTCGGCCTATTTCTTAGGTAAAAACGCCTATCTTTGGACGTGTATGCAGAATCCCAGATTTAGGCAGCTTTTCCTTTTCCATCTTTTTAGCTTTTATTTCCTTATCTCCAATTACAATGCAAATCTCTTTCCATAAGTTGTAATCTTTGACTTGGACTCTAATTAATCTCCATAATTATCTTTAAAGCTTCACACTAAATAAACAATTAAACCCAATATGCTCTAAAAATATTATGTTACTAAATCATGACTCAAAATAGGAAAGTGCACTAAATTAAGCTAAGATCGACCTATAAACTAATAAATAAGCCTAAAATGATGTCTTATAAGTATATTATATTATCACAAATGAGGAGACATCACCCTAAAATTAAACTAAATTATGCGCTTCATTACTCTCTTCTTTCCTTTCAATTTGTATTCATGTAAATCCTTTAAGCATATACAAGACAAGTTTATAAATCTACTATTTACCATCATTGATTCATTAAAATTACGCTTAATAGTTACATTCAATATATTCTACACCAACACTCACACTTATTAAAGTAATTAAAAGACATAAAAGTGGGGGCGGAAACAACGGATTTCCACCCTCAACTCAAAGTTGAGTCGTGACATCCACGACTGATGTCTCCCTAAATGTTCTAATTTTATGCCATTGGGAGACATCATTTTTGGTGTTTATTTGATTATTTAGATAGACTTTTGGTGTTAATATGCAATAATCCGGAATTTCCATTTTATTTCTAGTAATTTTGATTTATTAAACTTTTGCGCGTAATATTGGTATTTTTAGTGTAAAGTTTACAGGTTTTAGATGTTAACTAGAAGAGGAATCCGAGGAGAAAGTCAAAGATCATGATATGGAGTCAAGACTTAAAGATAAATCCCGAAGATATTATTTTTAGAGCTGAAAATCTATTTTCCAGGCCATAGATTGCTGATTTCGAGGTGCTTAAGAGATGATTTAGCCGCTGACCCTTGAAGAGATTATGTTCCTTATCGAGTTACGGAACTTTAGCAACTGGAATGAGGTCAATCGGGGTCATAACGAAGCGGGAAAAGCCGTTTTAGTGAAGGTGTATCAGCAGTTACGGGATTTGGGCTTAATTAGTGGACTTGGGCTTTTCTAATTTTTACTTAATCCTTAAGTAAAAGCCCTAATCCGATTTTATGATTATAAATAGGTCTTTAGACCTCATTATTCAGTACCTCTCATTTTATTCTTCAAATTAAATCATCATTAGAAGAGAGCGTCCAGAGAGAAAGTCAGAAGCAAGGAAAAGGAGAAAGCTTAGAGCTGGAGAAAGTCATCTTCTCCAAATCACAGCCAAACCCGATTCTTAATTAGGTTCTATCTTTTATTTCTGTAATTGAAGAACATGAATTCTTTCTGTTTTAATTTAGTATTTCTTTTTAATATGAGCTAAATAATTCATAGTGCTTGAGAACAAACAATGGGTGAATCCCAATCTTATTAATTAACGAATGTTGAATTTGGGTTTTTATTGAATTAAACTAAATTAGGGCTTTTACTCTTTTCAATAAATTGAGATTATTTTACTGTTTTTAGCGTCATGAACTAGGAACAGGTGTTAGTATTTAGGCTATTCCAATTAGTGGCAATTGGATCATCCTGACGGAGGGTTTAGATACAGAACCATTTATTCAATCTAGGATAGAAGCTATTGATTCTGACGAACTTAGCTAATTCTAGGGCCAATGAGGTATTAAATCTTAAACATCCAACGGTGGATCATATTTACCCTGACGGGACTAGTGACACTTTAGGATCGCCTTATAGTCCACCCTGACGGGGGTATAAGGAATTTAGAATCCCGACCATTGTAATTGACCAATTTAGCCCTTAAACAACATAAGTTAGGAAGTAAGATTAGGAGGATCCTTGCGTTCTCAAGTACTACTCCTCATACTGCGTTTTCACTCATTTTACGTGCGTCTTAACTTTTACTTGCATTTATAATTTGTCTTTCATTTAGTAGCTTTAATCACAAAAACCAAACAAACATTTTATTATCTTTTACTTTCATAAGTGCATCAATCACTACTTGCTAAACATTGTGATCAACCATCCGTCCTTGGAACGAATCTGTATTATCATACATACTACTTGGGACAACTGTACACTTGCGGTTGTGGTTCGATTATTATTTGCATTTATTTAGAACACACAAAGGACCACCAACGACTCAAACCAAACTCAATAAAATTAAATACAAACACTTAATATACAAATAGAGAAAGGGGTAGATAAGAAAGAAATATACTCTCGAGGCTACTGTCTCGCATGATCAGCATTCAAGATGGGGTGTGGCGGATCCTTTGCTATGTCGCATCTTATTTTCTCCAGAAGTGTCATGATGTGCACTTGATTTGATTTGATTAGCGCCACATCATTGTCAAAGAGGGTTTGAGCTAATTCGATTTGCTTAAGTTTCTCACTCACCTTCTCTTTCCAAGAAGACTCTTTATGTACCCCTCTTAAAATATTCTTGATCCAAGCATCATATGAGATGGAACTCGACTTACTAACAAGTTTATCTTTCTCACCAAGTTTCCCATCCACCTTCATCAAAAGGATAGTAATCATTGATGGGTGCTTCAGGTTAATAAAACTCTTTGGTTTCACTATGAATCGCATGACCTCATCAAAAATCACTTCCCTATATCCACTTCTTCCTCTATCTTACACAATCCAACAAGATGGAGAAATTTTAAATTACATCTGCGACTCAAGCATTCCCAAGGGCTAAGGGTGCGAGGAAATGGTACCATATCTTAGAATCAGGTTGAAGAAACTTGTAAGGTCAAGATGTCTTCAACTTCTCCCTATGATGAACGAGTACCAACTCCTTACTAAACACGTGCTCATGTAGTTGGTTCCAATCGAAAGTCTTGATCTTTTTCACTGCTTTTTGACACTTGCATGGCTCAACTAATTTCTCAAACTTGAAGTGGCTACGAATTTCTTCAACTGTGAAAAGAACTAACTTGCGTTGAACGGGAACTCTTACTTTGCTATCTCGGATTAAAGGCCAAAATATAACTCTCTTACCAAGTCAATCAATTTCAAACATTCTATCATGAACTTCCTCCAACCTAATCTTACACCTTTCTCAAGCAATCTCTTATACTCACCTTTTTCTACTTCTTTATCAAATTTTTGCTCATGTGTGAGTGTCCAAGTAGGCATAAGTTGAATCGCAGTGGCTTCTAGGGCCTTAGAATTACTTCTTATGTTGGGTAGAGGCATAGTGACTTGAATAGTTTGTCGAGACTTATCTTTTGAATCTCGATCGCTTATTCTTGAGCAATTGACTCCACAACAACCAGTTTCTCTTTAGCCACCTGACTCGAAGTACCCTTTTGCTTCTTTGCTTTACTCACATAAACCTAAAGTTTGTTCTCTTATTCTTATCCAAATCCGTGCTTGAACACTTTTTCATCTCCCTCACACTAGAAAGCGTCTACGTTCTTCGTGTCATCTTCCCTTACACCCAACTCAAAATGTTACCAAGCCTTGAAGTTACCCTTGAATAGTCGAATGAGGTAATATTTAGAGGGGAAAAGGTGTGAGTAAAGTGTTTTTCTATGTTGGTGTGTAGGATTAGTGGTGGGATGAGAAGGAATTGACAAATTTAGGAAAAAGGACTTTGAGATTTTTTTGGTTGAACTTGATGTCTTGTGATGTTGGAATGATTTAGGATGGTAATTTTTCTTAAGAATGTTGTAAGGATGATTTTGGGTGTGAAAATTGGGTTACTTGGGTGTATTTTGATTTTTGGTGAAACTTAGGTCGAAGCTCTAATGGTAGGTAAAGTTTTGGGGAAGAAGAGGCTTAATGTTTAGGTTACAGTGTAAACATATGGAATATTCTCGCGCTAAACCTCACGACGCGCACTAGTTAGCTGCTTAAAGTACCGGCATGACAGTCCCACCACTTAACTTTTCCGACTTGGCGATCGTGGGTTGACCGTGTCGGCTCTTTGGCACACACCATCAAGCTGCTAAAAAAATGCCGACATACCACTTCTTCTCTGCCTATTGCGTGGCTTCATACCATTTTGATACGTGTCCCCACAGTCCCCATACGCGGACCGGCATGCCTCTCAAAGGGGAATGCTAGCCGGTCAGAGGATCAAAGTTTCTAACTCGTTAACCATGGGAATATCGTGTTGACGATTTTATGGACCTTCATGCTGCCCCTAGGGCCAACAAGCCAGTTCGACCTGCTAGTTATGCACAAAAACTCCACCTTTTCATCCCAAACTCAATGATTTGCTTACATACACATCAAACGCACTAAATACCTCTCTCATTACATATAATACATCAATATAATCTATTAATAAACACTTAAGGCATAAAAAGAAAACTACTAAAGCATTAAAAATAAGGGTTGTCTCCCATGAAGCACTTTTTTAACGTCGTTGAAGTTCAATGTGTTACCTCAAGGTCAATTCTTTCTCACATAGCCTCCCCAGCAACGGGTGAGGCGATAAACTTCTACCAATCGATCTTTGCAACCCTTCTTGGTTTCCAACTCAACTAACCTATCAGAAAAAACTGTTGTGACCTTGAAAGGGCCACTCCAAGAACTCTTGCACTTCTATGGTTTGTTTGGGGGATCGGGGGATCAGGATCTTTTATTGCTACTGTGTACCCTACCCAAAACTCACCATCTTTCCACTTTCTCTTGGGTTTCCTATGAACCTTTCTAGCACTCTTACTGGTTCTCTTCAGGTAATCAATGAATGAATCGCCTTTGGGTAGTTGTGGTGGTGGAGGTGGTTGTGGTGGTTGTAGCTAGGGATGGCAATGGTTACGGTTAAAACCGAAACGATTAAAATCCAAATTATAAATATGTGGTTAAAACCCTTAGGTTATGGTTTTGAAAAGTATAACCGAAGGTTAAAACCGTTAGGTTATGTTGGCATATAGCCTCCCTTCATAGGTTGTTTTAATGTGACAAATCCTCTTGTATTTAGTGTGCTAACTTCACTTTAGTTATACCCTCTCTATTGCACTCTATTTTCATAAAAAAGACTATCTTTATCATTCAGATCATAGCTTTGTTGTCATATCCTAAGAAGCTAATTTTCATACAAATAATTTTAACCTTATCTTTGTATACATTGAGAATTAGCCTTCATGATCAACTACAAAGTTTCTTAGAATGATGTTTCCAACAACTCTCGTGAAGAAAACTTTTCCATCCGAGCATCATAGCAAAATGTCGAAAATGCGCAAGTCAGAAGATAAACGGGAACCCGTTTGGTTCTAACCGGGAACCCGCTTACCACCGGGAACCCGTTCAATGTTAACCGGGTACCCGTTCAGGATGATTTTCTTTCTAGTCAATGCCACGTCATTTCTTACCGTCACCACTTGGAAAAGAGCCGTTGGGGAAGTTAAACGGGAACCCGGTTGGCTCTAAACGGGTACCCGTTTAAACACAAATTGTCCCACAAACTTTATAACCGTTGGGGACTTTCTTGTGCTATAAATAAAACCTCTTTCAAGGAGAAATTTACCTCTCACACTTCAACTATTACACATATCATTCTCATACAAAATTAGAGGTCTCAAGCTATCAAAGTTAATCATCCAAGCTTGATCAAGAGCTTAAACCTAGAAGCTTCAAAGTTATTATCTACTCAAGAGGAGCTTCATGCTTAAAGTTATATCTACTCTTTAGGAGATTGTTTAGCAAAGTTATTTCACCACTCAAACACTTTGTATCTATCCTCTTAAGTATAGTTATTGTAATAGATAGATTAAGAGAGTATTTGAGTATCAGGAGTATACTCGGTGTCCTTGTGTTGCACAAGAGTTTGTCCTTCGTGGTATCGAAGAGGTTGTAAGGGTTATTGTGTTCTCGACCCGGTTAAGAGAGACACGAGAGCTTAGTGAAAAGCTTGAAATCCTAAGGAGGCTTCCTTAGGTAGTGGATGTAGGGATAACCGAACCACTATGCATCGTTGTGTTCTTTCTATCCCTACTCTATTTACATTCCGCACTTTATATGTTTGATTATATGCTAGTATAAATATCGTAGTAATTATTATCTAGTTAATCAAACTTATTATCATCTAGAGTAGTAAGAGAATAGAGAATAGAAACTTGATTTACTTGTATCACTTATATATCAAACCTCTAGCTTATCCATTTCATGATCCCATAAGAGTTTGATATATTAGTTAACTTAGTAGTTTCTCTCTAAAACTTATAATTGTCCAAAAGATTTTTAATTAGGCATTAATCTTATTAGTAATCCTATTCACCCCCCCCTCTAGGACTTTCAGGTTATGGTTTTAGATAAAAATAAAACCGAATAACCAAAAACCGTTTATTATCATATATATTTCCATATTTTATAATAATCTACGTTAAATTAGAGATATAAAATTTTTACACTAAAATCAAAATACTAGATTTAACCAACTAAATAATAAATATGAATCTCACTCAAAGACCAACACAATATTTTATATACCTTGGAGATTTTTCTTATATGTGTGCTTTGATTTTATGAAAATTAATATATTTATTAAATTATCATTTGGTTATGGTTAAAACCTGCAAAACCGTTTAAAAAACAGAAACTGAATAATACGAATATGGTTTTAAAATGTGTAACCGATGGTCAAAATCGTTAGGATATGGTTTTTAATAAAATAAACAATTATGGTTATGGTTTTTGATATTTTTGCAAAAAACCGAACCGTTGCATCCCTAGGATTTGTAGCGGTGGTTAAATACACGGTGGTAGTGGTGAGAGTGTTCTACTATTTATTTAATATTAAATAATAAGTATTATATAAAAAATAAAATATATATTTAATAATAAGGGTAGTAAAGATATAAAAGATTGAGGAGATATTTTCTATAAATAATTATTTTATTAGATATTTATTATAAAATAAATTATTAAAAAGTATATTTAACAATAAGATACTTTTATTAGGTTTATTTTAACAAATACCCCTAGTATAATATATCAAAAAATTCTAAATTTTTGCATACCCTTATCTACCAAATAAAAGTTCTATCCTCTACCTCTACCTCTACCTCTACCCTTGTGTTCAACTTTTTTTTTTTTTACATATTACATAAATGATCCGTCCCAGTTTAAATGCATCTCGATATTTTAAATACATAAAATTACACGATATACTTGAACTAGGCCTTCAAATGAACTGATACTCTCACTAAGGGATTGAGTTTGAGTTTGCTAAAGATTTGTTTGAGTTTGGCTCGTTAGTTAAACAACCCAAGCTCAAGTTTTAAGTTCAGGCTCGTTTACTAAACGAGACAAACCCAAACCTATATAAGCTCGACTCGTTAAACTCGTGAACCGTATGGTAAGGGTTTTTTAAGAGCTCGTTAATAGGCTTAGTAGATATATTTAATTAAAAATTATATATGTATACATGAAAAAAGTCAAAACTACGTAAAACTTCTGTATAGGTAATTAATCATAACTAAAGTATTTTATATCTAATGAATATACTACTAGTATCTAGGGCTGCAAATGAACCGGTACTTTCACCAAGGGCTCGAGTCTTGAGTTTGCTAAGGGTTTGTTTGAGTTCGGCTCGTTAGTTAACGAACCAAGCTCGAGAAAGCTAAAGCTTGGTTTGTCTCGTTTCGTTTCAAACTCAAACTAAGGTCAAGCTCACTATAAAACATTAGCAAACAAACTCAAGAAAGCTAAACTTTGGCTCTGTTCGGTTCGTTTGCAACCCTAACTTGAACTAATCAACCGATTTCCATTTAAGTCTTTTGATAATATGTGTTGTTAGTCTATATATTTGAATTAAGCTTTCCTAAAACAACATAACCAACAAATTCTCACTAAAACATAGTTGTGATATGCTCCAATAAAAATCTTAAAGTGGAGAAAAATGAAAATTATTTATTTATGATATATTTTATGCACCCAAATTATTTACTTACCAAGTCCATAAAAATCGTCAATTTTTTGTGTTGATTGTGCTTGTTCCTGTTTTAAATTCGTTGTTTACTGTTTTTCTTTTTCTTTGGTCGACTTGATTACTGTTTGAAAAGTTAGAAATTTCGGTTTATTAATGTTACATGCTAATATATGTGGTAGGATTTTAAAAAGAATTATGATTGGAAAGGGCGGTGGAAGTGGAAGTCTGTTATCTGGACAAGTGGACCATGGGTTCGTTAGTGTGACACTAACGAGGTTATGTCAATATATACCACTAGTCACTAGCTAATGCATGCACTATCATCACCTAGATCAACAGTTTCATGACACACATAAGCTACTAGCTAGTTAGTTATATTATATCTTTCACAACTATGGAAATGAAACCAAAAGTTTTTTATTCGATCACTCTCTTTCTTCTCGTTTTCATGTTTAACAATTCTTGGGCGTTCAAACCCGCTAGTGGCGGTGGTGGTCGTGGTATTAATGGAAGGAAGGTAGAAGCACCACCAGAGATGCCGTCTGCTGGTGGTGGTGGTGATTTTGCAGAAGGTAACCCAAACCCAAATACTGAACGTAGTGGGTCGGGTCACGGTCCAAACTGGGATTATAACTGGGGTTGGGGAACTAACCCAGGAGGTGGAGGAGGGTGGGGTTATGGTTCAGGCTCAGGTCGTTCTCCTAATGGGTTTGGTAGAGGCTTTGGTTATGGATTTGGTTCCGGGTCTGGTTCTGGATATGGCTACGGTTATGGTTCTGGTGGTGGCGCTCATGGAGGTGGAAGTGGTGGTGGTCATGGTGGACCCGGTGGCAACAATAATAATGATGGATCAACATCTATGTCTAGGGGAAGCAATAAAAAAAACCATGGTTAAAAGACATGGTTGCGTGAATGAGCTATCTGGTAGTAGTAATATATGATATTCTAATTACATGTTTCTTTTAGCTAACTTGGAAACTCAGTTGATTTTATGGTGTGTATCTAACTATCTATAAATATATAGTTTGACTATGCCCTATAGGCTGTGGTTTGTTTGTAAAAAATTATTGTAATGGTGTGAGATTGTAATGTATTATAGTGTGAGATCTATTTTATATATTAGTTTCTTAATTTCTCTTTTTTGGGTCGGGATATTAGTTTATTTCTGTCATTCCGACATGATCCTATATTCCTATATATATAGTAAATTAAGCTACTGCATTTTTTTAGTAATGTTTAACCTTTAAAGTAATTGTTAAATCAATTACTTAAAAGCACTTTTTTCTTTCTATAGAATCGGCATTTTCATTGAAATAACCATCTGAAAATCACAATAGAAACTAAAGTCTAAACCTACAACAAGACACCAAACAGAAAAGTACAAACATGATAAAACATGAAGTTAGAGAAGCCATTGATGAGCTTCAAGATAGCTGCAATATTGCAGAGAGAAGAAAAAGAAATGATAAACGAGAGAGAGAGAAGCAAAGTGAGATTCTATTATTCTTGTTATGTTTTCATCTTAGCTGCGTGTATATATACAATGATAAGAGAGTTGTAATCACAGCTGTTCTAACTACCTAACAGCTGTATTTTATTCTAATCTAACAAACTAATAACAAACTATCTTTGACTTTGCATTTGAGTCCCTGCACTCTTCTCTTTTTCTATTTTCTTCAAATACTTCTTGTCAACTTGCGCAGCTGTATTCCAAGATCCCCCCACAAGTGGAACATGTATATTAACAATGTTCAACTTGGAGAGATTATTATGAAATGGTAAAGAACCAAGAGGCTTGGTAAACATGTCAGCTAGCTGCAAATTTGAAGGAATATAGAACAATTTAATGACACCAGATAGCAACTTTTCTCGGGTTATTTTGCAATCAATGTCAACATGTTTAGTACGCTCATGTTGGACCGGATTTGTTGACATGGCAATTGCAGATTTACTATCTGAATAGACAAAGGCAGGAGCTGAGTGAGTAATTCCATAATCACGTAAGGCGTAAATGAGCCATTGTAGTTCACATGTTGTAGCTGCTAAGGCTCGATATTCAGCTTCAGCTGAAGATTTGCTTATGGTAGATTGCTTTTTACTTTTCCAAGATATAAGTGAATCCCCAAGAAAAACACAAAACCCCGTTATGCTCCGTCGTGTATCAAGACACCCTGCCCAATCACTATCACAAAATGCCTTGAGTTTGATTTCTGATGTTGAGGAGTGAAAAATACCTTGGCCAGGAGTTGCTTTAACGTATCGAAGCACCCTCTGAGCTGCATTCCAATGATCAGTTGTGGGGTTGGACAAGAATTGACTTAAAGAATTGACAGAGTAAGCTAAATCAGGTCGTGTAATGGTCAAATAAAGAAGCCTTCCTATTAAACGCCTGTATGATGAAGGATTGTCCATTAAGCAAGAATCATCAGCACGCAATTTCAATGTTGACTCCATTGGAAATGACACCGGTTTGCAATCAATCAAACCACATTCATCAAGAATATCTAGAGCATATTTTCTCTGTGATAAAGAGACTCCTTTGGAGGTGCGAGCTACTTCAATGCCTAAGAAATATTTCAAGAGTCCTAGATCTTTTATAGTGAATTCTTGATGAAGAAATTGCTTTAGATTATCAATCTCTTCAGTAGAATTGCTGGCAAGAATAATATCATCTACATACACTAGTAGTGCAATAAAGGAAGATGAATTATTCTTGATGAATAAACTGTAATCGCTATCAGAGTGTTTAAAGCCGTATGAAGTGAGAGAGTGAGACAACTTTGCAAACCATTGCCTTGAAGCCTGTTTAAGACCATATAAGCTCTTTTTCAACTTGCATACAGAGTTTGAGGGAGCTTGAAGGCCAGGAGGCACACTCATGTATACATCTTCATTTAATTCACCATGTAAGAATGCATTATTAACATCCAATTGATGTAGGTACCAGTTGTTAATGGAGGCAAGAGCTATAATGAGTCGGATAGAAACGGTTTTAGCAACTGGTGAGAAAGTGTCAAAGAAGTCGAGCCCTTCTTGTTGGTTATAACCTTTAGCCACAAGACGTGCCTTGTGTCTTTCTAGAGTGCCATCAGCTCTATATTTTAACTTGAACACCCATTTGCACCCTATAGGGGACATATTAGGAGTAAGAGGTACAATATCCCAAGTTTGATTGTCCTGAAGGGCAGTTAATTCATTGTGAATAGCTGCCATCCACTCTGGTGATGTAGAGGCTTGTTTGTAGGTTTTTGGTTCAGTTTGGCTAGTGATGGATGCAATGAAGGTAGTGTATGGTTGAGATAGTCTGTTGGTGCTAAGGAATTCAGTTATAGGGTATGTAGAATGGTTATATTCTTGTGATGAGAGTAAGGAGTTACAGGAAGATGTTATGGGACAGATGTAGTCTTTTAGATAGCTTGGTGGTTGTCTTGTTCTAGTAGGTTTTGGATTTGGATCAGATGAGTGTGTAGGAGGAGAATGAGTTGGTGAAGAATTGGTGTTTGGTGGAGTTATGTTGTGAGTTGTAGATGGTGTTGAATGATCTGTGTAGGTGTTGGAAGAGGGTGGAAAGATGAAGGTATGTAGTTGTGTTGGTGGTGTAATATTTGAAAAAGGGAATATAGTCTCATGGAACACCACATTTCGTGAGATTAAGGTGGTGTTGTTGGTTATGTCAAGAAGTTTATATCCCTTTGTTCCAACAGGATAGCTCAGGAAGATGCACTTTATAGCCCTGGCATCAAATTTTGATCTATTGTTTTGCAATGTTGAGGCAAAACAAAGAGAACCAAACACCCTGAGGTGACTGAGATTAGGTGGTTTTTGATAAAGAACTTGATAAGGTGAAAGATTTTGTAGAAGAGGTGTTGGTAGTCTATTGATAAGATGAGCAGCTGTCAAAATAGACTCAGACCAATATTGTAAAGGGAGGTTGGATTGAAACATTAATGCTCTAGCTGTAGTAAGGAGATGTTGATGTTTTCTCTCTACTAAACCGTTTTGCTGAGGTGTTTCTACACAACTCAGTTGATGTATTATACCATTTTCTGAATAGAACTGTAGAAGATGAAACTCTCCTCCATTATCTGATCTAATGGTCTTTATCTTTTTGTTGAACTGTGTGAGTATTAGTTTGTAAAAATTGAGGAGATTTTGATGTACTTCTGACTTAGCTTTCATAAGGTATATCCAAGTACATCGTGAAAAATCATCAACAATGGTTAGAAAATATCTATGACCTGTGTAAGATTCTTGTTTAAGTGGTCCCCATATATCACAGTGTATTAGATCAAAACAAGATTTTGTACTACTCTCAGAAATGGGAAACACGAGTTTCTTTTGTTTAGCAAAGTGACAAGAGTCACACACATTAGTTTTTAGAAAAGTAATTGAAGAATCTATTGTTTGAAGAGCAGCTAGTTTGGCCTTTGAAGGATGGCCAAGTCTAGAATGCCATAGATCAAAGGCTTCAGTTGAGATGTGAAGAGCTATCTTTGGAGAAGAGCTTGTGAAGTAATATAGACCATGACTTTCATAAGCAATCCCAATCATCATCTTGGACTTTTGCACCTGTAATGTACAATGAGATGGAAAGAATGCAACTGAAATTTTTGAGTCTTTAGTTAATCTTGAAACTGATAATAGATTGTACTTTAAGATTGGCACACAAAGTACATTATGTAGAGTAATATGATCATTTAGGCATATACTACCTTTGTGAGTAGCAGAAATTGTCTCACCATTTGGTAATGTAACAGGTATATTGACAGGTGTAATGTTATTGGTGTAAAGTGACTGATTATACACTAAATGATCAGTGGCTCCTGTGTCTATAATCCAAGTATTAGCATTAAAATTACCTTCCTGTGTTGAGACATGATGAACTGCAGAAGGTGGAGATGAATTTTCTGTATTCCCATGTGCAAGAGCCATCAATTTTGCAAGATCTTCAGGAGTAAAATCATTTAAGCTGAGTGTTTTTGATTCTTGACCACTAAAATCTGCATCATCATCTTCTTGCGCAGCTGCATAATGTGCTTTTGGAGTGTAAGACCTTTGATTGTTATTGTAAACTCTTTTTCCTCTTGAACCTTCCCATCCAACGGGATATCCATGAAGTTGAAAGCATGTCTCTATAGTATGACCAGTAAAACCACAATGACTACATATTGGCCTTTTTCTCTCAGCAAAATTGTTATTTCTGAGATTGTTCTTTGCATAAAACGCATGAACAGGAGCATTACTAGTTGCATTTGTGAGGAGTCTTTGACTTTCTTCTTGAAGAATCATAGCAAAAACCGAATTTATACTTGGCAAAGGATTCATTAGAAGAATTTGACTTCTAACTGATGAATAAGACTCATTTAATCCTATCAAGAACTTGATAACAAAGTCATTATGTTGTCTTTCGATTAGAGTTTCTAATAGTTTGCAAGAACATTGGTTCATATGGCCACAGGAGCAGCTAGGTAAAGGCCTAAAGTGTGTATATTCATCCCAAATTGTCTTAAATTTTGCAAAATACTCCGTGATTGAATTATTGTTCTGTGAAATTGAACTCAAACTTTTCTCTAAATGAAAGACTCTTGTTCCATCACTTTTACTAAAACGTGTTTTCAATTCATTATACAACTCAAAAGCAGAAGAAACATATAGTAAACTTCCCCTAATATCTTTAGAAATAGAGTTTAAAAGCCAAGAGAGTACCAAATTATTTGCTCTATTCCATGCTGAGAAAAGGACTAAATCCGTAAGAGAAGGTTGTATGATGTCTCCATTAATAAAGCCTAACTTGTTCTTTACTGATAGAGCAATTTCAATAGCTCTAGACCACGATAAGTAATTTTCTCCATTTAATACTTCTGAAACTAAGGAAATTCCTGTGTTCTCACTAGGATGTAGATAATACGGACTAGAAAAATCCTCTGTAGGTGACTGATTCGCCATTCAGAGTTGATAGAGATGAGATTAAAGATTGAAAGAAATGAAAGAGATGCGGAAATTTATTGCTCTGATACCATGATAAAACATGAAGTTAGAGAAGCCATTGATGAGCTTCAAGATAGCTGCAATATTGCAGAGAGAAGAAAAAGAAATGATAAACGAGAGAGAGAGAAGCAAAGTGAGATTCTATTATTCTTGTTATGTTTTCATCTTAGCTGCGTGTATATATACAATGATAAGAGAGTTGTAATCACAGCTGTTCTAACTACCTAACAGCTGTATTTTATTCTAATCTAACAAACTAATAACAAACTATCTTTGACTTTGCATTTGAGTCCCTGCACTCTTCTCTTTTTCTATTTTCTTCAAATACTTCTTGTCAACTTGCGCAGCTGTATTCCAAGAAAACACACCACTAAAACAAAAAATATCAGATTTATCCCTATACCAACACTGACCCAAGTTTAAATTAGCATCGACTCAAGTTAAAATTCTTGAATAGGTTTCTTTCCAGTTCTCCACAACCATTTGTAATTTCCTATATCAAAAGCCAATTAAAATAGAGTTATTCATAAGAATATCTCATATGGATAATAGAAGTATGAAGTCACTTGTATCTTTGTACATATTACATTTATTCAATAAAATATGTGATATGTCTTCATTACATATTTAGTGACATCATTGAGTTTTTCAGACTCTAAAATAGTGTCAAGATGAGCAAGCCATAAAATTTACATTAATTAATGGCAGACTAATATCTATAAAAAATAAAATTAAGATAGTTAAAAAAATATTTCAATGTATATGTAATCAAATGAATTTGTTTGATCACACACGTCAATTTGAGTTATCCGCAAAAATATTTATGCTCGTCAATAAACTGCAATTCATTGGATATTTTTTTTACAATTGAGTTCTTGCTCAACAATACAAGCGTGTTTTCGTCACCGGAACTGTGTCGCTTAGATTTGTACATTATCCTCGTATTGTTTTGGAGAATCGAGATATTGTAGTACCTCTTGTTAAAATGAATAAACAATCATTCATGAACGATGACACAATTTATTTTAGCATATTTATTTGAGATAAAGAAATCTAACAACTATATGAAAAAAAATGTTGGAAGAATGTTAGATTTAATATTTTTGATAGATATAGAGATCGAAATATAAATTCTTTTATTCTTCTAACAAATATTTTGCTACAGTAAAAGTGTTTTCAGTTTTTTTTCTGGTGTACAATAGAATAGGAAGTAACTTAAAAATGAAATGTATTGATGCAACTTTTATTTGAACCTTGAGGATAAAGCTTTTTTTGGAAAAAGAAGAGATGTAATGATTAATGAGAATATAACGTGTAAAAACCTATTAGTGAGAAAGAAAAAAAATTAATCGTTTTTTTTTATCTACAATAGATAAGAATATAATTCCTATGATGACAACAGAAGTTTTCTGACATTGTTTTTTTTTTTTGAATTTCTCCCATCCAACTCGTGTATGTTCACTTTAATCAGCGAACGATACGTGTCAAGATGGAAATGACATGGACGAATCGTAGCCTTTCGTTTTTTAATAGTTTTATATTCATTTGGAAATTGACGTTGTTGCCCTTCTGCGGCTGGTAATGATGATGTTTATAGTATTGTCCAATCAGTGAATAGGGTCATTTACAATTAATTTTTTATATGTACAGTAAATATATTAATTAAATATTCAACGGTTTCGTTCCATCAGTTTTAGTAATCAGAAAGTTCAATGTTATATCTTGTTCCAAAAAGGACGGCGAGGCCAATTTCTTGTTCCATAGCGATCCGATTTCTGTTCTTTAAAGTCAACGTGTAAGTTAGCATATACCACACGTGGCATGTTAGGAATAAACCAATATTATTTTAATAGGGGTTTTTTTTTAAATGTCAAATCGGTGCAAGTGGATTGGGTGTTTTGTGATTAAAAAACTAGTGTAGTATTTTGGTCCCCATATTAATAGCTTTGTGTGTAAGTTGTCTTTCCATGCGAATGTGTTACTTATGTGTAAATTCAACACGTGTTAAGCTGTTAGATTTTTAAATTAGATGATACTAGTTTTTCCCTATATTTAATAGCGTATTTTAAGTAATCATGTTTCAATTAGATAATAGTAGTTTTCATCACTAAATTTTGTGATTGAATTTTTTTTCGGTTGGTTTGTTGTTTTAGTTTAGCTTAATTTATGTTGTAGGTAGTTTGGGTATTAATGCTGATGGGAAAGTGATTGTGACTCGGTTGTTAGGATATTTAGTGGATAGTTAATGTACTATCAGCTACTTTCGAGTTGTCGTAATTAATGCAGAGTTAGATTTTTGCCTATAAAAGGAAGTGTTTGAGGCATTAGGAATAACCATCCAAAATTGTTGTTTCGGTAGAGGTGATTAGAGTATCCTAGTTTTGAAGTTGGGAATCGGTTGAGGAAATACCTAGAAAAATGGCATCAAATGGTTAGTTATTTCTATTAATGTTTTATTTTGTATATTTCAACTATTCTTGTTAGTATGTTTTTTTTCGATACGATCTTGTAACTAGTAGATTGTATATAGTTCCGTATATTAAATTTTGTTATATATTTCTTTACTTTGTTTTTATAATTTTAAAATTATATTTGTTTATTTTAGTTTATGTATTTTTTTTATGTAAATAATTTATTTTTATTCTAAATGCATGTAGCTCAACAATTAAGTACTCTTAATTTTGTTTTATCGAATATTTTGATGTAAATAAAATATTAAAATTTTGGTACATAATTTTTTACTATTTTATGAATTTGGTGTTTAATTCTAAAGTTTGATTTGTTTATTTTAGTTGGGGTAATTATATTTATTCCAAAAATTATTTTTATTTTAATAATTTTTTTCATTCTAATAATTATTTTTTCCGAAGTATATGTATTTGAAAACGTAAATGGTGTATATTTTTGTACCTAAAATAATAAATTGTTTTACATATTTTTTAATGTATTAATGACTTTTTTTTAATATTAAATTTATTTTTCTTTATTTTAGTTGATGAAATATTTTTTATTTTAATAATTAGTTTTGTCGAATTATATTTAGATCGAAACTTAAATGTATTTTAAAAATTAATTCTAATTAATATTTTGTTGTACGTAAAATATTAATTTATGTTACATTTTTGTTGACGTTTTTTAGAATTTTTTTTGTTTAATTTTAAAATTAATTGGATTTTAGTCCATTGTAATTATTATTTTATTTTGCCAAAAATATTAGTTTATTTAATATTCGTTTTTTACCAAATCGTGGTTTTTTTTTAAATTTTTAATTTTTTTTAGCTTAGTTTAGTTGAGATAATTTATTTATTTAATTAATTAGTTCGTTGCGAAGTATATTTAGTATAACAATCGAATTTTATCAATTATATAAGTAGACTAGTAAAAACAATATAAAGTGAATTTACATAAATCAATTTTGTTTGAATATTTTAAACGAAGTTATTATAATTTTTTTGGGATGTTATCATTGAATCTCTCTTTTTTAAAAGTCATACTGACTAACCCATTACTGTCGTTAGGCTCTATAGGTAGTTGTTCCAGAAATGGTGTTAGCAAAACGATGGCTGACGAGGACGTAACAACCCTGACCCGTGAAGATGTGATGAAGTTGAGGTTTGCTAGCGAGGAAGAAGCGTATATGTTCTATAACACTTATGCTCGCGCACTCGGTTTTAGTGTAAGGAAGGATCGGGTTGATAAGGCTGCCGGTAGTGGCTCCGAAGTCGTCGGGAGGTTATATGTTTGTTCTTGCGCCGGCACTCGTCAAAAGAAGTACTTAGAGATGAAAGACAGGGTTCGAGGTCATAGGACAGAGACAAGGTGTGAATGTAAGGCTCGCCTTAAAGTTAAACTTGATAAATCCTTTGAATGCTTTGTAGTGACTCATTTCGTCGAGGAGCACAATCACGATTTACTCCCTGCAGGCACGTCCCACTTTCTGAGGTCCCACAGACGTGTAGATGCAGGACACCTTGATCAAGCACTTTCGTTGAGAGACTCTGGAATACGACCAACTAAGATAATGGATGTGTTGGTTAGGGAGGCGGGTTCATACCAAAGCGTCGGTTTCTTGAGGAAAGATCTGTACAATGTTCTCGGTAGGATTAGGGCGAAGGAAACTAGTGAGGGGAATGTAAATGTTACACTCGCCTACTTAGAAGGTAGGTGCATGACTGATCCGTTGTTCGTCTTCAAATACACGTTGGACGATGAGAATCGTTTGGATAAGCTTTTTTTCTGCGATGGGAGATCTAGGAGAGAGTTTGCGATTTACGGAGACGTCCTTATTTTTGACGCGACGTACAAGACTAATGCATATTGTTTCCCGCTAGTAGTGCTAGCGGGAGTCAACAACCACCGTAAGACGTGTATATTTGGTATTGCGTTGGTTAAGTACGAGACGACGGAATCGTATGTGTGGGTACTAGAGACATTAGCTGATACAATGAACGGGAAGAAACCAAAATCGGTTGTAACCGATGGTGATAGATCGATGGCATCGGCGATCAAGATTGTTTATCCGCGGGTAGGCCACCGTTTATGTTCTTGGCATCTTAGTCGCAACGCTGTTACCAACGTGAAAGTTGATGGATTTGGGAGAATATTTAAGAAACTAATGAGTCTTCCCGTGACCGTAGATTTGTTTGAGGAAGCTTGGTGGAAGATGGTGGCGGACAATGACCTATGGGAGGACAAATGGATACGTGAGACTTACGAGAGGCGTTCCATGTGGGCCGAGGCGTATTTGCAGGGTAGTTTTTTTGGTTTCGTGAAGTCAACGCAGCGATGCGAGGGTATGAACTCTTACGTCAACAGGTTCCTAAATCAGAGAGTCTTGTTTATTGAGTTTGTGAAATTATTCCTGAATGGTATGATAACCGTTAGGGACAATGCTAGCAAAGAAGAGTACATCACCAACTATACCAGTCCCGTATCTACGACGATCATGCCTGAGCTTGAGTTAGTAGCTAGCAAGCAATATACCCGGGCCCTCTTTTTGAAGGTCAAGAAGGAAATTGCGAAGCAAGGTGACATATCACATGTAGACGTCTCACAAACGTATGGATCTCGCACATATGTTGTTATGTCGTATGAAAACCGGAGAATTATTAGGAAAGTATGTATTTCGAGCGATGGGTCGAGGATGAGACTCGAGTGTAGTTGCCTTCTTTATGAGTCCCATGGGATACGATGCAGACATATGTTCTACGTGATGAAGCACGAGGGGGTGAGAGAGATACCAGACAGTTGCGTCTTGTTTAGATGGACACCCGGTAGCAGCTTACACATAAGAGACAAGTGTTTGGCCGAGTTCAAACAAATGGAAAAGGAGATCGCGAAGATGGGTTACCTGAATGCTTAGTGGAATAACATTAGGTTCCATGCCGCCCGGAGTAATAGGGGATACAACGCTACACTAGAGGCTTTGACCAATGTGGTTGCCAGGACTAGCAATTTTCCTAACGAAGACGGTACATGTTTCGATATTCCTCCCCCACCTACGAGGAACATTGCGGAAGATCCAGAACATGCACGACCTAAAGGGACCGGTACAACTCAACCTCGCAGGTGTAGTCGTTGTAGGCTACCAGGACACCAAAAGAATAACTGCCCCAACAAACAGAGCCGGTTACGTGACAATGAGTCTTTTGTTGATAGAGACCCGGTTGTAGGGGATTTTAACATTTCACACCCTTATGGGTTTTATTAGATTCGCAATAAGCATTTACATGGTAACCTACCTAACTTGTTGTTTCGTGTCGTGTTTATAATTTAGTTTTTAATAAATTGTTATTTTTTCTTCTACATGGATGAATCGTGTTTTAATAAATTACATTTTACTTTTTACTAATTGTTACAAAAATCATATATTCGCCAACAAATTGGTGAAAATGGACATAATTAAGGAAACCTTGACTTTTGGTCACACTAGCTTGACTTTTGGTCAAACTAATCTAGTTTTTTGTAAAATGTGAGGTATTTTGGTTAAAAGGGACATAATTAAGGAAACCTTGACTTTTGGTCACACTAGGTTGACTTTTGGTCACACTAGGCAAGTTTTTTGTAAAATGTGAGGTATTTTGGTGAAAATGGACATAATTAAGGAAACCTTGACTATTGGTCACACTAGGTTGACTTTTGGTCAAACTAATCTAGTTTTTTGTAAAATGTGAGGTATTTTGGTTAAAAGGGACATAATTAAGGAAACCTTGACTTTTGGTCACACTAGGTTGACTTTTGGTCAAACTAATCTAGTTTTTTGTAAAATGTGAGGTATTTTGGTTAAAAGGGACATAATTAAGGAAACCTTGACTTTTGGTCACACTAGGTTGACTTTTGGTCAAACTAGGCAAGTTTAATGTAAAATGTGAGGTATTTTGGTGAAAATGGACATAATTAAGGAAACCTTGACTTTTGGTCACACTAGGTTGACTTTTGGTCAAATTAATCTAGTTTTTTGTAAAATGTGAGGTATTTTGGTGAAAAGGGACATAATTAAGGAAACCTTGACTTTTGGTCACACTAGGTTGACTTTTGGTCAAACTAATCTAGTTTTTGGAAAAATGTGAGGTATTTTGGTAAAAATGGACATAATTAAGGAAACCTTGACTTTTGGTCACACTAGGTTGACTTTTGGTCAAACTAGGCAAGTTTTTTGTAAAATGTGAGGTATTTTGGTGAAAATGGACATAATTAAGGAAATCTTGACTTTTGGTCACACTAGGTTGACTTTTGGTCAAACTAATCTAGTTTTTTGTAAAATGAGAGGTATTTTGGTGAAAAGGGACATAATTAAGGAAACCTTGACTTTTGGTCACACTAGGTTGACTTTTGGTGAAACTAATCTAGTTTTTTGTTAAATGTGAGGTATTTTGGTGAAAATGGACATAATTAAGGAAACCTTGACTTTTGGTCACACTAGGTTGACTTTTGGTCAAACTAGACAAGTTTTTTGTAAAATGTGAGGTATTTTGGTGAAAATGGACATAATTAAGGAAACCTTGACTTTTGATCACACTAGGTTGACTTTTGGTCAAACTAATCTAGTTTTTTGTAAAATGTGAGGTATTTTGGTTAAAAGGGACATAATTAAGGAAACCTTGACTTTTGGTCACACTAGGTTGACTTTTGGTCAAACTAGGCAAGTTTTTTGTAAAATGTGAGGTATTTTGGTGAAAATGGACATAATTAAGGAAACCTTGACTATTGGTCACACTAGGTTGACTTTTGGTCAAACTAATCTAGTTTTTTGTAAAATGTGAGGTATTTTGGTTAAAAGGGACATAATTAAGGAAACCTTGACTTTTGGTCACTCTAGGTTGACTTTTGGTCAAACTAATCTAGTTTTTTGTAAAATGTGAGGTATTTTGGTTAAAAGGGACATAATTAAGGAAACCTTGAGTTTTGGTCACACTAGGTTGACTTTTGGTCACACTAGGTTGACTTTTGGTCAAACTAGGGAAGTTTTTTGTAAAATGTGAGGTATTTTGGTGAAAATGGACATAATTAAGGAAACCTTGACTTTTGGTCACACTAGGTTGACTTTTGGTCACACTAGGTTGACTTTTGGTCAAACTAATCTAGTTTTTTGTAAAATGTGAGGTATTTTGGTGAAAAGGGACATAATTAAGGAAACCTTGACTTTTGGTCACACTAGGTTGACTTTTGGTCAAACTAATCTAGTTTTTTGTAAAATGTGAGGTATTTTGGTGAAAATGGACATAATTAAGGAAACCTTGACTTTTGGTCACACTAGGTTGAGTTTTGGTCAAACTAGGCAAGTTTTTTGTAAAATGTGAGGTATTTTGGTGAAAAGGGAAATAATTAAGGAAACCTTGACTTTTGGTCACACTAGGTTGACTTTTGGTCAAACTAATCTAGTTTTTTGTAAAATGTGAGGTATTTTGGTGAAAAGGGACATAATTAAGGAAACCTTGACTGTTGGTCACACTAGGTTGACTTTTGGTCAAACTAATCTAGTTTTTGGAAAAATGTGAGGTATTTTGGTGAAAATGGACATAATTAAGGAAACCTTGACTTTTGGTCACACTAGGTTGACTTTTGGTCAAACTAGGCAAGTTTTTTGTAAAATGTGAGGTATTTTGGTGAAAATGGACATAATTAAGGAAATCTTAACTTTTGGTCACACTAGGTTGACTTTTGGTCAAACTAATCTTGTTTTTTGTAAAATGTGAGGTATTTTGGTGAAAAGGGACATAATTAAGGAAACCTTGACTTTTGGTCACACTAGGTTGACTTTTGGTCACACTAGGTTGACTTTTGGTCACACTAGGTTGACTTTTGGTGAAACTAATCTAGTTTTTTGTTAAATGTGAGGTATTTTGGTGAAAATCGACATAATTAAGGAAACCTTGACTTTTGGTCAAACTAGACAAGTTTTTTGTAAAATGTGAGGTATTTTGGTGAAAATTGACATAATTAAGGAAACCTTGACTTTTGGTCACACTAGGTTGACTTTTGGTCAAACTAATCTAGTTTTTTGTTAAATGTGAGGTATTTTGGTGAAAATGGACATAATTAAAGAAACCTTGGTATTTGGTCACACTAGGTTGACTTTTGGTCAAATTAGGCAAGTTTTTTGTAATAAGAAAACCATTAGTACATTAAGTCAATAGCCACAAGATAGTCAATTGGAAATTACAATTAAACAACCCATAATTTACTAATAAGCAAACCTAGAAATAACAATACAAATAATTAGCAAAACATAACACGCCTACAACGTACTATTCTAAATCTACTAGTGCATAATAAAAAAACAAAGTAAAGCCTTTCTAGTTCAGATTTCCGGTTGGTCGACGGAAATCAAACTTTCCTTATATAATCTAATTTGTGAGAAGTAAATTCTCAACCTACCGACAATTACGTGGTTAATATTGCATGATACCAACTCATCCTCGAAGCGATGATCCATGTCAAAGTGATCGCTCCCA
Source organism: Nemophila menziesii (assembly GCA_029959085.1). Taxonomy (NCBI): domain Eukaryota; kingdom Viridiplantae; phylum Streptophyta; class Magnoliopsida; order Boraginales; family Hydrophyllaceae; genus Nemophila; species Nemophila menziesii. The sequence continues at coordinate 6,827,037 of JARWIR010000032.1, forward strand.
CAAAGAAGCGCCTCGTCTCTCCAGTAGAACTGACAATAATTATACCCTAACGGACCCACACGATACAACTGGGCCCATGAGTCTTCATCACCGTATTGTGGCATTGACCAAACGTCAATACAACACGCATATTCCCCATATTCCTCACGTGCTATTCTTTCAAAAACTGCCAACAAACCATTTACCAAACCCAAGTTGTTTCCAAGCACCCCATCCGGTAAAGACATTTCTCCAAATGCATTAGTTGTGACATCGCAAGTCATGATAGAATATCTATTTCTAGATACTAGTGCTGGACCGAGTGGTTGAAAAGTACCGTCTCTAGGCATGGCTGTCCAATGTAAGACTCCATTACACGGAACCCCTGTACCGGTCAAGAGGGGGAATTGATAATTAAGCCTTGACCAAGCCCTCCCTGTTATGTTATACACGCAGGAGGTATATGTTCGACCAACCTGTACAAATGCGAATAATTTGAACTCATTCAAATGCGAAGAATAACCAAGACCAATTGTTTTTACGTCTGCAAATTCTTTCTTTACTTTCAGTCTCTTTGTCTTTCGGGTTTCACCATCTGCTTCAACACTACTTGACAAGAATTCGGTTATGGAAGGGATCTCATTGTAACTTCTAGTGGCGGGGTTGCACAAGACAATATCTGTGTTGACATAAAAACCAAAAAGGCCATGAGCAGACCAAGGCATTGTAGGACAGAAGGCAAAAATGCCATTGGGAACTTCTATGGAATTGTATAGTGTAAGGGTTTCTGATCGGTATATTGATAATCTAGAGAACGGTTGATGGAACGAAGGGTGTGTAGTTAAAAAAAGTCAATGTTGTTCCTGTTGGCTTCGAAATGTAGACGAACAAAGTAAGGAGTTCCTATTAGCTGGCGCCACCTCTGACATACGCACTTTGATATTCTATATGCGTCCTAGAAGGGGGGTTGAATAGGACAATGGAAATTAATTGGCTAATTTTATTTCAAGTAAATAAAATTAAAAGCTAATTTGAATCCTATTGTTTTAGCAAACTAAATAGTTAAGAACTAGATAATCCTAAAAGACAATATTATCAAACTATTCATGTAAGCATTTTATCAAGCATATAGAGTGCGGAAAAGTAAAGAGTGTAGGGATAGAAAGATACACAACGATGTATAGTGGTTCGGTTTCCCTACATCCACTACCTAAGGAAGCCTCCTTAGGATTTGCAAGATTCTCAACTAATCTTCGTAACTCTTTAACCCGGGTGAGATTACAAACCTATTACAACCACTTCAAAACCTTGAAGGAAATACACTTGTGTTCTCACCAACACAAGGAACCAAGTATAGAACCTATACTCACACTACTCTCTTAATCTATTACAAGAACTAAGAGGAAAGGAAAAGTGTTTAGGGGTGTTATAATAGCTTGAACTAAACTCCTAAATGAGTGGATATAAACTATGTAGCTTGAGGAATGAATATGACTTGAATGCTCCTTTGAAACCTTCTTGAATGATAATATTAATTGCTCTTAAGATTGGTATATGGAAGGGATGAGTTGTGTCTTGAATGAGCTTCAATTTATAGCTGAAATAAGCTTCCAACGGTCAAAAGGCTTCTCTCTAACGGATAGATTTAAACTCCAACGGATATAAGCTTTGTCCTCTTCTAATAGTGCAGAAACCCTTTCTTGCGGTGTACCGCGGATATGGTCCGGTGTACCGCACGACTCAACGTCTTGATTTCATAGCATACTGATGGGCTACCCTATGCACCGTGCTCCTGGTCCGCAGCCTTGGTCCGGTGTACCGCGCCTCAGTCCGGTGTACCGCACATTTTCTAGCTTACTGTTCGGACTAGCTTATGCAGCGCGCCTTTGGTCCGTGGTACTACGGTGTACCGCAGGTCTTGTCCGGTGTACCGCGACTCTGTTCTAATGAAGCTCAAGCTTAAGATCAAGGATTTAAAGATAACCAATCTAATGAGGGGTTTTGGAAAACCTTTAAAAGAGATACCAAATGAATTTTAGTTTAAAGAATGATTTGTCGAATATTAAAACGGGAAAAAAAACAAGGTAAGGCTAAGAATCTCCCCCTTTTTGATGTTTGACAAATCATAAACTTTTGAAGATGCCTTAGATAAAGTTTTAATTAAAAACTCCCCCTCAATCTAATCACTAGAGTTTTTAGAAAAACTCCCCCTCACAAAATGCATTTGAAAAAAGTTTAACTAAAATTTCTCCCCCTTTGTCAACAACAAAAAGAATCAATGATACGATTTTTGAAAATTTTAAGGGGTCAAAATACATTTGAGTAAAAACAAAGGCTAAAGGAGTAAATGGATAACAATTAGAAGCTTCAAGGACCCTATAACACCAAGAAAAATATTAGCAACAAGATAATATACACAAAAAGCACTAACAATAATGGCATGATAAGAAGGTTAGAGAATTTGCATGCCAATCTCACAACGAATTTTCTCAAAAAGATCTTGGGGTAGAGGTTTGGTAAAAATATCGGCTAGTTGATTTTCCGAAGTGACAAATTCAAGTACAATATCCCCTTTTTGAGTGTGATCACGGATAAAGTGATGACGGATTTCTATGTGTTTCGTTCTAGAGTATTGAATAGGATTTTTGGTAAGATTGATAGCACTAGTGTTATCACAACGAATGGGAACACAATCATACTCTAGGCCAAAATCTAGTAAGGTTTGTTTCATCCAAAGAATTTGAGTCACACAATTTCCGGCCGCAACATATTCGGCTTCGGCCGTGGATAAAGCAACACTATTTTGTTTTCTACTAGACCAAGAAACAAGGGATTGACCTAAGAATTGGCAACTTCCACTAGTACTTTTCCTATCAAGTCTACAACCGGCATAATCGGCATCCGAATAACCTATTAGTTCAAAAGAGGTAAATCTTGGGTACCAAAGTCCTAGACTTAGGGTTTCTTTCAAATACCTAAAATTAGCTTAACGACACTAAGATGAGATTCTTTAGGAGAGGATTGAAATCTAGCACAAAGACACACGGAGAACATAATATCGGGTCTAGAAGCGGTTAAATAGAGTAAGCTACCAATCATACCTCGATATGTTTTCTCATCAACATACTTACCATCTTCATCTTTGTCTAATTTTGTGGATGTGCTCATTGGAGTTCCAATTTCCTTTGCATCTTCAAGTCCAAATTTTTTGATCAATTCTTTTGTGTATTTGACTTGATTTACAAAGATGCCATCCTTCATTTGCTTGATTTGAAGTCCAAGAAAGTAATTCAATTCTCCCATCATGCTCATCTCAAATTCCTTATGCATGCTTTTAGAAAAATTCTCACAAAGATTTTCATTAGTAGCACCAAATATTATATCATCCACATAAATTTGAACAAGAAGGATATCTTTTGAAGACCTTTTTATAAATAAAGTGGAGTCAATATTTCCTCGTTTAAAACCATCTTCTAACAAAAATTTGCTTAAACGTTCATACCAAGCACGAGGTGCTTGTTTTAAACCATATAAAGCTTTTGAAAGTTTAAAAACATGATTTGGAAATTTTGGATCTTCAAAACCCGGTGGTTGTTTAACAAAAATTTCCTCATCTATAAAACCATTTAAAAAAGCACTTTTGGCATCCATTTGGTAAAGTTTAAAATTCATATAACAAGCAAAAGCAAGTAACATACGAATAGATTCAAGTCTAGCTACCGGAGCAAAAGTTTCATCGAAATCAATACCTTCTTCTTGATTGTATCCTTGAGCAACTAACCTTGCTTTATTTCTAGTGATAATACCGGTGTCATCTAGCTTGTTGCAAAACACCCACTTTGTGCCAATAATAGTAGGGCCAATTGGTTTCTCAACTAACGTCCAAACTTTACTACGCTCAAATTGATTTAACTCCTCATGCATAGCGTTTATCCAATGATCATCTAGCAAGGCTTCTTTAATATTCTTGGGCTCAATTTGAGATAAGAATGCTTGATGAGCACATAGAGCAATTATACGAGAAAGAGTGATGACACCTTCATTTGGATCACCTAGAATTAATTCACTTGGGTGATCTTTGATGTTTTTCCAACACTTTGGTAAATCCGTACTAGCTTCATTTAAGAGTTGACCATTTTCCTTAAGAGATTCATCATGAGATTTTAATACTTGAGTAGGAGATTCTAAGGGTTGATCTTGTGGAGTATCTTCATGTAAATCAACATCTACTACTTTCTTGATACAAAAAGGGTTAGTCTCGTCAAAGTCAACATGCATAGATTCTTCAATGGTACGAGTACGTTTATTGAAAATGCGATAGGCTTTTCCCTTAGTGGAATAACCAAGAAAAATACCTTCATCCGATTTTGCATCAAATTTGCCCAAATAATCCCTAGTGTTTAAGATAAAACATTTGCACCCAAAAACACGAAAATAAGCAATAGTTGGTGGTCTACCATTCCAAAGCTCATAAGGGGTTTTCTTAATAAGGGTTCTAATTAGAACTCTATTTAACACATAACAAGCCGTATGAACGGCTTCACCCCAAAAGTATGTAGGCAAGCTATGTTCTTTTAGCATTGTCCTTGCCATTTCTTGTAGAGTCCGGTTTTTCCTTTCCACTACCCCATTTTGTTGGGGAGTTCTAGGAGCCGAAAAATTATGCTCAATGCCAAATTCATCACAAAAATGCACAAAAGGAGAATTCACATATTCACTACCATTATCACTACGAATGCATGTAATAGAGTAGCCTTTCTCATTTTGCACCTTTCTACAAAGTTTGCAAATTCATTGAAGGCTTGATTTTTTAAAGCAAGGAACATCACCCATGTATATCTAGTGTAATCATCAACAACAACAAAGACATATCTAGATCCTCCTAGACTAGTGACATCAACGGGACCAAAAAGATCCATATGCAATAATTGAAGTGGCCTAATGGTGATGACCTTATTTATGGGTTTAAAAGATGAACGATGTTGTTTACCAAGTTGACATGCATCACAAAGTTTATCTTTATCAAAGTTATAAATAGGCAAACCAACAACAAGATTTTTTCTAGACAATTTTGAAATTAAATCCATGCTAGCATGTCCTAAACGTCTATGCCAAAGCCAACTATCATTAACAACGGACAAACATTTTATACGTTGACACATAAGACTCTCAAGATCAACTAAAAAAACATTATCCGATCTTTTAGCAATAAAGATAGTATCTAACTCATCATTTTTGAAAACAATGCATCTAGATGCTTCAAATTTAACACTATAAACAACATCACAAAGTTGACTAATACTAAGCAAGTTAAAAGATAGACCCTCAACAAGTAAAACATTTGAAATAAGTAAAGAATTCATATTACCAATATTACCTTTACCCAAAACGCGTTTTTTAGTATTGTCGGCAAAAGTAACTCTATCACCTTTTGTTTTATAGAGATGTGTAAATAATGATGGGTTCCCGGTCATATGTCTTGAGCATCCACTATCAAGGAGCCATATATTTTGCTTCTTGATGCTCAATCCCTACACACAAAAATAATTTAGGCTTTAGGTACCCAATTTGGTTTGGGTCCATGAGGGTTAGTGGATTTTCTTTTTATAGCCCATATAGGCCTTTTCCAAAGTGGCACAAGAGATCCCAAATCCAATAATTTACGATAGTAACAATGAGATGCGTTATGACCAAGTTTTTCACAATAAGTGCAAGTGATAGAAGATTTTGAAGAAGATGAAATAGCATTTGAAATTTTTGATTTAACAAAAACATTTTTTAAAAGTTTTTGTTTAGTTGATGGATCATATCCAACACCACTTTTTTCAAAAGCCATTTTTTGAGAACCTAAAATCAAATCCAAGTTTTCTTGCCCATTTGTAAATTTTAAAATAATAACATTCTGATCCTCAATCTTTTTCTCTAACAATACTTTTTCTTCCAAAAGACTTTTCTCAATAAGATGAAGTTTTTCATTTTCATCTATACATTCATCACTAAGATTTTGACAATCTTCCAAAGCTTTTAAAATCTCTTTACTTCTATTTCTTTCAATTTCTAATTCTTTTGTTAAAACTTTGTTTGTTTCAATAGAGTTTAAAAAATCATTGTAAAGAGAATAAAATGCCTCATGAATATCTTGCTCACTAGCATCATCATTAGATAAAGAAAGTTTAGATTTAGGAGTTACCTCATCATGGTTTGACATAAAGGCAAAGTGAGTTGAACCGTCATTGCTTGGTTCTTGGATAGTATGATCATCATCCCAAGTAGTATCTTCATCACTTTCAAGTTCTCCCATAAAAGCAACAAGATTAACATTCTCATTATCACTTTCTTCTTCATCCGAATTTTGAGTATCCCAAGTGATATTAGCATGCATTGCTCTCTTTGGTTTTTCCTTTTGAAGAAGAGGACAATAAGTTTTGATGTGACCAACTTTCTTGCAATGATAGCAAGTGGGTTCATCTTGTTTGATAGCTCTAACATTCTTCTTATAGGGTGTGGAAGAACTTCCTTTCTTGGCAAAACGTTTGTATCTCATAAATTTTTTCATATCTCTTGCCAACATAGAAATTCCTTTATCTTCACTAGTTTCTTCTTCATGTGAATTTTCTTCTTCATCACTTTCCTTCCTTTCTTTTCGTTCTTTCAACTTGCTACTCAAGGCATGGAAGGCAATGGATTTCTTAATCTTCTTCTCCTCATCATCTCTTATCTTTTCTTCTTCAAGCACGAGCTCTTCCGTCATGAGGTTGCAAATGAGTTCATGAACCGTCATTTTTGAAAGATCTTTAGTATCTCTTATAGAGTTGATTTTTTATTTGTATTTCTTTGGAAGAGCAAATAAGATTTTTCGGCATTGTTCTTTGTTGGTGTACTCGTGACCAAGAGTCTTCAAGGTGTTGACAATGTTAGAAAATCTTTGATGCATAGCATTTAAGGCTTCATCGGGCTCCATACGAAATAGCTCATACTTAGTGATAAAAAGACCAATCTTAGTTTCCTTGACATCTTCCGTTCCTTGATATGATAGCTCCAAGAGTTGCCACATTTCATGAGCCGAATTTCATTCACTCACTCTAGCATATTCCGTGACACTCAAACCATTTATGAGTATGTTCATAGCTTTGTTGTTTTTGGTGAGTTTAGCTATGTCTTGAGCATTGTAATTATCTTCATCTTTTTCAACGGTTTGACTATCATCAACATAAGGAATGTAAGGACCCTTCTTGATAGCAAGCCACAAAAAGTAATCGATTCCTTTGACATGAATCTCCATTTTCTTTTTCAATCCAAAGTAATCTTTTCCTACAAAAAGTGGAGGTCTAGTAGAACATGAACCTTCCGGTTGATTAGAGTCCATATCGTATTAACTCTAGAAACGATTAAGTACAATAGAGCTAGTCTCTGATACCAATTGATATTCTATATACGTCCTAGAAGGGGGGTTGAATAGGACAATGGAAATTAATCGGCTAATTTTATTTCAAGTAAATAAAATTAAAAGCTAATTTGAATCCTATTGTTTTAGCAAACTAAATAGTTAAGAACTAGATAATCCTAAAAGACAATATTATCAAACTATTCATGTAAGCATTTTATCAAGCATATAGAGTGCGGAAAAGTAAAGAGTGTAGGGATAGAAAGATACACAACGATGTATAGTGGTTCGGTTTCCCTACATCCACTACCTAAGGAAGCCTCCTTAGGATTTGCAAGATTCTCAACTAATCTTCGTAACTCTTTAACCCGGGTGAGATTACAAACCCATTACAACCACTTCAAAACCTTGAAGGAAATACACTTGTGTTATCACCAACACAAGGAACCAAGTATAGAACCTATACTCACACTACTCTCTTAATCTATTACAAGAACTAAGAGGAAAGGAAAAGTGTTTAGGGGTGTTATAATAGCTTGAACTAAACTCCTAAATGAGTGGATATAAACTATGTAGCTTGAGGAATGAATATGACTTGAATGCTCCTTTGAAACCTTCTTGAATGATAATATTAATTGCTCTTAAGATTGGTAGATGGAAGGGATGAGTTGTGTCTTGAATGAGCTTCAATTTATAGCTGAAATAAGCTTCCAACGGTCAAAAGGCTTCTCTCTAACAGATAGATTTAAACTCCAACGGATATAAGCTTTGTCCTCTTCTAATAGTGCAGAAACCCTTTCTTGCGGTGTACCGCGGATATGGTCCGGTGTACCGCACGACTCAACGTCTTGATTTCATAGCATACTGACGGGCTACCCTATGCACCGTGCTCCTGGTCCGCAGCCTTGGTCCGGTGTACCGCGCCTCAGTCCGGTGTACCGCACATTTTCTAGCTTACTGTTCGGACTAGCTTATGCACCGCGCCTTTGGTCCGTGGTACTGCGGTGTACCGCAGGTCTTGTCCGGTGTACCGCGACGCTGTTCTAATGAAGCTCAAGCTTAAGATCAAGGATTTAAAGATAACCAATCTAATGAGGGGTTTTGGAAAACCTTTAAAAGAGATACCAAATGAATTTTAGTTTAAAGAATGATTTGTCGAATATTAAAACGGGAATAAAAACAAGGTAAGGCTAACACACTTCATTCGCATGAGTTGCATGACAGATAAATTTATCATAATAAGAGCTATGACATGATCTGGAAAATGTACCTCAATTGGATTCATTGAAATTTATGATATTTAGAAATATTGTATAAATAATTAGGTGTTGGTTTAAGATGTTAGCTACTAATGTGTAATCTTGGGTGATATATATAGTGATGAAAAAACTGAAAGTAGGAGTTATTTTTTTTGTGGAAGTTTAATCAGTAGTGGTAGATGGTTTTATTAGTGGGTAATTATTTTTAATGAGTTAATTATTTACTGATGAAGTTTTTTATTTATTTCGTAGCTTTTGATTTTCCCCTATTTAAGCTCATTTAAAATTTATTAGTTACGCTTTAATTATATATTCATGTCTTAATAACCGGTTTTAGGTTAAATGTCTTCTAGTAATTGTTATGTTATATGATAAACCGTTATTATGTTGATAGTAGTCACGTTAATTAATCCCCTATTATTTCGAGTGGTGGATGATCATCGTGTGTTGCGGTTGATTAAATCATCCTCTGATGATTTTATTAGTAAAGCACACGATTGACAAAATCATATTCTTAAACAAAATATAAAAAAAAAATTGTTACAGTTTTTAGTGGTGGGGATGGGGTGGGTTTGTTTTCTCTCCTACGTGACTTGACGGTTTGCTTTGCTGTTGTCATCTATGCCTAGACACGTTATAGGTATTAGGGTTATGAGTAGTTTAGCCACCCTATTGCCTATTCAAATCAAATCATACTAACTAACGATTCAACCCCCTTTCGTCAACCACTCATTCACCCATTGAACTCTACAGCCATTAATTTTCTGTTTTTAGCACTAGCAAAAACCCATGGAGGACGATGAACTATTTGGTTACCCAATAACACCTTTCTTCCTACAAGGAAGTGAATCGGTTGGGTCGCAGTCTAACACAAGCTATACGAACATGGTGCGAGAGAAACCAACGATAGACAGTACCGTGACGAAAGCGTTGTTGATGATAAGCGAACGAGCTCGTAACCAGGCCATGGTTGATGCTTCTAAGCAGGTTTCTCTGTGTAATAAAATGGGTTTATTTATCAAATTTGTATTATTTTAATGTTATGAAGAAGATATCTGAGTATGTATATTATTTATTTTGTTTGTTATATTCAATCTGCACTTTTGATTTACTGTGGAATTTGTAAAGCAAACATTTCTTTTGTTTTTTGTAGGAATTTGGTGGGGGCAAAGGTGTGATAAATAATTAGATAAATAAAGATAATAATAAAGAGTCACACACCCTTGAGAACCACGGAACTCACTGCAAGTATCACAGATCGTTTGCAAGTTTTAATGATAAGTCAAGTTAGTTCGCAGGGATTGTATCAGTTAGATCAATTTATGTTTAACAAGCTTAGATGAATTTAGATGTTAAGATAGAAATATAGAAAGATAAATAACTATCTAATGCGAATAAATAAATAAAACAAATAACTAAAACAAATAACTAAATATGAATGTAAGTCAAATAGATTAGAATTACTAGGTCTATTACTAAATTGTTATTCTAACCTGTCACATTAAGCATTATATATTAACCAGGATTCTAAATTCTACCTAGCCTTTTCTAGACTTAGGAGCAACCTCTCCACTACTAGGGATTCCTATGTAATGATTGGTGATTAAATCAAACCTTAATGGCTATCTAGTTAAACTAGACGATTATGTGGTGTTGTCAATAACTAAGATTAATCCTAAGATTGGCCAAATCTAGGGAAATAAGTCAAAACACATAATACAATATACGCCAAGCTTAATCAATTAAAATAACAAATAGTATTTAAAGACAAAATAATAATCCAACAATTAAAAGTAAACTTACAGAATAAAAGCTTAGAAATATGGTTGAGAATAGATCTATAGCTAATTACTCTAAATATAGAGAAGGTGAGATGTAGAAGAGGAGTTGTCAGTCTCCAATCTTCTTCTTCTTGTCTTCCTCTATAGGTCAACTTGCTTCTTGAATGAATAGCTTGATTCTAAGGTTGAATATCTAACTAAAGGACTAAGATATTGTTTAAAACTAAGAAAATATAAGTAAAGACTAAGCCTATACTTTGCAACTAAGCAAGGACATGTTTAAAATGGTTTAAGGGTGTATTTATAGGTGTCTTGGAAGCCCTAATTCGTTTTCTTGGAGGAAAAGTAAGTAGTGGACTCCAAGCCCAACTCTAATTCGTATGGAAATAAAGATAAACACTGCTGGACCGTTTTGAGCATATCTTCTTCGTTATTGGTCGGTTTGAGCTCCATAAGATACCAAAAGAATCGTAACAGAATTATCTTGACCCTGAAGAAGGAAATCACCAGATTCGGCCTATTTCTTAGGTAAAAACGCATATCTTTGGACGTGTTCTGCAGAATCCTAGATTAAGGCAGCTTTTCCTTTTCCATCTTTTTAGCTTTTATTTCCTTATCTCCAATTACCATGCTAATCTTTTTCCATAAGTTGTTGTCTTTGACTTGGACTCTGATTAAGCTCCATAATTATCTTTAAAGCTTCACACTAAATAAATAATTAAACCCAATATGCTCTAAAAATATTATTTTACTAAATCAAGACTCAAAATAGGAAAGTGTAGCATTTCTCAAGAAAATCGACTATAATGACTTCTAAATCACTAAAAATGATGTCTCATCCTAATATAAATCTACCACAAATGAGGAGACATCAAGACCCCCAACTCAAAGTTGTATCGTCCCGATACAATAAAGATAAAAACAAAGGGAAGTCTCTAAATACACACCTAGGTCAATTAAGCACAGAGGACAGAAGATAGAAGAATATGGAGAATAGACTCAAAGAAACTACTCAGAAAATTTCATGTAATAATATTTAAAAACTACATACCTGTACACTTCTCATATCCACAGTCAACACGGCTTGAATTCAAGATCAGATTAGTTTCGCAATGTAAGAAGGATTGGGACTTTACTCAGTTCACCAAGGAAGCTATAGATTGTTCATCGAACCTCACTAGTATCCAAAGATCCACTTAACTACTCTCTAATGGCTCAATCACTTCTTAATTACATAGCAAAGAACCACAAGGTCTTTAAGGTTGTAATGTAGGCATAGGGACGGTATGATAAGTATATTTGGATAATTTAGAGTGAGCTTTTGGCTCTCTCCTCACTAGCCATCAACGAATCGCCCTAGAGCTTGAGTTACTCTCATAAAACGTTCTCACTCAACCCAATGATTTCTTGATGCATAGCATCCCCAATAACCCAATTAAAGCATAAGATGTTCACATAAAAATTCCACTTTGCCGGTCCGAATATATATATTTTCTTTTCTTTTCAAATCAATTTCTTTTCTATAGCTATGACTCTCTTTTTATGTTGAGATATCACACTAATTTTCTCATATATATATATATATATATATATATATATTTTCTTTTAATGCCCTTGTTGGCAAAATTAGCTCGTAGCTTCTTTTTCATTCACTATTACCCCGACAAAGGGTTACAATAAAAATCTGTGAATCATCATCAATATAATAACAGAGCACAATTAATAAGCTCAAAATCCCATCCCAATAACAATTCCCATAATGGTGGACCCACCACCCCAAACTCAAGCTCTAAAACAACTATCTATGCATCGCGATTCGAGTGCGGGTCATATGGAAAAGTCCTAAAATCTAAAGGGATATGGCCTATAGCGTGTTTCAATAAAAAGCTTTAGAAAGGCTAGATGGGGCTGAGAAGGATATAGCATATAAAATAAAAAATAACATGGTGGGAAGGTATAAAAAGGCTTCAAAGGCTTCAAATATGAAAGAACCGCCTTAATCACTTTCTACACTATGTAATTTCGTTATTTTCTTACCTTTAGCACTTTCATCAAATGGTTTATCAACTAGCTTGGATCTCACGGCCTACACACTTCTCAAGGTTCCCTGAGATCGAACATACTTTCTATCGCATTGCTCACTAATCTTTTCTTTACTATCAACGTGTGTTTTCCTGCAAATACTCAAAGCATACAAAATAAAATAGCTCATAAACATACTACTTCCTATCATTAACTTACTGAGCTTATGCTTTTAAGCTATTAAACACACTCTACATACATCTAAACCTTCTCATAAAATTTTTAATTTTGCCTAAAAACAGAAAAATGGAGATGAGAGACAACGAATCCCCACACCCCCAACTCAAAAATGAGCCGTGTCCCCACGACTCGAAAAGACTCGAAAATAAAATAAAAGAAAATTAAAATTTTACAGATATTGCACATAAATAAAAGGTAAGGAAGAAATAAAACATACTCTTCGAGGCTATTTACCCCGCCTGATCAATACCCGAAATAGGGTGCAGTGCTTTCATGTATGTAAATTTATATTATCACCAATTTCGCTTTCCCTTACATCTTCTTATGCTCCATCCCAATCAATCACACTCTAGAAATCTCTTGTTTATCTTCTTCCAACTTTGCTCTTTGAATAATCCCTCATGTGACAGTTGTTCATCCAGGAATATGTTTTGAACACAGCTACTAGCGTCCCAGAAGCTCTTGTTCATTGGGTAAATGGATCTTGATAGGAAGAGGTTATAATGTCTTCTCTATGAAAGTTGAAACCTTTTTGCTCTTTGAATTCACCACAGCTAGCTTTCCTCTATTCTCTTGATCCGATTTACCTTGTAATTTATTCCCAAACTAGTACACATCTCAATTGATTTCATCTAGAGCTTACCCAATACCTTGCTTTGATTCTTCATATCCCATAACACTTGATAATTTATTTATTCTCTTCATCATCTCTTTTGACCCCCAACTCAAAGCTTTGAACACTCTTGAAATTTGTAACTCATGATCATAGGTGGAACAAGCTTTATTTTGGGTTGGAAAGGTGTTGTGATGACAATTCTCCATGTGGGTATGATTGAATCAAGCTTTGATGATATGGGGTTAAGGATTTAGAAAAAGATTTTGAAATTCATGGCTTTGATTCTTGGTTTCTAGGTGTTTTGATATGATTTGGGTGATTGAATCTTCTTTGTTATGATGTAGGGAAGGATTTGGATGAGAATTCATGGCAATTTGGTAGTGTTTTGATGTTAGGTGAAAGTTTGATGAAGCTTTAATGGGGTTGGGAGAGGTTTGGAGAAGAAAGAGAGGCTTGAGGTTTAATAAATTCGGAATTAAAAGCTTAATACCTCCTTTATACACTTGAAACCCTTCTCTAGCAGCTCGTGCGGACCATGCTGCGGACCATGGGGTGTACCGCGGGGTACACCGTAGCATCTGATGGTCGAATTTTTACCCACTGGATAATACCCGTGGCACAACCCCGTGGCACGTGTTTTTGCTCTGCGGACCATGGCGCGGTGTACCGCGGGGGTAGTCCGTGGCTTCTACGTCAAAATACCCGTGGCACCCACCCCGTGGCACGTGTTGTCCTGCGGACCAGGGCACGGTGCATGGGGTAGTCCGCGGGGCAATGTTTCTTGGTTTCTGGTCACGACCCGTGGCTCCACCCGTGGTACGGGTTTTTACCCTGCGGTGCACCGAGGCTGAGGTCCGGTGTACCGCACTTGGAAAAAACCTCCCCATCAGCTAGATCTCGAAAAGTTATGCAGTTTAGGCTCAAAGATCACCTGATTTCGACATCCGAGCGCAAAGATATGACTTGCCGAAGTTTCTCCGTTCCGCAAAACTTTGCTCGCTTCCCTAACTCGATTTCTCCAATACCTAATCATCAAAAACACTAATACCTTTCTCAACTATGCAATATCAACTAAAATTAACTAAACTAAACATAAAATTAAAAACTGGAAACATAAAAACATAAAAGGAATTACGGGTTGTCTCCCGGTTAGCACTTTTGTTTAACGTCTTTCAAAGTTAGACGAGTTACCTCGATCAAGGCTTGCGTACATAACCTCCCCAACAACGGGTTAGGTTATGCTCATCTACTATCCTAAGTTTGTGACCCTTCTTAGCTTGTATCTCAATCCGTTTTGACGAAACAACTCTCGTAACTACAAACGGACCCATCCACGAATCCTTGAATCCCCGTGGTCTATTCTCTTGTTTGGGGGCTTTCCATGCAACCATGTCACCAACCCCAAACTCACTTTTGATTCTCTTCTTCACGGGGTTCTTGTGGACTTTCTTTTTAATTTCTTTTGTCACAACTCGGAGTGTTGGGGCTTTGTCTATACGTGATTCCTCATGCTTTTCATCCACCAAGTGGAATGTTTTAGATTCTTTTCCCACTCGGAAAGTCACGGTTCCCCTAGGAATATCAATTATGCTGTGACTTGTCGCCAAGAATGGGCGTCCAAGTATCAATGGAACATGTTGACCTGCAATGCTATCAAGGATAACAAAATATGTAGGTATAGTTAAAGTACCTACTTGGACAAGCACGTCTTCAATGACTCCCCATGGCTTTATCGTTGAATTATCTAGGAGCAGCAAATCAATATCTTTTCTTTTGGCATCTCTCATGCCTAACTCCTCGAACAGACTCTTGGGCATGATATTCCTTCCTGAACCCAAGTCACACATCGCTTTGGCTTTGAAATTACCACCTATATTAATGTGGAGATGTAAAGCTCCAAGATCTTGCATCTTTTGTGGTAGTTTCTTTGGAATGGTTGTCAAGCTTTCTTTAGTACGGTCCCTATTCTCTATCTCAACTTCTACACTTTCACTCTTCTTAGACAGATCTTCCTTGCAGACTATCGGTGATGTAGGCTCTTTATATGCGATTACGTCCTCTATGCATATCGTGCTTTGTTCTTCCCTTTTCGGAATATCTAGTTCATTAAGTGGAACTTGTGGTGATTTCACTTCCTCCTCTTCTTGAAGGCTGAACTCTTCAACAACATCGAACCAAACATCGCTATCGATTTCAGTGGCCTTATCATCAATTTTTTTACCTAGGCTAGTTTGCACGTATGGGACGTCGAGTATAGGAAAAATGATTTCTTCTGGGCTTGACGTTTCTGATTTAGTATCACCACTAGGATATGTAATTCTTTGTAGATGAGGTGGTGATAGTAATGGTTGTGTAGGTGGTGGTTCCACCTTAGTTTCTTCTTTTTGCACCTTTTGTGCGGTTGTCTCTTCTTTATCGGTTTCTTTTTCTTCTTCCACATGTTTGAATTCTGGATCAACCTCCTTCGCAATTTGATCTTTAACAATTACTTCTTCTAAGCTAAGCTTGGTTGGTTCTTCTACGGTTGAAATTTCAAACCCAACATTGCCATAACCCAGTTTCTTATGTAATTCTTGTTGTAACTGTTGATTGATCGTAGTGAGGTCCGTTAATCTTTGCTCCATTGCTTGATATTTTTGGTGCATAGAACGTATTAAGGTTGTATTAGTATCTATGTTTGCCGCATTTTGCTCTTCCATATTCTCCAGATAATTTATACTTTCAAAAACTTGATGAGACGGAAGTGCTTGTTGAACCTGTTCTTCTATGACACTTCGGATTAACGGTGGAATCTCTTGTTGGAGTTTTAGAGAAGAATTGGTCACTTGAGTGACTTGTGTCTCCAAGGCTTCCACTTTTGCAGCTTGCTCCATGGATGTTTCCTTGGTGAGCTGCATACAATTTTGAACCAGAATCAATAATTTATCCATCATTTCTTTTATAGCTTCATTTTGTGGATTATGCATGGGTTGGGGTGGAGCTAGTAATTGATAGCTCGAACCTTCTTGATAAAAAATTTGACTTCGGGCCCCATGCATATTTTGTGCGTAATAATTCTCCATACCTAATAAACCTGAGAAGAGACTAAAGAGAAAACGCGTAAAACTGAAAACAAATAAAAACTTCTACACTAAATAAACACAAAATAGATTTAACTTAAAGATAAATCCCCGGCAGCGGCGCCAAAAACTTGGTGGGGGCAAAGGTGTGATAAATAATTAGATAAATAAAGATAATAATAAAGAGTCACACACCCTTGAGAACCACGGAACTCACTGCAAGTATCACAGATCGTTTGCAAGTTTTAATGATATGTCAAGTTCGTTCGCAGGGATTGTATCCGTTAGATCAATTTATGTTTAACAAGCTTAGATGAATTTAGATGTTAAGATAGAAATATAGAAAGATAAATAACTATCTAATGCGAATAAATAAATAAAACAAATAACTAAAACAAATAACTAAATATGAATGTAAGTCAAATAGATTAGAATTACTAGGTCTATTACAAAATTGTTATTCTAACCTGTCACATTAAGCATTATATATTAACCAGGATTCTAAATTCTACCTAGCCTTTTCTAGACTTAGGAGCAACCTCTCCACTACTAGGGATTCCTAAGTAATGATTGGTGATTAAATCAAACCTTAATGGCTATCTAGTTAAACTAGACGATTATGTGGTGTTGTCAATAACTAAGATTAATCCTAAGATTGGCCAAATCTAGGGAAATAAGTCAAAACACATAATACAATATACGCCAAGCTTAATCAATTAAAATAACAAATAGTATTTAAAGACAAAATAATAATCCAACAATTAAAAGTAAACTTACAGAATAAAAGTTTAGAAATATGGTTGAGAATAGATCTATAGCTAATTACTCTAAATATAGAGAAGGTGAGATGTAGAAGAGGAGTTGTCAGTCTCCAATCTTCTTCTTCTTGTCTTCCTCTATAGGTCAACTTGCTTCTTGAATGAATAGCTTGATTCTAAGGTTGAATATCTAACTAAAGGACTAAGCTATTGTTTAAAACTAAGAAAATATAAGTAAAGACTAAGCCTATACTTTGCAACTGAGCAAGGACATGTTTACAATGGTTTAAGGGTGTATTTATAGGTGTCTTGGAAGCCCTAATTCGTTTTCTTGAAGGAGAAGTAAGTAGTGGACTCCAAGCCCAACTCTAATTCGTATGGAAATAAAGATAAACACTGCTGGACCGTTTTGAGCATATCGTCTTCGTTATTGGTCGGTTTGAGCTCCATAAGATACCAAAAGAATCGCAACAGAATTATCTTGACCCTCTAGAAGGAAATCACCAGATTCGGCCTATTTCTTAGGTAAAAACGCATATCTTTGGACGTGTTCTGCAGAATCCCAGATTAAGGCAGCTTTTCCTTTTCCATCTTTTTATCTTTTATTTCCTTATCTCCAATTACCATGCTAATCTCTTTCCATAAGTTGTTGTCTTTGACTTGGACTCTAATTAAGCTCCATAATTATCTTTAAAGCTTCACACTAAATAAATAATTAAACCCAATATGCTCTAAAAATATTATTTTACTAAATCAAGACTCAAAATAGGAAAGTGTAGCATTTCTCAAGAAAATCGACTATAATGACTTCTAAATCACTAAAAATGATGTCTCATCCTAATATAAATCTATCACAAATGAGGAGACATCAGAATTCAATGATCGTATCGTAAAGGTATAGTCCATGATAAAAGCTAGGGAGAACGAAGACGGTCTTCAAACTTGTTTGGGAAAAAGAATCAAGGGCCTTGAGTTCCCTTAATCATTATGTTTAAACTCTGTTGTATTATTTTCTCGATTAATTTGTGAAAATAGGGTTCTCTTTGTAATAAACATGTCTATCACTATTATTCAGTGCGTAGTGGGTGATCCACTAGTAGTATTATTTGTTTTTTATTTTGATCTTGCTCCGTATGTAGGATACTGATTCCACCACCCACCATGTATGATGAAAAAAGTTGCAGCTCACAAAACCCAAGCCTTCCTACATACGAAACTCATGTTTCTGTGTTGAGAGGACCAGCTGAAAACAATCAAGAAGGGATGCTTAGGATGATTAGAGAATTAACAGAGAAAAACAGGGTGTTGGAGAGGAAGTTGTTAGATGTAGAATGGAAGATGTTGAGTATGGAACGCAAGTTAGAAACCATTTCATGTGAATCAAAAAACAAAGGGAAAGAGTACAAGTTTATCTAGGTTGTTCAAGTGGTTGGATTTTGGATGGTTTTTTTTGTGAACATCATCAGATTCGAATATGAAAAGTATTTTGTGCCAAAGGATGAGGGCTATTTTAGTTTGTAATTGTAGAAGAAGAAAAACCTCTATCATTAGTCACTTTAGAAAAAATCAATGTTACCATTGCAAGGTTTATTGTGTTTTGAAACCTTGTATGATAACATTGTGGACTAATTGTTGTTGGTTATTTTTTATGCGTCAATTAAGTTTGCTATTTAAATTAATCTAGATCTTTTACTTGTGTTTTATTCAAAGGTTTATTCCCTATTATGGTTCATCCTGTGAAATATGATATTAAGATATCAATTACTACCAAAACACAGATGTGGTAATTTGAAAAAAAAATAAACTACCCCTCATAATTTAAGGATTTACTTTTTCACCCATGCTAGCTCATCCATTAACACAGATATAATTATATAAATATAAGGGGTACATCCAAAGAACCATCACAAACAAAATATATCACACTCTCTTTTTATCTGGCCAAGTTTCCATGCTATCGAAAATGGTAAGTGTATTGCTTCACCTTCTGTTTTCTTTTTCTCTTAATATAAAATATCTTGTGCAATGTAATACCACTAACAACACTTTTCCTTAACCACATTCTAGATTTTCGACATGACTTGTGATTCTTCATCATCCAATGTTTCAGGGGATGTAATGTGTTTAGGTGATTCTGAAGACCATGGTGATGCCCCAATGATAGATATGCGTTATCGGGGGGATATTATGCCCAAGGGATAGATGCTATCGTCCATGTCATATTCGATGCTACCCATTCCACATGCACAACAAGAAAGACAAGCTTTACCACGACTGTCCTAGGCATGGATACGTTAGGCTAGCCTCTCCTTACAGTTTGATTATCCAAGACAAAGTGAAACCTCCAAAACGTTGTTACACAAAAGAGACAATAATCATAGTGCTGCTACTAGTGATCTGTTAC
This sequence comes from Nemophila menziesii, assembly GCA_029959085.1. Classification (NCBI taxonomy): domain Eukaryota; kingdom Viridiplantae; phylum Streptophyta; class Magnoliopsida; order Boraginales; family Hydrophyllaceae; genus Nemophila; species Nemophila menziesii. The sequence continues at coordinate 6,846,539 of JARWIR010000032.1, forward strand.
TTATCAACCGTGATTTTCAGGCAAAATTCTTACAGTTCGTAGTTCATTGAGTAATATACAGGTTATGTTTATGTTTATCTTCAAGTTATTGGTAGGCTGGAAAATGTCTTCAAGTTTTAGTATGTTGCTATGTTCACAGATGTTCAAGTTAATGCAGAAATGGAGTTCTTGTTTTTAATATTACAAATTACGGTCTTTATAAATGTTTTTAACAAACCAAACAAAACCTTCCTGAAAAGGGTTGTTTAATGTTGACGAAGATTGGAATAAAGAATAAATCAAATAAATGTCGACTTCATCAGTTTATTAATGGAAAATTATAAAAAATAACCAACAAATCCACTCAAAAAGGTCAACCTGTCAACGTTGCGTCCTTTATTCTCCAACATGTCCCTTCCTAGGGGATAGATAGCTGAGCTGTAGCGGTTGAAAAAATAAGCTAACAGTCCAATCATGGATGCGGCTTGTCTCATTAAAGATAGTAAACAAAGGTCATCTTCTTCCAATTCAAAACCATTAAAAAAAACAAATGGAAATGTAAGTTCAAAACACAACAACAATGGAGTAAGTAGTTGTTATTAGCAGAAACGAAGGAATCAACATTTTACATGTTTATTTGAAAGGCAATACATAATAAAACGATAACAAAAACTAATTTTTCTTAATCAAGGTTGTGGTATATTAAAAAACCGATTACTTTATTTAAAAGCCACTATCACTACCAACACTAACAGCAATAAACATACTATTTTCATTCCAATCTTATACTTCTCTAGTGCTTGGTTTATTTCAGAAACAGTTCTACTTTGATCTTCATTTGAACTAGAAATTGCAGACGAACACTCGCCACCAGCTGTAGCACTTCTTTCGTCGTCGTTCATTGGATGGCACCATCTCCAAAAGCCACAAATGTCACAGTAGAAATAGAGTGCACCATAGTTACCTTTTGACACACCCTTTGTGATTATGGGTTCTAGATTGGTTGGAGGTCTGCAACGGCACTGAACTGGTGAAACAAATATGGCTGCCTTGCTATTTTTCTTTTTCCCACCCATCTTCAACTTTCACGTTTATGAATAACTCACAAGGTGTATGTGTGTTTTGACACACCCTTTGTGATTATAGGTTCTAGATTGGTTGGAGGTCTGCAATGGCACTGAACTGGTGAAACAAATATGGCTGCCTTGCTATTTTTCTTTTTCCCACCCATCTTCAACTTTCACGTTTATGAATAACTCACAAGGTGTATGTGTGTGTATCAGGTGAGATTGTAAGGTGAATTTATGGGGGAAGGAAAAAAATATAGCCGTTGAAACACATAACGGTAACATAGAGAGGAAGTATAACACATGTCACACGGTTTAATGGAAGAATACCTCCTTGCGTTTGTATATTTTAAACTATAACTAATTTAATTATATTCTTAACCTTAACATTTAGTAAAATATTTATTCCTAAATAGGTATATTAATTATTAAACTAAGAAAATGATTGTTAAATCTATTTTATTTATCAATTATGATCTTGACTTTTAAAAAATCAATAATGTTCATTTTCATTCTACATAATATATACTTGTATTGATTGGAAAATATTTACTTTACTTTTCCTTTTTATTGGATTGAGATTATCCTAATATTCCCTTTGTTTAAAATTCGCTAGATATTAGTAAAAAGTTTATTATGTATGGAGGAAACGGACTTAAATCAGGGAAACTTCTCTGATGGTCAAACTAATTTGACTTCTGTTCAGGATATTTCTTCCATACAACTAGTGTATGTCCAGAATGTAGTATTTCGTTGGAAACTGGCTTAAATAAATGAAAGTTGACTTCTAGTCAGACTAAGTTGACTTCTTGTCAAACTACTGGTTATTTGTTACAAATTGTATTATTTAGGTGGTAAAGGCCGTAAATTAGTGGTAGTTGATTTTTGTACAAACTAAGTTGACTTTGGGTCAAACTACGCTGGTCATTGGTTTAAGGTTAGAGTATGTACGTGAGAACGGACTTAAATTAGTGAAAGTTGAATTTTGGTCAAACTAAGTAGACATTTGGTCAAACATAGCTAGCTATGTGTCTATAATTATATTGCGCAAAGGAAAATGGATAATTTAGATACGTTAACGAGATTTGATGTCATTACCCATAGAAAATTATAGAGGATTTAATTACGTCTATGTTGATTGAAAAATTAATTATTTTGTTAATATTATGTTGTTGAATTTATCTAATAAGGGTAAAATTCTAATTGAATTTCATCAAAATGGTTGACCGTTAAATAAATCTAACTGTATTGAATTATTCTTCTACTATAAAGTTGTAAGGGATGCAATCATGTATTATCTAATTTGTGAGGGGTGAATATAACCATTTCCCAAAAGTAGTAATGTATTTTCTAATTAAATGCATATGTTATAATAAGTTCAAGTAATGGTCCTCAGTTTTTTGGTATTAGTTATTAATACCCCCCGTCCTCCCCAAAACATAATCCACAAACACTTTAAAGATCAAAAAACCCAATTCATAACCTAACCCCTTCTGGAATATTCATGAAGAAACCAGATAAACCCAGCAACTTTGTACCCAGATTATCCAAAACCTATAACTTGCCACGAAAATGGAAACGTGCAAGATTAAACCAGACATTTGTTCTAATAAATCTATCCCATTACCAAAGCAAATCCCCTAATTCGGATGAGGAGGAATCGCACGAAGAAACTAGATTGTTGAATAGTACTTATCCAAAAGACGAAGAGCTTATCGCCACACTAAAAGATCTATTGGAGAGTAGTAAGCAACTTCACCGAATAGCAGAGAGGATTGAAGAGAGGTTGGTTAAGTTTGAGTTTACCACAAATACAAATTCTGAAACGGAGGAAGGTGTACAAACTGTAACTGAGTTTAAATTTTTTTAAGAATATGTTTATGACCTAGATTTTCAGATGTTTTTATGGGTGTCTTGATGCGTTTATGGTTTGAAATCAATTTTCTGTTGTTAGTTATCAATGTTGGTGTTAGTGTGTTCGTTTCTGTTTGTGTAACGCTGGAAGTCTTAGAAAATGATGTTTATGTACTCTTGAATGTTTAAATTGTATGAGGTTATTGATTTTCATATTTTACAACCTATATTATTTCTAAGGATAAACAGATGGTGAATATTGATTTTGATTACAGTAGTATTATCATTATCATTAGTGCTGAATCATTTGTGACATAACATTCAAACATTCATTCATCTGAACCAATCTTGCACATAAATTTTTTACCAGAAGGAAATTAAATCCAAATTAACAAACAAGTACCAAAAATCAAACAAAACATCAGAAATAATCCCTTACACAAAAAGAAAAAGAAAACATAATCTACCAAAAATCAAGAACAAACTGAAATCCAGCAAAACCAATTCTTAAAACACATCCACAAAATCCATATGCTTTTTAAAAACTTAACGAGGTTCGATATAGTATCGTAGCGAATTTTTTTGCGACCTAAACAGCAACTTGGCCATCTCAAATCTCTTTCTTCTTGATTGATCTTCACCCCAAGTGATAGTTTGACCAGTGTGCTTCATCATGTCACAAACATGGAGAGCACAATCGACTGTGGCACCTTGCTGGGGAACCCAGTCCGGAAAGGCAGGTGGAAAATAGTTTAGACGGGGTAGAACTCTTGCTTTATCAATAAACTTCAACCATTCAGCTAATTTACCCACCTACATTACCATACCAACTACTTAGGTTGCATTTATAGGATTAATCAAAAAAAACCACCATTGATTCATATACTATGGACTCACCACACTTTTGTACTGTTTAGCTGCTGATATGCGGGCGGGATCCCTAGGACGCAAAGAATCACAGTAACATAGGGTCTGTTTCACAAAATCGGCTATATATAGCACCCAATGTTCATCGTCGACGTTTACGGGAAAGTAAATCTAAACAAAATAGAGAACATTGTTGAAAATATTTAACCATATAATTATAGTACAAAAATAAAGCAAATACATTATTTAAATATCTAGAAAAAACAAATGACATATTTTACCCTTTATACATCGGACACATCCCCGTTGTACCGTCCTATTTCATAATATACTCTTGCGTTCTCCGGGATGGTGTGCATCTTGTTAACAAGATGAGTCTGCAATAAAAACCATGATTTTGTCAGTTTATGAAACATGAAAACACTATAATTAAATCAACTAGAGGGCAACAAAATGTTACACTTACAGAAAAGTATGTCGGCATGAACCAATACTTGCACTTTTTATCATTTTGTTTCGCCTCGTCCACCAAAATCTCGCCGTAAAGATCGATTACCTTCCATAATCAAAGAATAAAATCACAATTTACCAAGGAAAAAAAATTCAGGCGCATAACCTAATTTAAAAAATGTAGCAAATCAAACGCGAATATAAAAAAACAACACTAACACTCACATCAGCAGATACAAACTTCCCAGGATTTAATAAATTGCGCATCTCCTTGCGGCTCAGGCTATAGTTTGGAAATGATATAAGCACCTCACTGTTGAAAACAACTTAATAATTAACCTTTGACTTTGTCAAGTTTATTTAAACTTAAACAAGAGATGATATTAGAACAAACCCAGGTGGTGGTTTTGGGTCATTCAAGTAAGTGAACAGCGCCTTATCCTCCTTGTCGATTTTTCGAGCAAAATCTGACCATCCATTCCCTAATCCCCTCCTCACAGTATATGGCTTCTCAATATCTGGTTTAGGTGTCCTACAATCACTAGAAACAGCCACCACATGGTTTTTGCCCTTACCTTTTTTGTCGACATCGGATTTAGGACTTTCTTCTACATAATCTAGTTTCTTTCCTCTACAAGGAGTTGGTTTGTTTCGGGGACTTGGTGTACGGTAGCCCATTTCCACATCTCGTGACATCAACTTAACCTCTCTTGAATCAATCAAGGAACACAACTCTTCCTCTTCCACATTTGCTTGAACCTTTTTTTCATTTATACTGAGAACCCCAGCAATTTTATCTACAGTTCCCCTAAGTGCTTCAAATTCTTCTCTATTGACAGCCTCCTTAACCGGGGGATAAGTATTTCCTCCAAACTCCTCATCCAAGATATCTTTTTTCCTTCAACAACTTTCTTCATTATCGTAAAATCTACTGATTCTTCCTCCAATTCCAACTCCACAAACCTGCATTTCTTAAAGTTAGTCCCCCCATGACGGTTCAGGAACCTTATCTTCTTCGACATTAGTGGGGTGTCCCAGTTGCGAGAAAACGACAGCGTTAAAGGAACAGGCTCACTCTTATTTTGTCTTTGCACATACTGAAAAAACAATACCTGTAAATTATGTAACAGCTTGTTACAAATGGCCTCAAATTGTACAAGAAAATACAAGTAATAACATCCAACAATCATAAACGTAAGGGAAAAGTTTGAATCACATCTGTAAAACAAACCTGAAGTACATAAACACAGCCGGTGATGTACTTTGTTTTGACATCAGGTCCCGCTGACATAAACTGATTAATTCCTTTGCATATTTACTCGTAGACCAATCGGGACCAGTTGAATTTAGGAATTGCTGCTACGTCCTTCAAAGCGTGGAAATATGACCTATCAACCCCCTGTACATTTGGCGTGCACAACAAAAATCCTAACACATACATCATGAAGAGCACTTTGAACAAATCAGCATGCGTTTTACACGCAAGAAACCTCTTTTCAATATAGTTTAAATCAACTGAATTGCTCTTGACCTTATAATCCTCAAAGGTAAGTTCTAAAGCCCTAAATCCATGACAAAAATCACCTTCTAGTGGGGGTAAAGGCCCTACATTAGGTATACCTAGAACACGATGCACATCGTGATAAGAAAATTTAAGTTTAGTCCCATTTAAAACAAAGGAGCTAGTAGCAGGATTAAATGATTCAGCCATTAGCTGACAAATATCGTGCTTGAGCTGAGTCTTTGGCAAATCAAGTAATGCACCAAATCCAAGCTCGTGAACCACCTTCCTTTGTATTGTTGATAGATTGGCAGATATATCTGCAATCTTTGATAAAGATAATTTCGTTTGAATCTTCCCCTAAATTACAACATGACAAAAATGTGAGCTACATAAATTACATAAGGGGCTGTTACTGGTAAGGAGAAAATACAGAACATACACACACATGCTAAGGCCTTACATGGAGTTAATTTGGACTTTCATGTGTCCACATAACAAAAAAAGTACTAAATATTTTAATTTGCGGATTGATACGAATATAACTTACTGAGTTGCGTTTCATTCTTTCTCTTTTCAGTAGTAACTCGCAACCTTGGCTCTCTAGAAAGGCATCTTCATACACTGCCCTTCTATTAACGGGTAAATCATAAAATAGTTCAGCCTGAGCATCCCAATCCAATATAGCATTGGGGAATTTTTCCAGAATCTCTTGTCCAACAGAAAATCTATTTAAGAGAGTAATTTAAATGTTAAGACAATTTCAATAGATAAATATCTCGCGCACCAAAACATACCAATAGTGGAACGATTTTTAAATGATTAAAAAGGTTTCCAAAAACAAATTAAAACATAAAAGCCGCAGCTACTTACGCATAAAACTCCGCTGCATTAGTCGGAACAGGAATCTCCGCTCCATTACTCAAATGTTCAACTCTTGGAGCTCGACTAACAACAAACAAGAAAAAGGTAAAAAATACATTTAAATACATTACCCTTATCTACTTTAACCATAATTAGATTTCAATTCGAACCTATTATTAATACACTTACACTTTGAATATTTCTTTGTTTTTAATTACAGTCTTTTTCGTTTCTCTCTTCATATCTTTCTTCAGATCTTTCTTCATCCCTTTCTTCATCTGTTTCTTCATCACTTTCTTCATCTCTTTCTTCATGTCTAGTTTTGTTTTGAAAGTAATGTAATAAGATTTAAAAAACCTACTACGACTCTTGAAAGCTTCAACGGGTAAGAATGGTGGCGATGACTGTACGAAGGTAGCTAGGAAAGGGGTAGGTAGCGGAAGCGACTATATACTATACTTTTGTTTTTTATATCAGGTATTAAAAATAATTCTAAAATATGCATGATTGACAAGTGCATTAGTCAAACAGTTATAAACTATCTACGGGAACAACAAATTAGACTAGACACTTACTCGGAACAAACATTATGACTTAGGTGGAACGAAAGTATACAAAGACCCGTGTTATCGAGGAACAATAGTGACTTAAAAATAAATCAAAAATAGTAAAATTTGAAATCCACCTCGAGCCCCACAAAATATTGTTGCTTTTAGGGGTATACTAGTAAATTAATAATGCTTTTTTTTTGGGTGGTGTACATACACGAGTTGTATGTAAGACCGACTCTTTTTTTTTTTACAATTTCTGACATTATTGTCTTTATAAGTATATAATTTCTATTTAATATTATATCTTTTAAATATATATATATTTATATTTATATTTATATTTATATTTATATTCATTTATTTATATTCATTTATTTATATTCATTTATTTATATTCATTTTCATTTATAATGAACACAAATTGACACTTTCGGGAACGAGTAGCGAAATAGAGTATATACACCGTCAAATGTTTAATGAATGATTTTTAGAAAAGGTATGCAACTTTAAGCATTGGTTTAAATATTATCTATTTATTTTCAAAGTATCAAGTATTATTTTTGTATGACAGATTCATGAAATGAAATCTCGTGGTGATGCATTAGCTACCCCTGAGATGGTGTCCTTGGCAAACATGCCTTATGGTGCGGTGCATAAATACGATTCATGTGTTGTGAATGGTGTCAAGTGGGTAACTAAGGGTAAAAGAGAAAAAATAGTGACGCGGGATTACGGAGTTTGTACCATGAACGATGGGTCACCTTATTACGGTGAATTATTGAAAATCTTGGAGGTTACGTACACTGGAGGGTGCTCGGTTGTGTTGTTTGTAAGTGGTACAAGATGGGTGATGCGAGGACAGAATACGGGGTAACCTTTATCAACACATCAAACTTTGAGTGGGCCAACGAACCATACATTTTAGCATCGCAGACCAAGAAAGTGTTTTACATTGACGAGATTAATGCAAAGAAAACAGTGAAAAGTTGGAAAGCCGTTTGGGAAATAAACGATCGTCATGGATGGAGTCCCGAGTTATGGGGTTCGGAATCACTACCTACTAGCAACGGGAGCATCAGGATACTTTGGTTAACATTGGGAGGGTTGCCGATCCTGTGTACTTGGCAACTACCGAGGCGATCGAGATTGACCCCAAAAAAATTCATATTGATTTGTTTATTGAGGAAAACGATAAAATTGAAGATGACACGTGGGAAGAATATGGAGATGAAGATCCTATCCAGATTGATAGCGATGATGAACCTATAGATAATAGTGGAAATGAAACTGATTAGGGAAAAAATTAATTTCGGATTTAAGTTTTGAGTTTAATTGAATGTTATTCGGATTCGAGTTTAATTGTTCTACTATTATTTTATCAATTATTATGATTCGCAAACGAGAATATGGTCATATTGTTTTGTCGATTGGACAAAATAGGATAGACGAAATTAAACACGAAAGTTTAATCAATAATTTTGTATCACGAAAAGTACCGAAGATATTATTAAAGTAAATTTAATAAATATTCAAATGCTTTTTTAAAAAAAATTATATAATTATTTCAGATATAATATCTTAATTTTTTTTTAATAAATGACATTTTATGAATTTTACTAGTACTTTTTTTATATATGATTTGTTTGGTTGAAACTAGATAAAAAAATTTATTACATGATGAAAAGCTTCATTTATTTTCTCGTTTTAGGTACCCAAAACGCTCGGGCCGGCCCTGATTGTCACTAGATTTAAACGTTGCTCATTAGATCCAAATAAACATTGGGCATCCAATTTCCATTCTTTAGTGGACTCATATAGCGACCATCCACCAAAAGCCAAAAGTTGGATATGATAATCAACCAATATATGACAACCATCTTACACTTTTAAAGTTGAAAGACAGATTTTTTTTTCTTTTATCTCCATTTTAGCACAATGAAAAGTTAACTAAATTGATAGTTTTTTGGGTCAATTACCTAAAGGGTCTTGAAGAATATTATAATGCTACATAAAAGTTAGCCAATTCCTCTTTCCTTCTTAGAGGCCAATAAAATATCCAATGTCCTAACTACCCTTCTACTGCATATAAGACAAAAAAAAATAGATTTTTTCTCTCTTTCACTACCATTACTCTCTCTCCTCCATTACCATTAATCTCTTTTCTCCTTTATCATTTTTTCTCTCTCCTCCTTCATTAATTATCAAATAATGTCCAGCTCCGACCACAACCACCGATCACCGCCGGCCACCTCCGGCCACCGCCGAAAAAAGTTTTGAGCGTGGAATAAAGTTCTTAGCGTAGAATAAAGTTCTGAGCGTAGAATAAAGTTCTGAGCATAAAATAAAGTTCTGAGCGTAGAATAAAGTTCTGAGCGTAGAATAAAGTTCTGAGCGTTGAATAAAGTTTTGAGCGTGAAAAAAAATTATGAGCGTGGAAAATAGTTCTGAGCCTGGGGTATTGGGCATGGCAATAACTTGCTGAGCGTGCTCAATAACTTGTTGAGCGTGCTCAGTAACTTGTTGAGCGTGCTCAGTAACTTGCTGAGTGTTTCTCGTAAAATCAATAAAAGTGTTGAGCATTTCTCGTATAATCAATAAAAGTGCTGAGCATTTCTCGTATAATCAATAAAAGTGCTGAGCATTTAGACAAAAATTATAGAGTTTAATACAAAAATCTATTTTTCATTTCAAATGAAATTATTACATTATAATTACAAGAAAAAAAAAAGAAAACAAAGAGAAAAAATAATACAACACTAAACTTAAGTATATGAATCTGGACAAATCATCTCATTTTCTACACAATATTCCACTCACAAATAAAAACACTACTAATTAAGTTGATGCCATGTGGAAGTCAACCACTAAAGAATTTCCCCAACTAAAGTGAACTTAGTTACGTTAGAATTGCCCAAACACACGTTCCATAACATGAGGTTAACTAATTACGTTAGAACGCTTTGGATTCCAGCTCACATACTTGTTCGGGGAGAATCCTGAAAATAAGCCTTTCTTCCCTTGTTTCTTGAAGCTTGACCACGCCTTATCCCAATCTGTTGAGGATTTATATCCTAACACAACCAGACAAATTTAGTTAACCACCTCTACAGTTTTCATAACAAAGGGTTTTAATGTACATCAAATTTCAACTTACTAAGCATTATTAGCATCAATGCGCAAAGACTATCCATATAAATTGTTAAAAGGAGGGCACAAATCAGCACGTTCTAACTAATCTCATTTATCTAAGGATATGGATTTCTAGAAATCACAAATTACTTTATGTCATATCGTTTCCTAAGCAACTTCCGTAATAGGAAAAAAGATACAAAATACAACAATTCTAATTAGTATTGTATTATCAGCTTTTCAATCCTTTGGAGTAATTGAGGATTATAAGCTTGTAACAGATAGAGTTAATGGAAAAGCAAAAGGATACTTTTATCACTTACAAAACTCATCAAGGTGCGGAAAAAGCATTGCAAAATCCTCAATAGCTGATTCATCTGTAGCTCTCCGGATCTACTCTTCAAACGTAGCTAATCTCTGGATCTGTCCACCAGCTCTCTTCATGACCATGGAGCTTCGTTCAGTTTCATTCTCATTCGAAGATCTTTCCTCAGCAAACACATGAAGGCGGAAACCCTAGGTTCGAGGCCAGCATGTTCAAAATCGGAGCTGCCTGCGTTAAGATTGCCGGCGACGAAGACTTAACGGAGGTTTAATTATTATGCCGTCGATCTGAGTGCTTCTCCGATTTGGTTTTGCTGCTAAAACCATATAAAGGAGAGAGAGACACAAATAAAGGAGAGAGAGACGCGTTACCGGGTATGAGATAGAGGAAAGAGAAAATAGTTTTTAGGTTTTATTAAATAATTCTGAAAAGAACTAGTATATATAGGAAATAAAAAACAAATAGGGTATGAAGGTAATTGGAAATTTTGTCTATAGTGTTAATTTTTTACTGTGGCCTTTAGTAAGAAGAGGCTAAAGAGGCGGTCTTGTTAGGTCACGAGGTAGTGATTTTAAGACCATTTGGGTAATAATCTCTAGTTTTTTTGTTTTCTCAAATTTCAATAGATAATCACAAGTGAGCTTTTACTCAATACATCGTTACATTAATTATCACGTTACATACTAACAACTCCATCTTAGCATTTCTTGGATCAGGACGGATCCAGAAACTAAATTGATGAGGGGCTTAAAATATATGGGAATTCGGGAATCCGTGCTTTCAAAAAAAATTAAGGTAAAAGTACAACACCTAAACATATAACTAGCAATGTCAAAATACAACTATGAGCATCCAAAGTCATCACATTTTTTGTTTCTTTAATTGATGAGTTTACCCATTCTTAGTTATCCATAATTATAAAAGCCAACACCATTATATACACTTAATTTATATAATATCATTAGTATTATATTAATATACCATATGTTATATTAAGATTTTAATTTATAAAAATAAGAAAAAAACATTTATAAAATTAAAAACACAACAATTTTATTGGTATAATTAAAATGACAAATTACTAACTACTATCATCAAATTCAAAATAGGTTTTATAAAAATTAACAAATTTATAATATATATCTTTATATGTAAAAAAAAAATATAGGTATTTTGCTAAGGTTTAAATATCTAACATTTCCATTTTAAATGCTAATATGTAAATTTTTAAACCATTTAGTCATGATAACTTATGTATCTTTAAAAGCATAATGTTTGGAGAGGCTAACTATTGTTGAGGATAAAATTATATTGACATATTATAAAAATTATAGATTCAAGGGGGCTTGAGCCTCCCCTTGATCGCCCTTGCCTTGGAGCTCCCATGTTAAAGGGAAAAAAGAACTATATATTAGTGTTGAAATATTCTCTAACCGTGATAAATATATATCCAGAAAACCATACTAAACATCAATCAGACATAAATTTGTTCAAAACTATTTGAGGAAAAAAAACATAAGAACGTAAAAGAAAAACTGTAAATTTGTCAAAGTTTATCTCTAATTAATTACATACTCATTCAATTCGGATTATAGAAATGCTCTTAACGGGGCGGATCCACAGGGTTGGAGTGTCTTAAGATTTGAGATGTAATCCAAATTCGTCCAATTTTTTTTTAGCAAAAAATAACCTTACAAAATACAGTGCTTCACTCTGGAAATTATTTTTAGTCTCCAAGACCTCCCCGAATTAAAGATTAAACTAAATTCTTCTTTGCAGGACAATATCCCAAATCCACTACTTTTTCTAATTTTTCGTCTCCTGGAAATGAATCGAGGATCCACCCTGTACCTCTTAGTTGAGAGACACGATCCTGGCCAGTGATTTTTGGTATAGTTCATGTTTTTTTTATATTTCATTCTTCAGTCAACACTATATCTTCAAAATTATGGCTAATGGATTTTATCACTTTTAACCATTCACCCTTTGAGTAAGTGATAAACATTATGGGAAATGTTTATGTCAAAACTTGGTGTGGGGATATGGAAGATCAAGTGGTTGACTGGTTGTTCTAGGAGAGCTCTAAAAATTTAGATTATAAACGTTATGATACTATCTTGGGAATTTTTCTTGAAAGTTTTTCAAGTGATGGAATTTCCTGTTGAGTATGTGAAATGGACTAAAATGTGTTTAACTACCCTTCTTAGTAATTGGCTATTCGAGTTGACAAAAAAAAAAGTAAATGGCTATTAGTAAAGGGTATGAGGGGTACTTGAAAGAAGTTAGGGGTTTGAGTTAAGAGTACCCTATATCTTCTTACTTCCTTTTTGATGCTATGGAACTTCTGACTCAGATTGTACACTTAGTAGCTACAAAAATGTCATCAAAGTTCAGTTAAAGTGTAATTGGTATAAAGCTCAATTATCTAGTTTTCGTTGATGAATTGATAATATCTTTTGGAGGTGATAATGCTTCTGCTATTGAGATCCATAAGGGGTTAGAGCTTTTCTCTGCAACTTTATGGTTATATTTCAGTCTTGAGATGAATCATATATTCCTTATTGGAGTTAGTAAAGAGAAGAATATGGAGTTGTGCTATATTTTGAATATCAAGGAAAGTGAGTTACCTATGAGTTAGTTGGGTAACTATTGGTAGCTGGAGGGATTGGAGTGAAAAATTGTGCTAATTTGCTGGAGAAAGTTACAACTAGGATTAATAATTGGGCAAATAATAACCTTTATCTTGTTAAGCATCACAAGATATTGGTGCTCCATGTTTATTTTGCGTACTCAAGTAATTAAAGTTTGTTTAAGGGAAATGTGTTTTATTTCTAGGAAAAGGAAAAGGTGTTAATGCAATATGGAAATAAATGGGTGATGAATTACTATAAAGAATTTGGTGGAATAAATGGTTGAAAAGTGGTATTTGCTATTCTCATAATTGAATTTCTGGTGGAGTTATGAAGTAGGGTATGTTAGCTAAATACCTTATTGTTAAGCAGTGGATATGGCGTAACTACATACAATTTATTATAAGATATGTTGGTGATCCAACACCCAATGACAGTAAGAGTGATTAGCTTATTTTATGAAATTTCTCTAAAGATGGAAAATGTACTACAACATTACTTGAGAGAGTTCAGAAACTAATCAGAAAATGCGAGATGTAATTTATGTAAAATTTATGCAGAAGATAGAAAGTATTTACTGTTTAAATGCTCTTTTAAAATAAGGGTATGGATGAAAAACGTAAATTCCTAGTTATGGAAAACAGTTATGCGAAAGTTGGGGGATCAATGTGCAAAGTTTGGAATTACTAGCAACAGACACTACCAAACACATAAGGATAAACAAAAATGCATCAAAAGAATTCATCAGACTACAACAAATACCCATTTCCCAATATTTGAATCTCCTTTCTTCCCTTAAAAATTCAAATCCATTATCCCCGCCAGCTACAAATTCAAGAATAAAAACAAAGTTTTAACAATTTTGGTAAAACACAATATGATAATAGTACAGTAAAAGTTACGAGATGGATAAATTAGAGTCTCCATTAAACGAAATTACACATGTATAATCGCAATTCGGAATTAAGTAGAAGAACAAAGATGATAAAAATATACTAGATAAGTGAAATTGAAAGGATAAAATAGCTAGCACTCACGCTAGCTAATTTCTACTTCACATTCGTTTTTATTCAATAGATATAAATAACACGAGAATACTATTGGCTTCATCGATGACACTCAAAAAAGATTACGACCCTCCATTATATAATTTATTCTAGTGCTCTACGGAAGTGATCATCATTGATATCATATTCACTAAATTAGAGGAATGTTTACATTTCTGTAGTTTGTAAATTCCAATTTCTTCCTTCTTATGAATTTACTCAAAGCTTTTACTATCTTCACAATGATACGAACTGAATGCCCTAGAAGAAGGAGACACATGAGAATCATCCACCCTAGCAGTATACATACTGCATTATTCTCAAATACTTTATCTGACTCTGAATCATGATTATCAACTGTGGTCATCAATATAACGCCAGCATATGTGATTGCAATAGATGTAATTGCAATCCACATTATCACCATCAAAATCCATACATATATTCTGTGCCTCAATGGTAGACCACTTATAAGTAATAATATGCTGCTAAGAGATGCCATAAAACTTATGGTGTTGAATATTAACAATGTACTATATCCTTGATATTGCGATAATATTGAGAGTCCTGCATAATGTACTAAAACACCATCTCCGTCTTGCTTATCATCTTGGTAGAAACCTCCAGGAGCATTCATAACAGCCTGATATGCCATTGTTGCTATCAGTGAAGCAACAATCATCAATGTATCCCTTTTTGATGCCAACCAGTCCTGTTGTTGCTTGATGTAGTCATTCATATGCTTAGTCCTTGTAACTTTAGTACCAATAACTCCAGCACGGTTCAGAGATTCTCTTATATCCATGTCTTTCACATCTCTTCGACTTTGAATTAAAACATCCATTGCCGTCAATTCATAAATATTTTGTATTGAATAGCAAATAGTTTATCGTCTGTAATAGATGTCATAAATTATGTGACAATATTATCATACAGTTATCTTCCAAATTATAAAAGCTAAAATAATAATTAAAGATTTGAATACATGTTTTAAGGATCATTAAACCATTGCACTAACATTGTTTGAACCGCTTAATCAATAAGGGTTCAAAATCAAACCATTAGTATATCAAAATAGTTCCAAAAATGTGTAAATCTGTACATATACAAAATATAATAATCATTTTTCTTTAATATTAGGTTGCAGTAAATTTTAATTAAAAAATCCTCATATGTTTTGAACAAATATAAAGTATTTACTTAACAATCTTTACATTTAAATATAGATTGAATGGTCAATTTGGCATTATACTAATAAACGAATGGTCGATCTAAATAATTTAGATATATTAATGTTAGATCTCCAACTATTTTGTTAAATTAATAATATTGTTAGAATCTTTTTAGTACTAGGTAAGTGGTCCAAACAAAATTTCTACCGTGGTTTAATGAAAAAAGAAACATTTATCCTATGGAAACCTAATTTCAATAAAACAAGTTTCAATTCTGGTTCTGCTCAACTCACAATAGTCAGTCAGTATTTCACGTTACATTCACTTATACGTACACATATATTCTCATATACACACACTATTAGTGTGTATAATAATGGAGCACAAACACGAGCAAGAGTACGACGATGTCTACGGCGGTGATATTCCAACTGATTTGACATGGATGCCGATTTCAAAGCTGACTTGTCTTCTGATGCAGATGCAGACCAAGACTCTAAATCTAAGGTTCGTCTCATATTTTTATTCAATTTAGCCAATTTATGTTTGCTAATTATTTTTAGCCAATTATTCATGTACTTTATTGGAATATATTTATAATAATATGTCTACAAATCCAGATAAAATCTGTGAAATATGAAAGGTATCTAAATAGTGGAAAAAAATTGAGGATCATAATTTACCATATACAAATATTATGTTGGTTAACTTAGGCTATTAAAACGTATATTTCGTTAGAGATAATCTTTTGACAATCCATATCCATAGGGATTCAACTGAACACTTCAACGATATTTGATGATCGGACCACTAAATAAAAAACACACAATAATTGGGACAGAGAGTAGAGCTCATATAAGAATTTCAATTATGATTGATGCTTCCGATGATATATTTAACTAATTATAGTTCAATTATTTATTGATTTCACTAATTAATATGCAAATATATTTTCAAAATGAATTAACAAATTTTACCTGAATTGCATGTCAGCCTGACATACAATTTAGTTTAGGTAAAATTTATCGTTGAAGTGTTCAGTTAAATCCCTATGGATATGGATTGTCAAAAGATTATCTCTAACGAAATGTACGTTTTAATAGCCTAAGTTAACCAACATAATATTTGCATATGGTAAATTATGATCCTCAATTTTTTCCACTGTTTAGAAACCTTTCATATTTCACAGATTTTATCTAGATTTGCAGGCATATTATAATAAATCTATTCCAATAAAGTACATGGAATAATTGGCTAAAATTCTTAGAAAACAACAATTGGCTAAATTGAATGAAAATATGAGACAAACCTTAGATTTGATTTAGAGTCGTGGTCAGCATCAGCATCAGAGGACAAGTCAGCTTCGAAATCGGCATCCATGTCGGCGTCAATTGGAATATCACCGCCGTAGACATCGTCGTCGTGCTCGTACTCTTGCTCTTGCTCGTGTTCGTGCTCCATTATTATACACACAAATAGTGTTTACGTGTGTATATGAGAATATATGTGTTTGTATACGTAAAGTAACGGAAAATACTTAAGGTTGTCCGTGTAAGTTGAGTAGAACGAGAACTGGAAACTTGTGTTATTGAAATTAGGTTTCCATAGGTAGGTGATTTAACTGAAATGGGGACAAAGGATATGAAATTTCTCTTTTTATCATTTTTTTGGAAGATTAAAAAATAGACGTTGAGGTTTCAATTTGTGAAAGATAGAAAGTTACTCTATAATCACTTTAAAATAGGATAGTTTCAAATTCTCGATCATGTTGACATTCGTTGACTTTCTCCCTAGAAAAATTGAAACGGTGAAGCTTATCTTCATCTTCATCTCTTTCAGATTCAAAATTACTAAAAATTTCACAAATCTTTACACTTCTAACTATCGAAAGATATGGAATTCCTTTGAATATCACCACTCTCAGATCAATTTTTACAAATTGAAAGAATTTCTCACATCTACCGTCTATAATATAAATTCAGAAGGTCGCAAGAGATATCGTTTCAATAGGTATCGAGGATTCATCTTCAAAAATGGTTCAGGTTCGGATTTGCAGCTTTTTGATAAAAACTTTGTCACAGACGATGTATGGCAGATCCCTGACTTGTAAATTCAACTGCTTCTACAACTATCAGAATAGAAGCGATCATATAATAAGGTGGAATAAATTTAGAAGAGGAGGAGATAAGATCGTTGGAAACACAGCAAAGAATCACAAAATACAAGAAGGAAGAGGTAAAATCGTAGGAAATACTATAAAGAATCAGAGAATAATAAGAGGAAGATATAAAATCGATGGAAATACTACAAAATATTGTAGAACAGATGAAGACTTTTTAATGAGGAAATTAATCAACAGAAGAAGACACTATTTTCCAAGACATGAATATGATGATATTTACCTGTGTTAAAGACAACGAGCGGCATCTATACTTAAGAAAACAGGGTAACTTTTGGCATGGTTATCTTAACAAATCTTGGATACATCCAAGAAAATGGTATGGAATGAAGACGAGAATCAAATTGAACCAATCTTACGTGGATCGGACAAAACAGAAATGTAATAAATTTATTTGGACAATGAAGGATATGAATGCTTACAGTGGAAGAGCGGTTAGGGCGAGGTTGATGATGGATCTGGGAGGAAACCATGGTTATCGAATGGAAGAAAAAGGACCTTTACAAAGGAAGGGAGCGTGTATTCAAGACATCACAAAGGATATTTGACCTAGTATAGAAAAGTGGGAAGGACATAGTTATTGGGCCTATTGGGCTAATCTTAGAAAAAAGATTTTAATTTGGAAATTGCGTTGGACCAATGAAGGACCAAGTGTATGGATAAACCGGTGTAAAACATAGAGGAGTAAGTTTATAAAGGAAAATATACTAGTGATGACTTTGATGACTTTTAGGAATTTTTGGGAATTTCTTGAAGGGATGGGGGTGCGTAAATTTGATACAAGTATAGGTTGGAACTCTTATAGGAAATTAGTTAATAACAAGTGGAAAGAGGTTGATATGTTGTGTAGTTGTAACCAGATTAATCTACCATGGGATATTCGGACTGTCCCAAGACGTCCGAGGATATTCAATGAGTACGTTGGTTTGGAATTGTCAGGGTATACGGGCGCCCTTGACACTGTCCAGTATCAAGTCCGTGATAGGAAGATTTAAACCAGGTATTGCTTGTAGATGCTTTTGATGTTTTAAGAAACTTTAAATATGTCAATAGTTTTATTAGGAACCCTGTTGGGACAGCATACCATTCTGGGGGTATTTTATTAATCTGGCATGCGGATATTAATGTAGAAAATATTATGTTTAGTCAATATGTTGTGATAATGTTAATTAATGATAAATATTCTCCCTATTATATTGTTTGCGTACATGCCCCTAATTGATTTGAACATCGGCTTAAATTGTGGGAAGAGATAACTATATGGAATAAAAATATTAATAAACCATGGATAAGATTAGGGGACTTTAACGATATATTAAAAAATACAGAAAAACTTAGTAATACACCTTCGAATAATAGACATATACATGAGTTTAATTTTTTTATAGCAAATAATGGTCTGATTGAATTACATTCACATGGATGTTATTTTACATGGTCTAATAGAAGAAGTGATAAGCTCGTTAAGGTGAAACTTGGTCAGGCATTTGCATCTAGTGAATGGTTGAACAGGTTTGCAAACGCGCAAATATTTATACTACCGGCTATCGGATCAGATCATTGTCCGTTGATATTACAATACGATCGCGCGAGGAATACCGGCCAGAGATGGTTTAAATTTGAGACACTATGGATTGAACATGAACAATGTGAGGAAATTATTAAAAGGTCATGGGGGAGGCAGGAGAAGTAGAATTATTACCGATATTCATGGAAAAAAGAGACAACACAATATTATCTTTACACAGATGGAGCAAGCGTACTTTTAAGAATAACGCAAATAGGATTAAGGAATTAACTGACAAATCAATGGCGCTAGGAAATAGAGACAATACAAATCAATGGCGCTAGGATTAAGAATATGTTTATGACCTAGATTTTCAGATGTTTTTATGGGTGTCTTGATGCGTTTATGGTTTGAAATCAATTTTCTGTTGTTAGTTATCAATGTTGGTGTTAGTGTGTTCGTTTCCGTTTGTGTAACGCTGGAAGTCTTAGAAAATGATGTTTATGTACTCTTGAATGTTTAAATTGTATGAGGTTATTGATTTTCATATTTTACAACCTATATTATTTCTAAGGATAAACAGATGGTGAATATTGATTTTGATTACAGTAGTATTATCATTATCATTAGTGCTGAATCATTTGTGACATAACATTCAAACATTCATTCATCTGAACCAATCTTGCACATAAATTTTTTACCAGAAGGAAATTAAATCCAAACTAACAAACAAGTACCAAAAATCAAACAAAACATCAGAAATAATCCCTTACACAAAAAGAAAAAGAAAACATAATCTACCAAAAATCAAGAACAAACTGAAATCCAGCAAAACCAATTCTTAAAACACATCCACAAAATCCATATGCTTTTAAAAAACTTAACGAGGTTCGATATAGTATCGTAGCGAATTTTTTTGCGACCTAAACAGCAACTTGGCCATCTCAAATCTCTTTCTTCTTGATTGATCTTCACCCCAAGTGATAGTTTGACCAGTGTGCTTCATCATGTCACAAACATGGAGAGCACAATCGACTGTGGCACCTTGCTGGGGAACCCAGTCCGGAAAGGCAGGTGGAAAATAGTTTAGACGGGGTAGAACTCTTGCTTTATCAATAAACTTCAACCATTCAGCTAATTTACCCACCTACATTACCATACCAACTACTTAGGTTGCATTTATAGGATTAATCAAAAAAAACCACCATTGATTCATATACTATGGACTCACCACACTTTTGTACTGTTTAGCTGCTGATATGCGGGCGGGATCCCTAGGACGCAAAGAATCACAGTAACATAGGGTCTGTTTCACAAAATCGGCTATATATAGCACCCAATGTTCATCGTCGACGTTTACGGGAAAGTAAATCTAAACAAAATAGAGAACATTGTTGAAAATATTTAACCATATAATTATAGTACAAAAATAAAGCAAATACATTATTTAAATATCTAGAAAAAACAAATGACATATTTTACCCTTTCTACATCGGACACATCCCCGTTGTACCGTCCTATTTCATAATATACTCTTGCGTTCTCCGGGATGGTGTGCATCTTGTTAACAAGATGAGTCTGCAATAAAAACCATGATTTTGTCAGTTTATGAAACATGAAAACACTATAATTAAATCAACTAGAGGGCAACAAAATGTTACACTTACAGAAAAGTATGTCGGCATGAACCAATACTTGCACTTTTTATCATTTTGTTTCGCCTCGTCCACCAAAATCTCGCCGTAAAGATCGATTACCTTCCATAATCAAAGAATAAAATCACAATTTACCAAGGAAAAAAAATTCAGGCGCATAACCTAATTTAAAAAATGTAGCAAATCAAACGCGAATATAAAAAAACAACACTAACACTCACATCAGCAGATACAAACTTCCCAGGATTTAATAAATTGCGCATCTCCTTGCGGCTCAGGCTATAGTTTGGAAATGATATAAGCACCTCACTGTTGAAAACAACTTAATAATTAACCTTTGACTTTGTCAAGTTTATTTAAACTTAAACAAGAGATGATATTAGAACAAACCCAGGTGGTGGTTTTGGGTCATTCAAGTAAGTGAACAGCGCCTTATCCTCCTTGTCGATTTTTCGAGCAAAATCTGACCATCCATTCCCTAATCCCCTCCTCACAGTATATGGCTTCTCAATATCTGGTTTAGGTGTCCTACAATCACTAGAAACAGCCACCACATGGTTTTTGCCCTTACCTTTTTTGTCGACATCGGATTTAGGACTTTCTTCTACATAATCTAGTTTCTTTCCTCTACAAGGAGTTGGTTTGTTTCGGGGACTTGGTGTACGGTAGCCCATTTCCACATCTCGTGACATCAACTTAACCTCTCTTGAATCAATCAAGGAACACAACTCTTCCTCTTCCACATTTGCTTGAACCTTTTTTTCATTTATACTGAGAACCCCAGCAATTTTATCTACAGTTCCCCTTAGTGCTTCAAATTCTTCTCTATTGACAGCCTCCTTAACTGGGGTATAAGTATTTCCTCCAAACTCCTCATCCAAGATATCTTTTTTCCTTCAACAACTTTCTTCGTTATCGTAAAATCTACTGATTCTTCCTCCAATTCCAACTCCACAAACCTGCATTTCTTAAAGTTAGTCCCCCCATGACGGTTCAGGAACCTTATCTTCTTCGACATTAGTGGGGTGTCCCAGTTGCGAGAAAACGACAGCGTTAAAGGAACAGGCTCACTCTTATTTTGTCTTTGCACATACTGAAAAAACAATACCTGCAAATTATGTAACAGCTTGTTACAAATGGCCTCAAATTGTACAAGAAAATACAAGTAATAACATCCAACAATCATAAACGTAAGGGAAAAGTTTGAATCACATCTGTAAAACAAACCTGAAGTACATAAACACAGCCGGTGATGTACTTTGTTTTGACATCAGGTCCCGCTTACATAAACTGATTAATTCCTTTGCATATTTCCTCGTAGACCAATCGGGACCAGTTGAATTTAGGAATTGCTGCTACGTCCTTCAAAGCGTGGAAATATGACCTATCAACCCCCTGTACATTTGGCGTGCACAACAAAAATCCTAACACATACATCATGAAGAGCACTTTGAACAAATCAGCATGCGTTTTACACGCAAGAAACCTCTTTTCAATATAGTTTAAATCAACTGAATTGCTCTTGACCTTATAATCCTCAAAGGTAAGTTCTAAAGCCCTAAATCCATGACAAAAATCACCTTCTAGTGGGGGTAAAGGCCCTACATTAGGTATACCTAGAACACGATGCACATCGTGATAAGAAAATTTAAGTTCAGTCCCATTTAAAACAAAGGAGCTAGTAGCAGGATTAAATGATTCAGCCATTAGCTGACAAATATCGTGCTTGAGCTGAGTCTTTGGCAAATCAAGTAATGCACCAAATCCAAGCTCGTGAACCACCTTCCTTTGTATTGTTGATAGATTGGCAGATATATCTGCAATCTTTGATAAAGATAATTTCGTTTGAATCTTCCCCTAAATTACAACATGACAAAAATGTGAGCTACATAAATTACATAAGGGGCTGTTACTGGTAAGGAGAAAATACAGAACATACACACACATGCTAAGGCCTTACATGGAGTTAATTTGGACTTTCATGTGTCCACATAACAAAAAAAGTACTAAATATTTTAATTTGCGGATTGATACGAATATAACTTACTGAGTTGCGTTTCATTCTTTCTCTTTTCAGTAGTAACTCGCAACCTTGGCTCTCTAGAAAGGCATCTTCATACACTGCCCTTCTATTAACGGGTAAATCATAAAATAGTTCAGCCTGAGCATCCCAATCCAATATAGCATTGGGGAATTTTTCCAGAATCTCTTGTCCAACAGAAAATCTATTTAAGAGAGTAATTTAAATGTTAAGACAATTTCAATAGATAAATATCTCGCGCACCAAAACATACCAATAGTGGAACGATTTTTAAATGATTAAAAAGGTTTCCAAAAACAAATTAAAACATAAAAGCCGCAGCTACTTACGCATAAAACTCCGCTGCATTAGTCGGAACAGGAATCTCCGCTCCATTACTCAAATGTTCAACTCTTGGAGCTCGACTAACAACAAACAAGAAAAAGGTAAAAAATACATTTAAATACATTACCCTTATCTACTTTAACCATAATTAGATTTCAATTCGAACCTATTATTAATACACTTACACTTTGAATATTTCTTTGTTTTTAATTACAGTCTTTTTCGTTTCTCTCTTCATATCTTTCTTCAGATCTTTCTTCATCCCTTTCTTCATCTGTTTCTTCATCACTTTCTTCATCTCTTTCTTCATGTCTAGTTTTGTTTTGAAAGTAATGTAATAAGATTTAAAAAACCTACTACGACTCTTGAAAGCTTCAACGGGTAAGAATGGTGGCGATGACTGTACGAAGGTAGCTAGGAAAGGGGTAGGTAGCGGAAGCGACTATATACTATACTTTTGTTTTTTATATCAGATATTAAAAATAATTCTAAAATATGCATGATTGACAAGTGCATTAGTCAAACAGTTATAAACTATCTACGGGAACAACAAATTAGACTAGACACTTACTCGGAACAAACATTATGACTTAGGTGGAACGAAAGTATACAAAGACCCGTGTTATCGAGGAACAATAGTGACTTAAAAATAAATCAAAAATAGTAAAATTTGAAATCCACCTCGAGCCCCACAAAATATTGTTGCTTTTAGGGGTATACTAGTAAATTAATAATGCTTTTTTTTTGGGTGGTGTACATACACGAGTTGTATGTAAGACCGACTCTTTTTTTTTTTACAATTTCTGACATTATTGTCTTTATAAGTATATAATTTCTATTTAATATTATATCTTTTAAATATATATATATTTATATTTATATTTATATTTATATTTATATTCATTTATTTATATTCATTTATTTATATTCATTTTCATTTATAATGAACACAAATTGACACTTTCGGGAACGAGTAGCGAAATAGAGTATATACACCGTCAAATGTTTAATGAATGATTTTTAGAAAAGGTATGCAACTTTAAGCATTGGTTTAAATATTATCTATTTATTTTCAAAGTATCAAGTATTATTTTTGTATGACAGATTCATGAAATGAAATCTCGTGGTGATGCATTAGCTACCCCTGAGATGGTGTCCTTGGCAAACATGCCTTATGGTGCGGTGCATAAATACGATTCATGTGTTGTGAATGGTGTCAAGTGGGTAACTAAGGGTAAAAGAGAAAAAATAGTGACGCGGGATTACGGAGTTTGTACCATGAACGATGGGTCACCTTATTACGGTGAATTATTGAAAATCTTGGAGGTTACGTACACTGGAGGGTGCTCGGTTGTGTTGTTTGTAAGTGGTACAAGATGGGTGATGCGAGGACAGAATACGGGGTAACCTTTATCAACACATCAAACTTTGAGTGAGCCAACGAACCATACATTTTAGCATCGCAGACCAAGAAAGTGTTTTACATTGACGAGATTAATGCAAAGAAAACAGTGAAAAGTTGGAAAGCCGTTTGGGAAATAAACGATCGTCATGGATGGAGTCCCGAGTTATGGGGTTCGGAATCACTACCTACTAGCAACGGGAGCATCAGGATACTTTGGTTAACATTGGGAGGGTTGCCGATCCTGTGTACTTGGCAACTACCGAGGCGATCGAGATTGACCCCAAAAAAATTCATATTGATTTGTTTATTGAGGAAAACGATAAAATTGAAGATGACACGTGGGAAGAATATGGAGATGAAGATCCTATCCAGATTGATAGCGATGATGAACCTATAGATAATAGTGGAAATGAAACTGATTAGGGAAAAAATTAATTTCAGATTTAAGTTTTGAGTTTAATTGAATGTTATTCGGATTCGAGTTTAATTGTTCTACTATTATTTTATCAATTATTATGATTCGCAAACGAGAATATGGTCATATTGTTTTGTCGATTGAACAAAATAGGATAGACGAAATTAAACACGAAAGTTTAATCAATAACTTTGTATCACGAAAAGTACCGAAGATATTATTAAAGTAAATTTAATAAATATTCAAATGCTTTTTTAAAAAAAATTATATAATTATTTCAGATATAATATCTTAATTTTTTTTTAATAAATGACATTTTATTAATTTTACTAGTACTTTTTTTATATATGATTTGTTTGGTTGAAACTAGATAAAAAAATTTATTACATGATGAAAAGCTTCATTTATTTTCTCGTTTTAGGTACCCAAAACGCTCGGGCCGGCCCTGATTGTCACTAGATTTAAACGTTGCTCATTAGACCCAAATAAACATTGGGCATCCAATTTCCATTCTTTAGTGGACTCATATAGCGACCATCCACCAAAAGCCAAAAGTTGGATATGATAATCAACCAATATATGACAACCATCTTACACTTTTAAAGTTGAAAGACAGATTTTTTTTTCTTTTATCTCCATTTTAGCACAATGAAAAGTTAACTAAATTGATAGTTTTTTGGGTCAATTACCTAAAGGGTCTTGAAGAATATTATAATGCTACATAAAAGTTAGCCAATTCCTCTTTCCTTCTTAGAAGCCAATAAAATATCCAATATCCTAACTACCCTTCTACTGCATATAAGACAAAAAAAAATAGATTTTTTCTCTCCTTCACTACCATTACTCTCTCTCCTCCATTACCATTAATCTCTTTTCTCCTTTATCATTTTTTCTCTCTCCTCCTTCATTAATTATCAAATAATGTCCAGCTCCGACCACAACCACCGATCACCGCCGGCCACCTCCGGCCACCGCCGAAAAAAGTTTTGAGCGTGGAATAAAGTTCTTAGCTGGTGGTCCTTTGTGTGTTCTAAAAAATAATGCAATAAATAATCAAACCACAACCGCAAGTGTACGGTTGTCCCAAGTAGTAATTCTGATAAATCAGATTCGTTCCAAGGACGGAATGGTTGATCACAATGTTTAGCAAGTAGTGATTGATGCACTTATGAAAATAAAAGACAATAATATATTTGTTTGGTTTTTGTATTAATTCTAAGGACTGAAAGACTAATGTGAAAATGTAAATAAATAACTAAGACGCAAGTAAATAAAAGTGATACGCAAGTAAGAGCAGGTAGTACTTGAGAGGCGCAAGGGTTTACCTAACTATCATTCATTTCATACATTGTTTAAGGGACAAATTGGTAAATTTGTATTGGTCGGGATTCTAAAATCTCCTTACCCCCGTCAGGGTGGACTAAGGAGCAACTCTCAAATGCTACAAACCCCGTCAGGGTGATTATAGTCCACTCTCAAGTGTTTAAGTTCAAATTACCCAATAGGCCATAGGTTTAATTAAGCTCGTCAGAGTCAATAATTTCTAACCTACATTCATTAACTAGTTCGGTACCTAAACCCCCCGTCAAGGTGATCCAATCGCCACTAATTGGAATAGCCTAGATACTAAGACCTATGATTGGTTAATTACGTCAATTATAGTAGATAAAGCGCAAATTAAAGAAAAATACAATTCACCCAATTTGATTTAAATAATAATAATCCCAAATCCAAATGTATAAAACGAAATCAAATTGGGATTAACCCATTATGCGTTCTCAAGCACTAAATTAGTTTAGCTCATAATAATTGAAAAGATAAAAACTAAAGAAATAAATAGGTTCAACATGTTTTACAGAATAAAATAGAAGAACCTAATTACGGAATTGAATTGGCTGAGAAGTGGAGATATAGACCGTCTCCAGCTCTTGCTTCTTCTCTTCCTGCCTCTAGCTTCTTCTCTGGTGTCTGACTCTTAAGCGTATGTTGTATTATGAAAAAGATATGAAGAGTGTGTGAAAATAGAGGTCTAAAGCCCTTTTATAATGTTAAAAACGGATTAGGGCTTGGACTTAAGAATAAATCAATAATTAAATGTCCAAGCCCAATTTCTAAGCCCAAAATCCCGTAACTGCTGATACACCTTCACTAAAACGGCTTTTCCCGATGCGTTATAACTCCGATTGACCTCATTCCAGTTGCTAAAGTTCCGTAACTAGATAAGGAATGATTTCTCTTCAAAGGTCAGCTGCTAAATCATCGCTTAAGCACCTCGAAATCAGCAATCTATGGCCTGGAAAATGGATTTTCAGCTCTAAAAATAATATCTTCGGGATTTATCTTCAAGTCTTGACTCTATCTTTGTGATCTTTGACTTTCTCCTCGGATTCCTCTTCTAGCTAACATCTAAAAGCTGTAAAATCTTCACTAAAAATACCAATATTACGCGCAAAAGCTTAATAAATCAAAAATGCTAGAAATAAGAGAGGAAAATCATATTATTGCATATTAGCACCAAAAGTCTATCTAAATAGTCAAATAAACACCAAAAATGATGTCTCCTAAGGGTCGAAAATAAGAACAATTAAGGAGACATCAAGACCCCCAACTCAAACCTTTGTCGTCCCGACAAAGCAAAACTAAAAACAAGGGGAGAGAAGTAGATGCAAGAGAAAATAGAAGCTAGCAAATAAACCCTAAAGCAATGCTAAAGATAAATCTCATATAGAAAACATTAAGAACTAACATATACATACACTAATCATGCAACATCAAACATAAATAATCTCAATCATAAAATTAAAGTCGCAATGCTTGAAGGTTACACTTGTACTCCTCTCTGTATGATGGCTATAGGGTGGTCATTAATCCTAACTCGCTTTGAACGCTCCACCTAGTGTATTCCCTATCAACAGAATTATAAATTCACTATGTACTTTAGAATCAAGAGGTCTTTACGGTTTTAATATTGGCTTAAGGACGGTGTGGATGTATATTTGGTAAATTTGAAGTGAGCTTTTGGCTCTCTCCTCACTTACCATCAACAATGTCCTCAAACTTGAGTTTACGCTCAAAAATGTTCTCACTCACCCAATTGACGCGCTAATGTTGCGTCCCCATGTCAACCCAATTAAAACTAAGATGATTTCCAAAAATATTCCACTTTGCCGGTTTATTTTATTCTTTCTTTTTATTTTCTTTTTCATTTTTTTTTTTTTTTGTACAAGATACCCATGACCACCATTTTGATGTGAAAAGTCATGTCTCTTATAATTTTGTTTTTTTTCTTTTTCTCTCTCTTTTTTTTTTCTCTATTTTCTTTTCAAATCCCGGCAAAGGGTTACAAATAACAATATCATCTATCTTTTGTGCCTCAATACAAACACATATAATCCCTTCCCAATGTATCTTCCCAAATGTGGTCCCACCACCCCAAACTCAAGCTCGAGACAAGTCTCAGGGTTGTGATTCAAGTGCGGGTCATTTGGTCATGCCTAATAATCTAAAGGATAATGGGCTTATATCGTGGCTACAAAAGAAAAGGCTTAAGGCTCAAAATTGGGCTAAGACGGATAAAATTATAATATAAGGGATAGCAAGCTAAAAGGCTTCAAATGGCTAACAAAGAACTGCCCCTATCATTTTCCTAAGTACATAGCTTGTCTTTAGTTCATATCTAGGTGGGTTCTCTACTAATTAGGATTTCACGTTCTACACACCAAACATATTCCTTAAGTACAAGCTTACTTCATTTGCATTGTTCATTAATTTTTCCTATCAATTACCTATGTTCGCATGCAATTGTAAGTGCGTTCTATATCAATCCCTAAAGTCCACTATTTACTATCATAGATTTATCAAAAGTATGCTTAAAGGAACATTTAAAATCTTCTATAGTCAAACGCAACTCCGAAAATTATTTTATTGAAAGCAATTTAAAGCAAATAAACACATAAAAACTGGGATGAGGCAACGAACCCCACCCCAAACTCAAAAATGAGTCGTGTCCCCACGACTCGAAAAGACTCAAAGCAATAAAATAATTTACACTAAATGAGAAGGGAAAGAAAAACGTATCTGAACCAGCGCGAGGCTGGTGTCGGTGTTGCGTCCAAGTTGAGGTTTTGAATTCTTCTTCATCAATGGTTGCGTTTAAAGTGTTCTTCATCACCTCGAACTTCTTCAAATTTCCCACGTTTTCATTTATTACTTGCCCTCTAAGCAGCATCTCCTCTATGAGAATCTTTCCTTAATACCCAAATCGCTTTCGTCACCATGTTCTTCGTACCTTTTCCAACCTTCATGGTCATCTCCGATGACCCCAAACTCAAAGCTTCAAGACCCTCAAAAGGTTTGGATAAAATTGTGATTTTGTGTTCTTGAAGGTTTGGGTTTGAATTATGGATTTTTTTAAAGCTGGGTCATGGATATTTCAAGGTTTGGGAAAGGTTTAATGGATAAGTTTTAGCTTTGGTGAAAGAAAACTTCGGATTAAAGTGTGAAGCTTTGGTATTTTGGAAGTTTAATGATTTGATTGTGATCTTGGATGATGTTTAGAGGGAAGGATTGGTGGTATGATGTTGTTTTAATGATGATTCTCGGAGTAGTTGGAGGCTAGGATTCGTCACTGGAGGCTTAGCATCTTTTTTTTTTTTTTTACCTCTGACGCAAGCCTCTTGCGTCGTCGCTGACGCAGTGATCAGAAATTCCAGCTTCTTCGGCCGGCTAGCCGGCGGATACGCGATGGCGCATTTCGAGACGCAGCAACCTTGCGTCGTCGCTGACGCAAGGACCAGAAACTCTTCCTCCAGTTGGCCGGCTAGCCGGCGGATTCGCCGGCATGCCGGTGGATTTCTCGCTGGCGCGAATGGTGACGCAGCAATGCTGCGTCATCGCTGACGCAGTGGTCAGAGAGTTTGGGGGTCTTCAGCGTTTTTGGCCGGTATGCCGGCGTCTCCGCCGGCTAGCCGGTCAAACCTGCTGTGGACTCCATAATTTTTCGTTTTCTCCTCATTTTGACCCCAAACTCATGACCATTATCCCCCTGAAATCATCAAAAACAAACACCCTTCCTCATTTCTCACTAATAAACACTAAATTAACGAAAATCAAACTACTTTAAACTACGAAATTGAAATACTTAAACTAATATACAAGAAATGGCTTTTGTTTAACGTCGTTAAGCTCGACGGGTTACCTCATTCTCTAGTCATTGACATAACCTCCCCAGCAATGAGTGAGGTTGTCACTAGTTGCAACTCGAAATTTGCATCCCTTAGCTTTTATTCCAACTAACTTATCTGAGATAACTTTTGCAACCACGAATGGTCCGAGCCAAGAGCTTTTTGATTCACATGTCTTTGGAGGAGGTTTAGGCTTTTTCATAGCAACTTCTTCGCCTACTTTAAACTCCTTTTTCTTCCTTTCCTTCTTAGGTTCTTTCGGAACCTTCGTGACACGTGTTTTCTCTTTCTTCTTTGCATGATTGAGTAGTGGATTTCTCTTAGGATTTGGAGGAACGTTGATCGGTGGTTTCTTTCTTAGTTCTTTTTCATCCACCCCTAAGGTTTCCACAACATTAATTGGCTCTTTTCTTACCGGTTCCATTACATCTACACGAAAACATTCTTCATTGGAATCCGGAAACTTCATAGGTCTAAACACATTAAACTTCATCTCCTCATCTTGGATTCTCATGATCATTTCGCCGTTTTCTACATCAATCAAAGTACGCCCCGTGGCTAGGAATGGTCTTCCCAAAATAATGGGGACATTCCTATCCGCGTCGTAATCAAGTATAACGAAATCAGCGGGAAAAATTAACGTACCTGCCTTAACGAGGACATCTTCAATTCGGCCTTCCGGATGTGCAAGAGATCGATCCGCCATTTGCAAGACCATAGAAGTGGGTCTTGCTTTAATATTAAGCTTATCAAAGATTGATTTGGGCATAAGATTGATGCTTGCACCCAAATCACATAGTGCCTTACCTCTCCATTCATTACCAATAGATATCGGAATTGTAAAGCTCCCAGGATCAACTAACTTTTGAGGTAATTTACCTTGACAAATGGCACTACATTCTTCAGGAAGACCAATCATTTCATTATCACAATACGGCCTTTTGTTGGTGAGGGCTCTTTTCAGAAACTTAGCATACTTGGGTACATCTCTAATAGCTTCTAACAACGGAATATTTATGCTAAGACCTCTTACCTTGTTAAAGAATTTTTGATAATCAGCCATATCACCCTTCTTCTGAACTCTTGATGGAAATGGTGGAGGAGGACGGCTTATTATAGTATCATCTTTCTTCTTCGGAATTTCATTAGGCCTCTCCACTTCTTCTACTTCAACTTCTTTATCTTCAGTCACCACCTCTTTTTCTTTTCTAACTTCTTTTTCTTTCATAATCGGAAAAGGAGGTGGAGGAAGGTTCTTACCACTTCTGAGAGTAATAGCTTTACAATCTTCGATTTGGATTGGATTCTCAGTATCGCTAGGAAGTTGTCCTTGTGGACGTTGATTCAACTGTTTATTAATTTGACTTAGCTGATTCTGGAATATCTTCATATTTGCTTCAACTACGTTTTGACGTTCCCATGCTGCGTTTTGACGTTCCATAGCTTGTGTCAGAAGAGCGATTAAACTTTCAACTGTTTTCTGAAGGTTAACTCCTTCTTGTGGATGGGCAGGTAAGGCTTTCTGATTCATTGTGTCATCATAATTGTCTTGAGGAGCTTGTCTCTGAACATAATTTTGATTCTGTCCTCCTTGATAATTGTTGTGTGGTCTTGGATTGTAGTTGTTACCTTGGGGACGCGGTTGATACGCATAAGTAGGATTTGCTGCCCCATCAGGATTTGAGTATTGAAACCCCGGATGGTTTCTGTTAGGCTGATATCCATTACCACTTGAATTAAAGTTACCTCTATTGGACACGAACATCACGGATTCTTGATTATTTTGACAATTTTCCCAACTATGATCATTGACACCGCAATATTCACATCCATATACCTCTTGTGCAACCTTTACCTCAACTCTTTTATTCGAAAAACCTTCTTTCACGGCTAGAGTAAGTTGTCTCAGTTGTTGTTCTAGTGTGGTCTGAAGCTTTGTCTCTAGCGTAGCAAACTTTTCTTCCATATCAACATTATTCACTCTTTTAACTGGTGTTCTTACTGAACTCCACCCAACTTCATTCTTGACTGTTCTCTCTAAGATGATCTTTGCATGAGCGGGTTGAACTTGAAGAAAACCTGCACCACATAGCATATCCAATTTCTCTCTTGAAGTCCCATCAAGGCCTCTATAAAATATTTTTAATTGTTGTTGTTCTGAAAAGCCATGATTGGGGACTCTACGTAAGCACATCTGAAATCTTGTCCAACTCTTACCCACAGTTTCATCGTATTCTTGACGGAAATTAGTCAACTCTAATTCAGCATCTAATCTCATATTACTCGGATAATACCTGTCGAAGAACGCAGCTTCTAATTGATCCCAATTGGTTATTTGTGTCGGATCTTGTGTATCATGCCATTCGCTTGCTCCATCAATAACAAAAAATTTAAACACAGCGTAGTACATCTGTTCTTTTGAAACTCCTTGTGTGATGTAAGAATCACATATCTGTTTGAATTTCTGTATCGCTCTAAGAGGATCTTCTCCAACTCTACCACGAAAATTTCCAAAGTTTTGGAATTGAGCTATCATACCCGGATCTGGACGAAACTTCGGAACATTTATATCTGGAGCACCTACTCCTATAGCAGGAGCATGGAATGGGATTTCTGGAGGACCATTAGTGAACCATGGATCTTGCATATTCGCCATTTCTCTTTCCTCTTGTTCTCTTCTTTCCTTATTTGCAAGTCTGATTAACGAATCCGGATTATCAAGGATTTGGACTAGCGGTTCAAATCTGAGCCTTCTTCGCATACACCAAACCTAAAAACCTGAGAAAACTAAACAAGCAAAAAGCGTAAAACTGATAAAAACAAAAATAAATGCAACTATCACTAAAGGATAAACACCGTGGTCACACGCTACCGTCCCCGGCAGCGGCGCCAAAAACTTGGTGGTCCTTTGTGTGTTCTAAAAAATAATGCAATAAATAATCGAACCACAACCGCAAGTGTACGGTTGTCCCAAGTAGTAATTCTGATAAATCAGATTCGTTCCAAGGACGGAATGGTTGATCACAATGTTTAGCAAGTAGTGATTGATGCACTTATGAAAATAAAAGACAATAATATATTTGTTTGGTTTTTGTATTAATTCTAAGGACTGAAAGACTAATGTGAAAATGTAAATAAATAACTAAGACGCAAGTAAATAAAAGTGATACGCAAGTAAGAGCAGGTAGTACTTGAGAGGCGCAAGGGTTTACCTAACTATCATTCATTTCATACATTGTTTAAGGGACAAATTGGTAAATTTGTATTGGTCGGGATTCTAAAATCTCCTTACCCCCGTCAGGGTGGACTAAGGAGCAACTCTCAAATGCTACAAACCCCGTCAGGGTGATTATAGTCCACTCTCAAGTGTTTAAGTTCAAATTACCCAATAGGCCATAGGTTTAATTAAGCTCGTCAGAGTCAATAATTTCTAACCTACATTCATTAACTAGTTCGGTACCTAAACCCCCCGTCAAGGTGATCCAATCGCCACTAATTGGAATAGCCTAGATACTAAGACCTATGATTGGTTAATTACGTCAATTATAGTAGATAAAGCGCAAATTAAAGAAAAATACAATTCACCCAATTTGATTTAAATAATAATAATCCCAAATCCAAATGTATAAAACGAAATCAAATTGGGATTAACCCATTATGCGTTCTCAAGCACTAAATTAGTTTAGCTCATAATAATTGAAAAGATAAAAACTAAAGAAATAAATAGGTTCAACATGTTTTACAGAATAAAATAGAAGAACCTAATTACGGAATTGAATTGGCTGAGAAGTGGAGATATAGACCGTCTCCAGCTCTTGCTTCTTCTCTTCCTGCCTCTAGCTTCTTCTCTGGTGTCTGACTCTTAAGCGTATGTTGTATTATGAAAAAGATATGAAGAGTGTGTGAAAATAGAGGTCTAAAGCCCTTTTATAATGTTAAAAACGGATTAGGGCTTGGACTTAAGAATAAATCAATAATTAAATGTCCAAGCCCAATTTCTAAGCCCAAAATCCCGTAACTGCTGATACACCTTCACTAAATCGGCTTTTCCCGATGCGTTATAACTCCGATTGACCTCATTCTAGTTGCTAAAGTTCCGTAACTAGATAAGGAATGATTTCTCTTCAAAGGTCAGCTGCTAAATCATCGCTTAAGCACCTCGAAATCAGCAATCTATGGCCTGGAAAATGGATTTTCAGCTCTAAAAATAATATCTTCGGGATTTATCTTCAAGTCTTGACTCTATCTTTGTGATCTTTGACTTTCTCCTCGGATTCCTCTTCTAGCTAACATCTAAAAGCTGTAAAATCTTCACTAAAAATACCAATATTACGCGCAAAAGCTTAATAAATCAAAAATGCTAGAAATAAGAGAGGAAAATCATATTATTGCATATTAGCACCAAAAGTCTATCTAAATAGTCAAATAAACACCAAAAATGATGTCTCCTAAGGGTCGAAAATAAGAACAATTAAGGAGACATCATTAGCGTAGAATAAAGTTCTGAGCGTAGAATAAAGTTCTGAGCATAAAATAAAGTTCTGAGCGTAGAATAAAGTTCTGAGCGTAGAATAAAGTTCTGAGCGTTGAATAAAGTTTTGAGCGTGAAAAAAAATTATGAGCGTGGAAAATAGTTCTGAGCCTGGGGTATTGGGCATGGCAATAACTTGCTGAGCGTGCTCAATAACTTGTTGAGCGTGCTCAGTAACTTGTTGAGCGTGCTCAGTAACTTGCTGAGTGTTTCTCGTAAAATCAATAAAAGTGTTGAGCATTTCTCGTATAATCAATAAAAGTGCTGAGCATTTCTCGTATAATCAATAAAAGTGCTGAGCATTTAGACAAAAATTATAGAGTTTAATACAAAAATCTATTTTTCATTTCAAATGAAATTATTACATTATAATTACAAGAAAAAAAAAAGAAAACAAAGAGAAAAAATAATACAACACTAAACTTAAGTATATGAATCTGGACAAATCATCTCATTTTCTACACAATATTCCACTCACAAATAAAAACACTACTAATTAAGTTGATGCCATGTGGAAGTCAACCACTAAAGAATTTCCCCAACTAAAGTGAACTTAGTTACGTTAGAATTGCCCAAACACACGTTCCATAACATGAGGTTAACTAATTACGTTAGAACGCTTTGGATTCCAGCTCACATACTTGTTCGGGGAGAATCCTGAAAATAAGCCTTTCTTCCCTTGTTTCTTGAAGCTTGACCACGCCTTATCCCAATCTGTTGAGGATTTATATCCTAACACAACCAGACAAATTTAGTTAACCACCTCTACAGTTTTCATAACAAAGGGTTTTAATGTACATCAAATTTCAACTTACTAAGCATTATTAGCATCAATGCACAAAGACTATCCATATAAATTGTTAAAAGGAGGGCACAAATCAGCACGTTCTAACTAATCTCATTTATCTAAGGATATGGATTTCTAGAAATCACAAATTACTTTATGTCATATCGTTTCCTAAGCAACTTCCGTAATAGGAAAAAAGATACAAAATACAACAATTCTAATTAGTATTGTATTATCAGCTTTTCAATCCTTTGGAGTAATTGAGGATTATAAGCTTGTAACAGATAGAGTTAATGGAAAAGCAAAAGGATACTTTTATCACTTACAAAACTCATCAAGGTGCGGAAAAAGCATTGCAAAATCCTCAATAGCTGATTCATCTGTAGCTCTCCGGATCTACTCTTCAAACGTAGCTAATCTCTGGATCTGTCCACCAGCTCTCTTCATGACCATGGAGCTTCGTTCAGTTTCATTCTCATTCGAAGATCTTTCCTCAGCAAACACATGAAGGCGGAAACCCTAGGTTCGAGGCCAGCATGTTCAAAATCGGAGCTGCCTGCGTTAAGATTGCCGGCGACGAAGACTTAACGGAGGTTTAATTATTATGCCGTCGATCTGAGTGCTTCTCCGATTTGGTTTTGCTGCTAAAACCATATAAAGGAGAGAGAGACACAAATAAAGGAGAGAGAGACGCGTTACCGGGTATGAGATAGAGGAAAGAGAAAATAGTTTTTAGGTTTTATTAAATAATTCTGAAAAGAACTAGTATATATAGGAAATAAAAAACAAATAGGGTATGAAGGTAATTGGAAATTTTGTCTATAGTGTTAATTTTTTATTGTGGCCTTTAGTAAGAAGAGGCTAAAGAGGCGGTCTTGTTAGGTCACGAGGTAGTGATTTTAAGACCATTTGGGTAAGAATCTCTAGTTTTTTTGTTTTCTCAAATTTCAATAGATAATCACAAGTGAGCTTTTACTCAATACATCGTTACATTAATTATCACGTTACATACTAACAACTCCATCTTAGCATTTCTTGGATCAGGACGGATCCAGAAACTAAATTGATGAGGGGCTTAAAATATATGGGAATTCGGGAATCCGTGCTTTCAAAAAAAAATTAAGGTAAAAGTACAACACCTAAACATATAACTAGCAATGTCAAAATACAACTATGAGCATCCAAAGTCATCACATTTTTTGTTTCTTTAATTGATGAGTTTACCCATTCTTAGTTATCCATAATTATAAAAGCCAACACCATTATATACACTTAATTTATATAATATCATTAGTATTATATTAATATACCATATGTTATATTAAGATTTTAATTTATAAAAATAAGAAAAAAACATTTATAAAATTAAAAACACAACAATTTTATTGGTATAATTAAAATGACAAATTACTAACTACTATCATCAAATTCAAAATAGGTTTTATAAAAATTAACAAATTTATAATATATATCTTTATATGTAAAAAAAAATTATAGGTATTTTGCTAAGGTTTAAATATCTAACATTTCCATTTTAAATGCTAATATGTAAATTTTTAAACCATTTAGTCATGATAACTTATGTATCTTTAAAAGCATAATGTTTGGAGAGGCTAACTATTGTTGAGGATAAAATTATATTGACATATTATAAAAATTATAGATTCAAGGGGGCTTGAGCCTCCCCTTGATCGCCCTTGCCTTGGAGCTCCCATGTTAAAGGGAAAAAAGAACTATATATTAGTGTTGAAATATTCTCTAACCGTGATAAATATATATCCAGAAAACCATACTAAACATCAATCAGACATAAATTTGTTCAAAACTATTTGAGGAAAAAAAACATAAGAACGTAAAAGAAAAACTGTAAATTTGTCAAAGTTTATCTCTAATTAATTACATACTCATTCAATTCGGATTATAGAAATGCTCTTAACGGGGCGGATCCACAGGGTTGGAGTGTCTTAAGATTTGAGATGTAATCCAAATTCGTCCAATTTTTTTTTAGCAAAAAATAACCTTACAAAATACAGTGCTTCACTCTGGAAATTATTTTTAGTCTCCAAGACCTCCCCGAATTAAAGATTAAACTAAATTCTTCTTTGCAGGACAATATCCCAAATCCACTACTTTTTCTAATTTTTCGTCTCCTGGAAATGAATCGAGGATCCACCCTGTACCTCTTAGTTGAGAGACACGATCCTGGCCAGTGATTTTTGGTATAGTTCATGTTTTTTTTATATTTCATTCTTCAGTCAACACTATATCTTCAAAATTATGGCTAATGGATTTTATCACTTTTAACCATTCACCCTTTGAGTAAGTGATAAACATTATGGGAAATGTTTATGTCAAAACTTGGTGTGGGGATATGGAAGATCAAGTGGTTGACTGGTTGTTCTAGGAGAGCTCTAAAAATTTAGATTATAAACGTTATGATACTATCTTGGGAATTTTTCTTGAAAGTTTTTCAAGTGATGGAATTTCCTGTTGAGTATGTGAAATGGACTAAAATGTGTTTAACTACCCTTCTTAGTAATTGGCTATTCGAGTTGACAAAAAAAAAAAGTAAATGGCTATTAGTAAAGGGTATGAGGGGTACTTGAAAGAAGTTAGGGGTTTGAGTTAAGAGTACCCTATATCTTCTTACTTCCTTTTTGATGCTATGGAACTTCTGACTCAGATTGTACACTTAGTAGCTACAAAAATGTCATCAAAGTTCAGTTAAAGTGTAATTGGTATAAAGCTCAATTATCTAGTTTTCGTTGATGAATTGATAATATCTTTTGGAGGTGATAATGCTTCTGCTATTGAGATCCATAAGGGGTTAGAGCTTTTCTCTGCAACTTTATGGTTATATTTCAGTCTTGAGATGAATCATATATTCCTTATTGGAGTTAGTAAAGAGAAGAATATGGAGTTGTGCTATATTTTGAATATCAAGGAAAGTGAGTTACCTAT
Organism: Nemophila menziesii; assembly: GCA_029959085.1. Taxonomy (NCBI): domain Eukaryota; kingdom Viridiplantae; phylum Streptophyta; class Magnoliopsida; order Boraginales; family Hydrophyllaceae; genus Nemophila; species Nemophila menziesii. Next base: position 6,884,962 of record JARWIR010000032.1, read on the forward strand.
GAGTTAGTTGGGTAACTATTGGTAGCTGGAGGGATTGGAGTGAAAAATTGTGCTAATTTGCTGGAGAAAGTTACAACTAGGATTAATAATTGGGCAAATAATAACCTTTATCTTGTTAAGCATCACAAGATATTGGTGCTCCATGTTTATTTTGCGTACTCAAGTAATTAAAGTTTGTTTAAGGGAAATGTGTTTTATTTCTAGGAAAAGGAAAAGGTGTTAATGCAATATGGAAATAAATGGGTGATGAATTACTATAAAGAATTTGGTGGAATAAATGGTTGAAAAGTGGTATTTGCTATTCTCATAATTGAATTTCTGGTGGAGTTATGAAGTAGGGTATGTTAGCTAAATACCTTATTGTTAAGCAGTGGATATGGCGTAACTACATACAATTTATTATAAGATATGTTGGTGATCCAACACCCAATGACAGTAAGAGTGATTAGCTTATTTTATGAAATTTCTCTAAAGATGGAAAATGTACTACAACATTACTTGAGAGAGTTCAGAAACTAATCAGAAAATGCGAGATGTAATTTATGTAAAATTTATGCAGAAGATAGAAAGTATTTACTGTTTAAATGCTCTTTTAAAATAAGGGTATGGATGAAAAACGTAAATTCCTAGTTATGGAAAACAGTTATGCGAAAGTTGGGGGATCAATGTGCAAAGTTTGGAATTACTAGCAACAGACACTACCAAACACATAAGGATAAACAAAAATGCATCAAAAGAATTCATCAGACTACAACAAATACCCATTTCCCAATATTTGAATCTCCTTTCTTCCCTTAAAAATTCAAATCCATTATCCCCGCCAGCTACAAATTCAAGAATAAAAACAAAGTTTTAACAATTTTGGTAAAACACAATATGATAATAGTACAGTAAAAGTTACGAGATGGATAAATTAGAGTCTCCATTAAACGAAATTACACATGTATAATCGCAATTCGGAATTAAGTAGAAGAACAAAGATGATAAAAATATACTAGATAAGTGAAATTGAAAGGATAAAATAGCTAGCAATCACGCTAGCTAATTTCTACTTCACATTCGTTTTTATTCAATAGATATAAATAACACGAGAATACTATTGGCTTCATCGATGACACTCAAAAAAGATTACGACCCTCCATTATATAATTTATTCTAGTGCTCTACGGAAGTGATCATCATTGATATCATATTCACTAAATTAGAGGAATGTTTACATTTCTGTAGTTTGTAAATTCCAATTTCTTCCTTCTTATGAATTTACTCAAAGCTTTTACTATCTTCACAATGATACGAACTGAATGCCCTAGAAGAAGGAGACACATGAGAATCATCCACCCTAGCAGTATACATACTGCATTATTCTCAAATACTTTATCTGACTCTGAATCATGATTATCAACTGTGGTCATCAATATAACGCCAGCATATGTGATTGCAATAGATGTAATTGCAATCCACATTATCACCATCAAAATCCATACATATATTCTGTGCCTCAATGGTAGACCACTTATAAGTAATAATATGCTGCTAAGAGATGCCATAAAACTTATGGTGTTGAATATTAACAATGTACTATATCCTTGATATTGCGATAATATTGAGAGTCCTGCATAATGTACTAAAACACCATCTCCGTCTTGCTTATCATCTTGGTAGAAACCTCCAGGAGCATTCATAACAGCCTGATATGCCATTGTTGCTATCAGTGAAGCAACAATCATCAATGTATCCCTTTTTGATGCCAACCAGTCCTGTTGTTGCTTGATGTAGTCATTCATATGCTTAGTCCTTGTAACTTTAGTACCATGTTGTACTGAATCTTTTGTACTAATAACTCCAGCACGGTTCAGAGATTCTCTTATATCCATGTCTTTCACGTCTCTTCGACTTTGAATTAAGACATCCATTGCCGTCAATTCATACAGATTTCCAATATTTATTTCAATATTTGTATCGAAAAGCAAATAGTTTATTGTCTGTAATAGATGTCATAAATTATGTGACAATATTATCATATAGTTATCTTCCAAATTATAAAAGCTAAAATAATTATATTAAAGATTTGAATACATGTTTTAAGGATCATTAAACCATTGCAGTAACCTTGTTTGAACCGCTTAATCAATAAGGGTTCAAAATAGTTCCAAATAAATAATTTTGTTACTCATGAACTATTAAATAGATTGATAAAATGTGTAAATAACAAATGGTCTGATCTGAATAATTTAGATATATAAATGTTAGATCTGCAACTATTTTGTTAAATTAATAATATGGTTAGAACCTTTTTAGTACTAGGTAAGTGGTCAAAACAAAAAATTACTACCGTGGTTTAATGAAAAAAGAAACATTTATTCTAATCAAACTTACAAATATAAAAATAAAATAGATATAAAAATTTACAAATATAATTGTATAAAATGAACAAAATATTTGGAAAATTTGAGAACTGGAAGTAAAACTTAAACACTACCAACAAAATTTTAATGATAAAAAAAAGCAAACTAAAAGGATATCATAATTTAATTATAAATAGAAAACAGAAAGGATGTCATACCTCGGTCTGTTTATCAGCAACGGCCATATGTAGAATAGTATTACCATCGTCATTTTTTGTATTAAGAAAATTCTTATCATTCATCATATTCACTACGAATTTCAGTGCATCCAACTGATTATACATCACACACGTATGTAAGATGGTATCTCCTCCACACATGGTGGCTTTAGCTGCATCTGGTTTAGCTTGTAATATTTCTTGCAACACATCAATTCTTCCTTTAATGGCTGCAAGATGTGAAGGGTTTCGACCATCTTTGTCAGTAGCTAAACACATATCCGAATCAACTGAAATTAAAACTTTGACAACATCAACGAAACCACCAGCTGAAGCCAAATGAAGGGGTAAGGATTTCTGTGAATTCATCTCTCTTGCAAACTCTGGTTTCCGGCTAACAATTTCACGCACAAAATCGACATGGCCTAACATGGAAGCTACGTGCAAAGGTGTCTCAGGAAAAGAATTAACGAAAATTTTATCAAGAATCAAAGGATCTTTTTGAAGAATGCTCAGCAAGGAAATTACATCTCCTTCTTGAGCTGCTTGAAAAACAAGGTTTTCCATGCTATCTTTTTATTAAAGACACAAATATACTTATTTGATTCTTCTTAAGAGTAGAAGTGATGATGAAGAATTACTTGAGAGTTGAGACATTTGAATATTTATATTACAATTAAACCGCGTGCAATAATGCAAATTACTATTGAAAGTCTAGGTCTTTGATAAGTGCCAAATGTAGGCTTTCCATGTATGGGGTTTTTCATTTTCTTCACGGTAATACTCATTTCATGCAGTGTTACTACAATTGAAGGTCTTGGTCTTCGCTAAGTCCAATGTGAGGTCTTTTTCATACGTTGAGATTGTGAGTGAAAATATCACCGTTTAAAACAAAGTGGGAAAAACGATTTGAAAGAGACGAAAAGTAAAATCAATTTAAATGTAAACTAACTATTACAAGAATTGAAATTACAACTGAAAATCAACTTACACGGAAAGCGAAACACTATTACACGGAAAAAACAGTTATCCTAGCGTTAAAAAAGATTTTCCGGCGTACCGGTATCTTCTAACAGAAAGACGACTATTACAGCTTTATCTCAGAGAAAGGGAGAAGTGTTTTTGCTTTGGTTGATTTTCGGTACGATTACAAGTGAGGAGTGAGCTCTATATATAGGGGAGGGGAAGTTCTGAAAAGCTTTGTCACTTGTAACGGACCAATCACGTCCGTGATTTCCTCCAGTAACTGATTGACTGTTATTGATTTGATTTGATTCCACACGTTTCAGCTGACTTTTAATTCCCCCACGTTTGGAATGCAAGTGTAACCGCTGGTTGACTTGTCTTTCAATCCACACGTTTTGATTGACGAGTTGACCTGCTAATGGGATAATTATCTTGATGGGAGCGTGATTGGTGGAGCCTTGTCTTCCGTTTTCTTTTTGATTGCTTGCCAGCTTCACTACTTCACTATAAGAGCTGGACCAAAACTTGTTTCATTTTTCATTTTTTGACTCCCCAAACTCCCCACGAGCCACGAGCCACGACCCACGTCCCCACGCTCCCACGCCCCACGCCGCCGCCGTCGCCGGTGCCGGTGCCGGGCCGGGCGGGTGGGTGGTGGTGGTGGTGGTGCGCGCGTGTGGGTTAGATTATTGCTTTGCCATGTGCATGGGTGTTGGCTTTTGAACATTGTTGAAATTACCAAGTATAATAATTGTATTATACTCCCTCCACCCACCGATGTGGGAAGTAAACTTTTGTTTACTTTTAAATATTCCAACAATCCCCCACATATTTGAAGGTCAACAAACAGTTTGAAGAGAAGGTGATCAGGTTTCCACGACTTTCAGCGTTTGGGTGAATTGTACTTAAGTGCCAATATCTTTCGATTTGAATTGTCACGTAGTGAAGTGAGGCAACCACCGAATTCCGTTTAAAGTGAACCTAGTCTTGAACTTTAACGGTTTCCGATAGAGGCCCTCGCAACACATACTCTACCCTGCTGAAGGTTATGGTCTCCTCGAACCTCACCTTTTCGTTGGGTTCATCAAGTCCTTCTCTAAGGACCACCCTTGTGGGCTATGAACTTTGTGGATACCTTTATTTACATTTGTTCAAGGACGTCTCCTTGACATTTTGTTTATAAAGGTTTGGGGTTTTGCTACTACCCTCGAATTCATCAAGTCCTTCTCAAAAGGACCACCATATAGGCTATGAATTCTGATTCATCAAGTCCTTCTCGAAAGGACCACCACAAGTGGCTATGAATCCATATTGCTTTAGTTTTTATGCCATAGGGATGAATGGAGATCATCTTGACTCAAGAGTCACATGTTCCCCATTAATGGGTCTCAACCCCATCCCCCTCGACGTATCCAGAACTACTCTCCTGGGTAGGCCTTTGGTAAAAGGATCAGCGAGATTTTCTTCTGATCGTACATACTCCAAGGCTATCACACCATTCTTCAGTAACTGTTTTACTGAGCCATGTCTGATGCGTATATGTCTCTTCTTTCCATTGTAAGCACTTTGATGAGCCACTGCAATGGCTGCTTGTGAATCACAATGGATACACACAGGTGTGGCCTTACCTTCCCAAAGGGGCACATCTGCTAAGAGACTTCTCAACCACTCAGCTTCTTGTCCAGCCATCTCTAGTGCTATAAACTCAGACTCCATGGTGGAGCGTGCTATACAAGTCTGTTTAGAGGACTTCCACGATATAGCACCTCCTCCTAAGGAGAAAACATAACCACTGGTGGAGTTAACTTCGTCATTGTCAGAGATCCAGTTTGCATCACAGAATCCCTCAAGAACTGCAGGGAAAGAGCTGTAATGCAGTCCCAGGTCCATAGTACCTCGCAGGTACTTTAGAAGACGACGAAGTGCAACCCAGTGGTCATTACTTGGGTTATGAGTATAGCGACTGAGTCTACTGACGGCGTAGGCAATATCGGGTCGAGTGTAGTTCATTAAGAACATCACACTACCTATGATTTTGGCATATTCATTTTGGGATACAGCATCACCAGAATTTTTAGATAAATGAATACTAGAATCATAGGGAGTATTTACAGGTGTCACCTCAAAGGAGTCGAATTTCTTCAACATCCTTTCTACGTAATGAGACTGACTCAGGGAAATACCATTACTGCTCCTAATGATTTTTACCCCAAGAATTACATCTGCTTCTCCCATGTCTTTCATGTCAAACTTAGAAGACAAGAAGCGTTTGGTCTCATTTATGGTATGAAGAGAAGTGCCGAAGATGAGCATGTCATCTACATACAGGCAGATGATAGTACACTCTGATTCTCTTACTTTGGAGTAAACACAAGAGTCAGAAGTGTTGACCACAAACCCATTGGAGATAAGGGTACTATCGAGTTTTTCATACCATTTTTTGGGTGCCTGTTTTAAGCCATACAAAGACTTCTTTAACTTGCACACCTTATCCCATTGACCAGGAACCACACACCCTTCAGGCTGGGCCATATAGATCTCTTCATCTAGGTCCCCATTCAAAAACGCAGTCTTAACATCCATCTGATGTATGACAAGTTTGTGAATGACCGCAAGAGCGATGAGGGTCCTAATGGTGGCGATTTTGGTCACAGGGGAATAAGTGTCGAAGTAATCAAGGCCTTTCTTTTGGGTGAAACCCTTAATGACAAGCCTAGCTTTGAATTTTTCTATTGAGCCATCAGGTCTCAACTTTTTCTTAAAAATCCATTTGCTGTTTATGGGTTTGCTGCCTTTGGGTAAGTCAGTTAATTCCCATGTATGATTACTTCTAATAGACTCAAGTTCGCTATTGATAGCTTCTTTCCAAAAACTAGCATCTACCGATCTCAAGGCATCGGTATAAGTTTTTGGGTCTTCCTCCATGAGGAGACAGGTGACAACCTGTTCACTTATCAGGTCAATGTGAAAACCTTCGGTTAAGAAGGCTGTGATAAAATCAGGTCCGAAACTGGTCTCGGTCCTATGCCTCTTACTCCTCCTAAGTTCTTCCTCAGGAATACTACTAGGCACATAGGAGGTAGAGGGGCCAGGGGCACTATCACATAAAGGAACATTAACCTCATCAGATAAGTTACTAGAAGACAAAGAAGTATCAACAGTATGCACAGTTTTCAAAGGGAAGATGTTTTCAAAGAACTCAGCATCTCTAGATTCAAAAACAGAGTTATCGTCTAATGATAGGAATCTATAGGCTGCACTATTCTGAGCATACCCTATGAATACAGAGTCTATTGTTTTAGGTCCAACAGTGACTGTTTTAAAATCGGGTAGTTTGACTTTAGCCAGACACCCCCACACTTTTAAAAATTTCAGGTTAGGTGGGAACCCTTTCCACATCTCATATGGGGTCTTATCTAGGGATTTATGGGGTACCCTATTAAGGACATAACATGCTGATAAAACAGCTTCCCCCCACATGTTGGTTGGTAAACCTGAACTAATTAACATGGCATTCATAGTCTCTTTAAGGGATCTATTTTTCCTCTCAGCTATGCCATTTTGTTGGGGTGTATAGGGGGCACTAAGTTCGTGGATTATCCCATTTATTTCACAAAACTCTTTAAGTGAATTAGAACTATATTCGCCTCCTCTATCTGACCTAAGTCTTTTGATTTTACAGTCTAGTTGGTTTTCTACTTCAGCTTTGTATTTTAAAAACGCGTTTTCCGCCTCGTCTTTAGTTTTAAGGAGATACACTTTAGTGAACCTAGAGTAGTCATCTACAAAGGTTATATAGTAAAGTTTGCCTCCTCTACTAGCGGAGTTTTTAAAATCAGCTAAGTCAGAATGCACTAATTCTAGAAGTTTAGTCTTCCTCGTGGTCACAGGCTTAAAGGGTTTCTTCGCAAGTTTGGACTCTACACATATTTGACATTTGGAAAAGTCATCTATTTTATTTAGGGGAATTAGTCCAAGTTCTTTAAGCCTTTTAATAGAAGAGATATTAAGGTGACCTAGTCTAGCATGCCAAGTGTCAATAGATTCAACGACATAAGCAAAATCAGAGGCATTCTCATTCATTGGTACAGTATTCAAAACAAATAAACCATCAGCCATGTACCCTTTCCCCACAAACTCATCGTTTTTGGTAATAACCATTTTCCCCCCTTCAAATACAAGTTTGAGGCCTGCTTTATTAAGAAGAGCTCCGGAAACTAGGTTCCTACGGAGACTGGGGACGAAGAGAACATCATTTAACTCTAAGATCTTACCAGAAGTGAGTTTGAGAGAAACCTGTCCTTTACCGAAGACCATGGCGGTGGAGGAGTCAGCCGTGTACACAAATTCACCATTTGTTGCTTCTTCGAATTTCTTGAACATTGATCTCGTTGAGCAGAAGTGACGAGAAGCTCCAGTATCAAGGATCCACTCGGTTTTGTTCTCAATTAGGTTTACCTCGACCATTACTGCAGCGATAACCTCTTCAGTCTCGACCAGATTTGCGGCAGGTTTAGGACCTTGATCGGCTCTAAGCTTGCATTCGAAAGCCCTATGTCCTTCCTTCCCACAACAGTAGCAAGCTCCTTTGGGTTTCTGAATCTTACCAGAGGTTTTGAACCCACCACCTTTGGAGTTGCCGCGGTTCTTGTTCCCACCAGATTTGGATTTGTTGTGGCCTTGTTGTTTACCCTTTCCTTTGAACCTGCCTTTGTTACCTTCACCAGAACTTTCAACAAGATTAGCTTTTGAGGATTGAATAGGAAAAGAGATAGACCTGTCTTTGAGTCGATTAGCCTCTTCCACTTGAATGTGGCTAATCAGCTCTTGTAGTGTCATTTCCTTCTTCTTGTGTTTCAATTGATTACGGTATTCGCTCCATGAAGGTGGAAATTTTTCTAACAAGATATTGGCTTGGAGAACTTCGCACATTTTCATACCTTCAGCAATCACATCCGCGCAAAGGTTCTCATAGACATGGAGTTGTTCGGTCATGGGTTTTTGATCGGTGAGGCGAAAGTTGTACCAAGCCCCAGTGACATATTTTTTCTTCCCCGAATCCTCAGCCCCATATTTTTTCTCAAGTGTCTCCCATATGATCTTTGCCGATTTTTCTTTGGCAAGAAGATCAAAAATGAGGTTTGAGACATTGTTCAACATCCACCCACGAGCCATGGTGTTAGCTCGCCTAAACTTGGCTTCCAGAGCAAGATGCCTAGTCTGTTCTTCCTCAGTGGGAACCCCATTGTCCACTAAAAGTGGAGGATCCTCGTATAAAACGAAGTCCAGTTCGTACTGTTCAAGACAGATAAGGATCTTTTGTGCCCAACGTTTGTAGTTGGAACCATTAAGAGATTCCACCTGATTCACGTTGGGAAAGGCCTTTGCATTCAATGATGAAGCAACTGCCGTGTTTGGAAAAGCCATTAAAAAAAAACGGTGATAAGAAAAACGCTACGAAAATCTTTTTTAAATTGTGAGTGAAAATATCACCGTTTAAAACAAAGTGGGAAAAACGATTTGAAAGAGACGAAAAGTAAAATCAATTTAAATGTAAACTAACTATTACAAGAATTGAAATTACAACTGAAAATCAACTTACACGGAAAGCGAAACACTATTACACGGAAAAAACAGTTATCCTAGCGTTAAAAAAGATTTTCCGGCGTACCGGTATCTTCTAACAGAAAGACGACTATTACAGCTTTATCTCAGAGAAAGGGAGAAGTGTTTTTGCTTTGGTTGATTTTCGGTACGATTACAAGTGAGGAGTGAGCTCTATATATAGGGGAGGGGAAGTTCTGAAAAGCTTTGTCACTTGTAACGGACCAATCACGTCCGTGATTTCCTCCAGTAACTGATTGACTGTTATTGATTTGATTTGATTCCACACGTTTCAGCTGACTTTTAATTCCCCCACGTTTGGAATGCAAGTGTAACCGCTGGTTGACTTGTCTTTCAATCCACACGTTTTGATTGACGAGTTGACCTGCTAATGGGATAATTATCTTGATGGGAGCGTGATTGGTGGAGCCTTGTCTTCCGTTTTCTTTTTGATTGCTTGCCAGCTTCACTACTTCACTATAAGAGCTGGACCAAAACTTGTTTCATTTTTCATTTTTTGACTCCCCAAACTCCCCACGAGCCACGAGCCACGACCCACGTCCCCACGCTCCCACGCCCCACGCCGCCGCCGTCGCCGGTGCCGGTGCCGGGCCGGGCCGGGCGGGTGGGTGGTGGTGGTGGTGGTGCGCGCGTGTGGGTTAGATTATTGCTTTGCCATGTGCATGGGTGTTGGCTTTTGAACATTGTTGAAATTACCAAGTATAATAATTGTATTATACTCCCTCCACCCACCGATGTGGGAAGTAAACTTTTGTATACTTTTAAATATTCCAACAGAGATATTTTATTTTCTTCATGATAATACTGACTATTGTCATGCAGTATAAGTGAATGTATAAGTGAATGTAACGGGAAATACTGACTATTGTTAGTGTTAGTAGAGTAGAATGAGAACTGAAACGTGTGTTATTGAAATTAAGTTTACATAGGTCGGTGATTTAACTGAAATGGGGACAAAGGATATGAAATTTCTCTTTTTATCCTTTTTTTTTGGGGAAGATTAAATAAAGGGTGAAGCTCTCTCGACGCCCCTGATCTTTCCCCAAAGTGCAGAAACCGCCCCTTATCTTTTTTTTTTCCAAAAAGAGCCCTTTAGGAAACTTTTTTTGTGAACTATGTGGTATATGTGATGAAACAGTTGAGCATTTGTTATTTCAATGCTCTTGGGCTAGAGCTGTGTGGCTTGCTAGTCCCTTATCTTTTGTTTCTAGTGTTGAACCCTCGCATAATTTTATTAAATGGATATCTTTTCTTAGATTGTGCTCCATTGAAAGAGATAATATACTACATGATTTTAGTGAGATTGCAATGTATATATGCTGGTTTATATGAAAAGGAAGAAATGAATATTTATTTAAAGGAACATCTCCTGACCCTATGATTATTGTGTAGAAATGTATTAAGGCCTATGATGAGTATAAAAGTGCCAACTTTGAAACTTCTGAGACTACTCAAAACAATACCTCTGGTAATGTTTTTGGAGTTAATGACTTGGGAGGTAATAATTTAAATTGCCTTTATCTCAATGATGCTTCAGAATTAGCAAGTACTACCAATATCTATTGGTCTCCCCCTCCTCTTGGGAAGAATAAAATTGATTGTGATGCTTCTATATTACTAGATACTAACAAAGCTTCTTTTACGTGTGTACTAAGGGATTCCAAGGGACAAATGCTTGAAGGTTTTGCGAAAGATATCAACACCTATTCAATTGAGGATGCTGAAGGTAAAGGGATTCTTGCAGCTTGGATATGGCCTCAAGATACCCTATTGGTAGTGTCCAAATTGAATGTGATAATAGTAGAATAGTTGATAAAGTTAATGCTAAATGTAATATGTCTAGTTTAACTAAGGTGTTGGTTAAAAATATTATGTTTTGTAAGGAGCTTTATAAGCCTAATATCTCTTTTGTTAGAAGAGCTAAAAATAGGACAGCGGATTGGGTGGCCAAACAAAAACTCAAAGGAGAATTGTTTGGCCTTTGGAGTTTTTTCCCTCCTTCCCAATTAGCTACGCTTTTAAGGCTAGATTTTGAACCAACTGGTATTGGCTGAGTTGTAATATTATGAGTACTAATGAAGGTTTATTTTCAACTAAAAAAAAAATAATTAAATAATTATTTTGAAACTATACTTTTAGTAAGTATACAATTATATTAGGAGGGAGTAATATTTATTTTCTTTCTTATGTTTATATTTTGATAAACTGTTGTTATATTATCTAACATCATTTTATTATAAGTTCATAAATAAGCAGTTGGGGTTAGCTCAACGGGCCAGAAGTCTTGCTTATCTTTTTAAACGTATATGTTCGAATCGAGTTAATAACTACGAATCCATAGTAAATTACCGACGTATTAAAAAACAATTTATAAAATAAGTTTATTTTTGGAGGAAAAAAAAACTTCGACACAAAATTAAAAACCTAGTAAAATTGGTATTATATTTAGTTAAATACTATAAGAGACGAAAAATTATATAATAAAGGCAAGGGACTAATTTTATAACATGGTAAAGATAAGTGAAAAAAAATAGAAATCGCAAAACAAAGATACAAAGCTATAATACTAATTAATTAACCGACAAATGACCATTTTCATAGTAAATTTATCCAATATAAAAAGTATATTGTATATATAAATGTAATTGTTCACAAAATTGATTAGGATAATAATTTTCAATTTTTAATTTTTTTGATAAGATAGCTTTAATGTTAATTTATCATTTTTTTTTAAGTTCAAACTAAAAATCATATATATAACCGTAGTGGATCCGTAATATATATTATTCTTCTTGTTCTAATTATTTTTTCTATATAATTGTCTGATCTCGTGTTTTTAATTTGTGAGAATGAGGCGCTCCATGAATATTTTTTCTGCAACGATTTTCTTCGTGGTCATACTTCTCATTGTCACTGGTTTGCATCTAGTCTCATTTTCATCATATTTTTTCAACTTAAAAACGTAGTTGGCGAAGTAAAAAATAAACCGAATCATCATATTAATTAGTTAATGCTAGACAAAATTCTCAATTTTTTAATAAACTTAAATCATTTTGATCTCTAAGCGGGGAGATATTTTTTTTCTTCGCTCTATTAATTGGTAATACTAAATAACCTGATAAAATTACAACTTTAGATTTCTTCCAACCTAAAAAAATAGAAATGAACTTAAATAGATTTGACAGGGTATTCACTAACTTTTTTATATATAAATAAATATATATATATATATATATATATATATATATATATATATATATATATATATATATATATATATATATATATATATATATATATATATATATATATGAGTCTTTAGCCAATTAAGTCCACCAACCCAACTATTCACCCCTAACAAGTCCAACCCATCATTTTTACCCATCCAGGTCCAGATGATATTTTTCTATACCATCGATGCCCCTGATCATGATCAGATCATATCTAATATTCCCTTGATTCTCGCATGTAACCATCTCCATATTATTAGCTAATTGATTTAAATCCCTTAAATATTGCTTTTTATTACGGTAAACTCAATTAATGATTTAACAAATCTATTTACATACACAAACCCGACCATAATCTGACCACCACCAAACTCCATTCACGCTGACCACCACCAAACTCCATTCACGCCGCCCCTCTTGATCCAAACTCCGACCATCAGCCACCGCCGAGAAGATACACAGCGACAACAACAAGCAGCACCCAACCTCCCGTTCTCCTCCATCGAAGCCGACCCATGCACCATTGTTCTTCCTCAACACCGACCACCACCAAACTCCATTCATACCGCCCCTCTTGATCCAAACTCCGCCCATCAGCGCCTGACATCCGACCCACCGTAACCCATTAGTTTTAAAATGCAACCCATCAATATCATACACATAACCCACTACCAACAGACGACAACACTAAATGCTAACCCACCGAACTCAACATCCACACCATCGATATTACAAAGCATTACCCATCATCTTCATTCCCACCTTCATAGTCTGCACCAGTTTTTGCTAACCCAACGACTTCAACATTCACACCATCGATATTACAAAGCATTACCCATCGAGTTTAGTGGACAACCCACCAACGTCCGTTTGAACAAAAGTTTCAAGTTTTTCATCAGTTGCTGCATTTGATTTTTATTAGTTACTGATTGTAATTTTTCTGGGTTATTGATTTGATTGATTGCATGATTTTAGCGATTTTTGTTTGTTTTAATTTCTTTGTTTTAATTTTTAACTGATTGCATGATTTTAGTGTTTTAGTTTTGGTAACAAATCTCTAATTAATGGGTAACTAGGGGCAAGTCTGTCATTTACGGTGGGCTGGACCTGATGGGCAATCACTGATTACTTGTGGACTCTATAAGAAAATCACCCATATATATATATATATATATATATATATATATATATATATATATATATATATATATATATTTATATGATGTAAATGCTTATAATATGTGGACATTAAATTTTGTTTTATCAGTATGTTATATGTATCCATATGTATTGCATTTGTATAGTTATCTTTTTATCTCTTATATATAAAAATGTCTTCTAATGACAAAAATGGAGTAAGTTGGTTTTATTCCTAAATCATTGTCTAAATTGTTTCAAGATGTCAGACCAAGATTTAGTTATTCCGATGCAATACATATTATTTATTGTGTGATCAATACATTTGTAACTTATTATTTACTTTGTGTTGATATATGTTATTGCAGATTTAAGTTTGGTGATGGTAGAGGGAAAGGACTGTGAAAAATTGGTACCATATCCAGGAGTTTACATTGGTAAAGGATGTGACAAAGCCTGCTTGAATAGAAAATATCTTGGAGGTCGTAATGGAGGATTTCTTTGGATACGATGTTATTGTATTGAAAAATGTAAATAATGTTCTTAAATGGAGACACATTTGTAACATTAATTAATAAATAATGAATGTAACTTTTTTTCATACATCTGAGGCATAAAGCCGAAATTAATAAATTAACTACACTCTCACGGGGAAACAAATACAAGCCTAGGGCTCGCGCAACCGCTCATATCTCTCGTGATGTTGCTCCACATAAACTCTGGAGGATTTTCATACACGCAAGGACCCTTGATTACTCCACTTATTTATTCGCCAACAAATTTGCATATTTTTTAGCTTCCCGATATATAAAATTCACCTCAAACCCAAGATAATTTCGTAACATCTCAAGACAATCCCACCCATATGACAAGCTGATGTCTCCCTTTTTGTTTTAATTATATGTCCATAGGAGACATCATATTTGGTGATTATTTGACTAATTTGATAGACTTTTAGTGTTAATTCGTTATATTTCATTTTCCCTCCTTAGATTTTAGTATTTTTCATTTATTAAGCTTTTGCATAGAGGCTTTGGTTATGGATTTGGTTCCGGGTCTGGTTCTGGGTATGGCTATAGTTATGGTTCTGGTGGTGGCGCTCATGTAGGTGGAAGTGGTGGTAGTGGTCATGGTGGACCCGGTGGCAACAATAATAATGATGGATCAACATCTATGTCTAAGGGAAGCAATAAAAAAACCATGGTTCATAGACATGGTTTCGTGAATGAGCTATCAGGTAGTAGTAATATATGATATTCTAATTACATGTTTCTTTTAACTAACTTTAAAACTCATTTGATTTTATGGTGTGTATCTATAACTATATAATATGCCCTATAGGCTGTGGTTTGTTTGTAAAAAATTATTGTAATTGTGTGAGATTGTGATGAATTATAGTGTGAGATCTATTTTATATATTAGTTTTTTTTTTTTATTACAACATGATTCGGTAAGCTATTATTTTTAGTTTATATATAGTATATTCAGCTACTGCATTTTTAGAAATGTTGAACGTTTACAGAAATTGTCAAATCAAATACTTAAAAAGCATTTTCTTTAGGAAAAATCACAATAGAAAATCACAAAGCACGAGTCTAAACCTACAAAGCTATAACGAGAAACCAAACAAAAAAGTCATGGCTACAAAAACACCACTATAACAAACAAAAAGCATCATATTTGGCATCATATTTGGCATCATATTTAGGGATGGACATAGTTAAAAACCAAAATGATAATCGAACCAAAGTAACCGAATTATATAAGTATGGTTAAAACCATTAAGTTATGATTTTAAAAAGTCCAACCGATGGTTCAGTTATAGTTTTAGATAAAAATAAAGCGGAATAACTGAAAACCATCATTATCATATATATTTGCAAATTTTATAATTATCTTGGTTAAATTTTATATATTAAATGGTTAAAAACAAAATCCAAACACTAGATTTGATCAACTAAATAATATATGCAATTTAATTAAGTACTAACACAATTTTTTATATACCTTGAAGATTTTTTTCTTATATGTGTGATTTTATTGAATAAAAGTTAATATATTTATTAAATTATCATTTGATTATGGTTAATAACCGCAAAACCGTTTGAAAAACCGAAATCGAATAATGCGGATATGGTTTTGTAAAGTGTAACCGATGATTAAAACCTTTAGGTTATGGTTTTTAAAAATATAAACAGTTATGGTTATGGTTTTTTACATTTTTACAAAAAAGCAAACCGTTGTCATTCCCAAACATATTTATCCCTATACCATTGGTTCAAGTTTAAATTTACAATTCTCAAGTTAACATTCTTGAAGAGGTCGTTAGCTATCTCCACAACCATTATTAATTTCCTATATCCGAAAAGCCAATTATGATATAAAAATTTGTCATGTGTATTCATATAATCGTTGTCTTCTTCCTAATTGGATCCTTTTTTAGGTCAAATCTTAATTGGGTCTTAACTCTGTATTTTACCTGTTTTTCTTTTGTAGAACATGCACTTAGGATATCAATTAGTTATTAGGTTACTTTTTGTCATAACAATAATATTAACAAAGAAGTTACCGAGCAAAAAAACGCTTTATCATCCCGACTATCAGATGATTTGTAACACTCTTTCGATCATCCACAGAGAACCAAGGACTTGCAAGACTGACAAACAAAACAAACACAAAACAATTGACAGCTCGACGAAAACATCGCACAAAGTAGGAAAACAACCATATACATGCAAGCATTAGTATTCTGGAGATTACAACACCAACATGGGTGAACATGGGTGGAGAGTACACCACACCAAAAGGTGAAATCAATGTAGATAGGAAGGGGTAATCAAAATTGGTAGCAAAATTGGAAAAACGGTACACATGAACGATCAAAGACAAACACCTAGGACAATACCGCTACTGACTCTACTTACACGACATTTGATAAGAGACGACAATCGATGAACAACAAACACCCAATGTTGATTTAACTAAGAACCAATCAGGAAAAACGGTATTAACACCCATTGTTACTCTAACTAAGAACCTATCTGGAAAACGGGTACCAATAAATAATCCAACAAAAACCACCATAAGAGCACAACCTTACCACAGAAACCCAAACTCTCACAACCAAAACTACTCAACCAATGAAAAACTGAACAAATGGCGCCTTGAGCGAACGACAAACTCCCGCAACTTTCCTTGACATCCTCGAAAGAATTGATAAACCAGACCAAAAGTGAATCTCCAACACCAAGTCGGGTAAACTTAAAAAATGAAAGAACCCTTAATAGTCTCCAATTCAGATGTGACCCCTTTCTTAACCAACCCTCAAAGACATAACACATAACGGACTTTTCCTCAAGATCACACAAATAAGTAAGAGGAGGCAGATCCACTAAACCACTAAACCCTTGAAACAGTAAATTGTAAGTCGAAAAAAGTTAAGGAAAGCGAAAAGTTACGAGAAAGATATAGAAAGTGCTGGAAACTTGAAAAGGGCATTTTATCACACAGACGGGTTGCACCATTGTAAAAAGATTGACACGCATCAATGGAAAAGCCAAAAAAGCCAAAAATCCTCTCACTGATTGCAAATGTAGAATCCATAAGAAATTGGAAATAGATTAAATGAAATATCAAATTCTTTATTTCAATTATACATGTGTCTAAACACATTACAGAATATATTCCTTAGATAGAATATACCTTTATATATGTATGTTTGTTTATCTATAAAATTCTGCTCTTACATCACGAAACATTTTTCAGAAACAAATTTACACACAAGAAATACGAAACATAGCCTAACCACAACCATATATTGAAACAGCCAATAGATAAGGTTAAATCTTAACCATAGCATCGAATTGGGTCATTGCAGCCCTTAGAAGTAGATTGTTTAAACCCAAATCTACCTCCCTTTGCAAGGTATTGCTGGTGATATTCTTCAGCTCTATAAAATTTCTTAGCTGGTGCAATCTCCGTTACAATTTTTCTGTCCAATTGTTTTGACTGTTTCTCCACAGATTCTAGTATTGCCTTCTCTTGCTCAGGGGTATAGTAGTAAATTGCAGATCTGTATTGACTTCCCACATCATTTCCCTGCATCAAGGTAGAGATAATGCCTTAATCTAAAAGGTATTGGATCTAAGGGGTAAAACTGTAAATCAAAAAACGTAATTAGAAGAAGAATTGAAAGAACGAACCGAACGATTAGGTGTGGTGGGATCGTGTCTAGACCAGAAAAGATCAAGTAACGAATTATAATTACACTCTTTAGGATCATACTGAACCCTAACAACCTCGTTATGGTTAGTACTTCCGCTACAAACATCCTCGTACGTTGGATTATGAACATATCCATGGCTATACCCAACCTCAGTCTGGGTAACACCAGGTACTCTCTGAAAGGCTAATTCAACACCCCAGAAACATCCAGCTCCGAATTGTGCGAATTGTTGACCTGGTGCAGGGATATCATCGTCTGGGCCTTGAGCAATTTTGGAAGCTGAGGAATCCATGGTTGATTCTGTGGGAGAGCGTGCACCGAATCCTAGCTTGTTCAGAAAATTCATCTTTGGGGAAGTGTAAAGAGATGTGTGTCTAGTGGTATGAGGAAAGATGAAGGATTTTTGTTTGGAGAGAGAAAGTGAAAGGGTGGGTTTAGAGAGAGAGGATAGAGTGCTTGTGGTGGTGATAATGGTGGTGCTGCTAGTGGTAATGGTCTTGAGAAGCATTTTTGGTTCTTTTAATAGATAATAGTTTACGTGTTGGGTTTGTTAGTTATTTCGGAAAGAGTAATGTGGAATGAATAATGTGTTGGCAATGTTATCGTGTTAGTTTTTTTGTTTTTTGGTCAAGCTTCTTTTTTCTTTTCAATTGTGTAAATTATATTTTATTTCTTTATATCTTTTTATTGAATCAATTTATTCTTAATTCTTTTGTCATAATATTCTCTCTCTCTCATCTATGAATTTTTTGAGTTTAATTTAGTTTTTCTTTTTTCAAATCCAATCATGATCGACGTCGGTTTGAACTTTTTGATCTGAATTCGGTGTTTTACTCAAATCAAATCTATCTTATTTATATTTGTGAGTCGGGAATTCTATAATTTGTGATTATGTCGATAAACTCATATTTTTCTTGTTTATCGAAATCCAAACCCCCTTTGTCGATGTATATTGTTGGGAGAGTGGCAGTGATTTACGTCGTCGTAAGCTATGGATGTTGTTAATGGTGATTATTGTTCATAACTGAGATCTTCTGTGTCGTAACCTAAATACATACGTTCCAATATCTCATCCAGGTCTAACTTATATTTAAAGATACTATAGAATTTTTTTTAATTTTAATACGTTATTATGTTTGTGTAAACGAGTACTATCTTTGTGAATTTAAGGAGGAAAAGTTCAACGGGACGCCTACCAGACTCTTAAATGTATTTGGTGTGTTGAGACCATGTTCCAATATTGAAGAGAATAACTCATTTTTCTCAGTAAGTATAGTGGGACGTAGTTATTACGTATTTCACAGTTCATAACTTGATACGAAAGTGATACCTAATATGATCAATCAGACACGGTATTTTTCAATGATGATACACAAGATGATAATGATGTAGGGTTGAGAATGAACAAGGTTGAACACATGGTTATAAAGGCGTAAAACACTCAACCAATACGAACACATAAATGTTTAAAATTTGCAACTTCTCATGAGTGTTGCTTGAGGCAAGGTTATCTTATGCTTAACTAAGTAACATAAAATTAGATAAGAGTTAGGCCCATAAGGCGAGTTGCCTCCTGATTGTAATCTTGTGTTCAAGTCAGTATTGGGGCCAAAGACCAAGGAGAGTACTAATGGACCAAGTCCAACTGTAACTATGAACAACATAGTAATAAAAGTGACACCTATTTAGGCCAATGCCATGGGTATTTATATACAATGATATCTCATTATACATCGATGGATTTTTGTCATTTATCCAGGGAGCTAGTGCTCTTTAAGGGTTATAATCGGATGAAACACTTGATCATTTTGACTTGGCAATGCTTCCTAACATTAAGAGAAGTCGGGAAAGGTTCATGTGTGTTAATAAATTCAAGGGTATTACCAGAAACCATGTCGTAGCAAGGACGATCCCATCAATACCACCTTGAATTTGTGCAGCTAAGATCGCCGGCGTGGGACGACTCTACTTGGCTGAAGAATTCCTATGTTCCATAGTGTTGATGTGGATAGTGGTTGTGTTTGTCTTACCCACGCTATTACATGGGTCACATGTATACATTTAATGATTATTTATGAACATCACACGTGTGGGTGCAAGTTTCGAGGAATGTCATAATATAGACTTTGTTGAGACGAGGGGCCAACCCTTTCTTGCTTACATACATAATTTCTCTCTCGAACTAGAGTATATTATCACCAATTGTCTATTATTTGGATCTCTGGGTACAAACGGGTTTTATTGAGCCTCGGGTGTGCATTTTTATTTGGTTGGTAAATTCCAGATCGTCTGCAATGTACATTTTCCAGATTTGAGAATTTTTCATTTATTTATGTATTTTAGTGAGAAGTTGGTGAGGAAAGGGGGATCATCCGGGGGTCATGGAGGATCTCGTCGGGCAATTCCCTCAGATACCCCTTCTTGCCCATAGGCTATGCTATAGTTTCAGTTTTGCAGCCTTGGTGGTTGACACGGGTCTAGCGCCTAGGCGGGATTACGCAGTTTTGAATCCCTTTATCGAAGTTTAATTATACAGTAATATATATGTAGTAATTATAATAATTTTAAGTATTTAAGTCATAGAATCCATCTAACGACCCTATAGTAAATATAAATTCTAAAATTAGAGCTATAATATCAATTCAAAAATTCTTGAGAGTAAAAAAATAAAAGGAGAACCTAGGCGACCATTTTTTGCCACTAATAGGCGCCTAGGCGGGTTAAACGTCTCTTCCACGGTTACTAAGACGCTAAAAAAACGTCTAACTTTTTTAAGGTGACGGAGGAGGAAGTTGCATAATAGTAATCTAAAGGCGAAGCATAAAATCGTTTATGTTGATATTTTATTTGTAAGTTGTAATAGTAATAGTAATGTTAGTTTTTTTGCATATCTTTGTATATTTTTCAAATCAATAAGAGCACAGGGCATAGGAAGGATTTTAAACTAGAAACCAAGGTAGAACAAATTATCGAAGGTGAAGTGGAAGTAGTTTTGGAAACTACTAAATTTGAAAAAAATTCCCCGACTTGGAGAAAACTATTTTCTCTATTAACCTTGAGGATGTTCAAGGTACCAGACAACTGTCAATAGCAAGTTGGAGAATCAATCCGACGTTAAGGAAGAAGGAACTTTGTACGGCAGTTTGGGGCCGATCGTTCCAACATATTCCTAGGCAAAACAATCGATAGGCGAACATACTTACAAAATCTGCTAGACAGAGAGCCAAACCTAGGAACACGAACACGATCATTTTTCCTGGTTTGACCAGTTTTTTCGACAAAACTGGCATCGACTAATGACTTCAGGGTGATCTCATTGCAAACACGACCAAAAAAGTATTTTAAAAAAATAGTTAGAAATAGTATAGTTGATTGAATCACAAAACATGAACTAAAGAGTAGACTAGCCTAGTAACTGGGTTTTTAGACTCTCTCCCTCATTAGCGTGTTTGTTAACTGCAAACCCTATTTCTAAAGAGACTGGATAATAGTCGCTATTATTGTAAAAATCTTTTATTTTTTTTGAATACATGAGAAAGCTACTTTGGACTCGTAGTCATTTTGACTCCAATTGAGATTCGATCCCAGGACCTCTTGGTTTCTGCGGAGTAACCTAACCACTAGGCCAACTATCGATCTCAAAAAATCTTTTATTTCGTTATTTATTTCATGTTTTTGAAAATATACGAAAAAGCACATTTGGGTTCATTTGTATTAAAGAAAACACACAATGTCGATTCGTGACTTCCAAAATCTAACCAATCACAACCATTGATTCAGCACTACCAACCAATAAGAAACAACCCAAAAGATCGCCACACGTCAAAATCGCCACACGTCAAAATCGCCACACGTTTCTCCCTCTCTGAAGATACAAAATCCTAAAACTACCCCACCCCCCAACATATATAAAACCCTCTCACATTATCACATTCGTACACACATTTACAAAATTACAAAGCTCTCTAAAGGTAACCTTTTTTTGCTTTTTCTAATTCGTAATTTTCCATATTCATTTATTTTCAAACCTTTTTCTTTTGAATCTACCTATAATCTTTTGAATCTACCTTTAATCTTTTGATTCAATTTAAATTTAATTCTTAGGTATTTTGAAATCCAAGCTGATAAAAAATGGCTCGTACCAAGCAAACCGCTCGTAAATCAACCGGAGGAAAGGCTCCTAGAAAACAACTAGCCACCAAGGTACAATTATTACTGCTTTAAGTTTATTTTTATATTTAATTAATAGTTTATGCATAATTTTTAATTTATATTTTGGTTTAGGCTGCAAGAAAATCAGCTCCGACCACCGGTGGAGTTAAGAAGCCTCACCGTTACCGTCCTGGAACCGTCGCTCTCTGGTAAATCGCAATTTTTAAGCTTAATTTTCCAACCCCTTTTTTAATAATTTTTAATCAATTAATTAAATAATATATAACAACACAGTGAAATTCGTAAATATCAAAAGAGTACCGAGCTTCTCATCCGTAAATTGCCTTTCCAACGTCTTGTTCGTGAAATCGCTCAAGATTTTAAGGTAAAAACAAATCGATTTTATATTGTTAAATCTAAAATTTATAATTATTTATTTATTTTAAAATGCAGACTGATTTGAGGTTCCAGAGCCATGCTGTGTTGGCACTTCAAGAGGCAGCAGAAGCGTACCTAGTGGGTCTATTTGAAGACACGAATTTGTGTGCAATTCATGCTAAGAGGGTTACAATTATGCCTAAAGATATTCAGCTTGCTAGGCGTATCCGTGGAGAAAGAGCTTAAGAAGAATGAACTTTTATTTTATTTTAATTAATTTAGTTTATTATTATTAGTTTAATGAGACGATGAAGACAATTATTTAGGAATATTTGTTTGTATTTGAGTCTTAAGACTTAAAATGAATACATACTTATAATTATTAGATGATCCTTGCTTTTATTGGTTTGTTTCTGAGTCTTAAGACTTGTTATGAATACAGGTTCTTTTTTAACTTGCAAAGTTTTTACAGAACATTTAATCCAAACCAGGAATAAACTAAGCAAATGAACAAATCACAACTATTACAAGATGAGAAATGTAAATACCTAAAACTATAAGGACTAAGATGATATTAATCCCAAGCAGTTACAATACTCTGATCGTTTGCAAACTCCAATAATAAGAGTTGAATCTTTGCTTGAGCATGTTTTAAGCTGATCTTATCTTGAATAAGATCATCCAAGTTCTTGGATCAATGATTTGTTCACAACTCCTCAATACTTTCTTCAGTATTCTATGTGATCTCAATTTTCTGAATTCACAATGGCATTCCAGACCCCAAAAAAATCCTTAATTAATCCTTAACTTTAATATTCACTTCTTTGATTTTTTATTTTTTCTTATCAAACAAACCTTCCATTCTTGTTTTTCAAATGAACAAACAAGTACTCCCTCGTCTATTTTTATTTGTCCCATTTTCTGAAAAAGGGTGTCTAATATTATTTGTCCATTTTTCATTACCAAGACATTTTTTCTCTACTTTTTCCAATATTACCCTTAATTAAATAGTAGAAAAGGTAGCATAATAAATGATCTCATATATATTAATTAAGGGCATTTGTGTAAAGAGGGAGAGTATTAAATGCTCTTTTTAATTCTTGTGCATAAAAAAAGTGGACAAACAAAAATAGACGGAAGAAGTACTAAGGATATATGTCGTGATAATTCTTTCATCCTAATTCCTAACAATTACTGGATAAACTTTTAATTGTTTTCATAACCATTCCTCTATAGGATCACTAAACTCCCAATCTATTTTAACCTACATCCTTGACGAACATTACTAAATAGGCATTTAAGGTATATATATTCAATTTATTCATTCACATCTCACACCATTCATACGTTGGATTTTTCAAACATTTTCTTTTGACCATATTTTTCTTAGTAGAAAGTAGGGCGGTAAATGAGTCGAGCCGAGCTGAATACTAGATGTACACACTTGTTTGTTTAATTTCTCGAGCCGAGCTCAAATTTAAACGAGTCGGGCCGAGCCGAGCTTCCAATGATCAATCAGAAATGTTAGAACTTGTTTGTTTAACTTATAGAACAATCTTTTTCAGAGTCAAGCACGAGTTGCTCATGAACAATTATGGTTGAAATGTGACTTTCGTGAACGGTTGGTATTTGATGGAGTGTGTGGTAGGAAAATATAAAACATAACATTAATGGAAAAATAAATTCTTAAAAAATTACAAAGATCTAATTCGATATTGAAGATTTAATAATATATTTATAAGTATATAATATATTAATTAATAATTCATAATTTTAAACGAGCTCACGAGCTGAACTCGAGCAGACTCGTATAATTATTGAGCTTGAAATGGAGCTTGAGTTTGAGCTTGTTTATATTCGAGCCGATTTCGAACGTGCTTTTCTCTGAGCCGGGCTCTAGCGGCTTGGTTCATTTACCGCTCTAGTTGACAGCGTCCCACTGATAATATTAGGTAATTTACCTCTAAGAATGAATCTAATTAATTTTTTTTTTTCAAAACCTTAAGAATGAATAAGATTGCAATTATTAAGCCCTTTATGAAACAAAAACTTGTAAAAAAGGCCCATAACAACTTAAAAAACTCTCTTTCCCTCAAAGCACCATATTAAAGAAGAGTTTCTTCCCTTCCATAAAGAAGGAAAATAAGAAAAACAGAGAAAAGAGAGAAATGTCGGGAAGCGATAACAATGGAGACTTCTACCTTCGTTACTATGTGGGTCACAAAGGAAAGTTCGGACACGAGTTTTTGGAGTTCGAGTTTAGACCAGATGGCAAGCTTCGTTACGCCAACAATTCCAATTACAAGAACGATACTATGATTCGCAAAGAGATTTTTCTCTCCCCCGCCGTCATCAAAGAATGCCGCCGTATCGTCTCCGATAGCGAGGTCTTACTTTTCTCATCTCCGGTCTTATCACTTTCCAGCTGCATTTCGTTTAATTTTGCTAGGGTTTAGGGTTTTAGGGGTATTTTTGGAATTTTTGCATTAATTGGGGAAACCTAGAATTAACAACTAATTATTTATTTAATTGCAGATAATGAAGGAAGATGATAGCAATTGGCCAGAACCAGATCGTGTAGGAAGGCAAGAGCTTGAGATTGTGATGGGAAATGAGCATATTTCTTTTACTACTTCAAAGATTGGTTCACTCATGGATGTTCAAACCAGTAAAGATCCTGAAGGCCTTCGTATCTTTTACTATCTTGTTCAGGTAATTTAGGTCTACTTCTTTATTGCTTTATCTTGATTCATTTATCTAAGGATTTGCTTATTGTGTGTGTATGTGCAGGATTTGAAATGTTTTGTCTTCTCTCTTATCTCATTGCACTTCAAAATCAAGCCTATATAAGTTTAGGTTCTATCTAGCTTTGATTCAATGTTGTAGTGTGTTATAAACTTGGGAATGATCATTATTATGAATTGTGTGAGGTTTGTAATACAACATGTTTCTTCTATTTTTCTAGTTTCTGACTTTATTCTTCATTTACCACTTGTACTAAGTGGATTTATAGAGAATGTTCATGTTTTCTCTTCTAATTAGCCACCATGTTCAGGGTGTTTGAACAATTTTAAATGCTTCATTCATTTGTTGATTTTCCGTTAATGTTTCATTCTCTAGCAATGCTTCTTCACACTTTAATTTGCTGATTAAACAAACGAATAATAAATCTTACTAGTATAATTTGATATCATCTGAGTCCTTTTAATTCCCAAAAGAGTTGCTTTTGCTCAAATTGTAATTTTTATTCCAGCATGTACCTTAGCTACCTTGTTCATAATAAAGCATTTGTTTGTATATTATATAGTATGCCTTGATTTGAAAAAAGAGAAGTTTTTATATATTGATATCTTTTAATTAATTTATGCTATTTTTTGTGTTTTCACTTGTAAAAATACAGTAGTATTGTAGTTAAGTATTTCTTTTACTATATTGTAGTTCTACAAATTTTACAACTATAATGTCTTAGTTGCACACTATAATAATATATTGTACATTTTCAACAATTACATTATTCTAGCGGTAGTTTGGTACAATCATCTGTTGGGCTTGAAAAATAAAAAAATAAAAAAGAATCAATTTCTTTTTAGAAAATCACAGTGAGAGATTTTTGAAAATTGTAAGGTAACTCGTAGAATATACTCTTCTTTCATCCAATTAAACCGTTGAATACCTGTTCTCTTGATTATCTTGCTACCAAAATTTTTGTTTTCTCAATAATACAAAGGTTAGTTATGTTTGGGTACTAACATGATTATACTTCTTAGGAGGAGATATGTACTCCCTCTTGTGATACAACGTTGTGTTTTTTTTTTAGACGGATGTGAAAGTGGCAACCATTGTTTGTGTTCAAAATACATTATCTTTTTTTTACTTGAAGGGAAAACATATGGTTCATGCAATTTGGACACGTCTTGTAACCTTAGACCGACCAATCTGTTGTATATGATCTTGCTGGATAATCATTAATACGTAACCACATAACATAAACACTTATTGCTTATATAAGTAGGGATTTCTGGATCCCACAACACATTCAACTCATCTATGATAGATTTAAGGATTAAATCCAAAAAAATTCCATGACGATACGGACCAGTAATCAATAACATTAATATGCACATCCATTATTTCATGCATAATTACGGTGGTAAATATAAAAATGCAAGCCCTTTTTCATGAAAATTGTAGAAAAATGGCTCAATGAAGATTATGAAAATGAATTCTATTGAGTTGGACTACTCGATGTCTGGTTGCGGAAGAGAAGGCAATGACGAGAAATGGTGGGTTAATTGGAATCAAAATCGGGGATTATTTTCTTTTTTTTAGGAAAGTTTTAAAAAATTGGTCGCTAAAGGTATATGTATTACACAGACCTTTTAGCGACCTACTAGGTGGTCGCTAGACGTAAGGTTAGTGGTCATAAGAACATACAATACCGACCCCACTATTAGGCATTAGATCAGACACGTGGTCGCTGGTTAGGTCAATGTCGACCACGAAGGTGGTCAATAATGGTTTATAAAATTTAGCAATCACTACTGTAATGGTTGGTAATAAAAAATAATTTTTTTAAATTTTCAGAGCATCATAATACCGACTAATAGGTGGTCGCTATTGTGTTTATATATTTCAGTACCAGTACATGGTTGATGGAAGATTTATTGTTTTTTTATTGAACTTTATTACAACTACTATAGTAGTCGTTAGTGCTATATTACTTATAGTGGCTATATTTATAGTCGCCAAAAGTTTTTACATTTAAAAGAAAAAGAAAATTTTCAGCTACGAATCATGGTCGTCAGATGTGTTACCTTTAGCGATCACTTTGACCGTCGCTAAAAGTGCTATTGCAAGAAGTTTCGCGTGTATCCTAATAAAACATGTACTAGATTATATCAATGGATTAAAAAATATAAACTGGGTGAGATCAACCACAAATGTTGTAAATTTTCAAAATGACACAAGGATTACAAAAAGAAATTAATCTAAACCATCAAGGCCATTAAAAATGTAGAAGCTGAAAATCCCAACCATATGCTTGATAAAGAACCTAATCCAACGTGTATGTACGAGGCTGAACCCGAGACAACAACAACTGAAGGATTATTGCTCTTTGAAGAATGAGGAGGAAAAGAACCTCCTGGTTGTGCTTGAGGAGCCATTTCTGGTGATGATGATGATGATGATGATAGTGATGGATTTTTCTCTACCAATACATGAAGCTTCATCCCTCCAAAGCAATGCAACCTGTTGCCACAAATGAAGTATTTATCTCCAGGAGTGCCTAGTGCATATGACGTGTTCCCATTACTACTAGATTGTAGTACATTGGTTGTATTACACCCCTCGTAATTTTGTTTTGTTACCTCACTTACGCTGTGATATGATGAATATTGAAACCCTGAAAAGTAATTTTTTTAATCTTATTTATAGATTAGTAACTAAGCATGTTATGTCTAGAATAATAATATGAAGGGTAAAAGTGTAACAACAACTTACATAGAGAATCACCAACAAGGAATGTCTTGTCTTTAACCCATGTTTGGAGATCAGTACTGATGTCCCAGCCAGAAGTATCACCCACATTATACACAGTTGCTGCGCATGTTAGCGTGATTAAGGCAAAAGCCAAAACTACAAGCACCAGCTTTGTCATTATTAATATATTGGTAAAGTATGAAATCATTTGTTTAGAGCTGATATTTATATATATGGGCAACTATTGTGGTTAGATTACCTAACTAAACAATAAATATTTGACGTGACATTAGAATATGAGTACTCCTAACTCCGAAATAGAATTTAGTAGAAAATCGAGCGGCAAATTTCTTAGGTAGATAGTAAATGTAACAAGTTTTGGAAACTTGTGTCGTTTGATATTGAAAGAAATAAAAATAAAGTTTTTATTCCCATGTCACCCATGATGGGAAGACATGAGCGTACAGGGAAGTTATCTTTGATAACTTCCCACTTAGATGGTGGAGGAGATGGAGAAAGTGGGAGAGTGGTTTATTTACAGGCAATAAACCAACTCTCCAGCTCTATAAATAGAGCCCTTCTTTCTCACAAAACAACACAACAGCAACACAATCAAAGCTTATTAATAAGCGTACTTTTCTTTTCTCTCCAAATCAATATTACACCATAGATTATTCTGAGACATTTAGGTGGTGAAAACAAAAGGTTTAGTTCTAGTAATTAAACTTACGACCAGAGAAGCAATTCCTTCATTCCAATTCAATCAACTACAAGAAGGCTAAATTCAGGACTCCTCATTCCAATCCGCTGCGTATAAGGTTTGTCTAATAAACCTTCTTGTTTATATTCAAGTGTAACAATTGGTATCAGAGCATGTTACGCAATTGAATCTATGAATATTTTTTTTTGAGCAATTTTTGTTTCGTACAGAAGAAAAAAAATTTGAACTTTTTTTTTGATTCGGTCGACACAATATAAGTTAGGTCAGCCCATTTTTTTTATCTATGGACTAATAAGTGGAAAGGCTCCATGAATTAATTCTTTTTTGGGCCTTCTAACTGAATTGCTGGAACTTTTTTTTTGGGTCTTATACATTGAATTATTTTTCTTTTTTTGGCCCACGGATTATATGTTTTTTTAGTCCCATCTGAATTAATTTTTCTGATTGTTTGGGCCGGACCATTTGTATTAAACTAATATTGGACCGATTTTTTTTTAAATTGTTTGGGCCGAACTTCTAGATGTTTGGTGGACCGCTGTATTTATTTTTTTTATTTAATATTTTCGGACCTAATTTTATTTAAGAAAATTGAAATGGATGTGAGGGGATTCGAACCCAGACCACCTAGTTAAGTAACTAATAGCATTACCAATTTTACTACCTTAAGTTATTGTTAATGAATAGAGTTTCTGGAAAGATACTATTATTACTTTTTCTTGTTTCCTATATCAATTTTGGTGTATTACTTTTTACCGTTCTTAATTTTTTCTATATGTAGAAAAATGGTGTTGACACGATCCAGGGGATCACGAGCAGCAAGGCTTGAGCAACTGACAGTGTACAGATGGCTCAATAGGAACGTAAGAAATCCTAATGGATCATCAGGGATCCATAGACCAAAAGTTGCAAGGACACCAAAAGAAAAACAGTCTTTGAGAAATAGTATCAAAGCACTCCATTATAAGAAGAAACCTCATCACACCCTAGTGCAACATGTGGCAATTGTCAATAGATTGATTCAGGATGTCATAAATTGGGGTGATATCATATGTGAAGGACATAAGGTTGAAGTTCTTTACAAATCTCTACCAAGAGAGATGAAGAGGGATATCGAAATCTTATGGGAGTATGATTTTCCGGAGAACTATGTTCATGGGAGACAAGCTACATATGAGTGGCTAGTCTATGCTTTGACTGAATCTCACTTGTGGTGGCACTATAATAATTCTACTAGGTCGGATCAGTGCAACTGTGGAATGCATTATCGAACTACTAGTATTGATAATTATTTTCCAATTAGACTCTATGAGGAAGTGAACTTTGAGCAGTCAATTCCTAAATTAAGGTTTTGGATATGAAAGGCGTATGCTAGTTAGGACTTGTAATAGGTAGTTTGCTTAGTGGTTTGTTTTTCCATTTTTTTAATCCCTGTTTGTTAGGAATTGCATTAGTTGCTTTGCTTCAGTTATTGAACATGTATTTCATTTATGTATGAATTCAACTAGTTTCTTTGTTTTTTTTATGTTATTAGTTGTTTATATTCATACATTTTCACTCTAGTTATGTTAGAGTAAGTGGGAGTTCTTGGAGAACTTATTTTTTGCAGTTAATGAAATTGATTGAATCATTAAGACAAACAAAATATGGTGGTTCATGATTGGGAACATAGTGAACTTTCTTTATCACTTATTTTGTTATCTTTCTTATTCATTCTATTTGCATTAATAGCATTGGGTAGTTAAATAATTGTAGGTATACTAATGAAAAATCTCTTACTTTGTAAGAAAATGACAACCGTCATTGATGATCTCAAAGGAGACATAATGAATGGTGAGAACTATACCCTGGTAAACTCAAAATACATTATGTTTTAGAGGAACAAGAATTCTTGAGGTTATTAACAATGTCATGGCTCAGCCTAAGGAAGGCATCACAGCTCAAAACAAGAGGGACATGGAGGCTTATGAGAAGTGGAAAAAGAGATATTCCACTACAAGAGGCATCTTGATAAGTTCCATGTATGACGATCTTGTCCATGAGTGTCAATAATACACCACCGCTCATGAGATGTGGGACGCTCTTAATGAAAAGTACAAGGGTACAACTATGACTAAGTTGAGTCAATTGATCATTAAGTTTGACACTTACAAGAGGAAGCCTAATCAAACCAAGCATCTTTGGGAGATGTCTAATATAATTAGGGAACTTGGACTGCAGGTCATGACCTTACTGATGAACATCAGGTTCAAGCTGTGATCCAATCTCTTTCAAATAAGTGGGAGCATTTGAAGATAAACTTGACTCAAAATGTGACGTTGAAAGATGAACGTCTTCATGCAGTTAAGTCTTAGGATCAGACTTATATATTGCTGAGTCAAGTTCCCACAAAGGTTCTTGCATTAAGTGCAAGAACAATGGGAAGAGAAACGAAAAATGAGCATGCTTCCAAGAAGAACAAGAATGGTGGTAACAACGTTTTTTAAGAAAGATGAGAGTAAAGTAAAATGCTATAATTGTGACAAGATAGGTCACTTCGCTCGCGAGTGAGGATAAAGATAGCAATATCATTTACTTCATATAACTTTACATATGTTACCAGTACTGTTTGCTAGTTGATTCTAATCCTTTGTGGACTATGGATTCAGAAGTGACAGACCATGTAGCCTAAGACCAAGAGGCATATGTAGAGTACCATCTAATTCCAGAGGAAATGTGATGAATATAAGTTAGGAGACAACAACAAGGTTGAAGTCAACAGATTTGACACTTGCAAGTTGAACTTGCGAGGTGATCAAACCTTATAACTGCATAATGCACTCTACACACTTGAAATTCGAAGGAATTTGGTCTTGGTCATTGTTCTTCTAGGATTAAGTTTTAATATGCATTTTCATAACAATCAAGTAGACATCTATTATGACGCCAAGTGTTAAGTTTTTTTTTGGTTTTATTTCTCATGTTTTAGTAGTACTAGATGATAGTAACTCATTTAATAGTTATTATGTAAGTAGTTGCTTTTCTACTAATACTTCTTCTAGTAATTTTAACGTAGAAGAAAAGTATGGAATGCTAGACTAGTTCATATTGGACAAGACCGCATGAATTTGTTGGCTAAGGCGAACTTTTTGGGTTCATTGACTAGAGTCAACTTGCCAACTTATAAAAATTGTCTAGCAGATAAAGCAAAGGGAAACCATTTTTTTGAAAAGGCTAAACGAGTCGAGTACCCATTGCAAGTAATTCATGTAGACATCTGTGACCCAATGAATGTTCAAAATATACAGGGGGACTTTATTTTATCACTTTTATAGATAATTTCACTAGTTTTGGTTATGTTTACCTGATTTTTCATACATCTGTAGCATTGAAATTTTCTTATGATATATTTCAATGAAGTAGAAAATCAGTTAGAGAGGAAAATGAAAACCTTAATCACGTGAATATCTATTGGATCAGTTGAAAGAACTGTGTGATGAAAAAGTGAGAACTCTCCTAGAAATGGTTAAGTCTATGATGGCACAAGCTAATCTGTGGAGATGCCTTGCCTACTGCTAGTTATATACTTAACCAAATAACCACAATGACTGTTCCATCAAACTCCTTATGAACTACTTGTGACCCTAGGGTCGGCAGACTATGTTCATGATCTATCTCATAAATATGGGAAGTTAGGTCCAAGAGGTAAGAAGTGTATCTTTATTAGATACCCAGCTCACTCTAAAGGATATGTGTTTATTGGTGAACATAACGATGGGGGTCTTACTGAAATTGAGTCACGAGATGTTACATTCTTAGAGAATGATTTTCCCAACAGGTGTGAAGTTGACAGAATTTTCATTTTATGTGAATTAAATGAGATTCAGGAAGATGATATGCAAACAAATGTGACACCTGATGAGGTAACACATACTAAAGAAATAGAGAAGGATACTCCTCTAAATCTTGAGACGGAAGAAACCATTGCATCATCTAGTAATCCTATTTCTCAGGATTCTCAACTTAAGAGAAGTGCTAGAGGTTTAGTTCCTCGTCGTCGATTTGAAATTGAAGGAGAAGTCTTTATGATAACTCCACAAGACGAAGAAGAACCTCGATCAGTTAATGAAGCATTCTCATGTCCTTCTAATAATGAATGGAAGAAAGCAATGGAAGAAGAAATGGAGTCGATGAAGAAAAACCAGGTATGGGAACTGGTTAATCTCCCGAAAAGACGTAAGGCGGTTTGGAATAAATTGGTTCTCAAAATAAAGAGGAAAACCTGACAATTACATTGACATGTAAAAAGCTCGCTTGGTAGCGAAAGGCTCTACTCAATGGGAAGGAATAGTTTTTGAGGAAATTTTTTCTCATGTTGTCAGATTTACCTCAATACGTCTTATTTTTAGCTATTGTGGCGCATCTCGATCTGGAGTTGCACCAAATGGATGTTAAAACTACATTTCTAAATGGAGATTTAGAAAAGGTTATTTTCATGGAACAACCCTCGGGTTTCGTTGCAAAAGATCAAGAGAATAAAGTATGTAGATTGTTAAAATCAATATATGATCTTAATCAAGCCTCGAGACAGTGGAATTTGAGATTTCATGAAGTCATTTCATCAAATGGATTTGAGATAATAAGTGAAAACCACTGTGTTTATGTTAAATGTTCCAAGAATTTTTTTTTTAATCTTATCTCTATATGTGGATGACATCCTATTAGCAGGGGATGATAAAGAGTTTATTCAAGCTAATAAGGAGTAGCTAGCTTCTCAATGTTATATGAAATATATGAGAGAAGCAAATTATATTCTTGGTGTTAAGATTAGTAGAGATAGGTCTAGAGGACTATTATCTTTGTCTCAAGAACCTTAAATCATGAATATAATTGAGCGCTTTAGTATGAATAAGTGCAATTCCATTGACACTCCTGTAGCAATTGGAATAAACTTAACTCTCGACATGTGTCCTAGTACTCTAGAAGAGAAACAAAAAATGTATACAATGTCATATTTTAGTTCATGGATAGTCTTATATATGTTATGATGTGAATTAGGCCAGACATGTGTTATGTGGTAGATTTAGTTAGTCATTTTAATTGAACCCAGGACAAGAAAATCCGAAAGTTGTGAAAAAGATATTGAGATATCTAAAAGGCACTATGGATTATGCCTTTGCTTTCGAGAAAATAGATTACACCTAGAAGGATATATTACGCTATTTGGGATAGTGATATATATGGGGGTAAATATACCTCAGGTGATGTATTCATGTTGAATAATTGCGCAATTTCTTGAAGTAGCAAGAAACAAACCTGTATAATTTTTGTTCACAATGGAAGCTGAGTTTGTAGCATGCTTAGCTGTGGTTCCAGAGGCTGTTTGGTTAAAAAGGTTATTATGAACATTTAGGATTCTCAGGCGATAGTGGGAGTCCCGTTATCATACATTGTGATAATCAAGCTGAAAAGGCTTGTGTGAAAGCTCCTAAGTATCACAGTATGACCAAACACATTGATATAAAGTATAACGTTGTTAGAGATATTATTGCACAAAAAGATGTTGATTTGCAATACATACACACACGCAATATGCTTGCTGATCCATTAACAAAGGATATCCCTAGGGATATAATTATGGATATGTTAAATCTATATGATTAAGCAAGATATAATGTATGAATATTGCGAGTTTATGTGCATTCATGTATATATTTTCATTAGTATGTTTATTTAACTGTTTCTTTTAATAATATCATGTTTGATATATATTATAATGCGTGTATTTTTGAAGTATGTATGTCCTATAGACTGAGATTGGCCCTATCACACGGGCAATCGCCTTTGGCACAAGAAGTGCGCAAAGATGAGACTAACTCATAGTAGTGAAGAACCCTTAAGATAACTTGAGTTAAGATAGTCGCCTTAACTAAGTGTTAAGATGAGATCATAAACATGGATGAACCATGTTAAGCTTATATTATGATCGAAGTAGAATCCCACTATCTACTTAGTCTATAAGAGCCAGATATGAGTTGCTTGATTGATTTCATAGAAGGGTTGATTAATCGAAGAATTCATCTTAGGCAACGAGGCTTGTCTAATTATATATCTGTATGGTATTTATAAAATTGTGACATACAATTGGAGCTATATGAATAATACCATAACACGTGTGTCATACCACGTGTGCTTTCGACCAGAAGGAAGTGAAGAGTCGATCCCTGTCTCTTCATTGTGTGATGCCTTCAGAATTGTGCCCTTATTACTTTTGACTATGTTTTGATATTTTGATTAGGTGTATGCTACTTTGAACATACTACTAATGATCATGAATGATTCGGTCTAATGGGGTATGTTTGGGAAAGCAACCTAATCAACGTAAAAGGATATAAGTGTAAAGGGAAGACTAAAATTCTGTATCAAAGTGTGTGCTTGCAGGTACCGATCATGTACGTCAATTTGGACTATGACATGATAGTGAGACACATGAAGTTATGTCAGTGAACTCTTTTGATCACATAAACGATGTGATATAAATTTAAAGGGGTCAGAGTTACTGAATATGATACAATAAATTATTAGTCTGGGGTACTACAAGATACGTAAGGAATGAGGTTTCATTTGAGCAACTATGTACCCTAACAGGTTATTAGTAACGTATGCTCGTATGCTTGTCGGTCGCACGACCTATTTTGTCAAGTATGATGAATTATTCTAGAAATGTGTATATGAGAAGATTTGAGAAATATTTATGTATGGTGCATTGAAATGCATGTACCCTAAAGGAAATGATTGTAACTCCATCATGTGCGAGTGGGAGAATGAAAGAAATAAAAATAAAGTTTTTATTCCCATGTCACCCATGATGGGAAGACATGAGCGTACAGGGAAGTTATCTTTGATAACTTCCCACTTAGATGGTGGAGGAGATGGAGAAAGTGGGAGAGTGGTTTATTTACAGGCAATAAACCAACTCTCCAGCTCTATAAATAGAGCCCTTCTTTCTCACAAAACAACACAACAGCAACACAATCAAAGCTTATTAATAAGCGTACTTTTCTTTTCTCTCCAAATCAATATTACACCATAGATTATTCTGAGACATTTAGGTGGTGAAAACAAAAGGTTTAGTTCTAGTAATTAAACTTACGACCAGAGAAGCAATTCCTTCATTCCAATTCAATCAACTACAAGAAGGCTAAATTCAGGACTCCTCATTCCAATCCGCTGCGTATAAGGTTTGTCTAATAAACCTTCTTGTTTATATTCAAGTGTAACAGATATTTATAAGTGATAATTACTGAAGGCTGAATAGGTGAATAAGACTTAATTTGTTATGTGGCTGAGTCTGAATGAATCAGAATTAGTTTTAAATCTTAATGAAACAGATCAGTTAAGAGCTATTTAGATCTGAAGTGGTCAATAAAAAAACAAACAGTCTTATTACTCCAGTGTCTTAATGATCCAGATTAAGATCTCATTAAATACAAACAAACACCACCTTACTGAATTAATGTTCCTTGTAATGAATTTTTGTTCTATTAAGATTATGAATTTTAGATTTTGTTCTACAATGGACGAGGCTGAGCTAGAATTTTTTGTTCGAAAAAAGACAAAAAGATTTACTCACAACGGTTTTATATTTCCTCCAAATTAATTGTATTATATATCCTTATATTATAAAGAAATTACATCACAAATTTCTATATTAAATTTTTATTTCAAAAGTCTATATATTAGATACATTAATGTATATTTTAGGGTGCTTAAGCAAAAAATCAATATAGAAAATTTATTGTAACTTATATATTAATTAATATGCATAACTTATTTGAAAAAATACATATAATTTAAAACAAATTATCTAACCTATAAATATATATAAATAACCCATAGATTATATAAAATTTAGATTTGCTAATGATGCGTGTAAAAAGAATTTAGACCTTTTTTAACAATTCTAAAATAAATTTAAAAATTAAGAAATTCAGTGAAAGATTCTGAAACTTTTAAAACAAACTAGCCAAGTTTATCAGAATCATTAATAACATATATAGTTATGAATTTTTTTTTTAGGCAATAGTTATGAATTTGGTAGTATATTTTAATACTCAAAAATATATTTATTCAACATAAAAAGTGCCGTCTTGAAAATGAAGTTAGTTCGCGTCCAAAAAAAAAAAGAAAAAAGAAAATGAAGTTAGTTGGCCAGCAGGTTAAAAGGTTTTCCAACTCTACTTCCTTCATTTTGACTTTTGCTACGGTTGGTGTAATTTTAATGGGAAATTCCTAATAGAACCAAGTTATAAGCTTCTTAATTATGGGGTCATTGAGTTATATAAGTATAGAAAAAAAAAAGTTATATAAGTAAAAGAAAAGGCTACTAAGTAGACATTGTGGAGTGTGTACA
Source organism: Nemophila menziesii (assembly GCA_029959085.1). Taxonomy (NCBI): domain Eukaryota; kingdom Viridiplantae; phylum Streptophyta; class Magnoliopsida; order Boraginales; family Hydrophyllaceae; genus Nemophila; species Nemophila menziesii. The sequence continues at coordinate 6,921,829 of JARWIR010000032.1, forward strand.
ACCTAAAACCTACTTGTTTTGACAAAGTTTATGTTCAAATTTGATTCATATCTATTGAATCAATACATTGAAAAATTAATGGAAATCTTGTAAAAGCAACTAGTTTTGAAATTAATGTTAGTTTTAAAAGTTTGAATGGTTTAGCACTTTCCTAACATGACTAGATTCATTGGTTGATTGAATTGTGAAGGCCTATAAATAGGCAACATAGATTAATGTTTGAAGATGAGAAAAGAGAGAAAATGAAGAGAGAGAAAAGACACGAGAGATTCAAGAGCGAGAATCATATAGGTTAGTTAACTGTGAGTGTGTAACAATCCTATAGTGATTAGAGTTTTGGGTGAGTGTGAAAGTTCTTTGTTCTTTCTTTATTTTAGGGGGTTTCGGATTTTTCCGTACAAAAACCATGTTTTGATTCTGTTAGTGATTATACTGAATTACTCCGTGAAGGTAGGCATATTTGGCTGAACCACGTAAAAATTGTTGTTCTGTCTTTTCATTTTCTTTTGTGCACGATCCTCTAAAGGGTCTGACTTTTTCCCAACAGTTTGATCCGGGTACATCTAGTGGCAGATCTATTTTTTAACGCCCGATCTAGCAGCTTTTTGACGAGTTTTAACCGACGAGTTTTTGGCGGATTCTCGACAGGCTCTTGGCAAGTTCGGGTTCTTGGCGGCCTTTATTTATATATATATTTTATATCTACAAATCTGTTATTAATTCAATTTAATTTTGTATCAAATGACTTTTTTATACTATGTTATTACTCATCTTTAATTTTATTTTGTCAAATCATGACGCACAACGCATATATTTTGAATACATAGAATTATTCGTGTTTCGAAAATAGTAAAAAAAAAAAAAAAATCATATTTATCGTAAAAAATTCATAATATATCTATTTTTTTATTATATCATCGAATGGACAATTACATTCAAATAATATTATTTATCATGTAAAGTCATATTAGTTAAAATTTAGTATTAATATAATATTATATTCTAGTATAGGTAAAAGTCGTATCAGTGACAGTGGAACACTTATACAAAACATATTATTATTGAAACATATTATACTTTGACAAAATTCAAAAAATTCCTTTAAATAATCAAAGAATACTATAGATAAGTTAAAGATATATAAAATACAATATATATATATATATCATAAAAATGTATATATATTTATATGAATGACGGATCGGGCTAGATCGAGCAGGTTTTGCCAACATGAAAGCCCGGTATAATGCAACCAACCGTAGCCGCAAAATCGATACGCCAAACTTCTCTTTCCATGCCACTTATGTATTCGTCTTTTTTAGCCATCTGAAGGAGTTAAATATAGTGATCATTTCCCACGAAAGGCCTAGCCAAAGTATCATGCCCCACCAAATATCTTTTGAGAAGTCACTCTTGAAGGATAAATGTCCAACCGTCTCCAAACCCCCTCTACAAAAGGCCCAACCAAATCCATATCCATATGCATTAGTCAGTACTTGGCACAAAGTCGACTCAGAAGTGCCATCCAAATGATAAACAAATATTTCAAGGTTGGCCCACTGGTGATAACATGTGTTCCATTAATGGAAGCTTGATGCAATTGGAAGATTGGGAATGATTTGGGATGGCGAATGCATGTGAAATAGAGAAGAAGAGGGGGGGGGGGGGGGGAATAAGACAATATTGTAAAAAAAATATTATTATTTTTAAAAACCAATATATAAGTAAGACAAAGAGAGTAGAGTATAATATGCTTTCTTTTTATTCGACTTATGTTATGCACAATAATAGAAAAGTCGCACACACACACACACATACACACACACACACACATATATATATATATATGACACTTCATACGATACAACAATTGTTCCATTAAGGAGAATTGGGAAGGGTTTGTAACCCATAAATCTTTTGGACAATCACTAAATAATATTCTTTTATTTATAATACCCCCTTGGAGGCCCGCCTATTATAAATAGTGTTTCATTGAAACCTTTCTAAGAAAAATACTCGTGGGATAACCTTGTCAAAGGAAAAAGAGTAAATATACATGGAACTAATCATCCTGAAACACTGCCTTGTAAAAACCTTACGAAGAAAAGCCCAATGGAACAACAAACTGGACAAAGAAAAAAGAGTACATTGTCTTGTTCACGCTCCCCTGATGTTAGCAAGAGATGAATGAGTTGTCGCATTCCAATATTCTGTCAAATGTCAATATCACCATTATTCCGTAGCTCGTGTGTAGAAATTTTTGGGAGAAATATGTTTCGTTCTTTCGCCTTTGATGTAACTATTTTGAATTTGTGTGATACAAGTAGCGTTATCCTCATACAATACCGTCATCATACTTCTTATTGAGGATAACTCACATGATATATTGAACCATGGATCTCAACCATATAAGTTCTCGACTTACTTCATCTAGTGCCAAATTTTAGAGTGATTTGGTGATGCAGAAATTAAAATTAGTTTCACGGATCGCCATGATATCGCAGCGCCACTACAAGTAAAAACGTGACCTCTACTTTCTAAGAGATTGGAAAAGATTCGCGAAGTGAAATTGCCTGACAAGGCTTTGAGTTGGTTGACAATTACTTGGGCGACTTCTAGACATAACGTTATAGCTAATCCAAACTTTGAATTGGGATTGAAAAAACTACATTTTGCACTTGATAACAAGCCACCTACATTCTGCGACGATCACAAGTATAATTTTTACATGTTGCTGTTAATCTATCAAAGAAGGTATATTAAACTGGAAAATTGAAATTATTACAAAGACTTATCGACTCTAAGAGGGAACCATTGTCACACAAAAACTTCACAATATTCTCTTTAATTTGATGATTAGTAAATTTGGTTGTCTTGCCATTTAATTTTGTTTTAGTAGCATAGTTTACCCTTTTGACTCTTTGATTTATAATTTTTCATGATATATCAAAAGAAATTAAGATTATGTATTATTTATGGTTTCGACGAGGAAGTTGTAAATGATATAATTTTGATTTAACTATCTGTATTTGTAGAAATATTATACTTTTTAATGAGGGACAGATCTAGGATTCTCGTTTAGGATAGGCTAATATTCACATTAAAATAAATTCCTCCAAGTCTAATGATGTTTATAAGTCAAAGTATATTTCATACCAAAATTTAAGAAACTCCTAACTTATAGAACCGCAAAATAATAAAGTCTTTGGAGAAAAAAAAAACGTCAAAGAAACATATGTGTAAACCAAGCCACAATCATAGGTTTCTAGTTTCACTCACTATCACTTATTATTTTTATAGTTACATTTTAATTTTTATTTAGTTGTAAAAGGACAATAAAGTTAGTTAACAAAAAAGAATGTACCAGTCATCAACCTATAACAGAGTATCAAACGCTCAGTTTAAACATCGTTTACCAACAATATCATCTTCATCAAGTATTTCAAAAACTTTGAGACGAGCATTATCATTCGAAACAAAGAATTTACCCATGTACACAATTAATACAGGTATTAGCAAGAAAGAAAGAGGACGTCAGAAGTTTGCCGAGAATGCTATTCATTTCATACCTTTAGTCCTCCTTTTATGTGCACTTCTTCTATGGCTTTTATCTAATCCAGGTACTTTTCTTTCTTTTCATTCTTGTTTTCTATCATTCTCATTCTGCTTCTTCATACAATAAGATATACAAGGTTCTAACAAAACAAAAAAAAAGATCTGAAAGGGATTGCTTAGACTTGATCGCAAGTGTCGTCAGGTCGGGTCGGTCTATACTAGAAGTTAAGATATCTAAAACAAACAAAAATTATAGGACCTCTTAATAGTTAGATTACATCTTTTTTGGTGAATAAAAGAGTTTGAAATACTAATGATAAAAAACAAATGAAATTTAGTTTTATTATTGCATAGTATTGAATGAATGTATAGCCATAAAAATAAGAGATGAAGGGAAGTTCTAACTTTTAATTTTGAATTTGTTAAATAAGAAAATAATTCTGAAAGTAATATGGTAGTTTCTTTTTGGCAAAGCCATTAGCTAGGATAGTTATTGATCGTCATCGAAAATAAAGTACAAATTAACCTTAGATACCTACCGATAAATTTTGTATCAGAATATTACAATCTCCACACTAGAAGAAACAAGTTAGTCTAAGGCAAGAAACCATTGACTGAAAGTGTTTAATGACAAAGTAAGCAAATTGATTAGCAATGTAACTTATGCAAGATACTCCTATCATTTGAATAATCTTAATAATCTTGTTGAATTGTCCGCCCAATAAACTCTTTGGGGAGTAGATAACTTGTATAACAAATTTGTATTTACATGTCAGTAATTGATCTACCAAAGGAAGGAGTTTCCATTGCTGCAAAAATGGACGAGGTGACACTTGGAAGTGATCTTATCGATGATAAAATTCAAACAGGAAATCTACCTTTGGAGTTGGGAGATATTGATCCAAGTAAATATGACAAAGAGCTCAAAAGTGCAATCTCAGACTCTGACGCGAAAACATCGTGAGCTAGTTTTGACGAACAATCGTATATAGTTAACTTTTTTTATCTTTGGGATGTTGGCGTTAATCGTACATGTGATGAATTAGACAAAGATGTCTATGTATTTCAAAAGTAAATAAAGATATCTTTGTGTTTCAACATAATATTGTAATATTGTTGTTAAAGTAAAAGGAAAATTGTTATGAAATTAAAAGGAAAAGTAAAATATAAAGAATGATAGGAGACAAAAATAGTATTATTATTATTTTGCTAGGTAACTTAGAACTAGGTTACACATGTTTAATGAGGAGATTCAAATCATGTATTTTTCACTTTACACATTTTTAACTGTAGAAGAAATAGAAAAAATTTGGCCAGTTGAGCTAAACCAACTGGCTGAAATAGTATTATTGATCGTATAAGAGTGTGTTATAATATATTAATAGAGAAACATATTTATAGAAAATACAATTTATTCTCTTAATAAACCTTAATATGGATTTATTTTCATGGATTTGATACATGGACTGTAAATCCATAAATAAGGAATACTATACACCTAAACGGAACTTGATAGATTGAGCATTACCCTCGAGGTTATTCAGAAGTCCAATACGGCGTACGAGGCGGTCTAAGAAAACTACCAATATCACAGGGACTCGAAAAGCCTCATAAGATATGCAAACATTTCTATTTATAATTTGAGAGACCCTAGAGGCCTAAAATATCTTATCTTGCCAGAACCACAACCTTCGTGATACTCTTTTAGGATCTCCTGTCTTAGCCTACCCACCTTTGTGCAAACACACGTCCTTCCATAGTGTCGAGTAAACCATCCCTTACCCAAAACTGTCGGGTCTTCCCCGCCTTCGCATAATCGATCAACTCCTTTGCCACTGGATCATTCTTTGTCCCTTCGTGTATTTTGTCTTCCAAGGGATATCTCGGCTTCGCAGGTTCCCCTCCAATGGTACCATCTTTGGAAGCGCCTTTAGTGGTTTGTCCTTGACATCTTCAAGAAAGTCATGGTCCTTATTTGATGCCTTGATGGATCTCCTACTTTCTTTAAGGCAAAAATATGGATCTCTTAATCCTCCTGAAAATCTTCCACTATTTGAAGCGTTGACAACTCTCTTGATTTCCTCTATGGAATCACCTGTACGGGTCAAGGGGTCTCTTCCTTCATGAGAAACAACGTTTCTCGACAAGGTAGGATATACATATCAACCTCTTTGAGCCACTCCATACCCAACTCCACGTCGTGATCATCCAATGACAATGTCGTGTAATCAACTACACGACCCAACTACCAATCTAGGTCTTGAATCCCTTCACAACACCAACAATAGGGGTAGCCTTTGAGTTAGCCACCTTTATCATCCCCTTGCTCTTGGTCACCCTCAAGCCCAACTTGTCAGCAACACTATCCCGCATATAGTTGCTGGTATCTCCCGTATTCAACAACGTTTTGTACGTACTTTGACCAATGCTCAATTCCATGTTCACTAATCCACCCCATCTCATCTTTGGTGTGGTCTTCACGGTTTCCTTCACCGCATTGATAAAACATATTGAACTCATTTGGATCTTGTTGTCTTCCCCTTACTCTTGAGGATCACTGTTTTGAACGAGTAAGCTAGCCATCTTACTTCTTTGTAGACACTGGAATAAATTGTGTTCATCTCTTCCACAAATCTAACACCCTCTACTATTGAAGTTGTTCGTTTTGTCCCCCCTGGACTTGCTTTCACCTTGATATTTATCCTTAGTAATGGTTTAGAAGAACTAATATCACGCGTACTTTGGTTGGTTACTCCCCCACTTTTCCTGTACTTATCACTTGCTTCATTACTTAATTTTTTTTTTCAAAGGATCGGTCCCCACCTCTCATTGAGTAATCCACAAGGCTTTCGACCACGACTATGGATGAAGCCATGTCTTTTACCCCACGTCTTTGCAATTATTGCTTCCATCTAAGACCGGAACATGCTTTGCCCTTCGTTAATCTAGGTATTTCCAACATCATCTTTTGTAACTCTTTGACATAATCGTGGATGGTCCCCTCTTAAGTCAAACTTTGAAGCCTCGCTCGTGCTTCATAAATCATGTTCTCCAAGTAGAACTGTTTCCCTCTAGAAATTATCCCATGTTGCTATTGTGCATCGACCTTTATCCATGTCGGTCGTACGATGTTTCCACCATGATGTAGCAACATCAGATAAATATAAAAGGGTATCATGTACCTATGAAGCATCATCACTAATGTTCAAGGCCGTGAAATATTGCTCCAAGCCCCATTATAAGTTATCTAACTCCTTAGAATTCCTAGCCCCATTGAAGAACCTGGGTATAGGTACCTTGATCCTTGGTATAGATAGTGTAGCAACCGCCATATTACCCACAACGATTTTATAAATTTCCAACTCCGTCTTAACTGTCTCTATCTCAGACTTGACTCCATTCACCATACCATATACCTGTCCTCCATCTCGACCATTAACGGTTGCATCTCCATCAATCATTCGTTGATATTAGCTCTCACATCCTTCTTGCAGATCTCCCCCTTCTCCTCAGTTGAAGACAATCGTTCCCCAAGCTCTTGTTGTCTAACTCCTTTACTTTGTTGTTCAAGACATCCAACAAAGGACCCATGTTTTAAAATCCAATATCTAGTCGTTCTGGCCTTTGTATCAAGCATGCAAACTCATCCCTAGAAATTTGAAGAGACTTGTTACTCTTAGTCTCCTTCGTCTTTGCTGCGTTCGCTGCCAAATCTCCTTGTGTTTGAGTACCTTCAACCACTATTGTTACTTGTCTTGTCTTTGTAACCTAGATCTTATACCACATGATATGCATAAAGTTTTAACACCTAGATATATCGTCTGAACCGTGCGACTCCCAATCAAGTCCCCAACGCATCGCTTGAGATCATCAGCCTGCTAGACCACAATTTCACACACTAAATTTCTCCAACCCTTGGAACAGTTAGGAACCGCCCTTAAGCACACCCAAGCACTAAATATATAAGAGAGACAATATAATGAGTTTGAGAGAAGATCTTTGTATTGATATAGAATTATTTTTCATGGATAATTACGAATGCGGCTATCTCCCTCTGTTTATACTACACTAGTGAAGAATCTGGAAACCTTACTACAATATTGAAGAAAAGTATATCCAACTACATTATATAATATTCTAGTATACTCTACCATAATCTACAAGCATCTCGAATATTTCAAAACTCAGAGACGGTCTTGGTTAAGTCTTGGCGACGTTTTAAACCTTCAAATAAGCGGCTTGTCTCATTGATCCACCTTGGACACGTCTTATTTCCGCCATTGTGGTTGTTTATACATTTTAATACTTAATAGTTGATCATTTTCATCTTTTAATTGTATTTTTAATCATCTCATTTAATCTCACATTATATTTTTATTTCAATAACGTTTCCAAATCATTTTACTATAAACACATGATCATTTAGTTCCCTGTGGGTCAACCTCAAAATTAACAATTTTATTATTTGTATGACACTCACATACTTGCATGTGATCTATTTAGGTTTTTAGGTATCCCTCTTTACTATCACTTTTTATATAACATTTGAACCCTAACAATTGAACCCTAACAATTTTTTAGCGTCATCGTCAGGGAACGGTAATCTAATTAACGTGTGCATAATATCTTCTTTTTTTAAGGGTTGTGAGACTCATGGTTCTCTTAAGATATTAGCCTTCATAGCTTGTTTTTGAAGCTAGGAGACGCAAAAGTAACATGTCAGAGTTAACACCTCGGTCTAAAATCAAATTTTAGTTCGATGAATTAAGGATCCCATTTAAATTTTCTTTGCCTTTATCTTCCTTCAAAGAATTCACATCCTTTTTTTGGTGGTTTCACTCTGCTCCTAGTCTGATTAGATCTAATGGGTTCATCATCGTCACTTTCTCTATCACAAAATAAGAAATGCCTCCTACCAGACCATGATTGCAATTAATCCACCGCATTCAAGTGATCTATCAAGTTATGAAGGGTTTTTATTTAAACCCAACTCTTGGTCAGACAACGTTGAGGACACCTCCGTCGTAAGAGAGGATGGAATATATAGACATGTATATACAAATACCACAAAACTTTGAAACTATAGTGAAATCAAGAATAAATACATCTCAAGCTAATCTAGCCTACAAACAACATAAGAACAATGGGGGAAAGGTAATTTTTCTATTAGTTACTTATGGGTATGGTATTCCCCAATAAAGATTTCTTTAGAAGAAATAATGGTGAAAGCGGTTAAATAATTTGAATGTGGAGGATGTATGAAAAGGTGCGACTAGGATATCCAAGAGTCATAATGGTTGCATTTAAAGTAATATGACTATACATGAGTAGGTGTATCTCTTCCATGACCTGGGTTATTAATTTCGTCGCCACAAAGACCACCTTAATTCACACGTTACTTAGGTAAATGCATCACACTCGCTATATTCAAGATTTGAAATGTTTGCGAATAGGGAAAAACCGCTAAATTCTTCAAAGAACGGAGGATATTGTAATTTTTTTTCTTTTCTTGGTTTTAAGTAAATTCTGAAGGTTACATCTTCTCAAAAAGACTGACTCGCAAGATGTTCACCTTGTAATTTTAGGGGTACTGATTGAACAAGAATTACTCTCGAAGTTATTCGAAGGTCCAATACGTTGCACCACGTGGCCGAAGCAAATTATCAATATGACATGTGTCTCGAGAAGCCTCAAAGGATATACAAACATTGATATTTACATTTTGCAAGACCCCAGAGGCCTAAAAGAATCTTACTTCGCCAAAACCACAACAGTCCCTGAATAACAATTGAACAGTTACACCAATGAGGACACGTGTCTCACTATGCCTAGAATAGTTAAGCCAACAACTGAATAGAGAGGTTATTCGAACAACTTCACCTTCCATCCTTATCCACATGTTACTGCTATTCAAGTTGTTTTCAACAAATACTGATAAATATCCATCCAATTCATTTACCCGGGTATGCGCACGATCTCATATCACATGCCGAAGCATATTCTCTCTCCTCAAAACTATATTCATTAATTAATGCTCATATACTTTGAACTACCTTAGAAGATCACATCTCTATTATTGATAATAGTTTGTCTATTGGCTTACTCATTATTGCCTTAAGTTTCAAAGTTGTCAATGGTGGTATCCTATTCCTTTGGTTCATTGATTTCATGTCATATGTCAGGTTTCATCCATGCTTGAGGACTACTATAAATTTTCTACCAAGAAAATATTTATATATCAACTACTTATTTCTCGAGGACAGTATTTGTTCTATCAGGTGCTAATGCACTTGTTTGTGTGTAAATGTTACCATATCAGTTTCGGGTAGATTAAAGAATCTTTTCCAACTATGATGTAGCTCTAATTCAACATCAATACGACACGTGACGGTTGATGGTAGTCGTCATGAAAGTGGTGGGCGGTGGAAAGAATGAGAAAACGAGATTTTATTTTTCAAGTTAGGAAACTGAATTGTGTTTTGCTTTTTCCAAATTTTAATAAGAGTTTTTTGGACAAAAACACACGCACCAAAATACTCGGCTTATCAGCCTATACCTAATCTGGAGAACCTATACAATATTTCTGTGTACGTCGTAGTCCCACCAGCCCTTTGCCTAACTTCTTTAGCAATTTGATGGTGGATCAAAATATCTCCCACTCGCCCCGCCTCCTCTACTATTGTCTTAAGCACTGCTTGAATAGAACAAGATGTAATTGGCAGTGACCTAATACCTTGTAGTATTTCAAGGTTATTAGAGAAGATCACCTTCTCCTATTCCGATAATTCCTTGCATTCAAACACAAGTTCCGAAACAACACAAGTTTCTCCCGCAATGCCGAAGAGCAAAAGAAAGTCCTAGAAGAAGACGTCCTACATCTAGTCTTAGAATCATAACGTGTAATTCCTACCCCGGAAGGTTCCCACTTAGTCGGGATAATAAGAGTTAGGAGGTAAAAAAAATTTGTTTGGGTTATTGGGACTTCCCTTTGAGCAATATCAACGTTAAGGACTAAAACGGTAATATGAAGGTAAAACAAGGGCGTTTGTCTTATAATTATTTGCTATAAAAGCAAAATCGAACCGCACCGTGAGATGATCCATTTGATTTTCTGATCATTTTCATCAATTCTACCGCAAATTGCCCTTCTTTTAGCCCCTCTCCCGAAATTCTACCTCATCAACTTTTTCCCGGCCGTCGGAGAACGAATATTCCGGCGTCCTTACCTTTGGACCAGTTGCCTCTTACACCATGAATCCTGAATAGTAATAATCTAATTCTCGTTTTTTCTGTTATATTTCAAATTGTTATCTTAATTATAATTTTCTAATTTGATCAGATCTTCGTTCATTCTGATAAAACAAAACTAGCAGTTTAATTCCTTTATGATTAATTGAATATATTGTTAACAGATCCTATTTATTTTTAGCTCGATCTTGCTAGGATTTGAATCAAACTCGAACTTTTATTTAGTGCAAATGCATAAATATATAACTATTTATATGCGTGTGTGTTTGAGAATTCACGGCGTCTTTAAGAAATTCTTATCATGTTTACACACATGCACACATACTTTCGTCTACATGTTATGAAGAATAGCCAAATTACCCCAGTGTTGAGAAAAAAAATCAAATATACCCATGTTATTTCAAAGCTTTCAGATACGCCCCTCAGGGACCAATGGTGCAAATAAAATCATTGGATCTTAAATTAACGAAAAGTACTTATTTGATAAATTCTTTGCAGTGATTACTTGTTCAAACTTCTCTTAATTGGAGACTCAGGTGTTGGAAAATCATGTCTTCTTCTGAGATTTGCTGTAAGCTTTCAATTTTTTAATTTATTTTTTACTCAGTAATTACTTATTATTTAATTAATTTAAATACAGGATGATTCATACTTGGATAGCTACATAAGCACAATTGGTGTTGACTTTGTAAGAATTCCCTAATCACAAATTCAAAACATTTCTTACACAATGTATATTAATATCATTTCTTTATTTATTTCAGAAAATACGCACAGTTGAGCAAGAAGGAAAAACAATTAAACTTCAAATTGTAAACCTCAATTTCAATAAATTTTTAAGCTTAATAAAAATTCAACTCATAACTTACTTTTTTTTTTTTTTCGCGCCAATTTAGTGGGACACAGCTGGACAAGAGCGTTTCAGAACTATAACTAGTAGCTATTACCGTGGTGCACATGGGATCATAGTATGTTATGTTCATTAAAATATTTTGTCTTTAATAATTTATTTTTATTTAAAAATCTCTTACAGATCGTGTATGATATAACTGATATCGAAAGTTTCAACCATGTTAAGCAATGGTTAAGTGAAATTGATCGTTACGCAAGTGAAAATGTAAATAAGCTTTTAGTTGGAAATAAATGTGATCTTACTGAAAACAGAGCTGTTTCTTACGATACAGCTAAGGTAAAACACAAAATAAATTAAAAAAATTTATTGAATTTATATTTTTTAATTTTAATAAATACAAACAGGCCTTTGCTGATGAAATTGGGATTCCCTTTTTGGAAACGAGTGCAAAGGATGCAAGTAATGTTGAACAAGCTTTTATGCAAATGGCGGGTGATATTAAGAATAGGTAATTTTTTTAATTTTTAATTTAAAATTTAATTGTTGTAAAGTTTACTAAAATAGCCTTTGGTTTAATTAATTATTACAGGATGGCGAGTCAGCCTGCGATGAATAGTGCAAGGCCACCGACGGTTCAGATAAGGGGACAACCTGTTAACCAGAAGGGTGGTTGTTGCTCGAATTAGTTAAAATTAGTTGGGTTTTAAGGTGTTAAAATTTAATTTGTTTAAAAAATTATTTAATTTCTTTATATTGTACAAATTATTATCGATTGGTTTTTCTTTTCCCTTATAGCTGGGAGATGATCTCTAAATGATTGTATTTGGTATATTAACATATTAATATCTGTCTGTTTTTTAATAATAGTCAAGTTTTTTGAATAGCTTGTAGAGTTATATACCGGAGCATATATATTTTAAGAGTAATGCTAGGTATCACCCAAAAAGTATCAAAACATCACCCATGATGTGGCGGTTAGGTGGACCAATCATGTATTTTCTCTTTCTAGATTTACTTTTTTATCTCTCCTCCATGATTGGTCCACCTAACCGCCATATCATGGGTGATGTTTAGGTGATACCTTTTTGGGTGATACCTAGCATTACTCATATTTTAATCATTTGACTTAGTAACTATCAATCTTGGAAACGAATTTTCATTACTTGTTAATCTAACTAAGTTTTACTTATATGTTAATTATAACCAGTATCTCTGGTTAATTGATTTTGGTGTTTACTTTCAATAAAAAAATATACCCGATTTTCTCACCCCCGATATAATTTTTAAAATAAGGCATGGAGTATTGCTCAATCTGATTTTGGTTGTGAAATGAAGTGTTGAAACTCCGAATTAATATAGTCAGGGGGAGATAGCAGAATATATGACAATTAACAATGTGATATTTTTTACTGAATTATGAGTAAAAAAACATTTAACGCAATCTGGTGTTGTTACAAAATCGAAGTCCCTGATCAACCAAGATAGTTAATTGCAGATTTTGTATCTAACATTTTGTAATTATTGTAGGAGTAATAATTAGTAGATTTATGCAGATGAATGTTTTCTTAATAAAATGTACCGTATCACATCTTGTTCGTTTGTAATAGTAACAAGATTCAATTCTAGGTTAGCTTAACTGGCTATAGCTTTGGTTATAGAAGGTACAGTTTCTTCGAACAGACATAAAATCTAAAAGTAATGCATTTGGTCTTTTTAAGAATTTATATATGGTCTTTTTTAATATTTCATGTGTTCAAATCAAGTTTGACATATTTTGACCATTTTGATTAATCCAAGAGTAATTTTTTTAAATGTAACATAAAATTATATATTGCAAAAACTCAACCAAGAATTTTACTCTCGGGGTGGATAAAACTACCACAGCTACCCGAGAAAGAGAGATCATGTTTATCTAAGTTTACTCAAAAATAAGGAGAAATGACAAAGATTAACAGAAATAAAATTGGACAAAAACAGTATTTCATTTCCTTTTTCCTATTCTATGTTGAACCAAAATCGTCTAAACTCTTCATAATGTAAGAGTTCCAAGGCCAAGTTCAACACCATCCTTAGTAGTTCTAGCCGGAGCTGCTCCTCCTTGAGGTGGAACACGATGAGGAATCGACTGAGGGAACATACTGCTCGTACCTTGCTGAGCCATTAGCGTGGGTGAAGAAGAACATGTTCCAATTTTCCCATTAAATTGAGGCAAGTACATAAAATTACCATTGGGAAAATTCATCACATGAACAAAAGAAACTGCCCCTGTTGAGTGACCATGGTGATGATCATTACTTGAAACTCCCATCTATTCCACAATTAATTAATTATCAATAAAAGGAAACATGGTATTTAATGGATATAAAAAATAAAAAAATTCTAGCATAATATTAATACATCCTCGTACCATGTATGGCAAACGATGAAAATCAATACCCCCTTGAGGTCTAGCAATTGGTGAAAGAGGTGGCTTTTCCGAAGATCCAAGAAAAATAGATGTGTTAGCATGGGCTTTAAGTTTTAATGGAGGAATAGTAGATGTATTAGCTTGTTGTGAAGAAGATTCAGGAGCTTCTTTAGTAGGTGAAGTTGAGGAAGCCTGAGAGAGGAACAAATTTATATAAACATTTTAATATAAGGAACATGCAAAACATGAAAAGATTATGAGTTAATTAAGATTACCGATGATCCATTAAGACCAATGTCAAAAACACTTGATCTACGTTTTCTTTTTTCACTTGCAGCTAATCTGAGGAAATATTTTTGGGCATGACTAGCCACTTGTGTTGGAGTTCTTGTAGGCACAAAAGTTTTTGAGATTCCTCTCCAATCACCTTTTCCAAGCTTTTCTAGACCACTTAAGAAACATCTATGTTCATGTTCTGTCCATGGCTTTCCTACTTCAAATTACAACACGGTTTTGTTAGTAGAAAATGATATCAAATAATGACCAGAAACTTGGCAATATACAAGACAATTAACATTTAACATAATTATTATTTTTGCCTGAAAGGGGTGCATGCACGCGCGTAAAATATGTTTGCAACAATCCAAATTCCAACACGTGCACTTAAGTGACTAATGAACAATGACTTTTCGACCAAGCAATATATAGTAAAATATACTCCCTTAATCGGCCATATAGAGTGCATCGAACGATTATGAACCATCAGAATAATTTACATAAAATTGATGATTAAAAAAATTAATCCATGGACAAATCAAATGTCGTGTAATCTAACAATTCCAGAAGCAACATTATCCAAATCTTACAATAATGAAGAATCTTCACGTAAATAAAACATATATATATATATCTCAAATCCTTGTATTTTCAAATATTACGCAGAAGTAATATTGCATGAAAAAATTGAAAGAAATTTTATAAGGCGAAGAACATAAATCCAGAAAATCAACCAATACACAGAGAATAAATAATAACATAAAAGACAATCTAAAGAAAACCTAAAGAAACGATATTAGATTTGAAGAAAACCGACCTTTTCTTCGATCAGCTTTGGTAGTAGAGGATTGAACAAGGCCATCAGAAAGATATCCTGTAGCGTCAACAGCGTTGTTTTCAGGTTTGCATGCCTGTAAATTTCCCATACTTTTGGATTTTCGAATAGATTCAATGTCTCCATTACTGAAATCATAGTCTGGAACATTAATTTTAACGCCAAATAATCGGAAACTACTACAATTGCCTCCTTTTCCGTTGCATGTTCTTGAATTATGGCCATTGTGTCCGCAATGCGAACACTTTCTTTTCGGTTCTTTCCCCATTGATCTTTTTTTCTCTTTTTCCTATTTTCTCTCAATCTATATATAAATACATAATGAATTAAGGTGGTATCTTTGGGATATATTTATTACCTTTTCATTGCTTCTATTATGGTACATCTGAAAATTTTAAGTAGGAAAATCTCTCTTAGATATATTATTTTCCCTGCGTCTCCATAATCTTTCCTAATTTATACTTTCCAAATATATTATTTGAAGTTTTGCCAAATAACTTTCTTCACACGAATTATTTATTTAATTTCGTTCACTATTTGATATATTTGTTTGACAAAAAGAAAATACATAATTTATAATTAATTTATTGAATAAATTTAATTTTTGAAAATATATGTAATACTCCAGATAATTCTATATTGGCAAGAATATGTAGTTGATTCGGGGTAAAAAAAACTGGTCATTGGTCGATGATTGGTTGATGTATTTTCCCCCCTAGATGGATTACCCGCCACAAAATTCCCGCATTGATGACGTACATGTAAAATATAATCTAAGATTATGGGAAAATAAATAAAAAATTAGTTGGAAATAGTTAGTAATAAAGGTTAATTAAAATATAAAATAATATGGTAATTTTTATAATATATAATAACTAATTAAGTTCTGAACCCAATAAACTATATATCTAAACAAATCCATTTTAAAACTTTGCCTTATAAAGGTCCAATAATTTAGTCTTAAGTTAGTTTATTACTTTTCACCCCCTAAGTTGTTATTAGTCTTGCTATAATTACATTAATCATATCTTTTATCCTTATCCCACTCTAACATCATTTAAGGATACTAAATCATACTTCGATATAATAGTACGATCGTTTTTTCACTCTCTAATCATGTTGATTTTTGAAAAATAATTCAAGTTTTTTTCTTAGGATTTATCTCACAAGTTCAATGTATTTTGTATAACAGTCTCATCATGTTTTAGAATAGGTTTTTAATGTGTTTCTGATGAGTTATTTATTCTGGCAAAGAAATACAGTTTTACGGCTATCTACGGTGGAGAAGACACCTGGTTTTGCTGTATGTGAGCCCACTTCATACGCTTTACGGGGCTTCGCTCAACATCAATTCTCGGACTTAATGATCTCTTTTCACATAAACCTTTGGTGGACAATAATTTTTTGATGGGTTATCTATTATAGTAAAAAAAACGTTCTTACTAGCTATCTTCGGCAGAGAAGACACATTCTTCTGCCGTATGTGAGCCCGCTTCATAAGTTTTAGTGGGTTGTTCACAAAGAAAGATTTGGTAGGACAAGAAGCAGAAGCCCTCCTCGTCAAAGGTTAGTCTTGTTCAATGGAACATTTTGCATTTAGGGTTTTGAAAGTATGAAATGTTAGTAATGATGTGTCTAAATCTCATGCAATCATTAGTATAAATTTTGCACGATTGGTCCTTGTCTAATTTTGTCTTTCATTTTTTAAAAGTGGTTCCTCTAATGCGACAAAGCATTAGTACTCGAAGGAGTCCATCTCCAAGGGGAAGCGTATCTACAAGGCGAAGATCTACTTCTTTGGAGGGAAGTCCAAAGATTCAGAAAGATGGGTCTCGTACACCTAAGAGTGTGTCACGTTGTGATGACCGTGCTAGTTTTGGGAGGCCGGTTTAATGTGAGTTTGTGTGTCTATTTTGCTAGATTACAATTTTTTCTTGTTGCTTGTTGAGTTGTATATAAGTGGATGATTTGTTTTGTAGGAGTGAAGAGATGAGATTGAGTAGTATTGGTGGACTTTGGGCACTGAGATGAAGACAAATCGTGTTACTATATGGTGCTTTGTATAAATGAGTGCACGAAAATATTTATTTTTGCTAGTAAAAATGCTAGGCAATTTTTGCCCAACGCCTTAGTCGCCGTGGAAGAGGCGCCTAGCCCGCCTAGGCACCGATTAATGGTAAAAACTTGCCGCCTAGGCCCTCTATTAAATTTATTTTACTCTCGAAAATTCTTGAATTGATATTATAACTCTAATTTTAGTATTTTTCATATTCAATATAGTGGTGTTAGATGAATTTTATGACTTAAATAGATAAAATTATCATAGTTATACACGCGTATTACTAAATATATAAAATTACATAGCAGGATTCAAAACCGCGTAATCCCGCCTAGGCCCCGCGTAGTCCCTCCTAGGCGCTAGGCCCCAGTCGACCGCCTAGGCCGCGGAACCGAGATCTACAGCATAGCCCACCAGTAGAAGAATGATATTGACATGGATTAAGCTTGTATATCAAGAAATAATATATAAGATCTTATTCTTCTTTAAGAGATGCTCCAATGATACAATAATTCCTTGTTACATTATAACTATGTATGTGTATGATGCAACAATACCAAGGTTCTGTTATTTGATGAAATGAAATCCTAAATTTATGTAAAATACACCAAAAATATCATATATATTCATCGTGATGGTATGTTAAAAGGTTATCCATTCCTTATACAAGAAATTCCAATTTATGTATAATGTTATGTTTCTCATTCATTCCTAAGACAGAGGTATCAAAAATGTTTTTTCTCTCGCTTCTCTCTCAATACTTTGGCAATTGATTCAATCGACTAAGGATATCTATATAAAACCAAATTTATATTACCAGCCTATTGAACACTCATGATTAGCCTATTGAATTTACATAGTAAGGTAATTATATGCAAGTCCAACAAATATCTATATAAAACCCATCACATTAACATTACTAACCCACCAGATATATTAAAATGGACAAAAAAAGCCTACCAAATGGACAGAAATGTGAGTGAGCATCAAATACAATAATTCTCTCTAGAAACTAATATATCTACGTCATCAACCTATATATTGGGATTTACATTTTACAGTAAAATTTGATAAGCTACAATGAATCTTAACAATTGGGGTATAATAAACAATAAGGAAAGTTCGAGTTGAATTGTACACAAAACAACAATTTTGAAATCCAAAGGGTGAGGAAAAAGTGGTTTTGCAGTAACATATCTCCAAAATTTGTTAATGGGATGAGATATTTGTGTAACAAGAAGTATTGATCTCTTATGTTTTCTCAACCTTCTATTTTCAGCTATATCAGTTTCCATTTCGATAATGCTCATAATGTACAACTCTCCGTTTAAACCAACAAATCCTACTCTACAATTATCTTCTTTTTTCTTGGTACACCTGTCTCCTTTGACCAATTGTTTGAACTCATATTAAAGCTGCAATATACAGGGGAGTAAATATAAACTAAAAATTGAAAGTGTTGAATATCTTATTTTCAGTATAGTGGGGCAATGATAGTTTGGTTTGCATCTCCTTTAAGTTTTTTTATCTCTAAATGATTCCACATCTTTAATATTCCAGTGGATCTCTTTTATTATGAAATATTTGAAGTCAAGAGCAGATAAAAATTGTTATGTAGTTGCGTTAGTGGCAAATATTGCTTGGTTTATTTGGAAGGAAAGAAATTCTTTTGTGTCCAGTCTCAAGAAACCTGACCCAATGTATACCATGGAAGCTGCAATAAAAGTCAATGATGAGTACTTGTTAGCAAATTACAACAACTCTGAGGCTCAAAATATATATAAAATTATTGTGCTTGACATAAAGGCTGATATAAAAGGCTCATTTACTAAGCCAGTTCAATATATATATATCATGTCGACAGTATTTCACCTTTAACATTATCCATAACTAGGTGGACCACTCCTCTAATTGCAAAGATTAAAGTGAACACTGAAGCAACATTTGATAGGACAAAATCTAATATGGTTGTTTCTTGCATTGCCAGGGATCATCAAGGAAGGTTTTTGGAAGGAAATGTGATAAAAGGGGAGAATTGTCACATGTGGAGGCAGAAGCGCTAGGAATCTATCAAGCTTGTCAAGTTGCTACACAGTATCAAGTTGGATAGTAACAATTGAGAGTGATAGTACAATAGTGTTTAATTCTCTAGTGTGTACAAATGTAAAAAACACACATGTTATTTCTTATTTATGTAGGGGGTTTTCGAGAGTGTATTAGCACTCATAAACTAAAATTCTCTCTTGTTAAAAGAGGTAAGAATTTTGTAGCTGATTGGGCAGCCGAACAAAAGCTTAAAGGTAATTTGTTTGGCTTAGATTGGAAGCAATCATCCAATTGGCTAAACTTTTATGTAATGACTATGATGCTAAAGGAATCGGGTGATTTGGTTTGGACTTTTAATACAAGTATTGTTTTTTGACTAAAAATAGATATAAATTAAAAACAAGTACCCTAATAATATAAAGACAATTGATGAGACAAAGAGTACATGAAAGGCAAAAACAGCTGCAAATGCTAACAAGTCTACATGATTTCATAAGAAATACTCGGTTGATCATAAACAGAGCCCTATTGTATGAACATACAATCTTAGAAACTTAATTAGCCCAATTTTTTAGAAAATCCTCGATTGATCCTATATGCGCCTCCTTTTTCCTTCCTCCCACATATCCCCAACCTCCATCCATTTCCCACCGTTGTGCAATTCCATCACCACCGTAGCTTTATAATACTCATCCATTAGAAAAATATCTAGAATTAAGGTAGTTATATAGCAAGCCCAACAAATATCTATATACAACCCATCACATAAACAATACTCGCCCAACGGGTTTAATACCTTAAACTCACCAATAACCTAACTCAAAAACACAATTTGCATTCATACAATACTAGAAATTAAAGCCCATTATATATTTACTAAAACTCGACATGTGAAAATAAATGAAGGTATAAATCCCATCATAAAATTTAACACAAAAATAGAACTTAACAACGTACCTTTAGTCAAGTATGTGACCCATCTTCTATTGGGAGCTCAGTTTGGTAACAACAATACTCTCTGGCACCATTGACGCTATCGCCTTTAACTTTTCTCCAGTCTTCGTCATTGTGATACTACCTCTACTCTTCAATCTCGCCACATCCACTTCCGTATTCGTGTTCCTGGACGGCTCACGTGGTGCACTTGTCCCAAAAAATGAAATCACAACAATTACTTTTCATCAATCACAAAAAAACATATTTCATGGTTGTACGCTAGCCCAGAGAAAATAAATCAACATCTTTCCGACTATCTTCGGCAGAGAAGATATTCGGGTCTTCCGTGGTTGATCCCGCTTCATACATTCCACTGGGCTCTTCGCACCATCCATTCTCGCCTTTCCTTATCGACTTTCTGATAAAGTTTCGCTGGACTTCGTCGGACTTGAATCATCTTCCGATTTCGCCGAAAGGGGTTCTTCTTTATTGGTTGGTTTGGGTTATTTATTTTCGTTTCATTCTTGATTTCAAATGTAGAGTGGATTCTCCTTCTTGCGTTAATGACGGCTAAAATGGTGGGTTAATGAAGCGTGCTAATGTAGCGTGTGTTTCCACTGCAAAAAACTATAGAGCTCCCATTTCCAACGTGTGTATTAACTGATGGTACCATTTTCCACCAGTTTTTGTGGACTCTAAATGGAAAAAACAATGGTTTCCGGCCTATATAAGTAGTTAACCCTTTTCTTTTATTGAAGTGAAAATAGCATATAGCTAACCATATATAACGCATCCCCAAAATCAAGGGTACTATTAAAAAATATTTTATCTCTAACCCTCAATGGTTTTTGATTTATGAAATTATGATTTTGTCTTTTATCTTCTAAAAGTATAACACAATTATTTTTCTTTTCTTTTTCTAACTAGTCAACCATTAGTTAACGCCATGCGGCGTCGCGTTAGCATCAACCGTGCATATTCCACTTGGCCTAGGACATTTCAAAAAATTTATCTCATTTTTCACCTTACATATAAAACTTATCTTTTACCATCATACCATAATTAAACCCTCACATGATTCTACCTAACCCCCGTGCTCTCATTTACTCGTTGTTAAGGTTTTGAAGGAAAAATGGTGAACTCGAATGATACCAGAATACAGTTCTTCAATGGCTGATCCAAGTAAGACTCGTTCTTGCACTGCTAATATGGAGTGAGGTGAAAGGTGAAGCTTTCTTGGACTGTAAAAAACCCAGGAAGGTGGTTCATTGGATGCAAGAAGTTTAGATCTGCCAAGAATAGGTGCTCGTACTTCAGTTAAGTGGATCTACCCATAAGTGAAAGAGGGTTGAAGGTCATTCCTGGCTTGCTTAAGGCACTGACCAGAAAGGAGGAGGAGATTCTGGTTTTTAAGATGAATGAAGGTAATAAAATGAAAATTGCGATACATGGAACAACTCAACTTCTAGCCTAGTCTAAGGAAAGCTCCTAAATGTGATAAGATATTCAGACATAACAAAGGGCCTTGAAATCTAATAGACATATAGTATTTAAGAGTAGGATTCAGATTGCCATGTTATTTTGGTAATATATACCTTTTAGGTAACTTTTCTCTTTTTCCTTTAAAACTACTCCTTCATGTGCTGACATTCAAACAATTCATCTCCTATGAATCTTGTATTCTATTTGATATCTTCTATTTTATCCTCGTCTTGTCTTGAGGACAAGCAAAGAGTAAGTTTAGGGTGTGACGTGTCCTGATAATATGGTATAATTAGCTATATTTAGGACACATTAAGTCTATTTTATTGCATTACTTGATAATTTTATAGGTAAATGGATGAAAGCAGGCCCAAAAAAAATTATATCTAAATTAGGAAAGTGGTAAATTTAGCATGTGGTAAAAGAAAATAGGAATTTGGATACTAGACCAATGCATAAGAAGAACTATTCGACTGAGCCAAGTGGGAACATGTTGTATTTCCGCAAGTGTGCGGTTTTGACGAAGTAATAAAGATTTAAAGAATATCGTATTCCAAGGTATTAGCAAGTTTAAACTTGTAATTTAGCTAAGTTTTATTGATTCGTTATGATAAAATTAAAAGGGGAAAATGATTTGGTGATTAAGTTAAGCTACTGCAGAAAATAGAGGACTTAGTTGCAAGCAATTAACAACATTACAAGGATTAGAATGCAAATAGGAAGATGAAAGGGAGATATGTGAGCTTGGGATAACTGAAACCACTTAAGTTCTCTAATTTGGAAAATTATATCTAATAACGACAAGAGTGACAATTCAAACTAACCAAGATTTGAAACTCACACCAACGCCCTTCTGGGCGATTAGAGTGCTACCTCAAGGATATGGAGCTCCTTTCGGATAAACCAAGGTACCCTACAAAGCAATAAAATCTCCTAACCATGTCATGGCTATGCACTCACGTAATATCTCTTGATTTTATAGATCAAATGCACTCTTAGTTACCTAATTCTACCCATAAACCCCACTCTCTGATGTAATTCATAGATTAAGGTTGATCAATTAATTGGACAAAATAATCAATCATAATTCAATACAAGGTAAAGAGAAGCATGATATAATCAATCTTAATTAAGCTAAAATTCCCCTAATTAAACAAAATTGCTCAAATAGTTAAACTAGAGTTCCATCAAATTTCAAATCTCAAACAAATTTCCTTTGCACTGTAGTTGACACCTCCTCAGTTAGTGACACGGTCACGTATTATCCAAATTTGTTCTTCTTAGAGAGTGTCTCCTTGAAGAATAATATATACTTAGGCAATTTCTTAATTGCTTCGAGCAAGGTAATTTTCAGTTGACTTAGCATCTCAATGAATTTCTTGTATTCTAAAGCATTATTCTTTTCAACTACCCGAGATGGAAAGGTGATGGCGGGTGAGTTTCTTCTGGTGGAGGTTTAACTCTCATTTTCTCTTACACCTTTGGTGTTTTTTCTGGCTTCTCGAACACAGATTTTTCCATGTCTTCAACCCAATCCTCTACCGTCACTTCATCTAGATACGGTTGAGAGGCTCTTTTTCTTCAACGATCTTTGCTTTATTGGACACAACTGGTGGTAGTGATACAACTATTCTACTATGAAGTCTAATGACATTACATGATTCGTAAGACCATTATTATTCCCATTCTATAGTAGCTTGACATCAACATTCGTACCTTGAGTAATTTGCAGGAGTTGACCTTGTTGTATAAGCTGAAGAGTTTTAGACATTTGCGTCATTTGTTGTTGCAAAATCTTTGTGATGTGTATGTATAGTTAATAGTTGTTGCCACTATGCAGTTGTTGATATTCTTTTCAAACTCTATTGCGCCCTCTTGTGGATATATTGGGAGTGCCATTTATCCCAAACTCTCTGCATATAAGTCGTAAACTAGTGCACTATAATATTGATTATGGGGCCTCAGTTGATATTTTTCCCTTTGAGGACGTTGTGGTACTGATTACCTTGATACGTGTTCCCTTGGTTGACTACTCTGCTTGGATTAGGCCACTGAAATCCAAGACGGTTGTTTTTGTTGCCCCGTCGATAACCTTGGTTACCCTGTTGGTAATTCCCACGATTATTCATGAAAGAACATGATGTTGGATTACTTTGAAACTCTTCCAAACTCTGATTATTCATACCATAACTTAGACACACAATCTATTATTTCACCACATTCACAATGGCATGATTAGCTTGCCCACCTTTAATCTTTATCTCATTCTAATGTAACATGCTACGTGAAGAGTGAACGAAAGATCTAGAAGGTTGCCAACTCATCTCGTCTTTCACAATCTTGTCCATAACCGCCAATCTTGATTCGAGTTAACCATCAGGAATCCACCCCCATAAATAACATTTAAATTCTCCATATAAACCGCATCAAGACTTTGGTAGTACATAGCTAGGTGTAAGTCAATACTATACATGTGAAGTGGGCACTTCTTGAAACTTGTTTGGAACCTCGTCTTTGTCTCACCTAAATATTCGAAGAATTATTGTCAAAAGGTAGCTAGATCCATTTGAGCTTTCACCCTCATGCTATGAGGATAATATCTACCAAAGAACGCAGTTTGAAGCTCATCCCAATTGTTATTTACTCCATTGGTTGAAGGTCTAGCCATAATATTTGAACACCAACATGTACATATGTTCTTGAGTAACACCTTAATTAACATAGGCGTCACAAGTATCAATTAACTTCTATAGTTCTCAGTCTAGATTTGTATGTGCACCCCCACTGTAACCTCTGTAGCTTATGAATTAATTCAATATACATACTACAAGATTGAATCTTATGGCTTGAAAAACCAGTGTACAAATCCCAAGTGGTTGCAAACAGAATTGAAATCCTTGCGCTAGTGGTTGAATATTATATTTCTCTTGTCCAGGTGGACTTGAGTACGTACTTTATGACATTAAGGAACACCGTTGTTATTCAGTGCTCCTTGTTGGTTGTGAGCTTCATCCATGAGACTAGGATTGAGTGTTCCCTCTTCACCAAGTGGATTTTTTGCACCATCGCCTACTGGTGGCACGATTAGAATGCCTTGGTCGTCATACTGCTGTTGTAAAGCCATCTTAGCAGTATATTCATGATTTCTTCTCTCTCTTTCTCGTTTCTGGTAAAGTCAAAATAACTTATCTGGATCCGAGAGCATACAATAAAGTAATACCTACAAAAGATCAAGAATAAGAACAAACATAAAAACTACAAAACAATTATACAAAGTAAAAATAAAAATGAAATTGACTAAACAATAGTGACGCCAACATTTGGTAGCTCTCAGAGTGTGATATAAAATTGCCACTAAGAGAATTATGCCCCGCAAGTTCACGGGTCGCCAGGTAATAGAAGTAAGTAAGTTTATCATCTCAACAGGGATTGAGATGTTAATATAATGCATTTAACTAATAATCAGGATATTCGTTATGCTAAAAATAAAATAGTAAAGATTGGGTTTTAATAATTAAACTAAAATTAAATTACGATATAACTAAAATACGAGGAAAATAGACTAACTTAATGGGTTTAACTCAGGTAGAGAATCTAGCTTGGAATATCTATGCTCACCAAATCAACAACGATTATAATTACTGGATAAGCCTATGCACTTTATATGGTGTTTTCTTAATAAAACCCACGTAATAGCTATATATACTATACAGTCTTCCAATTTTTAAGATAAATTTATACGATTATTATTTAGATCCACCTGTAAATCCCCCTTTTTGTATAAATTCATAAGCTAAAGGAATATAATTTATGTGGCCATAATAAGCAAATTCACATTCAAATTAAATTAATAGTCAATGAAAATTGAACATAATTTATTTCAACCTAAAATATCTCAATAATTATAATAATCTAATATTTTTCAATATGGTTCACAAATTAGACATCCCAAACTAATAAAAAGTTTAGCTCATACTTGAAATTAAAAGAAAATAAAATAAAGACATAATTAGGAGTTTAGGGGAAGAAAAATTACAAACAAGGAATCATCTGTATTGTTTGACTTGCTCACCTTACTTCTCTCTTACTCTGAAAGTAATGCTAAGTAAAAGTATGTCTAAAAGGTTGAAAATGTCATATTTATACTACTAAAATTTGGAGGTCTAAGTCTAGGGCACATAAATTGGGTTAAAAGTGGCCTATGGACTTTTTTTCTAAAACTAGACAACTCAAGTCATCTTGTCAAAAAATTCCATAACTTCTTTGTCTCAACTCGTAATTGATTGTTGTTTCATCGCACGTGTTCAAAAATCCAAGGGATACCTTGTTCCAACCGGACATGATCAGATTCCTTGACAATTATTTGTCGTGATTTTTCTAAGTTGACAAATTCGTTTTTTCCAATTTTAGTGCTTTGACTTCTATTGATGCTTTTGACTTATTGGCTTGTCTCAATCTCGTTTCCACACATATTGGATGTTTACTTAGCTTCTTGAATCTCTAGCTTTGCCTTTACATCCTCGAATCCTCCATGTATTAGTAGCTACACAAAAAATACAAACTACCTCAAATTGTTCTAGAATGCGTTAACTCTCACATAATAGCTAAAAACTCAAAATATGCTAAATCAAGGGATAAATCTCACATATTAATCTAAAATAACAAAACGATGTCTCAAAAGTATCAAAATATATCACAAACAAAGAGTCGTCACTTGGGTTATTGGACTTATATTTCAGGCTCGGGAGTCCAACTATTAGCCTATTTAAGATGGTCTTATAAAACAATTAAAGAAAAGTCTAAACAAAAAAATATTGTAAGGGTGTTTATTTGTAAACAATACGCGCATACTGTTATTAATTTTTATTGGGCCATTTTAGTGTGATATGATAATAAGTCCAATTTTGTTAAATATTGGGTTACGGTCCAGTTTATCGTCATTTTCCTCACACTAGATAATACAAAACACAACCCTAGCCACCCTCTTATTCAGTCCAAGTTTTTTAAATATTAGGTTATAGTCCAGTTTATTATCATCGTTTTCCTCACACTAGATAATATTGATCACAGCCCTAGCCACCCTATTAAAAACTAAAATCCAGTTTCCTAAAGGAGAAATAAGGAGATCGAAATCTTTTCAACCCATAGATCGCTAGCAAGGATTCTATATCTAGTTCTTAGAACCTTCCAGGTATTATTAATATTATTTTATACTTATTCAAATTCCTTTGATTGTTCATAGAATGTATAATTTGTCTTCTTTTACCTTGGATAATGGTGAATGGTGTGATATTGGTTACACGGTATCGACTAGTTGGGGGTGGGAGGGGGGAAATGGGTGTTTGAGCATAAATAGGCGTTGGTTGATGAAAGAGTGGAGGTTAGATGTGAATATAACAAGAATTAAGATGAAATTTCAAATATACTTAACAACAAGAATGAACATAATCGACAACAACAAATCAAGAATAAATCTATGTAACCATAGGAGAAATTTTTCTCTAAAAACTTACACAATTTTTAGGTAACTTTTGGGTATTAGTTATTTTTTCTCTTTACTTCCAGACCCGTTTTCTAGAATATTTCTTTTTTCTACATTTCTACATTTAGATTTTTTTATCGATTTGTGTATGAACATTCCTCTTTCAGTTTGACTTGATCTGATATTGTTCATTTTGTTTCTTGCAATATCCTTATCATGATATTCAAAGGTTCATTCTCTCTCCTCTTTTTGTGATTTTTCTCATACCTATTTTCATGTTTATCTTTCAATCTTCCACTCTTTCTTTTCTATTAGACAAACTAGTTCTATAAGATTTTGTGGATAATGTGTTGATTGACGAAGAAACCCCTAATCAAGTGTATTGAAAGTGTACTAGAAGATTAATCAATTAATCTGGAATGAATTGAGAGAAAGATGTGATAATGTGATATGGTATAACCTAGTATGAAGGTCTGTGACATTCTAAGCACAAAATTGTGTACTTGGCTTGTGATACTTGATAGGTTGCCAACAAAAAATTGGCTTTTCTCATGGAAAATGAATGTAAATGGTATATGTGAGTTTATGGTGATATTTTCGAAAATATATTACATTTATTTATGACCTGTTTTTTTTCTAGGAGAATTCAGAAAGCTTGTCTGGTGCCAAAGTGGGATTTTGTAGACAACATAACTTATATGATTAATATATTAGTTGTTTGTGTTATAAATCTAAAGTTAGATCTCTACAAGGTAATTTAATGGAACTTGTATGTATGTTGGATTTTGAGGACAAGAAATTCAAGAATACACAAAGGTGTGATCATTACCGAGGAAGCTATTTTAAAATAAATTATAAGTGATATTTGATAGAGCGAAAATCTACCAGATAAATTTGATAGTTGCCAAACTTAAACTTTGAAGCTAGTTTAACTATGTGACTGAATTGTGTGGATAGCTTCTAGTCCGTCATGGTTGGCTACTCGTGAAACCTGCAAGATACATGACTATAGGGTCAGCGGGAGGCATTCTCCCATTGACATTCCAACCCCCAAGTCAGTAATATGATTGTGTAAGAGGACCCCAATGATGTGAAATTAACGAGGGGTGAATGTATGGAAATGCGTATATAGAGGCGTTGGAGTCAGAATTTTTGTGTACGGAAAGGATTGTTTACCTTGATAACAATCCCTCCTTGAGACAACACACACCCTGATATATCTTAGTTACAAACATGTCTCCTTCATTCCAACCGAGGCAAAATCCTAGGGATTTTTTCTCGTCTCTCTTTAGCGAGTTTATGTATTTAGATCTCTCAATATCCTTTATAATCAACATCCTAAGATTTACACTACAAAGCGACAAACAAGACCCCACCATACAGTGGGCCTAACAGAACTGAGGGTGGCTTCGAGCACTAGTAGGAATGACCGACCAGGCGTTGTACTTTTCTTTATTGGTAGTTTCCATTCTTTTACTGTTTGAGGACCCGCTAGTTATGGATGACTAGTTATGAGTAACAATATTTAGCCAAGTCATTGGTTTTTTACTGGTCGGAAGTAATTTTGGCTTATGAATATTAAGTTGAAAATTAGTCTAAGAATTAAAGTTACAAAAAATCCATTACATGTTAATATGGCTATCATGTAGAGTAGAATATTAATGATTGTTTAAATAATAAGCCTATGTTAGTTAAAAGGTAAAAAAAATTTAGGGGTATTTTATGATGTTTTATAAAATCACAGGTTTTGTTTGTCTGATTTTATAATCTAGTTTGACGGTTAGATATTTTTAAATTTAAATTTGCTAATTTAGAAAAAAAAAGACAAGTAAGGAATTTTTTTGAAAATACAGATGTAAGAAATCTCAAAGGTGCAGATTGCCCCTTTATAAAATACTCATATAATAATAAGTAAATATATATAATATTCATTTTTATTTCACCCATATCACTTGTATGTCAATATTTTTGATGTCTGTGAAATAGTTTTTTTTTCATAATTAGACTTTTCTTTTCTTTAATTTATTGCCATATAAAATGTTACATAGACAATAGGAAATAGTATTGTTCTATGATAATATACCTTAATAGAAGGGTCAATGTATCATATGTTAAAAGAGTTGGGGTCTACGTCCTATTTCACAAAACTATGAGCCAAATCAGACAACAAAACGGTTCAACCTATAAAATAACAAAGTTATTAAAAATAGAAGTAGTCTCTCGGGTCTCTCTCTCTCTCTCCGCCTTGGCTAATTGAACATCTTTCCCTCTGTTTCACACCTTCAATTTGGGTATTTGCTATTAGGGCTTTAAGGTCCACAGGTTATCTTTTCTTACACCACCAATTCTGATCTTGGGTCATTCATCTATTTCATATTTGTTGCATATAATTCAGCTCCACTCGATTTTAGCTTTTTTTCAAATGAATTTTTTTCTGCGAAGAATTTCAGTTATTTTTACTTTTTCCTTATCTCGTTCAGTTTTTCGTTGATAAATTAGCTTTTAGTCAATTGATGATTGTATAATGATCATGTTGGTGAATATTATTTGATCAAATTGATTTTCATTTTTTTGTTAACCAAATTTGCCCTTGTGTTTTGAATATTAGCACATATAACCCTGTATTCATCATATTTGATATTGTTTTTTAAATCAAACAACTGAAAATTTTCTATTTTCTGAAATACATAGTATATTTCACTATTTTGCTCAATTATGCAATGTACCCTATACATCGTGTTCATTTTCTTTCAACATTCAAACATTTGATCATGCAAATCCTTCAAGACATAACTAAGATCATACTCCTTTAGATTCCTTTCCTTCCAATTTGCTCCTTATTGTTGTACGTAAGGGTCGTAAATTGTTTCTTGCAGTTCTTTTAGTTTTTAGGATTCAAGGTATTTAACCAGAAAATGCCAGGGATACCCTTAGTTACACGTGAGACAACGTAAGTTCTCTAAATTCATTAGTACAACTCAATACTAATAAAGACCATTACCACGTATATATTTACTTTCAAGGTATTTAATTTAAAATTTAATTTAACTTAATAACTAATTCTTTTTTATAAATTACAGAGTTCACATAACTGCAGATCAAATGTACAGACATTCCCGTGTACATTTATCTGCAGAAGAAGAGGCTGCGGCCGATGAAAGCCTTGCACAGTATGGCAAACCTGTCGAGCTATACAACATTCTTCAACGCCGTGCTGTCAAAAATGTAATTATACCTTCTCTATATAATATCTTTTCAGTCCAACTAAATATAACCTCTTATCTTATCTAGCCATGGTTTCTTCAAAGATGTCTCCACTACAAAATTCAAGAACGCCGCAAAAAGAGGTAAATACTCTCAAACTAATTTGTAGTTTTTAATTTTTTTAATTTTTTTAATTTTTTTTAATTTTTTTTAATTTTATAGGATTCAAATGGGAATTTCTATACCACCGACTCTAAATAACGAAGAGCAACTACAAAGCTTATTTCCTATATATGTAGTATTAGCAAAGCAAATTCCGAGTGATGAAGTTACGAAGGTAATAAAAAAAATTCATTTACTAAGTACATAAATTATCTTTAATTACGATTTCTTTTATACAGGATTCTCAAGTTTATCGTGTGAGTAAAATATGTACTTTAACAAGTTTTTCAAATCTACAAGGATCAAGTCAACCTCAGTCAAAATTTCTTCTCCCTGAACTCACTAAACTATCAGAAGGACTTAAATCCGATCCTTTAGTTATCTTATTCATTAGTTGTGGTATGTACATCTATTTTGTGGAGAGTATTGCATTATTTAATTATTTTTTTTTTTACGCAGCTCAACTAAAGAAAAATCAAACAGATCCGAAATTATTTCCATCAAATTTTACCGGGACATGTTTGTTAGGAAAGATTTTTATAGCTCCGGTTCATTTATCTGATGCTAATATACCAAACGTACCGTTAGGTGAAAGAGATGAAATGTTATTTACTCCAGAGATGTATTCTCAGTATTTGAAGGTATAGTTAAACTAAATATTTACTGAATTATATATTTAAAATTTCATTTTTCTGATCATTTTTTTTTTTTACAGACAAGTAGTTTAGATGGGGATAGAAGTATTACATTTCAAACTCCTCCTGATACAAATGAAAAAGATCTGGTATTATTTGAATAAATTTCTTTGTTTTGAATTTAAACTAATTATAATTTTTTTTACTTGATTATATTAATAGACTATGTTCGAGGAAATGAATGTGAGTATTACTGTAGAAGAAATTGGAGCTAAGGGAAGAACTTCTTATGATAAGTACCCCTATTATAATGATAATCCCACTACTTCTTCACCATCTAATATATTAAGGTAAATTTAAATATAATTATTAATAGCGTAAAAGTGAAATATTTCTTGACATATTATTGAAATAAATAGGTTGAGGAATGGGAATGTTGTATTTCATTTTAGATACTATAACAATACATTGGTGAAAACTGAAGGTAATATTATTACAGTATATGTTTTTGTTTGGTTATATAAATTTACTGAAAGCTAATTTTTCTTAACTATGGTTAATAAACCTCCTTTTTTGGTGACATGTTTAGTTACTGAGAATTTTGCATGTGCTATCTGCTTGATCAACTGTGTTAGCTACAAGGTAACAATGATTTTACATTTTATGGGTCTTTTTTACTAATTATTCGATCTATAGGGTCTTAGATGTCATTTATCAGCTTTTCATGATCGATTTAGCTATGAATTTTGGGTTAGTAATCTTATAATACAAATATAGTTGTTCAATTTTATACCCTCTAAAAGTAATTTTGTTTGTTAATGTTAGATTACTGAAGAATATCAAGCAGTAAATGTAACTATGAAACCTGAGGTAAGTACAATTATAATTATTTTTTAAAATATTGGTACACGAATAATTAAAAAAAAATGTTAATTTATACAGATTGTTCTAGATAATGATGATCCGAAGAAACAAACATTCATCTTTTGGTAAATCAGTAAATCACTATAATCTATTTTATTTTCATATAGTAAATATTGAAATTATATATTATGCAGTTCTAAGCCATTAAAACGAAAGAAAATAAAAACTACACATGAAACAGCTTTAGATGTTCAACAACTTGTACCTGCATCACATTATGGACTTCAAGACAATATTGAAGGTATCAATTACTTATTACATTTATTTAAATCTTTTTTTTTTTAATTAATATTGGATATGGAATAATTTGACAGATTTGGTAGATACAACTATGGATTGTGTGGAGCATCATTCAAGTGATGATAATGATAATAATAATGATAATAATAATAATAATAATAATAATAATAATAATAATAATAATAATAATAATAATAATAATAATAATAATAATAATAATAATAATGATAATAATAATAATCATGATATAGTGGAGGTTTCATATGTTACACCTATTCCTCAAACACATGTTGAACCAGATTATGGTCAATCATCTGCTATGAATATTATTCCACCTCTTCCTATGTTACAATTTGCAAAGACTAGAAGATTATCTGTTCATTCAGATAACAGAAGGTATATATATATATATATATATATATATATATATATATATATATATATATATATATATATATATGTTTATACTCATTACTTCATTAACATGAAAACATTTTGTTAATATTATTAAATTTTTTTTTTAGTCGTTCACTTTTGCAAATGCGGCAGTTTTTTCATTCGCATAAAGCTCAGGTAATTAATTAATTAATTAATTAATTACACATTTTTATGTGAATATAACGATGATGTATTATGGATGTTTAGCCTATGACATTGGAGCAACTAGTAGCGGATCAAGATAGTGAAGATGAAGTTGATGATGACGTGGCGGATCTTGAAGATCGAAGGGTATGTATTTTGTAATTTTTAATATTTTAAAGATTATATTTTTATAAATTTGATTATGTTGTAGATACTTGATGATTTTGTGGATGTCACTAAAGATGAGAAGAAAATGATGCATTTGTGGAACTCCTTTGTAAGAAAACAAAGGTAAGTAAATAAATAAATAAATAAATAAATATCTTTTTTATTTTATTTAGTATTTACAAACTGTGTTTTTACTTGACAGGGTTTTAGCAGATGGTCATGTTAATTGGGCTTGTGAGGCTTTTATTAAGAAGCATGGTAGAGAATTTGTGAAGGAACCTTCTGTGTTATGGTAAGCTTTGATTTAGTTTTTTATTTTAAAAAAATTGTTATTAATTTATTATTATTATTATTATGGTAGGTGTTGGAGGTTATTTATGATAAAGCTATCGAATCATGGGCTACTTGATGCTCGTACAATGAATAACTGTAATCTACAAGTTGAAAAGTACCAAAAAGCTGAAAAAGAAAAAGAAAATGCAATTCAAATTGCAGAACCTCAACCTATGCAAACTATGATGAATTAATTAGTGACGGAGAGAGTTTTGCTAACTAGACTATTTTTACCTCATTAATTAATATTTTGGTGGTGTATGTATGACCCACCTAGTGGATGTTTAAATTTTCAGTTTGGGTTTAATTTAATTCAACTCAGTTTTTAGCTTTTGAATATTATGTAACTTAAGTATTTTCTGTTGGAGTTACTTCTTTTGAACTTACTTTTGGCATCTTTGTATTGGGTTTCATTGTGTGAGAGAAATAGTGTTCGAATATTGCCCATGGTGAAATTTAAAGGTCAGTGCAAATTATAAGGGTTATAATGTGTATGACTATTGCCCAGTGTGTTTATTTTGTTGAATGTCAAAGTCAAATTTCTGACAAAAAAAAAAGTCAAATTAAAAAACTTTGAAAATGTTATTTCTCACCTCACTTTATAACAAATAATAAAAGGGATACACAGACAACAATAACAAGTATATGCATGATGACCTGGGACTAGCTCAGTGGCCAGGACCTGTCTCTCAACTAGGAGGTGCAGGGTTCGAATCCCCTCAGCCGTGTTATTTCTTGAGCCTTTAAAGGGGGTAAGCAAGGGTGCATGGTTCGAGTCTCCTCCCTGAACATGGGTAACCTAGTTTTGATTAAGTGGGAGTATGCATGAGGAGGCGTGTATATTTCCTATGGGATTAGTCGTGGTGCGCGTAAGCTGGCCCGGACACCCATACATCGGAAAAAAAAAGTATATGCATGATGTATTAATAAATATTATAAAATACATATTAATTCATACTAATAAAAAGTTCATAACTCAAAATCAAGGCCTGAACCTTGAAACTTAGTAATGGTAACTTGATTGATTCGTTCTTCCATTTCAGGTGTTAAGTAATTTTTCCAATCCCCAACAACACCACGTCTGAACAAAGCACCATAAGGCACAATATCAAACAACGAACCATTTTTATTCACATCCAAATTCTTTAGCCTCTCCAAACTACACCTCCACAAGATTTTCTTCTTCATTTTTAAAGGATTTGCCAAGAAATAAAGCTAATTTCTTCACTTGACCTTTCGGGTCCTTTTGCAATTCTTCATACTTCAAAAATAATATCTTGTTCGGTCTCTTCTGACTTTCCAACCAATACTCTAAAACATGTTCATAATATGGTCCATACATTTGCTCTCCGTTAATAAAACTTTCAACTGCTTTTTCTAATGGGTATGGTTCTTCATTAGGTTTAAATATAGTGTTGTAGAAGTGCCAACTCGAGACTAATGTATCTTTCGGGTTATGTAAACGATTTTGCAATCTGAGTTTTTTATTGAATTTGGAAGAAGAACATAAGGCATGTGAGTGTGGAGAAGCTTAGGTGAAGGCATAGTGTAAAGATCAGGAACATGTTTTGTTACATCCATCTTGCTTGGTAGGGTTAAGACTGATAAATGAGGATTATGTTTAACTAAAACGTCATTTTCGTCGTAGTTTTCTGAACCATGGTTTTGCATTATGGTTAAGCAAAGTGATTTGAGCCAAGTAGTACCTGTTTTTCGGAGTGATGCTAAGATGACATCATCGTTTTGTGCCTGGAATGTATCTTTAAAGACAATTCCACCTTTTAATAAAATAGGATCAAACCAAAAACCTTCCCATTTGTAAATATTAATGGCATCCCAGAAACGTACTTGAGGCAGTTGATTAAGCATAGGTTGTACTGAATCAGGAAATGATTGATTTGATGATTCTTGATTATTCATGTTTGGGAAAATGTGTTACTGAGTATTTTTAAAGACTATGTTAGATGATTTA
Source organism: Nemophila menziesii (assembly GCA_029959085.1). Classification (NCBI taxonomy): domain Eukaryota; kingdom Viridiplantae; phylum Streptophyta; class Magnoliopsida; order Boraginales; family Hydrophyllaceae; genus Nemophila; species Nemophila menziesii. Next base: position 6,957,228 of record JARWIR010000032.1, read on the forward strand.
TAATACTTAAATACCAAAAAAATTCAAGTGAACTTCACAGAAAATACTAAGTCAATTACTTTAAAGTAAATAAATTGGATACGTAGTCTATTCATCTATTGACTTGAATTTGTGTCCTTATCTATGAAGATATTACTACATTTTAACAATTACTGGACAAAAATAAAATTGTTAAAGTGTTATTTTTACATTAGATACGGACTTAGTGACTACCAGTTAGAACAGAACTATTTTGGAATCTTTTAATCACAGAGGTATGAACCTTTTCACTTGCGTATATCAATGATATTGATAATATTAGTTTCATGTATGTTATGATGTTTAGTATATGATAGTAGGAAGGAAAACGATATTAAGATTAGTATTGATATAGAGTAATAAAGGTCAACTGAGAATTATAACAATTAACAAGACAGAAGAGGAAATTCAGGGACAATTTTACCTTTATCCGAGTAGTGATCTTATAACTGAAGATTTTGAGAGGGTAAGATTTGTCCCTGATAGGGGAAGTGGGATTTTAAGTGCGTTAAGAATTACAAGGTTTTGAATTAGTGGAATTAGTGCCCTGATATTTCGGGGCCCTAAGCAAACTTACAAAATGGGGCCCTCTACATATATAAAATAAAAATATTATTACTATTAGTGGTTCGAACTCTAGACTTTATAAATGAAAACATACAACTTTATCACCAAACTAATCATACTACATCAATATAATTATTTAAATCAAAGATATATATACCACACATAATATATTTAGATGATCGGGGGCCCCTAAAAATGTCAAAAAATCGGGGGCCCTAAGCGGCCGCGTCTTTTGCTTTACTACAGGACCGGCCCTGATTCTGAATTTAAAATAAGGAAAAGGAATGGTTATGAGTTAATTGTGGAGACTGCCTTGACATATTTCTGGAAATTGTGTAAAATAAAGGAAAGGAGTACAGGCTATATAGTTTTATGAAAAAGGTGAAAGGAAACAAGATTGGGTCTGTGAAGAAGATGATGGGTTAGGAAGAGGAATCTATAAATTAGAGTCTAATTTGTGAAAAAGAGAGTTTTTAAAGTTTAGTTACCAAAACCTATTTTATAATGCTTAGTTATAATTTCTGGTTAGATTTTTTCCATCTATACTTTTTTCAAATTTTTTTTCAAAAATTCGTTTTTTATTCTTTTTCTTCTTTACTTTAAACGAGTGGATCCGTACCCATGGGTACGGACCTATATTAGGTTTTCAAGTTTTTAAGTTAGTAAAATAATGTTTTATATAATTGTAATTATAGTTGGCCATCTTTACAGGGGATTTTGTCCATCTAATTTTCAAGTACCCATAAGGTTGTACCCAAGTCCATGTTCAATGAAGTCAAAAGTTGTCTAAGTCTGTTTAGGGTTGTACCAAGCCGTTTTGTCCAGATACATGCCAATGAAGTCAAAGGTTGTCCAAATATGTACCCCTAGGGCTGTACCCAAGCCCAATTTATTAACCCTCACACACTCAAGTCCAACTACACCCAAGACTAACAAAATGGGCTAGACCCATTAGAACTGGGCTAAACCAACAAAGTATTATATTTTTTTAAAACAAGCTATAGGGTTGGACCTATTAGTTATTGAAAACCCTATAGGGTTGGACCTAACCTCCACAGAACTCGTTTAAAAAAACAGATCAGTAATGCTCGGCCCAATATGGGCTGGAACAACAAGGATCTTGGTCGACGACGGCAGGATGAACGGAGGTGGAGCGACGAGTGGATCAGATCTGATATGGTGAAGGTCTTCTCTCCAGTGAAGGTCGAAGTTCTGGTGGCTGTCAATGGGCTTCGAGCGTTGGTTGGTGGAGGCGAGAGGCAAGGTCTTCTTCTCCAGCGAAGGTCGAAGTTCTGGTGCATCGACTTCGAGCGGTGGTTGTTGGGAGGCGAGAGGCTGCGCGTTGCAGCAGTGGTGGGAAGCGGCGCTTTTCGCTGTTGCAGCGTGATGGTGGACTGATGGTGGCGACGGTGTTGCAGCAGCAGATGCTGGTGGTGTTGCAGCATCTGGTGTTGGTGTAGATATGGTTTTCTTCGATGGAGATCTGCTGCAGAAGATGGCTTCGATGGTGGCGTCGAAGTGGAATGGGGTGGAGCGTGTCGTGGTGGCTTCGCTGATCTGGAGGAGCGTGGTTTTTTGGTGCAGCGGTATGGTGGCTTCGTCACAGCAGCAGCAGAGTTGATCTGGAGGAGCGGCGTGGGGGAGCTTCGTCACAGCGTCATGGTAGTCAGATCTGGAGGCAGCAGCGACGGTGGTGGTGCGTCACAGCAGCAACGGGATGGTGGCAGTGGGCGGCGATGGGTGGTGGCCGTGGCAGTGGGCGGATATGGTGAGAAGAGGGAGAGACACAGAGAAGCTAGAGAGAGGATAGAGAGAGGGTATAGCTTTTCTGAAACAAAAACCCAATAGGGTGTTTTTGTTTTGATTTTTGTTATTGATAGTGTGTATAAGAGAAGAAGAGGGTTTTTTTGGTATTTGATCTATACTAGTTGGGTTCTAGCAAGGGGTTTGGGGTTGGGCTCTTGTTCGTTAATACACATGTTGTGGGGCTTTAAGAAAATAAATCCCCCGGTTAGGAAAGGAGTCTCTAGAAGTTAATAGTGTGACTTGGTATTTAGAACAAATAATAAAAGTGACATGGTAGAAGTTAATAGTGTGACTTGGTATTTGGAACAAATAATAAAAGTGACATGGTAACTCTTTAGCATAAATTTTACTAGTACATTGACCGGTCCGTTTCAGACCATTTTTTATAGGTTATTTTCCTTATCAGCCTGGTTCGGGCTAATGGGCTTCCGCTTACCGAAACGGTTCCGGTTCGGTTTCTCTTTGGCTATAAGGTAAAACCAGTCCGCTAGCATAGACCGATATATCCGGATCTCAGCGGTCCCGGTCCGGTTCTAGCCGACTCTTGACAAGTCATTGGATAGTAAATGCTTTGTTTAGGGCGTTAAGTAACCGACTCTTGACCAGTTATGAGAATTGGTTCTTGACCGGTTCAGTCTTTAATGGACCTAATTTAATTTTTTTGCAAAACGGGACCGTTATGGTATAACTCGGTCAGGTCCCGTTCTATTATGAACAATCGTGACCGATTCAATCTCGGAACCAGTAAACACCAGTGGTTTTTTAGGCCGAGTTGGTACATCATGTGGTCGACCTTTTATTTTAATCGTTTTACTATTTTTTATTTGCTAACCATCTGTCTATAGAATATATATAACCTTTCAACGATTGATATATTTTTTTATCATGATTTCTCTCTTTTTAGATTTTTATGTTTTTGTTATTTTTTTTTCTTAGAAAAGATTACAATGAAAAATATTTAATCCTAATAAAAAAACAAAGAAAAATAAAAATTCTCAAAACAAGAAAAACCTTAATAAAGTTTTTTAACAGAATTAATTCATTAAATTTTATATTAATGCAACATGTATAACCGTGCCTGACTAACTCCCACCGGTAAGGTTCAGACCGGTTTTTATAGGTTCTTTTCCTCATCGGTCTGGTTCGGGCTAATGTGTTTTTTATTACTGGACCGGTTTCGGTTCGGTTTCTTTTTGGCTATAAGGTAAAACCGGACAGCTAGGATAGATCGATATATCCGGTTCTTAGCAGTTCCGATTTGGTTCTTAGCCGACTTTCGACCGGTCATGGGATAGTAAATGCTTTGTTTAGGACATTAAGTAACCATCTCTTGACCGGTTATAGGGACCAGTTCTTGACCAGTTCGGTCCTTAATGGACCTAATTCTTTTTGGAAAAATCAAACCATTATGCTATAACTAGGTCCGACCTAGTTTTATTATGAACAGTTGTGACCGGTTACGAACCAGGTACCCAATTCGATCTCAGAACCGGTAAAGACCGGTACGTTTGACAGACCGAATAAATGTTCATTTATTATGAATAATAAATTCGTGTAGTATATCCTTTTAAATACATAAAGCAAAAATCCATAAATTTTTCTAATATTATTGTTGATCGAAGGTATTTTTTGAGTGGAAAAACAAAACACGTTCTACCAATCTATTATTCTATGCTTAGTTTTGCGAATATAATGTTTGTAAAAGAATAAACTAACCGAAATTCTTCCCTCGCCTTATTTCTAGCCTTTTTTGCAAGCTTGATTGCTCGACGACTGAGATATCTTGGTAAATGTTTGAAGGTGGTCGGACCATATATGTCTGCCATTTGGTTGATTTTCCTAAGTATCGGCCTAATACTTCAACTTGCCGCTGGCATTTGTTGAATACCTTGTATGATTTTATTGTATAAGAAGATGATCTTCTCTTTATGTTGAAATTTCTTACACATCTCCCTAATTTCCAGATCCGCCAACTCCTCTCCCTCGATAACAGAAATGCACATTCCTGTTTTGAGACGGTCTGTTTTGCTTCCTATTTGCTAATTGACCTGTACAGTCCCAATCCCAATCCCAATTGGTTCCAGTGAGTTAGTAAATGAAGCATTACACATAAATAAATATCAGTTTGTTATGTATATTGTTCCTTGTTTGGTTGAACAGTATCTCCGTTACTCTCGAAAACAAGATTTTGACTAAACCATTCCGATCTGAACCAATCAGACATATTAAGATTCGTTGTTGTGATGACATTATATCGTTTAATTGTATATTATCGTGTACACTTTTCATTTTTGTCTTCTATATATTCCATATAATTAGTAAAATGTATGTTGTTAAAAAAATCCGGCGAACCACCATTTTCATATTCTTCAATAATTGTCTATATTCAGGATCCCAACTCTGCTGATGAGTCGGTATGAATTCTTACTTGAGGTTCCAAGTTTGTTCAAATGTTTTTGCTGATCGGACAAAATAAATTGAGATGTTCCATAATTTCTCCTTTTTATATCAAGTACATTCGTATGTTAATGCACATCTCTTTGATTTAGATTCATCTTCGTTGGTATCATGTTATTACATATTTTTCAAATAAAATTTCTTACTTTTATCAACATATTAGCTTCCATATTATTTTTCAAAGGTCTTGTCATGCTCTATTTATAGTTGTAGATGTTTGTAGTGCCTCTGTAACAGTGACAGCCTTGTGTATTAACAATTTATATCATGTCTTAATACAGTGATATACTATATGCGTCCTAGAAGGGGGGTTGAATAGGACAATAGAAATTAATCGGCTAATTTTATTTCAAGTAAATAAAATTAAAAGCTAATTTGAATCCTATTGTATTAGCAAACTAAATAGTCTAAAACTAGATAATCCTAATAGACAATAATATCAAACTATTCAAGTAGGCATTTTATCAAGCATATAGAGTGCGGAAATATAAAGAGTGTAGAGATAGAATACGATACACAACGATGTATAGTGGTTCGGTTTCCCTACATCCACTACCTAAGGAAGCCTCCTTAGGATTTGCAAGATTCTCACTAATCTTCGTAACTCTTAACCGGGTGAGATACAAACCCTTACAACCACTTCAAAAACCCTTTGAAGGAAATACACTTGTGTTATCACCAACACAAGGAACCAAGCATAAACCTATGCTCACACTACTCTCTTAATCTATTACAAGAACTAAGAGGAAAGGGAAAAAGTGTTTAGGGGTGCTTATAAAAGCTTTGTAACTAGACTCCTAAATGAGTAGATAGAACTAATTAGCTTCACAATAAATATGACTTGAATGCTCCTTTGAAACCTCCTTGAATGATAGAATTAATTGCTCTTAAGATTGGTAGATGGAAGGCTTGAGTTGTGTCTTGAATGAACTCCATTTTATAGCTGAAATGATGATCCAACGGTCATAAGGCTTCTCTCCAACGGATCTATTTTATCTCTAACGGATATAAGCTTTGTCCTCTAGTCATAGTGCTGAAACCCTCTCGTGCGGTGTACCGCGGATATGGTCCGGTGCACCGCATGACTGTTCGACTAACTTTTGAGCTTACTGGTCGGACTATGTAGTGTACCGCATCCCTGCTCCGTGTAGTGGTCCGGTGTACCGTGACAAAGGTCCGGTGTACCGTGCAGATTTCTGAGCTTACTGGTCGGACCATCTAGTGCACCGTGCTTCTGGTCCGTGACCTGCGGTGTACCGCGTCACTCGTCCGGTGTACCGCGGGGCTGCTATTTTGAATTTCAAGCTAAGTAACAATGAAGTAAGCACAACTAATCTAATGAGGGGTTTTGGAAAACATTTTAAGTGATACCAAAATGAATTTTAGTTTAAATAATGATTTGTCGAATATTAAAACGGGAATAAAAACAAGGTGAGGCTAACAATCTCCCCCTTTTTGATGTTTGACAAATCATAAACTTTTGAAGATACCTAAGATTAAGTTTTGATCAAAAACTCCCCCTCAACCTAATCACTAGAGTTTTTATAAAACTCCCCCTCACAAAATGCATTTGAAAAAGTTTAACTAAAATTTCTCCCCCTTTGTCAACAACAAAAAGAACAAATGATATGATTTTGAAAATTTTAAGGGGTCAAAACACATTTTGAGTAAAAACAAGGACCAAAGGAATAAATGGATAACAATTAGAAGCTTCAAGGACCCTAAAACATCAAGAAAATATTAGCCACAAAAATATATACATAAAAAGTACAAAACACTAATGGCATGAAAGAAAAGCTAGAGAATTTGCATGCCAATTTCACACCGAATTTTCTCAAAAAGATCTTGGGGTAGAGGTTTGGTAAAGATATCGGCTAATTGATTTTCGGAGGTAACAAATTCAAGTACAATGTCCCCTTTTTGAGTGTGATCACGGATAAAATGATGGCGGATTTCTATGTGTTTTGTTCTAGAGTGTTGAATGGGATTTTTGGTAAGATTTATAGCACTAGTGTTATCACAACGAATGGGAACACGATCATACTCTAGGCCAAAATCTAGTAAGGTTTGTTTCATCCAAAGAATTTGAGTCACACAATTTCCGGCCGCAACATATTCGGCTTCGGCCGTGGATAAAGCAACACTATTTTGTTTTCTACTAGACCATGAGACAAGGGATTGACCTAAGAATTGGCAACTACCACTAGTGCTCTTCCTATCAAGTCTACAACCGGCATAATCGGCATCCGAATAACCAATTAGTTCAAAGGAGGTAAATCTTGGGTACCAAAGTCCTAGACTAAGGGTTCCTTTCAAATACCTAAAAATACGCTTAACGGCACTAAGATGGGTTTCTTTGGGAGAAGATTGAAATCTAGCACAAAGACACACGGGGAACATAATATCGGGTCTAGAAGCGGTAAGATAAAGTAAGCTACCAATCATACCTCGATATAGTTTCTCATCAACATCCTTACCATCTTCATCTTTGTCTAATTTTGTGGATGTGCTCATTGGAGTTCCAATTTCCTTTGCATCTTCAAGTCCAAATTTTTTGATCAATTCTCTTGTGTATTTGGCTTGATTGACAAAGATACCATCTTTCATTTGCTTGATTTGAAGTCCAAGAAAGTAATTTAATTCTCCCATCATGCTCATCTCAAATTCCTTATGCATGCTTTTAGAAAAATTCTCACAAAGATTTTCATTAGTAGCACCAAATATAATATCATCCACATAAATTTGAACAAGAAGGATATCTTTTGAAGACCTTTTTATAAATAAAGTGGAGTCAATTTTTCCTCTTTTAAAACCATCATCTAATAAAAATTTGCTTAATCGTTCATACCAAGCACGAGGAGCTTGTTTTAAACCATATAAAGCCTTTGAAAGTTTAAAAACATGATTTGGAAATTTTGGATCTTCAAAACCCGGAGGTTGTTTAACAAAAACTTCCTCGTCTATAAAACCATTTAAAAAAGCACTTTTGACATCCATTTGGTAAAGTTTAAAATTCATATAGCAAGCAAAAGCAAGTAGCATACGAATAGATTCAAGTCTAGCTACGGGAGCAAAAGTTTCATCGAAATCAATACCTTCTTCTTGATTGTACCCTTGAGCAACTAACCTTGCTTTATTTCTAGTAATGATGCCGGTGTCATCTAGCTTGTTGCGAAATATCCACTTAGTGCCAATAATAGTGGGGCCAATTGGTTTCTCCATTAATGTCCAAACTTTGCTACGCTCAAATTGATTTAATTCCTCATGCATAGCATTAATCCAATGATCATCTAACAAAGCTTCTTTAATATTCTTGGGCTCAATTTGAGATAAGAAAGCTTGATGAGCACAAAGAGCAATAATACGGGAGCGAGTGATAACACCTTCTTTTGGATCACCTAGAATTAATTCACTTGGGTGATCTTTGATATGTTTCCAACACCTTGGTAAATCCGTACTAGCTTCATTTAACACTTGATCATTTTCCTTAAGAGATTCTTCATGAGATTTGACTTCTTGAGTAGGAGATTCTAAGGGTTGATCTAGTGGAGTATCCTCAACAACATCTACCACTTTCTTGATACAAAACGGATTAGTCTCATCAAAGTCAACATGCATAGATTCCTCAATGGTACGAGTACGTTTGTTGAAAATGCGATAGGCTTTTCCTTTAGTGGAATAACCAAGAAAAATGCCTTCATCCGATTTAGCATCAAATTTTCCCAAATAGTCCCTAGTGTTTAGGATAAAACATTTGCACCCAAAAACACGAAAATAAGCAATAGTTGGTGGTCTACCATTCCAAAGCTCATAAGGGGTTTTCTTAATAAGGGGTCTAATAAGAACTCTATTTAACACATAACAAGCCGTATGAACGGCTTCACCCCAAAAGTATGTAGGCAAGCTATGTTCTTTTAGCATTGTTCTAGCCATTTCTTGTAGAGTTCGGTTTTTCCTTTCCACTACCCCATTTTGTTGGGGAGTTCTAGGGGCCGAAAAATTATGCTCAATCCCAAATTCATCACAAAAATGCACAAAAGGAGAATTCACGTATTCACTACCATTATCACTACGAATGCATGTAATAGAGTAGCCTTTCTCATTTTGCACCTTTCTACAAAGTTTTGCAAATTCATTGAAGGCATCACTTTTCAAAGCAAGGAACATCACCCATGTGAATCTAGTGTAATCATCAACAACAACAAAGACATACCTAGACCCTCCTAGACTAGTGACATCAACGGGACCAAAAAGGTCCATATGCAATAATTGAAGTGGCCTAACGGTGATGACCTTATTAATGGATTTAAAAGATGAACGATGTTGTTTACCAAGTTGACATGCATCACATAATTTATCTTTATCAAATTTGTAAATAGGCAAACCAACAACAAGATTTTTTCTAGATAATTTTGAAATTAAATCCATGCTAGCATGTCCTAAACGTCTATGCCAAAGCCAACTATCATTAACCACGGATAAGCATTTAATATTTTTGCACATAAGACTTTCAAGATCAACAACAAAAACATTATCCGATCTTTTTGCAATAAACATAGTATCTAACTCATCATTTTTGAAAACAACACATCTAGATGCTTCAAATTTAACACTAAAACCAACATCACAAAGTTGACTAATACTAAGCAAGTTAAAAGAGAGACCCTCAACAAGTAACACATTAGAGATAAGTAAAGAGTCCATATTACCAATGTTACCTTTACCCAAAACGCGTTTCTTAGTGTTGTCGGCAAAAGTAACTTTATCACCTTTAGTTTTATATAAATTTGTAAATAATGATGGATTTCCGGTCATGTGTCTTGAGCATCCACTATCAAGTAGCCATATATTTTGCTTCTTGATGCTCAACCCCTACAAACAAAAAATAATTTAAGCTTTAGGTACCCAATTTGGATTGGGTCCATGAGGGTTAGTGGATTTTCTTTTTAAGACCCATTTAGGTCTTTTCCAAATTGGCACAAGAGATCCCAAATCTAATAATTTACGATAGTAACAATGAGATGCATCATGACCAAGTTTTTCACAATAGGTGCAAGTGATAGAAGATTTTGAAGAGGATGGAATTGCATTTGAAATTTTTGATTTTACAAAGACATTTTTCAAAGGTTTTTGGTGAGTGAATGGATCATATCCAACACCACTTTTTTCACAAGCCATTCTTTGAGAACCTAAAATCAAATCCAAGTTTTCTTGCCCACTAGTAAATTTCAAAATAATAGCATTTTGATCCAAAATCTTTTTCTCTAATAAAGCTTTTTCTTCCAAAAGATTTTTCTCAATAAGATGAAGTTTCTCATTATCATCTATACATTCATCACAAAGATTTTGACAATCTTCCAAAGCTTTCAAAACCTCTTTAGTTCTATTTTTCTCAAATTCTAAATCTTTTGTTAAAACTTTGTTTGTTTCAATAGAATTTAAAAAATCATTATAAAGAGAATCAAATGCCTCATGAATATCTTGTTCACTAGCATCATCATTAGTTAAAGAGAGTTTGGATTTAGAAGTTACCTCATCATGATTTGCCATAAAGGCAAAGTGAGTAGTACCGGTATCATCATCCGAAGAAGCATCTTCATCATTCTCAACTTTTCCCATAAAGGCAACAAGATTGACATTTTCATTATCACTTTCTTCTTCATCCGAATTTTGAGTATCCCAAGTGATGTTGGCATGCATAGCTCTTTTCGGTTTCTCCTTTTGAAGAAGAGGACAATAGGTTTTGATGTGACCAACCTTTTTGCAATGATAGCAAGTGGGTTCATCTTGTTTGATAGCTCTATCATTCTTCTTGTAAGGTGAGGAAGAACTTCCTTTCTTGGCAAAGCGTTTGTATCTCATAAATTTTTTCATATCTCTTGCCAACATAGCTACTCCTTCATCTTCACTAGTTTCTTCTTCATGTGAATTTTCTTCTTCACTATCCTTCCTTTCTTTTCGTTCTTTCAACTTTGAACTCATGGCATGAAAAGCAATGGATTTCTTAATCTTTTTCTCTTCATCATCTCTTATCTTTTCTTCTTCAAGCACAAGCTCTTCCGTCATGAGGTTGCAAATGAGTTCATGAACCGTCATTTTTGAAAGATCTTTAGTATCCCTTATAGAGTTGATTTTTGTCTTGTATTTCCTTGGAAGAGCAAATAAGATTTTTCGGCATTGTTCCTTGTTGGTGTACTCTTGACCAAGAGTCTTCAAAGTGTTAACAATGTTAGAAAATCTTTGATGCATAGCATTCAAGGCTTCATCGGGCTCCATACGAAAAAGCTCGTACTTAGTGATAAAGAGACCAATCTTGGTTTCCTTAATATCTTCCGTTCCTTGATATGATAGCTCCAAGAGTTGCCACATTTCATGAGCGGAATTGCATTCACTAACTCTAGCGTATTCTATGACGCTTAATCCATTGATGAGGATGTTCATAGCTTTGTTGTTTTTGGTAAGTTTAGCTATGTCTTGATCATTGTAGTCATCTTCATCTTTTACCTCCGTTGTACTTCCGGCAACGTAAGGAATATAAGGACCCTTTTTGATAGCCATCCATAAAAAGTAATCGATTCCTTTCACATGAATCTCCATCTTCTTTTTCCATCCAAAGTAATCTTTTCCTACAAAAAGCGGAGGTCTAGTAGAACATGAACCTTCCGGTTGATTAGAATCCATATCGTATTAACTCTAGAAACGATTAAGTACTATAGAGCTAGGCTCTGATACCAATTGATATACTATATGCGTCCTAGAAGGGGGGTTGAATAGGACAATAGAAATTAATCGGCTAATTTTATTTCAAGTAAATAAAATTAAAAGCTAATTTGAATCCTATTGTATTAGCAAACTAAATAGTCTAAAACTAGATAATCCTAATAGACAATAATATCAAACTATTCAAGTAGGCATTTTATCAAGCATATAGAGTGCGGAAATATAAAGAGTGTAGAGATAGAATACGATACACAACGATGTATAGTGGTTCGGTTTCCCTACATCCACTACCTAAGGAAGCCTCCTTAGGATTTGCAAGATTCTCACTAATCTTCGTAACTCTTAACCGGGTGAGATACAAACCCTTACAACCACTTCAAAAACCCTTTGAAGGAAATACACTTGTGTTATCACCAACACAAGGAACCAAGCATAAACCTATGCTCACACTACTCTCTTAATCTATTACAAGAACTAAGAGGAAAGGGAAAAAGTGTTTAGGGGTGCTTATAAAAGCTTTGTAACTAGACTCCTAAATGAGTAGATAGAACTAATTAGCTTCACAATAAATATGACTTGAATGCTCCTTTGAAACCTCCTTGAATGATAGAATTAATTGCTCTTAAGATTGGTAGATGGAAGGCTTGAGTTGTGTCTTGAATGAACTCCATTTTATAGCTGAAATGATGATCCAACGGTCATAAGGCTTCTCTCCAACGGATCTATTTTATCTCTAACGGATATAAGCTTTGTCCTCTAGTCATAGTGCTGAAACCCTCTCGTGCGGTGTACCGCGGATATGGTCCGGTGCACCGCATGACTGTTCGACTAACTTTTGAGCTTACTGGTCGGACTATGTAGTGTACCGCATCCCTGCTCCGTGTAGTGGTCCGGTGTACCGTGACAAAGGTCCGGTGTACCGTGCAGATTTCTGAGCTTACTGGTCGGACCATCTAGTGCACCGTGCTTCTGGTCCGTGACCTGCGGTGTACCGCGTCACTCGTCCGGTGTACCGCGGGGCTGCTATTTTGAATTTCAAGCTAAGTAACAATGAAGTAAGCACAACTAATCTAATGAGGGGTTTTGGAAAACATTTTAAGTGATACCAAAATGAATTTTAGTTTAAATAATGATTTGTCGAATATTAAAACGGGAATAAAAACAAGGTGAGGCTAACATACAGTACTCACCATTTTTTCAGAAAGGCCAAACAAATTTTTGACATATTTTAAAATTTATAAATCTCAAAAAAATATTATTCAGAATTTTTTTCCATATAATTCTACCAAAATTGTAAAATTGTATCAAATCACATCCTCATAGTTTTTTCAAGTTTTCATTGTATATTTAACCATAGATGATTCCAGATATTAATCCTATATCCATTACCAAGTAAAAGATCTCGTCCTTCAATAATATTTATCCATAACGGAGTTTGTTTTTGTCTCCGTTTAATGTCAAGACCTTCAATAATACTTGTTTATGATCAGGTGAGACAGTCTCAATTTAGCATCAAGCACACTAAAAATGACAATGAATCGAATATCCTCGAAAAATAGCATAACCATGTCTACATCTAGTTAGAAAAGTGTTAACCAAATCCATGTCCATTAACCATCAAATTTAGAATTATGTACCAAATCTGCATCCATGAAAGATGTGGGTTATCCTCGGTTAATCCGCATCCGCAGTCTTTAATATAATTTAAATAAAAATAATTAATAAAATATTTTTAAAATTCTAAAATTAAATACTTAATTATTTTAAAATCATAAATAGATATTAGACAATATAAATATAATAAACATCGAATAATAATCTCTTAGATATTTATTTAATCAGTATTATATACAAAATTGCATATATTGATTAACAACTTTATATATTATTTATATATTTATTTTTTTATTTTTAATATTTTAGTCAGATTTTAGATTATCCGTCAGATTACTGTAAGAAATGAAATATTATCTATCTGTTACTTTTGTTGAAAATCAAACCTTCATAGATATAGTTACTTTTTGTGAAAATCAAACTTTCATAGATACACTATCAGTTCCACTAATGGATTTAATCAAATATTCCACTAATAGATTACATGTTTTTTCAGATAAGAACCTGTTAAAGTCGTACATTCTTCTAGCGTGTTGTACTTAGAAGAATAGGCTAATCCTGAAAGATATAAAAAATAAGACTAAACCCCACACTTACATAAAGATGCGTGGGTTAACTACCATGAACCAGGTTTTTCCAGATAAGAACCTGTCAAATTGTTAAAGTCGTACATTCTTCTAGCGTGTTAAGAACCTGTCAAATTGTTAAAGTCGTACATTCTTCTAGCGTGTTGTACTTAGAAGAATAGAAGAATAGGCTAATCCTAAAAGATATAAAAAATAAGACTAAACCCCACACTTACATAAAGATGCGTGGGTTAACCACCATGGCCGCAGACTGAATAGTTAAAACTTTTTCAAGGTTTTAACTCTGTAATATGCTCTTCTGTCTTAAAACTTTAATTTTAATTTGTAATGATGTTTGTACTTTTGGCTAAAATAGTTGAGCCATTAAAGAACGAAAAAACTTAAATGTTATATTTTTAAATTAATGATATTTGTCATCCTTCCTTTAGTCTTTTATTACATGGGCAGATTGTATAACATAAAATAGTTGAGCCATTAAAGAACGAAAAAACTTAAATGTTATATTTTTAAATTAATGATATTTGTCATCCTTCCTTTAGTCTTTTATTACATGGGCAGATTGTATAACATGACATATAAATAATTTATTAATTATATTAATTAATTAATGGTTTTATTCTTTAAATTAAATATTTTCTTAATTTTATTTTAGTTGACAAATACCATTATTTTTAGTCTTTTGCAACCAAAATAAAATAAAATTGGATGATCTCTCACTGTGACTAATCTGTTTTTTATTCTGTTTAAAGAATTTCTTAATGATTTGAAATCTATTTTTTTATTCCCAACCATTTAACAGTCACAGAATAGAAATTTCTTAATGATTTGAAATCTATTTTTTTTATTCCGAACCATTGTTAATTTATAAAGGTTTGGCAGAAGATGACTTTGGTTGAGGGACTTCTCAATACATTAGGCTTGGTTGAGGGACTTCTCAATACATTAGGCTCATTTTCTAAGTATAAAAAACGGTATAATTAGTGGATAAATTGTTGAAATTGGTACCCATTGTTATAAACTAACCTATAGAAATTTTATTTATTTTTTCAATTTTAAGTAAAAATATATTACTATTCTACTCCACATCCATATTGTGGTAGTTTAGGTGGTATAAATATATCATTACTCTTAAGTTAGTATTTATTTTTATTTTTCATCACAATAGATTTTAAATCTTCCACAATTGATTAGGATGGTTAATCTTTGTTAACAAAAACCTCAATTTATTTTTATTTAAAAAAACAAGATAAAATAAAGTGAACTCCATCCATGAAATGGACATAGATTACAACACAAGAACATAAAATTAACAAGAAAATACATATATAAACAAAGGATTGAAGATCGATATATGATCCCAATATTACTCAACAAACAGAGACTCCATTAAGACTAGTATCCTTGTAACCTTCTAGTCCGAGGTGGCCTGATTCGCAAACTGCTCAGCCTTGTACTTCATCTCCCTTGCCTTATTAGCCAACTTGTTACGAGCACTGTCTAGGCTATCCGCCCCTACCGGATGTTTTCCGGTCACATACCTACACAATTAAATCCATAATTAATATATTAAAATTAAAAAAAAATGTAAAAAATTAACATACCTATACATCCAAGAGATGACACTAAGGGCAGCCACACCAAAGCCACCAGAAGCTAAGAAACCACTTCCCAACAGAAAGATTGCTATCATAGCAGGAACAAGGACAGGGCTAAAGATGACCAACAATGGAGTAGCTATAGTAAGTGCAATCACAGTTCCTGCTAAGGTTAAACCAGACAGAACAAGGAGAGAACCACCAGCTGTGATTGCAGTTGCTGCCTTAACCACCGTGCGAGCTAGTGGCTCCTGCTGCGGCTGCTGCTGGCCGTAGTGATGGCCGGTGGTAGTCTGATCATAAGATGGAAGTGTACGATAGTAATCTGCCATTTTTTTTTTTTTTTTTGCTTAAGGAATGTTTGATAAAATGCTTGGATGATGAAAAGCTACAGTGGGAAATGATGATTATATAGATAGAAATGTAATGAGAAGAGTTGCAACGTGTTAAAAAGTGCTGGACATGCAGGGGTACGTGTATGTGAAGATTGCTTAGTTTCGTGACACGTTGATTTTTGTATGTATATAGGAGCTGACGTGTAAGAAGTCATCTTTTTTGGTAATGGTGTGAACATACTAGTACTACACATCATGGAGCGGCAACTAATTGACAAAATATCATATGGATTGGCCCAAATTGTTCTTTTATTTTAAATTAATACAATCCAATGGGCCTAACAATACTGCATTGGCCCGTGCATATTTAAATTTATATTTTGGGATTTGGATTAAAAGACTCATTTGTTGGTGTGTATTTGGAGATAATTGAATGGCTAATAAAAAAATTTACTCCTTCCATTTTAAAATGTCTGTCCATTTACTAAAAATATAATTTTAAATTGTTTGTCTTTTTAGAATATCAAGATATTTTTCTTTCTTTTTTCCATTATTATTCCATTAAAAAATTAAAATTTATGTTTCCAATACACATTTAAGATATCAAGACACTTTATGAAGGGTACTTTTGTAATAGGATGTGTAATAATTACATTTCTTAATTTGTGTGAAAAGTAAAGTGGACAAAGATTTTGTAACAGAGGAAGCATTGGAAAACTAGGAATGGAAGAATCGTACATTCTCGAAAAACGGCATCTATATTTGTATCCAGTAACTATTGAATTTTAGAATTGATTACCAAATCCGCATTTTAGAATAAAAAACTCTCAAGTTTCCTTTGAAGAGGTAATCTTGATGGTTCAAGAGGGGCTAATGTATCTTGGATTGACATTTGCAGAAGTAAGGAAGAAGGAGGCCTTAATTTACCTAACATTGAGACTATGAGCAGAGTGTGTTTGCTTAGTATCTTTTGGATGCTATCAAAAGAATGATAATCTACTTAGCCTTTAGGCTCACTCTAATTTTTTCTCAAAGGTAAATGTCTAATTTTTTTCAAAGGTAGATGTATACGGGGCATAAAAACAAAGTAAAATTGGAAGAAAATATTGAAGCTCTAATTAGAGGCATATCAGTTTATATCTTATGAAATAAAAATTATGCTAATACCTTTGTTTTTTAGGATAATTGGATTGAGCGCAGTAATATTAAAACTATACTCAATAGAGAGATTTAGAATGATGGAGTTTGGACGAATAAAACAGTTCAGAGTTGTTTCATTAGGGGCAGATGGCGTTTTTCAGTTGTTTTTATAGGTTTCTCTGAGAAGATAACTTCAAGCTTAGTTGAAGGAGATAATATTGTTAAGTGGTTTTAGAGTATCAAAAAAAATTCTCATTCAGAGAAACAATGAAAAGAGTAAAAGTTCAAGGTCCCATACTTGAGTAACAAGAATTGTCGGGTATAGTATGTACATTCCAAGGTGTGGCTTCTGCTCTTGGCTAGCTTGTGAAAGTGAACTCCCTTATAAAGATAGAATGCTCAAGTAAGGAATTCAAACTACTAACCTGTGTGAATTTTGTCACAACTCAATTGAAACAAGAAATCATCTATTCATCGAGTGCTCTTTCTCTAAAAGGTTTTTTCATAATTGTTACAAAACTGGAATGAAGCTACGAACTTCATATTCTTGCAAGCAAATGACATTAATGAAGCCATCTATGTTGGTTTGTTCACAAATTTTGTGTACTTGATTTGGGCAAACAGGTTTGCCCATATTCACAAAGGCAAACAAGGATTATATAACTCAAAATATCCAGAGGTTTATATCCATCAAATTCAGAAATTGTCAAAGGTTCAAGTGAAAGAATAACAAGATCGAAGTTGTTGAGGATTGGAACATTGTTAATATTTTCAAGTTGTAATAGTTAATAGCTTACTTTGAGCATTTTATCTTGTTTTAAGTAAGTCTGTTGTAAAGACAATTGAGAAGTTTGGGACTGTTAGTAAATTTGTTTTTGATGAGAAAAAAATACAAAATTAAACTTAATAATTATATATTACAATAGTTTCCATGTATATATACGTTAGATTACTTTAAAAATACGTGAAAGTTCTACGAGATTTCTTGCATTGTGAAGAAAATTTGAAAAAATAAAAGTAATATTAAAGTTTAAGACTTTCTATAAGATAGGAGCGGCACAAACTAAATTAATATGAGCCAATATATATTTATGAATTTCGGATTATTAATTTGATTATGATCAAAAACCAAATCTTAAATAGATAATCAACCAAATACTTTTTACTAGAATTAAATCCTTTATGCATACACCATCGATTCCACTAACCATTTTTTTACCGGATCCAATATCCATGGATTTTGATTAATGTTCTGATCATTGTCATCCCTACTAAAAATATCCTAGTTAGTGTAGTGATAAACTATATTTTAATTGGTGGGTCATACCTAAAATCACAAATCAATTAATATTATAATTTTCAGTTATATGTTTGATTGAATTTGTATTTGCGTTAATTGAATTAGTTTATTATCTTATTGGTTTTAATATTAACAGGTTTTGTTTAAAATATGGTTTTATTGGCTAAAGTTAAGAAATAAAGTGGAAAATAATGGAAGAACATACGAAAGGAGAACATATTGGAAAAAGATAGAATTATTATCCTTTCACAAGAAAGAAAATGATAAAGTTAGGGCCTGGAACCTAATATTCAAGTCCATTAGTGGACCTATAAAAATAAACGGACTTAGGCTTGTAGCCCATTCTTAGCAGTTCTATGCATATAATAAGACCCAGTCCACTAAAATAGTGTCATTTGAAGTTTGAAATACTTTAAAAATTAAATGAGAATACAAAGTTTCTTTCATTAAAAACCTTAGTATTGGTATGTGCTCCTTATTTTGTATTTTCCCTATATCTTATTTTAATAGAAATGGAGAATTCTTGCTAATTTAGTAAAAATCAAAGATTGCTATATAGTTCAGACTAGAGGTGAGTTCGGGTTGGATTTACCTCGAATTGTGGTATATGGTAAAATGAACGAATATGGATTTTGCAATATTATGGGTAAGGTAAAATTTCACCCTTATCGGGTTAACCTCAATTAAGTTAAACTAGGATTAATGTCGGGTTTATACAAGGACAGAAATTAATATTTTTTTATTAAAAGATTAACTTGTAAACTTAAAAAAATCAAATTGTAAATACTTCATTTAACATTCAAAAAATCTGTTAAACATTTCAAAAACTAAAACAGAACCTAGTCACCATAACAAATCAACATATTGTTTGAAATACTGAATTTTAAAGTCCCTAATAATACAAGTATTGATTGAATTTTTAAAGACCCCAACGTTGTAAGCTGAGATCATGTCAAAATCCCTTAAGAAATATTTCGGAAGGAGAAGAGAAGTAAGAATAAAAAACTAAAGGACAAATATGAGTAAAGTGGATGAAACAAAAACTTATATGTAAACAATTTACAAACTCAGATTCGGTTAATTTGATGTGGTCCTTGGCAGCTTGTAACGATATATGCGTTGATTCACGTAACAAATTCTGAGTACACAAAGGAGCTTCGACGGTGTTCGAGTGCAAACAACCCAGAAATGATCAAGAATTCTTTCCCCGATACTTAAAAAGGATTCAAACGCAACTGTAGATATTGGGATAGACGATATATTTTGAGCCATCAAATAAAATACCAAAGAGTGTTGCGAAGTTGACCTCCACATTAGCTGTCGAACCTTAATACTTGCATTTTAACTAAGAACCGAGTGTTGACTTAAATACTGAGATGAGGATCCTTGGTGACCTAAATAGAATAGATCCTACAATAGGATCGGTTGGAGAGATCGGGTCATACAAAGGGAAACTGAGAAATCGAGTCCTACAAAGATAAAACGATGATGACAAATTTTAGACAATTCCTACATAGGATTGACTGACTAGAAATGGATATAATTAATGGAGAATCGATCATGTATGTCATTAAGAGATAAAATAAATGGACATAATAAACAGAGGAACAACCATCTATGCTATTACAAGATAGGAGAAATTGACATAATGAACGAAGAATCACACACACACATATATTATTGCAAGATAAACGACGAGATTTTTTCAGTACAAATTTATGGTGATTTTAATACCACGTAAAATATTAAAATAATTGATAGAGAAAAATAGAAACGAGAGCAAAAATAAATTATTAATATGGGAGTTATAAATCTCGAGAACAAGAAAGATTAGAGGCCACTAAAAAGGAGATATTAGCTTTGACCCATCTCGACCCGTGATATAGTGTGATTTTAATGAAAAAATATCTTTTAAAGGTAAATGTGAATAAATTTATTTTTACTTTTTTTCATCTTGATTTTTTTTGTTTTTTTTGTTTTTGGACGGTTTCATCTTGAAATTTGACTCTTCTTATACTTTACTCCCTAGTGGGATTTTTAATAATATTATATATTTTATATAATTATAAAAGTATATTTTTTTTTATATATATTGAAACAAAAGTAATACAACTACCGAGACAGTATTAAACCCTACAAAATTTAGAAAAGAAAAAGGCTTGTTTGTTTTGTCTATTTTTATTTGTTTATTTTTTTACAAGATTTAGAAAATATTAATATTTTCAATTTCTACAAATTTTTTTTAATTAATTCATATAAAATTATTTATTACAGTATTTTTTCTAATATATAATTAAATGCAATATTAGAAAAAGTAAAAAAAATGTCAAACAAAAAAAAACAATATTGAATATTATTTTTTACAAGATTTGATAAATATAACTAAACAGATAAAGTGATAAATACCAACTTTATCGGTTACACCTTCTTTTAAAAATTTGAGACTGGCAAAATGGAAGAGCAGTTCTTTAGCGCTTGCGGGTCGTATAACTCTAGCACACTCTGTACTTAGTGTGGTTCCTATGTATATCATGCAAGTGGAGAAGTTACCACCTTATGTTTGCGAGGAAATAGATTGGATAAGGCGCGAGTTTATTTTGGGGGAAACTAAAAGTCAGCACCGTATAAATTGGGTTGCACGGGAGAAAGTTTGTCAATCTAAGAGTGCGGGTGGTCTCGGTTTTTGTTTAGCGGAGGATATTATAAGATGTTATTGGGTAATTTGGGTTGGAAATTGATATATTACGAGTCAACCTTATGGACTATTGCTATGAGACTGAAGTATTTCAGATGGAATATACTTCATTACGCGTCAAAATCAAATGATTCACGTATATCTAGGGTCATTGTGGAAGGTATTTCCATAGTTAGACGGGGACCCCGATGGTCTGCATATAATGGTAAGAGGGTGTTGTTTTGGCTTAACCTTTTGTTAAGGGAATCGTCCCTGATTAATTATTGTTTGGGTGTTTTAGAGGAAGGGGATAGGTTCAAACGAATAGAAGATTATATCTTGAATAACGGATCTTGGGATTGGTATAAATTTCAGCATCTACTCCCATTCATTAAGCTTCTTGAGTTTGCAAATGTTCAGATAAGTAGAGAGGATAGTGAGAATGATACGCTTTCTTGGATGCATGAGGGCCATGGAGTATTTTGGGTTAAAATCAGCGCTGAACAGTGTTGATATCAGTGGAAGGAATGAGAAAATTAATTGGGATAGAGTTTGGAAGTTGAAATGTCCACAAAAAATGAGGGTTCTTATTTGGAGAGCAATTCACGAGCGTTTAGAGATGAGTGTTAATCTAAATAAGCGAGGGGTGGAGTGTTGGAGGTTGTGTCCGTTGTGTGAAGGTAAGGATGAGACCGCGATCCACCTTTTCTGTGACTGTAAATCAACTTTAAAATTATGGGCTTTAATAAAAAAAAAGGAGGTGGTGATGAACAGGGATGCTAGATTATGTGATTACATGATTTCCACAGGGACTTTAGGTACAATTTATGGTGAACAAACAATCTATGTTGTTGAACAGGTACCGGTACAGGGGCTTGAACAACAGTTTGCGTTTGAGCATTCCGGAGTGGCGGATCAGGTGCATCTTTTCGGCAGCAGTCTTAGACAGGTCTTTCGCGCAGCAGGTACACCGGCAGGGGAACAGGTCAGTTGGGGAGTTGGGAGCTACAACGCATCAACAATGGGTAACGAATTTTGTTCACCTTCGAGCGGCTGCGAGAGCTACAGATTCAACATGTGGTCTAACAGAAAGGGGCGGTGCTATCACAGCTACTGGACAGCTCCAGGTTGAACAGGTTAATGCTGATTGGTGGAATGTGAATCTGGCTAGTAAGAATTTATTTGTTGGTGTGATTTGGAATGTGTTTTTTGGTGCCGTAATTGAGACCATTTGGCTTGAACGAAATGGAAAGATGTTTAAGGATAATGAATTGTTGATCCTAAGGCGATGTTACAAAAGCTATCTTCCGAGCAAAAAATTAGATAAAGGCATGGGTATCATCCCGGGCAAAGAACCACCTAGAAGATCTTACGTTAATTTGATAGGTTGGTCCAAACCAAATAAGGGATGAAAATTGAACAGTGATGAGAGTTTTAATAAGTGGCGGAAAATAGGAGGCGGTGGGGGAGTTATAAGAGATGAAGAAGAAAATTGGATCTGTGGTTTTTCGGCTAAGATTAACCAAGACTCGACAGTGGTAATCGAGATAATTGCACTCTTTGACGGACTACAAATAGCAGAAGTTATGCGAGCGAAATATTTAGTGATCGAAGTTGATTCGTGGGAAGTATTAGAAGTGATTCGAGACATGAAGGTGGGAAGAGGAACCGCGGCGCGTTGGGTTTTTGGGATTCAGGAGATACTTGCACGTAACAAAAGTTTATTTTTAAAGGTTATTATAGGGAAGCCAACTTATGTGCGGATTGGTTGGCGCGTAAAGGAATCTCTCATGAGAAAACATTTTGCTCCCACATCGACCCCCTTACTGAATTATGGCGTATACTCACGCGAAACAGGTTGGGCTAGAAAATACTTAAGTTGATTTATATAGTTTAAGTTGTTAGATAATATATTAGTATAACTAGCATTTTCATGATCCTTGCGGATCTCCAATGTAACAAAAATAAAATAAAATTGAGAATTCAATTACCAGTAAATTGAACAATTAAGCATCACGAAGCATATATTTTTTTTTTTTAACGGCTATTTTTGAAAAAAAAGAAGCTCCGCATAATTCTCTTGCAACCTAACAAACTAGCGAATACTGATGGCCTCAACGCCGCCTCCTTTGGCCGGCGAACCGCCACCAACAGCCCTCCCACCTGAACAACACCTTGACATTATGAATGGAAACAACCCCACTGATACAGAGATGGTCATTCAAGCACAAATCAACAATGAAAATCTGCAACCACAAGCCCAATTAATGGAGGAATTCCCAGAACTTTCTGCTGCAATTCGAGATGGGAGAGTGGGAAAAAGACAGCGCTCGAACATAATTGGCCCGATCAATGACGCGGCGGCACTGATCAATCCTACAGAAGCGGCGGTGACTCGGAATATTTTCGCCGCCACTGGAATCAATAAGAACTCAGGTACGAACTCTGGAAATTTTATTAGACCTAAACTTAATGGTTGGAAAGGTACCGTCACGGGTAATAATTTAGTAATACCGATCATAGAGGATAGTGAGGAAATTAATACTAATAAGATTATGGGTGAGGATGAATTCTTTGAATTAGAGGATTTAATTGAAGATGACGATGAGAACGATACAAATGATTCAATTCCCACCGTAATTAGGACGAGAGAGGAGATTCAAGAAGGTGTTAGGCTATGGAGAAACACGGCTGTGGTTAGACTTTTAGGTAGGGAAGTGGGATTCACATACCTATCATCAAAATTAAGACAGATTTGGACACCGGAGGGTCACTTTGAACTAGTGGATGTTGGGCATGGTTACTACATGGTGAAGTTTGAGAAGAGAGAAGACTTTGATTTTGCATTATCCGGGGGTCCTTGGATGGTACTAGACCACTATCTGATTGTTAGAGAATGGACACCGAGTTTTAATGCGATATCTAATTCAATAACAACAACAACGGCGTGGGTTCGGATAACAAATGTTGGGATGCAAAACTACACGGCACGGATATTGAGGAAGATTGGTGATAAGTTGGGCAGAACGGTTAAAATTGATCCTATGACAAAAGGTAGACTAAGAGGCAACTACGCGAGGCTTGCGATTGAACTTGATTTGAAGAAGCCCCTAGAACCGGAGGTAAGAATTGGCTCAGATGTATGCAAAGTAGAATACGAAGGTCTTCACTTGATATGCTTCGAATGTGGAAAATTCGGCCATAGAAAAGAAAGTTGTCCTTCGAATATAGCGCCAATAGTGATAGAAGATATGAACACAACTAGTGGGGAGGAAATGGTAATAGAGGAAAGGAGAGCGGTGCCGGTGGTAAAAGAAAGATATGGAGAATGGATGACGGTACAACGTGGTAATAGAAGGGGTGGTCGAGCTACAACGAATAATATATCAAAATCTCATTTTCAAAGTGGATTTGGGTCTCGGTTTGAAGCTCTTAGAATGGAAGAAAATTCGACTGGGTTGAAAGAAAATGTGCAAAGTGTCTTTAGTAAAGGCCAAAGTTCGGGTACAAAAACTAATAATAGTAAAGGAAAGAACGTTTCATGGGCTAGTTCGAGCAACAAGAAAAGTGGGGGCGTGATGGGACATGGAATTATTGGGTCGCCAAATTTCGAACAACGTAGGATATTGGATGATGTTGTAGTGGTGAGTGATGTAGACACCATGGTACCACAAGCTGAAGTGAGCTCCTCAAAGAAAAAAAAAGGAAAAAAAATTTAAATGGGACTAAGCCTACTGCCGTGACAGTGGGTAGATGTGCTACAGGGACTGGAGGTGCAATTATGGGTAAGGGAATTAATGTGGGGTTGGAAACTGAGGGTCTTGTAGAAGTTAGCATAATGGACAGTAGGGACAAAGGGAGGGCAGCGAATGAAAAGGTGTTTAACACCTTAGCTTTTGACGCGGGACCTCCTACTCCAATACATGGAGCGAAGTCAACTCCTATAGAAACTGAGGCTGCAACTTTAATTGACAGCCCATGTGACACTAATTTGAGAAATCATTTAAACGCTATGCCTCCTGACCCTCTATGGGACATAGCTTCACGAGGTGACGGTGACGATGCGATGTGGCTGGAAAGCTTAGTAGCGGAATCACCGGAAGATGAAGCACAACCTGTCGAGCAAGGAAAAAGGAACGAGACCGATGACGTGGACATGATTTCTCGCGCATAAGGCGCCACGAGGTAATTCTAGTAAATTATTTTTGTTACTAATGAATTGTATTAATTCTACAGGTAGGAGTTGGGAGAACTCTAAAATTCCCATTAATATTCTAATTTGGAATTGTTATGGAGCGGCAAAGCCTAGATTTCGCCGCGTAACTCGGGATATGATGTTTAATAACAATGTATGGCTCACGGTGATAGTAGAACCTCGTGTTAGTGGTACTACTGCGAATAATATAATTAACTCGCTGCAAAAAGATAATTCTGTCCGGGTAGACTCGGAATGCTATAGAGGAGGTATTTGGCTAATTTGGAATGATTCAGATATAAATGTTAGGGTCCTATCTGCTGGTCGCCAAGTAATTAATATAGAGGTAAGCCAGAAAGGATGCGAAGCTTGGTTTTTCTCCGCCGTATACGCGAGCCCAGACTATAAACAGAGAGAGGTTTTGTGGGATGCTTTATATCACGCCTTTCATAAGCTGAAATCACCGTGGCTTGTAGCCGGTGATTTTAATCAGATAGGGATGGAAATAGACAAAAAAGGGGGAACCCCGGGTGTTTCGAGAAGGATGGAGAAGTTTGAAGAATGGAGGCATGGATGTGGTTTGATTGATCTCGGATTCGAGGGCCCACGCTACACTTGGTGTGATTCCTGGAATTCGGGACAACGGATTATGGAACGTTTAGATAGAGCTTATGGTAACGTCGAATGGCAGCTCCTATTTCCAAAGACACGTGTCATTCACCTTGCGAGAGTACACTCCGACCATATGCCAATATTAATACAAATTTGCCCAAAGCTAAATCAGAAACTGAAACCGCGGCGGTTTAGATTCGAAACAGCTTGGTGCCTTCACAAGGGATTTCAAGACTTTATTAGTAAAGAATGGGAAGGCAATAATATCGGAATTGGGGATGGTTTAATTGCAATTCAGAATCGGATAAACAAATGGAAGATGGAAATTTTTGGAGACTTAAATCGGAAAAAAAAGGAAATTTGTGCACGGATTAGAGGTATTCAAAGAGCATTACAGATATCGTATAACTCTTCCCTCCGTCAAATGGGTGATCAACTAACGAAAGAATACGAAAGTGTACTTGAACAAGAGGAGGCAATGAAATTCCAAAACTCGAAAGAAATGTGGATTGAGTCGGGAGATAGGAACACGAGATACTATCACCTTGCTGCATTGATACGGAAGAAAAAGGCTAATATCACGAGACTACTTAGTGATTATGATGTCTGGGTGGAGGAAGAAGTGGAGTTGAAACGCATGGTTCGGGAGTACTTTGAACTTCTATATGCAGAACCTAATAGCCCTCCAGAAGGTCTTTCCCTGCCACACATTGCCCCTGTTGGGCAAGAAGTAACTAGCACTCTCGATCAGCCATTTTCAGATGAAGAAATAAGAACAGTTGTTTTTCAATCTAATCCGAATAAAGCTTCTGGTCCTGATGGGATGTCTGCTGCGTTTTATCAAAAATGTTGGGTCACGGTAGGCCCTTCTGTTTGTAAGATGGTTCGTGAAGCAATCAGTTCGGGTCACCTACCTGTGGGTTTGAATGGTACACTTATACATCTTATCCCGAAGGTGGCTGACCCGAACCGGGTACGTTTACTCCGCCCTATTAGTTTAATAAATTGTCCAGTTAAGTTTATAATGAAGGCTATGGTCAATAGACTAAGGCCTATTTTGTCTAACGTTATTGGCCCTTGCCAAAGTAGTTTTTTGCCAGGTCGATCAACAATTGATAATGTTGTGCTCATAAGAGAAGTGGACCATAAGATGCGTCACCAACAAGGAAGAAATGGAATCATGGCCATCAAAATTGACCTTGCTAAAGCTTATGACAAGATAAGATGGGAATTTATTGAAGAAACGATTAGTCATTTTGGCTTTCCGGCTAACTGGACGAAGCTAATTATGTCAAGTATGAAGGAGAACGAGATGAGGGTCCTTTGGAACGGGGAGCCCCTTCCACCGTTTACCCCCCACCGGGGTATACGCCAAGGGGATCCCCTTTCGCCTTATATATTTGTCATGTGCATGGAAAGGCTATCATTACTAATCCAAGAGCTCTGCTCTGCGGGGAAGTGGAAGGAGATCCAGATTGGTCGTAAAGGCCCCAAATTATCTCACCTTTTCTTTGCAGATGATCTAATCTTGTTTGGTGAAGCGACTTTTTTGCAGGTTCAGTTAATACATGAGACGATGGATAGATTTTGCAATGAAGCTGGTCAGACGGTTAGTGCTGAGAAATCATTGATTTACTTCTCGAGGAATGTACCAGAACAGATACAAAAAGACTTAGCCTTAGCTAGTGGATTTTGTCATAGTATTTCTTTTGGAACATACCTTGGAGTCCCAATTCTCTCTGGTAGGTTACCTAAGGGTTTCTATAAGGGTATAGTGGAGAAAATGAGAAATAAACTTGCCACGTGGAAGACTAAGACACTTTCGCTCGCGGGTCGGGTAACACTAGCTCAATCAGTATTGAACGCAATCCCGGTGTATCAAATGCAAGTCATGAAATTGCCCAAGTATGTATGTAAGGAGGTTGACAGAGTAATTAGGGATTTTATTTGGGGCTCGTCGGATTTGGAGAGAAAATTACATTGGGTTGCGTGGGACCAGGTATGTAAATCGAAGAAGAATGGTGGTTTGGGTATAAGAAACGCGGAGAAATATAATTTGGCGCTATTAGCAAAACTAGGGTGGAAAATCCTTCAGGATGAACATTCAGTTGCATGGGTGGACATTCTGAAAAATAAATACTTTAAACATGGACTCCTTAATCGTATTGTGAAAGGAAATGAGTCGAATATTTGTAAAGCCATATTAGCTGGTGTTAATGCTGTTCGAGATGGTATAAGTGTAATACATGATGAAGTGGGACCAAGGGTAGTTTGGAAGCTAGAGAATTCGGGAGTGTTTTCGGTGAAATCGGCCTTTTTGAACATGGAAGAATGTAAGGAGGAAAGGTTATTCGACTGGGACCTTATATGGAAATTAAAATGCTCTCAAAAGGTTCGAATATTTCTATGGAAAATAGCGTTGAACCGGGTGGCCACATCGGAAAACTTATACAAAAGAAACGTTGTTGATTCACGGAGATGCAATGTTTGCGGCGCCGATAGGGAAGATTTATACCATGTTTTTATAAAATGTAAACTAGCTGTTATAGCGTGGAATTTAATTGGTCTTGAAACAGGTAGGAGAAATGCTCCTGGAATGGAGC
Organism: Nemophila menziesii; assembly: GCA_029959085.1. Taxonomy (NCBI): domain Eukaryota; kingdom Viridiplantae; phylum Streptophyta; class Magnoliopsida; order Boraginales; family Hydrophyllaceae; genus Nemophila; species Nemophila menziesii. The sequence continues at coordinate 6,985,451 of JARWIR010000032.1, forward strand.
GTATTAGAGCTGCTGCTGTTGATAATTGGGACGAGCAAGAAGCTGTTGGAGGTGATGATTCTGCTACTGATGGACAGGGGAGCTGGATGAATGCTGCTGCAATTGGAAGGGAACAAACCGTTGACTTGTGGGACAAAAATTATGCATCACCTTTTGCTTGGAATGAATGGGACACACGTGACTTCAAGTCACATGAAAAAAGACACCTTCTGTCCGTGAATAGGAGATGGCATCAAGACAGATTACAAGAGAATTTTGCTGCAATATCTCGATCACAGCAGCAAAGTGAACATAGGCTATCACCTTCTGGTCCAAGCGCTATAATGACATGGCTGGAGGCCCACCTATTATCAAAAGCCCGTATAGCTGGAATGGATTGGCCGTATGTATTTATTGCCATTCTTTGGGTAATTTGGATTAAAAGGAACCGTATAATATTTAGCGAAGTGGATAATTTACCGCACATATTAGAACTTAAAAGAGAAATTTTTTCACTAGCCGGCAATTTTATATTAGCTTGGGGAAAGAGCACCGATGGGGGAATAATTAAGGTAGCTAGAAATGTAATGGTCAAATGGGTAAAGCCCCGCGATGGACTTAAACTTAACATCGATGGGAGCTTTATCGTCGAGAAAAAGATGGCTGGTATAGGTGGAATTTTGAGAGACAAGTATGGATCGTGTATCTCGGGTTTCATGGGTACTTGCATTGCGATTTCTCCCTTTGTTTCGGAGTTATTTGCTCTACATTTTGGTCTTAGATGGGCTATTAACAAAGGATATATAGAAATGAGTATTGAAACGGATTCGGAGGAGCTCCATGCGCTAGTGAAGGGCGGTGGGAGCTCAACTCACTATGAGATGGACTCGAGGAAGTTCCACGCGCTAGTGAAGGGCGGTGGGAACTTAGGTAGTCGCTACGTTTCAATCATAAAAGACTGTTGTGCGATTTTGAGCAATTTTCCGGGCTTTGAAGTAAATCACATATTCCGAGAAGCTAATAATTGTGCGGACAGGCTAGCAAAAGAAGGGGCATATATGAATACTCAACCAGTGGATTTCATCGAACCTCCGGATTATCTTGGGCCATTCATTACAAGAGACAGAAACGAGTGTGCAACTGCTAGAGTTGTACTTGATTTTGAATAAGAGCTTTTGTTCTTTTTGTAATTCTTTGTCCTTAACGGCTTTTTAAAGCCTCTTATGTATGCAAAAAAAAAAAGCATATATTTTTTGGGTACTACATGCCCCGCCTGTAAATGAAGTTTAACAAAATAACTTTTAAGGTAGCTCGTGGAGTCGTGGTTTTGAAAAAGTAAATAAAAACAATTATATGGAATTAAAATTTCAGCAATTTGTGATTATAATCCAGATTATTCCGGTTGATGCCCATGAATGGCATGATGTCAACAAGTTTGTGGACATCAAAAGTCTACCTTTTGAGGTCACTAACGTTTTTCCACTGGAGCGTAGTGGAAACAATTAGATAAGTAAAAGAACATCTACCACCCACTTACTACTATTTTTTCTTAGAGAAAAATAAAAAAACCTTAGAGAAGAAAGAGAGATGAATCTGTACCTGAAGTCCTGAACATTATATATAATTCATGATATAGGAATACATGCACACTTACTTGCAGATCCATGGTGATATAGGAATATTTACCCTTATAAATATATTCAATCTTTTTAATTTATTTCTGACATATATACTCAATAATGTTATTTGAAATAGTAATTTAGTTATCTTCCAAGAAATTTTAAGAACAAATCTTATTTAATTAAAATAATTTCTAGTTCATAATGATAAGACAAAATATAACGCTTATACTCGATCTCATATAAACGAATCTCAATGATTTGAGAATCTAGAAGTTATACCAGGCTAAAGAGATCAATGTCCACGTGCTCGAAGAAGCAGGTGATCTATCCTCGGTCCTAAACCAAATCTCTCGAGTCCATGTTTGTACCCAGAATAAAGTTTTGAATTCCATTCTTGAACCAACACATATTTTTCAACTACGTTTCAGGGTTGTTTCTTGAGGATAAGCTCGTAATACCCTTTGTTAGAGCATATGATTAAGCAGGATTTGAAGCCAAACTTCTCAGTAGTGATAGGTACCTTTAAACCCCAAGATTTGTTGATGGTTATCCTAAAAAAGTGAAGCTTTAAGTTTTGTTGCATATGAATTTTGCTAAGCTTTTTGGTTCTTCAAGTGTAGCGTATACCGAGTTTTGAACTGGTTTTAGAATGACTTACCTAGTTTTGATATCCTTGTGTTCTTTGTGTTTTTGGTTCTTCGTATCAATTATTAACAAGACTTGAGAAGCTTTTTTGGAGTAGTAGAGGAGGCGGATTACGAAGAAGGGAGAAGAAGGAAGTTTATAGGAGAGAAAGTTACTCTAAACATTAGTATCTCTAAAGTTACTGATACATGAGTTTGGAATCATTCAAAAAATAGAAATGTTACTGCTAACAAAATGTATAATTTTATCGCTGAAAAAAGTATAGAGGGTACTTTAAAACAAGATATTCTCTTACCATCTTCCTCGTTTAACTCAAGATCAATTTCTTGGGATAAAATTTGGAACTTAAACATTCCACCAAAGTTTAAAAAAAAAATTACTTGGAGAGTCTTATCAAATGAATACCTACTGAGCATAATAAATTCACTCGAAAATGTGCTTTGAATAATATTTGTAAAGTGTGTGGCAATGAAGTTGAAAATCTTGAACATCTTATGTTTTTTTGCCCAAGTGCGAGAGCAACTTGGTTTGCAACTCCCTTTGGTCAAATATCCTCACATGATTACAAAAAAAACTTAAATCAATGGTTACAAAATCTCATTGATATGAAACTCCCAAATGATGAAGGAGAAAGACCAAAAGTTGAGATGAAAATTTGGCTTATGTGGTATATTTGGAAATCTAGAAACAAATATATCTTTGAAAATCATCCTATTAGTCCCGTTGTAAATGCAAAGAACGCTTATAAAGCCTATGACGAATTCTTAAAGTATAAAAATACTACTTCTGAGGCTAATCTAAATATTGATACTGATATGGAAATTGGAAAACCAGTCACCAAAAACATTATCACCTATCAAAGCAGGAAAGCTAATACTTATCTTAATACTTTTATTAATGTTGATGCCTCTTACTTACAAGATAATAATAGTGCTTCTTCTGGTTGTGTTTTTAGTGATATAAAAGGCCAATTTTTGGGAGGTAGATCATGGAATTACACGGCATATTCTCCAGAAGAAGCAGAAGCAATTGGGATTAGAAATGCTATAGAGGAAGCTTCAAATTATCCATCTAGAAGTTTTATTTTGCGTAATGATTGTCTTAGTATCATGAAACCTCTACTGAAAGTTACGAAGTTTGAAAATCATTATCTAGCTCACATATTTGAAGATATTCAAAGTTTGGCACTTAACATTGATATAAATTTCAAATTCGTCTCACGGAAATTCAACAAAGCAGTGGATCTCATCGCAAAGAAGGGAAGACTCAAGACCCTTCCGGATAATTGGGTTCACAATCCAACTCCACACTTTATTAAGCTCCTTGAATTGGATTTTGTAATAGAGGGTATTGGCTAAGAACAAACTTAACTTATTGTATTTGTAATTTTTATCAATCTAAATTATGTTTTAACGTCAAAAAAAAAAGATAGGAGAGAAAGTAGAAAAGAAGAGATGGGAGGAAGAGAAGATGAAAAAGGCAAGAGAAACGTACCTAGGAAAGGGGTTGGGGGTTTAGGAGAAATTGAGATTCCTTTTTGGGAGTTTTATTAATGATTAATCAAGTAGAAATTGATTAATCTTTTCTAGTGAGTACCTGAGTAACGAGACAAAAAATAAAAGAAGATAATGGGTCCCCTTATCTTAGTCCTTTTGTGGGATTTTTTATACTCAGTACTTTCCCATTATAGGTTATGGTATATAACACGGAGGTAATACACATTATTAAACAATCATTAAATCCTTTCTTTCTTAGCATGTCTTCTAAAAAATATCACTCTAGATGTTCAGAAACTTTACATGTATCGACTTTTATAGTTGCATAATATATTTTAGATGTTTTTCTTGTTTTTTTCTTCAAAAAGTGGAATGCCACGTGTTTTTTCCTTTTTTTTTTTCATTTGTAAAAATTTACTCAATGTATCTTTCTTTTATTTGGTTCATTAATAAAAACAAGTTAACATTTTTACTATGGTGAATGACATATAGGGTATCGGAGACTAGATTTTCGTCTTATAGGAAATGTTAAGAATCTTATGTCTTCAAAGGGACCTCTAGAATGACCAAATTCTAAAATACCCTTATATAATACAAAAACACTAAAAGACAAAAAAATTATTGAGTGCTGGCACTGTTCATCTCCAACCACCACCCAACGACCACTGACCATCGTCGCCATCAGTGGCGTACTAAGTGATTTTACAGAGTACTCAGAGAATAAAAAAATATAGAGTATAAAAATTAAAACACTGAGTATTAAAATAAAAACAATGAGTATTGGAAATTTTGCTAAGTACTCAGTTAAAAACACAGAGTAATATTTAAAAAATACAGTGTACTACTCAACAAAAATAAAGAGTACTCATTAAAAAATGTAGAGTAATATCCAACACTTATATTTTATTAAATTTTCAAACATTACAACATGGATTGCTAAGAATAAGAAAAAACTCAAATAAACTATACTAGTTGTTCGACAAGGAAAAAGAAAAAAAAGAAAAAAATATCTGAGCAAGCTTCACGTAATTGACAAAAAAATTCCAATCGAGATCTCAAAATCTGACGAGCATCAGTTGAGAAGATCCATCGAGAAGTTCACCTTTGAGATGTTCTTCACTCCGGCCTTCTTCTCCAGCAAACGGGAAATCTGGTGAAAATCTTCACAACGAAGCTTGTTCATCGCTTGGAGTCTTTAGAACAGAAGCTTGTTCATCGCTCATGAACAGAAGCTTCCTCATGGAGATCTAATCGTCTGAAGTTCTCTTCATCTCCGACAGATGTGCTACGACTTCGTGGAGGTGCGCTTCACGGATGACGGTCAGTTGTTGAGGTTCGCGAACAGTAGTGGTCTGGATCTACCTGTTTCGTGACGATCGTCTAAGCTTTGTGTCGTTTCCTGTGAGAAAAACTTCCAGTTGTTGGCGGCAGTTTTCTTGCGAGTGGTGGAACGACGAGCTTCGAAGCTTCTCAGGCGAGCTTCATTCTTTTTCGCCTGTTTTCTCCAACTCGAACGCCATCTTCTCTGTGTGAGAAATAGAGAAACTTTATGGGAGAGGAAAAGAGGAAAATTGCAATTATAAAATAAAAATTAGGGTTTATAATTTAATATATATATATATATATGAAAAGAACAAAAAGAAGTATAACAGTAAAAAAAAATCAGATTATGGTGTAAAATTTTATTTGAGATCTTTAGTAAAAAAATAAGATAGATGAGGTGGAAAAATAACATAGAAAGGTGTATTCAATACATGTTAGGTCAAAATCTTTTTTTACTATTCTTTTTCAAATTATAGTAAAATAAGTTATTTCACAGTATATGTCATATTTATAGTTTCAATAAAAAAAAAATTTGTTTTGTTCTTTTTCTAAAATCTATCACCAACTAAATATATAGTTTTTCTTTTTTATAATTAAAAATATTTTGATCATTTTAAATTAATATTTTTTTATTTTTTTAATATATATAAAAATTCTAAAAAATTAATTATATAAAGTAGTATTTAATTAATATACGAAAATAATATGTATTAAAATCGATAGTCATTTAATGGCTAAAGAGTTTACATTGATCAAGAAATTTTATGATTCGATCTTACCATAATTAAATGTCTTTTTATACAGCATTAAAAATTGTGCATTTAAAATTGTTATTTTCTTCCTGTCGTTCTTCTTCTCTCCCTTCTATTTTAATATAAGTATTTTGTCTAAAAAAAAATCCTGTCGTTCTTAAGTAATAGTCTAATTATTTATTGATGATGTCTATGACATATGATTTGACTTTAAAATTGATTCATCGTTATTTTCTCTATATATGAGATCAAATGATTATATAACATTCTCATTGTTAAAAAATATAGTTTATATCATGTCATGAATTATATCCGAGCATGGAAAAAAGAAATAGATAGAAAGTTAATTACTTCCGCAAAGAGCACGTTGGTGAAGTGAGTCAAACCCGAAGTGGAGATTAAATTAAATATAAATGGAAGTCTAAAACATGGCTGTGAGAGCAGGTGTGGGCAATGTACTCCGGGACAAAGATGGTAATTTTTTGGGCGGATTTGCAGGAACGGCTATGGTAAGTTCGGTTTTTCAATCGGAACTTATTACTTTACATTTTGGATTTTATTTGGTTATTAAAAGGGATCTTGAGGTAATAGTGGTCGAAAGCGATTCGATTGAGGTTTACGCGCTAGTGAAGGGTGGTAGAAACAATAAGAATTGGCTAGACGCACTAGCAAAGAGTGTAGAAATACTATCGTGAATCATACGGGGTTCGAGCTCGTTCAAATGTATAGGAAGCTAACTATTGTGCGAATTATCTGCCCAAGATAGGTGCTCACTTCAAAGGCGACCCGGTCTATTATATGGATCCTTCCGATGGTTTGAAGAAACTGCTCATGAAGGACAAATGCGGCTTGCATATTCCTAGGACTATTTTGTACTCTCCTTCGAGAGTTTAGTAAGTCTTTAAACTTACATGTCGTCTTAGAACTCAGTTGTATGTGAAAAGAAATAGTTTATGTATTTCTATGTATTTATTTATTTTTAAAATAGAACATCCATAAAAATAAGTTTATTTTACCAAAAATAATTATTCAAATATAATTTTTTCTTAATAGTTTGAAAAGTTACATTTAATAACAGTTGTCATGTCTTTTTTTTTTTTTAAGTAAGCTATGCAACTTTTGCCATAAAAAAAAAAAGCTATGCAACTCATAAACGGTTTTATTCCTTTCATGTATTGGTACGGAACTTGTTCACCGCTCAATACTTTTACAGCCAAAAGAATTAAAATAATATTAAAAAAGATAATTGAGAAAAAGATGGCAACAAAGTGTTTGCTTTAACCAAAATTTCCTTTTCTCTTTCTTTAATTTCTTCTAGAATGTATTGCATCCGGAATTTGCTCTTATCTTTTTTTACATAATTACATTCCCTCACTTGACCGCGCGATCTGATCCATTTAGAATTCCTATCTGGTTCTGGTTCTAGAAGATTGACTTTTCTAGATTTAAAAGTCGATATTTAATTTTATAGGTAAGGTACTTCCTTCTACTTATTGCAAGCAAGACCTTGTGAGTGGAAAAATGAAACAAATTAATGAATTGGATAGGTAAAGTCAAGATCTAGCAACAACTTACGTATTGCTTCAAGGACATTCTTATTCATATATATATATCTAGGTGCTTGTTGACAAATGAGTTGAAAATATATTAGAGAATTTAATATAAGAGAATAAACAAAACCAGGACTGAAAGAGGTTTAGAAATAGCAGTAAGGATTCTAAATATTTGTACAACAAATAACATGACTTATGTATACGGACGACAGGTGTTCGGTTTCTTTTATAAAAATACCAAAAATCATAGCTATAATTATTTTTATTAAAAATCATATTCTAACAATTTTAGTTATTTATATTTTTTAAAACCAAAACTATATAATTTGGTTTCGATTTTTTAAACAATTTTACGGTTTTAAACCATAATCAAATAATAATTTAATAAATATATATTTTTTATATATATTGGAAAAATTGTGTTGATATTTAATTTAATTGTATATTTATAATTTAGTTGGTTAAATATAGTATTTGAATTTTGGTTTTAATATTTTAATATATTTACTTTAATCTACTTTATTATATAATTCGAAAATATATATGATAATAAACGGTTTTCGGTTTTTTACCTAAAACCATAACCTAACGGTTTTAACCATCGGTTACATTTTTCGAAACCTTAACCTAATAGTTTTAACCATGATTGGATAATTTGGTTTTTAATTGGTTCGGTTATTATCGATTTTGGTTTTTAACCGTAACCATTTCCATCCTTATTCATATATTGATTAATTAGTATACTCACCCCAACCCCCACAAAAAAACGGTTCTTAATAAAATAGAGAAAAAAAGAGAAAAAAAAACCTAAAATTTTGTGATTTAGCACCTCTTTCGCTTAATTTCACCATAAATACTTCTCAAATAGTTACACGATCAAAATCAAACAACAAACGAGGTCACTCACCCGATCAAGGTAGTACTCCATTAAGTAATGTACTCACTCGTTGTTGCTGGGTCGATCGTCGGACCTGTCTCCAGCTCCCGTACCTAACTTGACTCACCAGCATATTTCGTTACCTTCACTCCACTTCTATGCATATCACCTTATGCCACAATTACATCCACTATTTCCCCCTGATTCTACCCCAAACTACACTCATTTCTATTCCTGCTTTCCCCCTTTCATACTTATTTCTATATTTTTATTTAAGCCCCCATTTGCTCTTTTTTCCCCGATGCCTCCAGCCCCCTTACCTTTGGAACGACCCTAGATTCCCTTACTTCTACAATCTACCTAAGTCTTTTTTGTTGTTCGCAATTTGGTGTAGTGATAACTAGACGACCCCCCATTTCATTTGAATTCCCGACTCTACTTCCAATCTTGATATGTCCTTTACCCTTATTTGTTGTATCTACTGATCCAACACTCTGTATTTTGCTTTGTTCCTATTGTACATTTCTTACCCCACTTTCTATATTGTCGACCTCCACTCGAAGCGCCTCAAACCTCGAACCTAGTCATTTTGTACCAATTTATTTTGCAGTATTATTTTTCAGTGCATTAACTCTTTTCCCAGAACCTCGACTCCCCTTACTCACTGTCATTAACTCTCATATCTTTCCTTCTCTCCACGATTCGTTTGGACCACCATGTTTTGGTTATTGGTCCCTACTTTAACTACGCATTCCTTGGTTCCACTCGTTTGTCTCAGAGCATTTGGTGGGCACTCATCCTTTTTATGTCCAAACCTACCGCATCCAAAACATATTAAGTGTAATCCCTCATAATCGATTTTTCATACTCCTAACCCAATCTGAACCCTTGATTCTAATGGCTTACTTAGGTCAATTTCAATTGTAAGTCTCGCATAGTTACCCCGTAGTCTTCCCTTTATAAGCGGATCAATCCTAACAGTTCTTCCAATCTTGTCTGCGATTTTCCTTAATATTCTTGTTGTATAGTTTTGCATTCCCACATTAGGTATTCTAACCCATGCCGTCGTCGTGATCGAGTTGGTTAATGCATTGAATTTCGGTGACCACTCTATCACCACCAAGTAATAATCTAACACCATTCATGGCACACGCGCTATCGCAAAGTTAAGATTGTCTCTCTCCACAAATTTTACGATGTAGTACCCTTTTCCAACCTCCACCACTTCTAATAACCCTACTATTTTCCATATTTTCCTTAACTTTGTTAACAAATATGTATCCAACCTCCCTACCTAGCAAACTTATTACCACCGTGTTTCGCCATAAACGCAAACCTTCCTGTATTTCATCCCTAGTACGGAGCATTGTTGGTATAGTTTCGTCACCCGGGTCCTCACCATCCTCCACAAAATCTTCTAACTCAGTAAATTCCTCATTCCCAGGTAGATGAGCTCCCTTCGTAATTTATTCTCCTTCAATTATCACCGGTATCACCTTCTTAGTGCCAATAAGTGAGTCCTTCCAACCACCCGTTTTTGGGTCTGGATTCATGTTATTTTTAGCCATAGTATCTGATACATGATATTGCGTTGCTCCCCCATACATATCGTTTGGTTGCTCATGGAGGTTTGCGGGCTACCTAACCGTCTTGTTTATCTCCTAGTTGTCTGTGATTTCTCTCACAGTTTCACGCATTCGTTTAGACTGCCGCCCTTCATCCATTGCTTGCTGCAATATGGGAAACTCAGCCACGTCCTCATCTGCCATGTTAATAACATGGTTGTTAGTCGCTGCCTGTCTCCATCTTTTGCGGCAATGTTAGCCATAGTGGTACCGAGGAAAAAGAGGTTTTCCGTTACCGTGGCGGTTCAGGCTTGTTGGCTTTCTAGGCTTCCTATTCTCAGAGGTTCAGTTTTTAATTCTTGTGTTTTGAGTTATGTTATTTGTCAAGAATGAAGCTATTTAACCAAACTGAATCATATTTTGGGATTTAACTTTTTTTATAAATTAATCCTAAGGAGATATACATGTCTCTCCATATATAACTAGGTTACCCATGTTCAGGAAGGGGTTCGAGCCTTGTACCTTTCACTTTACACCCGTTAGGGTGGAGATTCGAACCATAAACCTCTTTTTAAATGCTGAAGAAATAGCAAACCTCTAGCTAGTTAAGCTAACCCAATTTATCTCACTTGTTAGATATTACTCTACTACAAGAGATCTTCTAAAAGAATACGGATGACTATCTAGATGATGTAAGCTAGATAAAGTGTTTTATCATTAATTAAGATTCATTATTTGAGCTGCATGTACTTGTAATATCATTGGTTAGTCTGTAATTTCATTTAAATGCTAATAATTGTCAGACCATAATAACTAATTGCAAAGCTAATTAACAATATCTTTTTATAGATATTAGCTTGTGAGCCCAATCCAAAAAACACCAATGCCATCATATACCATACAAAATGCATTTCTCTATGTACATATCAAACCAGGGGAATCGAATCACACAAACATTGTATTAATTTAACTCTAGCTAACCAATAACTGCCCCATAACTGGCAATTGTTCCATTTGACATCCCCCATTAGACCGGCTTTCAAGATTTAACTTGGCTGGCTCAGCAGCCGATGTAATCTTTCTTCTTCGTTTAGGTGAGCCGTTTTCAGAAGATGACGATGAAGCCGTCGGCTCAGGTGACCTTCTTTTAGCCGTCACTCTAACTGGCTCCGGCTCATTTGAGCCTATTCTATGAGGAAAATTTAGTAAAGCCTTGGACCCACGCATCCTATAAGCTGCTTTATCATAAGCCAGCGCAGCTTCCTCAGCCGTTTCATATGTCCCAAGCCAAACTCTCGCCCCATTCTTAGCCGGATCTCTTATCTCAGCGGCGAACTTACCCCACGGCCTTTGCCTAACACCTCGATGATGCTTACCTTTCGCCTGAGCCACAGTAGCAGCAGCAGGTGCCGCCGCCATTGGTGGAGTTACAGCTACAGGTGGAGTCAAATATTCAGCTTTGACTGAAGCCATAAAGCTCATAGTTGTTTCAGGCTCGATTTCATATATCGTCTCGTGTTTTACTTCACTTACCGTTGAATTAAACGGAGTCCATCCATCTTTAACAGCTACACGTAAAAGCCCATAAATAACCATATCTTCAGAATCATCCACCTTTAATGGCAAGTCACCCCATGTCTCCGTTAAACACGGCATAAGACTACTGAAACTTGAGCTCCGTTGATACATCGGAAATTCACCGGAGACAGACTGATCACTTCCGTACATAATTGTATATTTAATGGTTAAGTATGGTATATTTCGAATACTATGTTGTTGTCTGAAAAGAGGAAAATAAAAACGTTTTGAACTGAAGTTCGAAGGCAAAGGATGGTGTGTGGTTTATATAAAGGTGGGGAAAGAGAAACAGGTTCATGCACCTGGGATAAGTGTTGGAAAGAAATAATTTTGTAGAATTTTAAAATATTAATTTGCTGTTTCTTTGAAGGTTCATGGTGGACAAGTGGCCAAGTTGCTACAAATGATTTCTATTGCACGTGTGGGAAATGAACAAACTTGAGGAATGATTTAAATGACCTCAATTGCTGACGTGCGTACATACCTATGGCATTGGTCATTTCTTCTTATGTTTTTTTAAGTAAATTTCCAACAAACACCACTATCTTATTCCCGGTTTTTCAGTTTCGCCCATACTTTTCAATTATGTTCGATTTCAGACACATTTTTAAATTGTATCCAATTTTTACCTTATATTTTATAATTTTATTGTAAAATTATTGGAATTAAATAAAAAAATTGTAAAAGAGTGGGAGGAGCGAGAAAGTCCCCTTTCTCTCTTCGCTTCCCTCTTTCTTCTTTGTTAGGGTTTCTCTTTCAAATTAAGTTTCTAATATATATATTACAAATTCCTCTCCTATTATTAATAATTATCTTACTCATATGTTTCTCGATGAAGATTTGGATTGATATGTTGGATTTTGTTTATTGGATCTGGCGGCGGTTCAGGGCAGTCTGGACCCGGTGGGAAAGGAGGCGGCAGCGGATGGTTTGGGTTCGGTGTAAGGGCATCTGGGAGGATGGGTGGAGGACAACCGACGCCGCTGAGATTGGGAAAGAATTGGAGAACGGTGGAAGAAGAAGGAACAGCAGTTTGGAGACGAGAGTAGCAAACTGTTTGCAGATCCTTATGAGGAAGGCGAAGGGGCCTGGCTCACCAAGGGCGTCTGGATTTTGTCATGTGGGCCTTTGTGATACTGGTGGATCCTTTTTGCTTTGGGCTAGGAGAACATGTGATGCCATGGTCCAAGTAAGAATTGTGTTATTCCGTTTCACAGTTTTTGATTTGGTTATAGGAAAATTGCAGAAGGTTTATTTTCAAAGTTACCAATTTTGTAAAATCAAAAGTGTACTGATATGGATTAGTTCAATGTTATGGGGATGGTATGAAGAATGGAGTAGAATTTATTTAGGGATGTGTTTTGATAACAATATTGGACAACGTTTATTTCACAACAGAAGTGTCAAGGTCACTAGGAGAATTTTACAAAAGACTGATTTCAAGGCTCGGTATTGGTATCATAATAAGAGTTTATGGATGGATGGTAACAGTGGATTTTTATTGTATGAATGTTGGATCCAGGTGAAATTGTACCCTCTGCCAAACAGCTCTTCCTTGGTAACCCATTTGTTGGGTATTTGGGGGAATTTGCGGTGTTTTACACTGCTGCAAGTCATGGTTGCGGAGTTAACCATGTCTCGGTACCTCCCGCAGTTTCAGGAGTTGTCTTTTTCTGTTGTTGGTGGTGTTTCATCGACAAAAGATCGGTTCGGCATGAGGGAATTAATAATTAAAGACAAATCAGTTAGGAAGATGTGTATGGTTTACAAATTAGGAGAGGAAGATGCGTTGGTTTTTAGTTTGTTGTATGTAGATACTGTGATGTAATTTCTTATTTCAATAAAATGCTATTTCGACCAAAAAAAAAAAAAATTGTCATTTAATATGTTATAAAGTATCTACAATGTACACAACTTAATCCACAGTTTTCATAGTTTATTTAGAAAATAACAAATTAAATTGACTAATTAACTTTTTTATTTAGTCAAAATTGACCAATATTAGTAGTAATTGAAAACGTGACTAAAATTAGAGAAACGTGTATAACATAATAACGTTCATTGAAACTTTATTCTATCTTTTGGTCAAACTTTTTATGTTATATGCATAAAAATACGAGAGTTTGAAATTATACATTATTTAAATAAGTGTAAAGATATGTATCATCATTTTTCTGTTTTACTTTTATATAATATTTTGTATAGATATTTTAAATACCAATCAAATTATTTTGTTTTTTTAATTTTTTATTTGTTTAATGTCACATAAAGTAGTAATGTAAAGTAATAATATATAAGAGGTAATATAAGAGTCAAATAACGAGTTGTGTGGTACCGTCCAATGTATCATTTTAGGCAGTTATTTGATTAGTTTAAAAACATATTCTTAGTAGAAGAATATGATATAAATAGATTGTAAAAAAATATAAAAATTTGATGTTTGGTTGGATTATGATTGGGTTGGTTTAGTATACCTAAATTATTGTAATTTGTTTTATTTTCTAGTTAGATAGCATTCTCATTGTATTTATCTCTATTTTTTGCTGGATATATAATGTTAAGAATAAAAATAATATTTGTTAAAAATTTAATTTTAAAAGTTATAACAAGTTTTATTATCTTTCTCTATTATATTTTTTATTTTTGGGATGTCTTATATCTTTGAGTAATGATATATTATTTTATTTTATCTTTGTATAATTTTTTATTAAAATTTTAGACACCGATATATTTTTTTCGTCTAGTTAACGTTTTTCTCTCTCTTTTAATTTAGTGGTAAATAAAATGATATGTAAAAAGTAATACAAAAAGTTTTAAAATAAAAATAGGTAACATATATTATTGCTTTATTCTTTTGGATAGTGTCTATCCAAAATATCTTATAGTCTTTATCCATTTGAGTTAAATTTTTAATTATTTTAATTAAAATATATAGACTTCAATAAAAAAAATTTAAAAAACTTATAATTTTTAAAAAGAAATACAATCATTTACCAATTTACTTTAATTCATCTTTTTGTCCTATCTAATTCATTAATTTTTTTTATATAAAAGGTCTAACAATGAGGAAGTTAAACTCTCTAAAACTTATTGATTAATAATGCACGCGAAGGCACAACCCACCCATATCTATTCCTAGTAAGTAATCGTCAAAGTCCATTTGGTAGACCCGTGTGAGAACAAGGGTCCTTCAAACTAAACACTCCATACTTCGCCAATCAATCGGTATTTTTACTTGCTTCGCGATACACCCAGACAAGCTCAAAATTCTCCTTTGCAATTAACAAATCTTACTCGGTGGTCCTCTTGAGTTCACATCACCCTTCACTAGCGCACGCAACTCACTCGAGTCCACCTCAATGATCAAGGAAGAAATGCCCCGATCTAATGCCATAAGTATCCCAAAATGCAGAGCCATCAACTGCGTTTCAAAGGGAGAGTTTGCAGTGCAACTACCTTAAAAACCAAATAGAAAATCACCTTTGTTATTGCGAAAAAGACCTCCAATTCAACTCTTTTTATTTTCCACGTTAATAGAACCATCTATATTTAGCTTGATCCCATTAATCGGTTTTGTCCACTTCACAAATATATTCTTAGCCGACACCTCTAGGCCACCATCCCGTTCTTGTCCCCATGCCCGTACAAAAAACCTGCCATACAGCGCAATTGCCATCAATTCCCCATCCCCTTTCGGCCTTGTTAGAGGATCGAAGATTCTAGAATTGCGGTTTAGCGAAATCTGCCAAATGCAAGCCGCCAACACACATCTCCTCTTCAGCCCCTTAACCAGGGAATTATCTGCTAACATCCTCGCCCAACAGTTACTCATTTCCACCCATTAAAATGCGCTGCATCAGCTGCTAAGTTCTGTCCATCTCCATCACTGTACCTGGTCTCCGTCGCATCAGCTTCTGGAGCTACATTATTCTGTTCGCTGTACAGGGATGAAGAATCTCCCCCTGCTGCAGCCTTGTCTCACGTGAGGTTCCTAATCCAGCAGAATTTGTTTGCTGCTTTCTTGTGAAATTAGCATTTGCATGACCCAAATTTAGTTCACCAGCTGCTACCCCAAGACATCCATTTAGAATATTAATCTTCACCATCAACAACCAGATTAAAATTAAGATAGTATTTTTTTAATTAATCAAACTCATCTCTTTACTCACCCTAACCTCATCTCCTCACTTTTCCAACTCACGCACTCTTCTACATTTGAACTAAGTCACTAACTCCATTCACTTCACCTCTTCACCGAGTCGCTCAAAGCATAATGATATCTGTCATCGCCTCACAATCATGGTACCCACAAAATTCACACGACATCAGAACTTCTACGACCAATGAAGAACCCAAATTAAGCTAAAAAATTGATTTCCCTCCCAGAATTGACCATCGAGGAACCTAGGCTTACTACGCCATCAACAACATTACTACGACATCAACAATAATAGACCATGAAGAACCAAATTAAGGTAATCAATTTTTATCAAAGAACCCAAGTAATGCTACCCCTTCAACAAGAGTAGACCATGAGGAATCCAAATTAAGGTAATCAATTTTTTTTGAATATAGGATTTTTTTCTTATACTGCATTTTTAGAATATGGTGGAGAATGATTATGAGTTTGATTTAGTTACACATTCTCCATTGTCTTTTAAATTTCATAAATCATCCCAACTTGGAGTATTCTTTATGCAAGATTTCAAATGTTAAATCTGAATATTTGATCATGAAACGAGCAAGCTCATAATCATTCTCCGTTGTTGCTAAACAAATCCCCTGTTTTCAAACCCATTATCATCAAAGTCTTATAGTTTTATTCCTATGTAAGCACTGTAATCATACCCTTCCATCTTTTGATCATCCTTGTAATTGTAAGTTTGATTAAAATGATCATTTGGGTCCCAATCTTCCCACATTAAAACGCTCTTCTGGTTGAATTTTTTTGATTGGTGTACACCATGAGTTTGATTTAATTACAAAATAATAGACCATTATTCTCGTGTGATTGTTATACTTCAAGTTTTTCTTTGTCAATACCCATATCAAACTCTTTAATAAGTTCCTGTTCGAATCCATATAAATATAAACTTTACCATGACTTAACCTTGTGTATATTGTAATTGTAGTGATTTTATCCATCTAAATTTGGTTTCCTAAAACATTGGTAGTATCACTCTGTCATTCTTATCTCACTCATACATGAACTTTGTCTATTTTGAACTTCTCAAACTGTGTAGTAAGGGTCTTTTTAAAATGGGTGGCATACTATTGGCATGCTACATTTCATTTAATACTCTCAAACATGCTTCTTCTGCCTCATTTCAAAACAAAGAGGGCTTGATCAGAAGTTTTTATGAGGACTTTTTCGAATTGTTACCATAAATCTCGCCATGTTTTACCATGTAAAATGGACGTGGTCTATTTAGAAATTGCCTAAGGAAATAGTTAGCCCTAGCCTTACAACCTTCTCCGATATTTTTTTGAGGGTTTAACATATACTCTTCCATTTTAATTCTGATTTTTTACCATATATATTCAAGGTTAAGTTCATATCTTAATATTCCATATAGAAGTCCAAATTTTTGCTGGTGACTCCTAACTCCTGTATATAGTACTAGTTGTTTTAACCCGATGAAATTCATTGGCCCATGAATACTTAATTTAGTTTCAGAAAAAGTTGTTGAGAATTTTGAGTACTTTGTTTTACCCCTTATATATCAGAAATAGCTCCAGAATAAAAGCACTTGAAAATTTACCCCTAACTCAAGACGCAATTCGTACTCTCACAATGATACGTCTTGAATAGCATTGGTAGTAAGTCTAAAATTGTTTGACTGTATTTGTTGTTGCTTTTGAGAAAATGATACATATGTGGCGAAAAAATGAATCAGATGAAAATTTTCGTTGTCACAATGGCCTGCCATCTTGTAGCATTAAATATAGTCCAATATTGAAACAGGCGGCAAGTTCTTACACAAACAAAATGTATAAATTGTTTGAAGCTGAATTTTTTGATGGACTCGGGGGAACTTCATTTGAAGAATTTTTTTCTGGTGGTAGTGTTTACAAATTTGAAGTGAGTATGCATGGAAGGGATATGGTCAAGATAGTTGAGATAGATTTAGAGAGTAAAGAAGTCACATGTAGTTGCAAAAAATTTGAGACATTAGGAATTCTATGTTCTCACGCTTTGAAGGCATTTATTGTGAAAATTGTACATGAGATTCCCCAAAAATATATACTGAGGCGATGGAGTAAAAATGCAAAAAATAGAGTGAATGATATTGAGATTCAGGAATTTTCAAACAAAAAAGGCAAGGAATCTGAAATTGTATATACAAATCATGCAATGATATTTGCTTATGATCTAGTGATACAGAGCAAGACACATGAAAAGGCAAGATTGGTGATATGGAATGCTCTTATAACTGGAGCTGCACAACTTAATGAGATTTTTAACGATATAACATTGGATGTTCCAAATAAAAAAATTACAGTTGTTGGAGATGATAATGTCAATGGTAATTGTAATGAAGAACCTCGTGTGTTAAACCCATTATATGTGAGTTCCAAGGTAAAATCTAATGAAAGGAAAAAAAGTCACTGGGAAAAGAAGACAAAACGTTCAACTAACAATGCTACCAAAGGTATAAATTTTTAGGTGTTTTCTGTTATCTCACAGTGTTAATGAATATTTATATGTGGTTCTGTTGATTAATCTTATCTTTTTTGTTTTCTGTTAATTTATCTTCAACGGAGAATAACAAAAAAAATCTAAAAAAGTTGCAGCTATCTCTTCTCAAGGATCCCAAGATGTTGATAAAGAATTAATAGAAAACAATCCTTTTAATCAAGTAAATCAACATGTCAATAATTCTCAATCACTATATTACAAACCTGAAAATTTAGCGCAATCAAGTCAACAAATTTCAAATGATTTTTTGGAGGCACTTGAATTTGGTTATGGAATTGACTAACAAGTTGTTTTTGCTTGGATTCGAAATTTTTGATGTATACATATTGTGCAGGCAAATTTTTTGTTGCGATGTAAAATTGCTTAAGTTTGGTTAAATGTTTTTGTGCAGCGTTAAAGTGATCTGTAAGTATCATATTTTGTTAAAAAAGCTATAAGGATTATTAGAAAAGCGGTAAGGAATGTTAGAAAACCTGTAAGGAATGATGTATATCCTTGTATTTTCATATTGTTTCACTTTTGGTCCCTGAGGGGAGATTTGCAATGTTATTGTGTAAAATGATTACTTTTGCTATTTTCTTATAACGGGTGTATTTGTCTATTTCATATTAGACAAAGTTAAATTGTGTAATTGGTTTTATATGAGTTTGTCTATTTCACATTACAAAAGGTTAAATGGTATAGCAGGTTTTATATGAGTTTATCATTATATATGTCTTTTTGCTCAAGTAAAAGTATATACAAATTCATTTGTGTATTTGAAATTTACACAGAGAAATAAGAAATCTTATAATATATGTTAGGAAGTTTTTGCTCAAGTAATTTGAAATAAAAGGTTGTGATGATAATTTTTTATTCTTTCTAAGTTTTTCTGCAATTGATATTTTTAAAAAGGGTCAATGACCCAAAAAATCAAAATAATATTATACTTGCCCCAAAGAATCATCCATTAACTTACTATTATAAGATTACATGTTTACCCGTCAAGGACGATTCCCGTCAAGGACGATTCCCATCAAGGACGATTCCCGTCAAGGACGATTCCCATCAAGGACGATTCCCGTCAAGGACGATTCCCGTCAAGGACGATTCCCGTCAAGGACGATTCCCATCAAGGACAAAATTTAGTTAATGATGTTATTGGGCAGAAATTTTGTCATTGATGTTATTGGGCTGAAAATAATATTATTTTGATTTTTTGGGTCATTTTCCCTTTTAAAAAAGTTTAAATTCATAAATTTTCTTTGATAAAAGAAATTATCATTAATTAAAAAAGGAACAGCAAAAAGTTTTCCTTTTTTTTCTTTTTGGTTCATCAGCAAAACGTTTTATCAATTTTACTTTGGTCAAACTTTCCTCAAATTCTGGTTTATTTTAAGTATCTTTCTGCAATTTCTTCTTCTAATTTGGTGAATTTTGGTTCTGTGTGGTGAAACAAAAAGCTAAAATTTTGAATTGATTCGTAAGAAGATTCCAGTTGTAAATTTGTTACACAAGATTATATAAAAATGAAGAAAATAGGTGAAAAATAAATGATTTGTTGTGAAATGAAAAATTCTACGTTTTGTCTAAAAAACACAAAAAAATCTATGTAGGCCTACCTTGCAATTTAGAAACTTTCTAAGGCTATGTTTCTAACACCTGTAATACACAGGACATTCGTATACCAAATAAATAAAATACTAGATGAGTTAATTTAATATAGTATATTGTCTCTCTCCAATTTTATAAGTAAAAAACTATGGGCCCACATATAGTAAAGATTTACCCAAGTTTTTCCCATCTTCTTCAATTAGTTTGGACAAAAGCCTTCTCCTTTAGTTTGCATATATCTAAATTAATTATTTTGTGTAACAGATATATCCAAACCTCTTTAAATATTTTCTAATTAATCGTT
The DNA here is from genome assembly GCA_029959085.1 of Nemophila menziesii. Lineage (NCBI taxonomy): Eukaryota > Viridiplantae > Streptophyta > Magnoliopsida > Boraginales > Hydrophyllaceae > Nemophila > Nemophila menziesii. The sequence goes on from JARWIR010000032.1 coordinate 7,005,438, forward strand.
CATTCGATTCTATAGTATTTTATAATTCGAAACAGAGATTCTACTTGTATTTTTTCACTTAAATATACTAATCATATTTTTGTGCCGGATAGGTGGCAACAATTGATCTTGGGGTGGATCTGTGCAAATGGTGTATGCAATACCAAACGAATACATAGAAAATTCACCTCAAACCTCAAACCAAGCATATCCTAAATTATGTGAATGATATGTTTCTTGCTGGAATTGATTATTCCATTTAGTTCACAGGTTTTTAAACAAAATTAATATATCTATATTATACTTACTTTCCAAACGTGTACTTTGTGGGGGTATGTATTTACTTTAATGGTTCTACAGTTATTTGAAGTATGGAGGAAAAGTAGCTAGAGCAGGAAACTTGGCATTTTCCAAAAACTCTAGTAATCCTTATGTCACTTCTGGTTATAATTGTAAGTTCTTTCTTAATAATTACTTCATTTTATTTATTTAAACTTTTCAAATTACAGTAATGTCTAAAGAAATAAATGTTATCATGGTTGTAATTAAGAGTTATACAACTATGGAAGAATCCTTTATGAAGTAACATCTTCTCCTTTTGGTCTGGTCCAATAGCTGAACTTACTAACAGGATTCTAAGGTTTTAGAGCCAACAAACCACTTCCATAATATTCATATAAGCAGAATAATCAAGTTCAAGCTGAACTATATACGACTTCTATTGGTAAGTCTTTATTTTTGCAAAAAATAAATTTCATTTTTTAATCATATACTCAGCATCTTGATTCTCGATTTCTTTTATGCTTCTAAAAATTGTAGGATGTCTGAGCATTAATGATTTTATCGTAGCTGCTAAAATAGTCACGGTCAAGTTAAAAAATAATGAATAAAGAATAACAAAATGTGAAGAATCAAGTTAGAAGATAGCAAAACTTTCAGCATACTTGGATCAATAGTAGTGATATCTCTAGTTTGTTTAAATTCACAATCATACTGGTTCCTTCCTCTAACCTTCAATGTGTGTTTTATGATGATTTTTTGTTCCAGACTTTTTAATTTGTTGTCTTTTAGTTATGTATTAAAAGTAAAATCTCCATGGACTTTAAAACATGGAAACCCTGATTATGAAGCAATAGATGTAAGACAATTCTCCTTAAGCCATAATATTAAGACAAAAAATGAATTTCTTACAAACATGTAACTAACCTCAATACCAGATTCTTCTTCACACGGTACTACACTAAACCATGCAAATCGATTCACCAACTCTTAGTTTGTATCATCAAAGTCTTCATCATGAAATCACCACCATCATCATATTAAGCACAGAAAAAATTACATTCTAATAAATTTTGTATAGAATAAGGTTATTAGAGTTACTAATATATTCCAATCAAGATAAAAAGGGGGCACATTCCAAGATACATCAAAAAATTTCCAGAATGATTAGAAGAAAAACATGAATATATCTAAACTAGTAACCTTTAACGAACGTCAAGAAATTAAGCAGCAAAAGGAATTGGTATAGGGATCTACGTTGCAACTTTTTACATAATGTAGGGACCTACATTGCATATTTTTACATAATATAGGGACCTCGTGTAATTTTTACATCATTATATAGGGACCTACAATTTTTGCGTAATAGGGCCGACATAGAGTAGTCCTCTCTCTGAATTGCTTCTGTAGCTTTTTTTTTTTGGTCTAAACGCTTATACTTCTGTAGCTTTTGGTTTTGCCTTTTGGACAAACTTTTACTAAGCACATCTCCACTGTAAACCACATATCCCACTTTTTGAAATGTGTTGGTCCTACAGTGAATCATAATATTGCTTTGATTCATAACAAAATTAGACAAAATAAGAATATAACATACCTAATTATTTGCTTCTGATGGATCCTCATCTACCTCAACCTAGAGACAATAATCATAAAAAGATGTATTTCGATATATATATATATATATATATATATATATATATATATATATATATATATATATATATATATATATATATATATTAAATGAACATATGCTTATTTAGAGAAGAGAAATGAGTAAACTGCACAACTAGTCCTCAGAGCAAATTTCGTGAAGAACGTTTTTTACATGAAGAGTAGCTGATTCAGTGAGCCCAGTTTCTGCATTTCCAGTAGTGTCTTCTGCATTTCAGCTCGATTGGCTTCATATTTCAGATCTTTCCTTTTAATAATACTCTTGCCTTTAACCTGAATTTCTATATTTCCAAGGAATTTTGTTCACAGTTCTTGGCTTGGGATATATATCCTATTTAGAAAGCTTTGATTCTTCTCCTATTTAGAAAGCTTTGATTCTTCCAATTGATTAATGTACACTATAATAGTACAAAATGATGAATCATAATGAAGTATAAATTTAAATTGTCCGAAGACATAACCGCTTAAGTCTATCAAACATTTATCAGACATTTTTTCCATACATGAGAGGCTTAAAAGCCATTAAGAACAAAGTAATACAAAAAGAACAAAAGTTCTTATTAACTATCTAATACAACTCTAGCAGTAAGATAAGTAAGATAACCAGGAGGGTCAGTAAGAGTCACTGGCTGAATACTAGACAAAGCCCCTTCTTTTGCTAACTTATCGGTACAGATTCGCTTCTCGGAATATATGATTTACTTTGAATTTAGGAAACTTTCACAGCATTTATCAGACATTTGTGTTATAATGACTTTATTATTTAGATTTTATTTTTTGTTCGAATTTATTTATGTAATAACCGACTTTAAATTTTATATTTAAATATCGTTAAATATATATCAGCATTTTATTAGTTTATAATTTCTATTCATACCGTTTTCCAATTTTATTAATATAAAAGAACCAAAATAATCTAATTTTAATATTTTACAATTTCTTTTTCAAAAACATTAGCCGTGGAATTGTCGTTACTAATGATATGAAGTTGTCGTCCCTAATAACAATGACTATTGCGACGATAAAAGTCGTCGCCGAAAAGATTTGTTATTAGGGAGGACAAATGTCGTCCCTAATGCTAAAAAAAAATGTCGTCCCTAGATATGAGAGGATCATTAGGGACGAATTTGAGCTCGTCGCTGCCACTGGCTATCTTTAGCAACTAAACTCTAGGGATGACACTTTTAGCAACGAGATATCGTTGCTAAAGACTATTGAGGGTTAATAGCGACAACCTTTCTTATATTAAAGGATGACACATGTCATCCCTAAAGACGCGAAACACTGCAGTGTAAGGTACATAATTCAACATCTTTGAAGTAGTTCAGGCTTATTGCTTGTTGCAATATTCTATATAAAGGGATGTCTAAATTGTTAGCAATTAGAATGAAAGAATGTTTATCTGGCTTGCTAAATCAAAATCAAGTTGTCTTTGTTCGAAGAGATTTATCTTAGATAATATACTTGTGTCTAAGTGTATTATACAGGTGTATGAAAGGAAAGATATAATTGTTAGATGCACTCTTAATCTAGATTTACATAAGGCTTATAACACCGTAAACTAGGGGATTTGAGAAGTACGATAAAAGCTTTTATATATCATAATAAGTTTATAGGGTGGATATATATGTGTGTCTAAACCATCATTTTCTTTATGTATTAATGGAGAAATAACTGGTTTATTCAAATGGATAAGAGAACTAAGGCAAGGAGATCCTCGTTCTCCTTATCTGTTTGTGCTTTGTATGCAAGCTTTTCCAGACATCAAGAATTATGTTGCAGTACATGAAGATTTTAGTTATCACCCAAAATGTCAAACGGTAAAGCATAATCACTTGATTTTTGTTGATGATTGCTTAGTTTTATTTTTAACAAATATTCTTAAAGAGGGAATATATTTGTTTTCAAGACTATCTAGATTAAGGATAAATCCTGAAAAGAGCCAACTCTATTGTGATGGGGCAAAGTAGATTTACATGAGGATCTTTGTGAAATATTGAATGTAAAGTTGGGAAGCTATCCTACTAAGTATTTGGGGACACCTTTAACTACCAAAGGTCCAAATTCCAGCATTTGTGCAGTGCTTGTAAATAACATATATGAAAGTAATGAAAAATAGTTACACAAGTATTTAACAGTTGTTGGTCGAGTGCATTTGATTAGAATTGTGTTACAAAGCAAAGCTAGATATTGGTGCTCATTTAATGTTGTTACAAGTTAGAGTGGTCAACAAAATAGAGAGTATTCTCAAAAGATTTATGTGGAAGGGTAATATAGATTATTATCATAGTGATAAGATGTCTTGGGAGTTATAGTGCAGAAGCAATGACGATGAAGGGTTGAATTATTCCAAGATTATGGAAAATAAACCTAGCTGGAATCTTAAGGACATTTTGAAGAATGTATAGTAGTAAGGATAATATTTGGTCTTAGTGAGTTTTAGTCCAATTGGCTTGAAAGGAGATGTAATTAGAGACTTGTATGTGAACCTATTTTTCCATGGATTCAGAGGAAAATGTTAAAAATAAGGGAGAAAGCTTTCTAGTACATTAAGAATGAAATAGGTAATGGGGAAAGACTAATTTTGTTACAATCAAGTGGCTTAATGGAAGCGAATTACAACTTAAAAAATTGTGCTAGCTATTTGAACAAGAAGAGATGGAGATTGCCAAATGAGCTGAAGAATCTATTGTGTGTTATCACAGATTATATGATTTGTTGCAAAAAGAGAAGATAAAATTACATGACGTCCAGGAAAGAGTAAAAGAATCTGTACTAAAGACATTATGAAGTATCTAAGGGATGATAAGAAAAATATGAATGGACTGCAGTAACTTGACGTAGACTAGCAATTCCAAAAAACAGCTTTTGTGGGTGGCTAGATTTTAAAGACCTCTCTCCATTTTTTAATTTTTTCTTAGGAACAAATTTTTGTTATATAAAAAATAAATTATTTATTATAATCATTTACAATATAATTAAAATATTTATTTTGATCAATTTAATTTTTATAATACTTTATTAATTTATTTGAAAAAAATGCCAATTATTTTTCTAAGGTGGTTTAAAGTAAGAGTCATTTCTAAATTGGAGAGATTGATATATTTTTATTCAGATTTTTTTAGTAAAAAATTAAATAAATTTACAAGAACCAATGAGGTACATAACACCTTAGAAAAATAACTGGCATTTTTTTCAAATAAATCAATAAAATATTATAAAGATTAAATTGATCAGAATAAATATTTTAATTATATTGTAAACTAAGATTTGTTTCATTCTTATTTTGTATCTACCTTTTTGTTATTAAAATACACTTATTTTGGACATGTTGGTTTACTTAGATTGAAAGAAAACATGCGTAATAGTCTAATAAATATGAGTTACACTTAGTTTACTCATAGTTGTGGTCCACTTGTGGTCTTTCTTGGAAGAAAATCACAGATTAAGTAAAGCAAAGAAAATAAAAATAAATATATAAGTGAGACAAATGATTTACATGCTTCGCCAAATTACCTACATCCATAAAAAATCACACCATTTCATAATGATATGGAAAATTTTGAAAAACAACCCTATTCTATGCTCAACAAGAATTTTCTTGTGTTTCTTCACAAGTGTATCACTGACGTTTATCTTGTTGGTCCTCACACCTCACTGGTACATATCCATCCCCAACCCTTTGTGGGGATGTAATATTATACAAATTGAAAGAATTACAAACTATAGAGCATAATATTTATAGGAAATATTACTTGCTTAACAACTCATTTAAATTCTTAATATATTATTACTTGCATCTCAAGACAAGTAATTTTTCTTTGTCTCTAAGTTTAATTGAATCATATGGTTTGAACTTCAAGCCCCAACACAACGATTCTTCCCTTGATAAGCAGTTCCAATAGTCTTCGTAGAAACTTGAACCTCTTCCAAGTTTACTCATACGAGAATCATTGATCGATAACAATCTTTACTATTACATATGTGAATCTCTTCTCGATCCAAAAATTCTAGAGTCCTCCCTCGAAAGCAATTTTCGTCTCCTACATTGTCTGTACTTAGGAAATTTGATCTTTAACATCGTGAGCTTTTATCATATGACTCCTCCCTCAATTTGAACCTTCTCCAATTAAGGATTTACTAGCTTGTTGTCCCATGTTGATCTAAAAACTGAAACGTTACTCAATGTTTCAACTTAACATACCTCAAAACTTAGTTTCAGTCAAATCCAAGGCTCAATCAAGATACACCAAGAATTTGATAAAATACCCACATAATTGGATTCAGGACGTCGAATTACCTCAGGAGACCTTTGGTCTATTTGGTTAAAAATAATAAATATTTGGTCAAAACAGTGAAAGTGTGGGTTAACACAATTGCACCATAATCTCATATAAAGCGAACCACCTGACTATAGCCTCGCTATAGTCAATCAGATGCAATAGTTTACCAGTCTTATGTGCACCGCGTCGCATTTGATTTACATATCTTCTCCGACAGATAAGATGTGTGTTTCGCAATACCACCGTAAACTACAAAACACACAATCACAACAAAACAAAGAGGTTGGCCCACGCAACCCAAACCCGCTGCTTCCTTTTTTGCATGATTTCTGTTAAGAACGCTTCTCAAACGCAATCAAATCATGTCTTCTACACGATATCCCTAACCTCTCACCTTGAATTTTTATGACATTTGTTAGGGAGAAAAATGTGTAGAGATTGAAACACGAAGAAAAATGACTACAAAAATTAAAGGAGGCACAAGATTTACGTAGTTCGGCAAATTTCCTACATCCATAGAGGTTTGCACCGTGTTACTATGATATAGAAAACCTCACTTTCTATGTTCTAGAAGAATCACTTTTATGTTTTCTCACAAGTGTATCACTCACACTCAGTTTGTTGGTCCTCACACCTCTCTAATACATATCCAACCCTAATCTCTTGTAGGAATAGAATATGATACACAGAATAACAAAGTATATATATATATATATATCAAATTTCTTACTTAACAAGTCTATTAATTTTCTAAGAATATAATTACTTGCATCTCAAGACAAGTAATTTTTTTCTTAGTTTCAAAAAGTTATTAAATTATTGGGGTTGGATTTCAAAGCACCACCCAACAGTCCTTCGTCCTGCTTCGCTATGTATATTTTATATGGCTTCTTATGCATCTTATCCTTTTAGGAGTGGATTTATTTGGATGGTGGTGGTCGTTGTGTCCGAGCTAAGGCTTGCTTCTTTGCTTATTTTCTTGGTTTCTGTTTGAGTTTCAATTGGTTAGTTGGAAATAAAATAGTTGGATTAGGTAGGTTACTGTATGTAAATTTATCTGGATCCGAGATAAATTGTCTATTATATTTGTTATTTCCAAAATTTAATATAATTCTCTATTAGAAAAACAATAATAACATAACCAATTAAGTTAGTTTAAGTGTTTAGGGTCATATGTGTATGTTTTTATAAGACTAGTTGTGGTACATATAAGTGGTCCAAATTATCTAAGTAAAAAAAAACATTATATATATATATATTATTTTTCTATATTTAATATCTGAATTTATTTTTTCATTTTTTTAAATATTTTTTTTTCGATTTTTTTTTAATTTTTTTTTTCTGAAAATATTTTTTTTTTTTGAAAAATATTTTTTTTTCCAGAATTTTTTTTTTTTTTTTCGAATTTTTTTTTTTTCGAGAAATATTTTCGAAGATTTTTTCATTAACACACAAGTCCATACTGTTTTGTGTTACTGTAACTCATACATCAAGCGATTGTGTGTTACATTAACACACAATCAGATTTTCAGACTATCTGTACACTATTATCTATTTCTGTATACAAATATTCTGTATATCTTATTCTGTGTTCCTGCAACACACAATTGTTATTTGTTGTGTGTTTAAGCAACACAAAACTGTAAATGACACACAAGTCCATACTGTTTTGTGTTACTGTAACTCACACATCAAGCAATTGTGTGTTACATTAACACACAATCAGATGTTCAGACTATCTGTACACTATTATCTATTACTGTGTACAAATATTCTGTATATCTTATTCTGTGTTCCTGCAACACACAATTGTTATTTGTGTGTGTTTAAGCAACGCAAAACTGTAAATGATAAACGCATTGTGTGTCTTACCAACACAAAACCCATACTGTTGTGTGTTACTGTAACACATACTTTCAGTAATTGCGTGTTGCATGAACACATAATCAGCCTACATATACATTATTCTATACCTTTGTGTACAAATATTCTGTCTGTCTGATTTTGTGTTCATGTATCACACATTTTGTTATTAATGTGTGTTTAAGCAACTCAATATTATACATATTGGGTGTTCATGCAACACACAACACATATGATTTTGTGTTACTTTAACACACAATTATCATATGTACTAATAGTACATCATGTTATCATGGAAAAAAATTCCGGGGGGAAAAAATCGACAAAAAAAAATTTCGAAAATAAAATTTCCAAAAAAAAAATATTTTTCGAAAAAAAATATTTCGAAAAAAAAATATTTAAAAAAAAAATCTGAAATAAATAAATAAATATTAAACTATAATTAATAAAATATATAATTAAAGTAATTAATAATAGGTAGAAGGATATTTTGGTAATAGGGTAATATTTTGTGCTTAATTGGGAATTAAGTTGAAGTTGTAATTAATAGGGAATACTTACCTTCTCCGCGTAATTAATTGGGCGTTGCTCCTATATATATATCCATTCAACGATATATTGCTTAAGTTGGAATTAGAAGGTTATCTAATACAAAAGAAAAAATAGAATCAAAGTTAGCCGTGCGGCGCCTACTATATTTTTTATTTTCTTATCAAAATATGTAGCTAACCTATGATGTTTTAATTTATCCTTTTTGGTCAAATGTTGTTTCAATTAGTAAACAGAAAAAAATCATGTCCAAGTACATCGCAACTTTGCAAGTATAGAATTTTAAAAATTGAAGTCAAACTCGTTGGAAAATTAACTCTACACAACCGTAACAACACTATCACATAAGAAATCTAGTAACCTTATTTTAAACTCTATATTAAACAGCAAAAAGTCTTGGTAGGTTGATCAATACAATTATTTAGAATCTCTTCTATCATATTTTATCGGCATAATATATGAATAAAAAAATTATATAATATTAGATATTTATTTACCAATTCACGTGATAAGTTTATACTTATATTATGTGATTAGTACAATACAGTCAATATTCCTATAATGCAATGCCTCGGGCACATTTAGAGCATCTTTAATGGTTTGGCAAAATAGAGATAGCATTTTGCCAAAATGGAGAGCTAAAAAGCAAATTTGCAAAAATATTGTACTTTTTGGAGATAGTAACTTTAGTGGTGTTTTGCAAAATAGAGAAAAGCTTTATGATTTATTTTTATTTTTAATGTTTTATATATTTTATATTAAAAAACCATTTAATTATGAAATTATCTTGATTAAATTTTTTTAATTAAAATTAATTAGTGTTAATTTTTCCGTAATTAGTATAAAAAAAATTATTTAAAAATAAATTAAGTTAACATTATTCAATTATTGTAGATTTGAAATAAAATAATTTTAGAATATAAATTAATTTACTCCCGTTCAATTATTTTATGTATACATAATTTTTTTTAATACTAAAATAAAATTTATTCGATTAAGATAGATTTTTAAAATCTCATTCAATTAAATTATTGTCTTTATACAATATATTTTTATCGTGTACTAACCGTTGGATACAAGATCTTATCTTCAATAACATCCATTCGATTCTTATCTATATCAAAAATCTTTTATCTTAACATCAACCGTTGGATGAGATCTTTTATCTTCGATCTTTGACGTCCGATCATTATCTCTAATCTATAAATGAAGACATTTATTCCTTCATATCCACCACAACCTTCAGACTTTCAATACATTCCACTCCACACAAAATTTCGTTTAACTATGAGTCATTATCCACCATTTAGTTCTGTTTATAATGATTCAAGTGAAGATGATGACGATATAGCCTTCGTATGTCTTGTGGAAGAGGAACGTCGCAAGATTCAACAACAAAAGGCACGTCGAGGTTCTATCCCGGGGCGTATTACTATTCACCGTGATAGATCGGAAGGTCATCTAAGAATTTACCGTGATTACTTTTCAGAATCTCCCGTGTATCCAGAGCACATTTTCCGAAGGAGGTTTCGCATGAGCACCAAGTTATTCACCTATATTATGAATGCCGTCTCATCATATGATGAATACTTTGTTCACACTCAAGATGCTACTGGAATTTGGGGTTTAACTACGTTACAAAAGGTGACTGCTGTTTTCAAAATGTTGTGCTATGGAGTTGCTGCTGATGCGGTGGACGAGTATGTGCGTATTGGAGAATCCACTACCATATTGTGTTTGAGAAGGTTTGTTAAGGCAATGGATGATATATTCTCTGAAAAATATTTGAGATCTCCAAACGAGGAGGATACTGCGCGTCTTTTAGAGATTAATGAACAAAGAGGCTTCCCTGGCATGTTGGGAAGTATAGATTGTATGCACTGGAAATGGAAAAATTGCCCAACTGCATGGCATGGAGCATATACCGGTCATCACCCAGATCCATCTATTATTTTAGAAGCAGTGGCATCACAAGACCTTTGGATATGGCATGCGTTTTTTGGAATGCCAGGTTCACATAATGATCTAAATGTTTTGCAGGTATCAGATATATTCCAACCACTTGTCGAAGATCGGGCTCCTCCGGTGAGTTTTACCATAAATGGACATAATTATACTATGGGCTATTACCTAGCAGATGGAATATACCCCAATTGGCCAGTGTTTGTCAAAACTATACCAGCAAGAAATTGTCTCGGTCGTGCTAACAAACTCTTTGCCACGCAACAAGAGGCTGTTCGAAAAGATATCGAGCGTGCATTTGGTGTATTACAAGCTCGTTTTGCGATAGTGCGTGGACCAGCACGTATGTGGGACGTTGAAACGTTGCGTTTGATCATGAAAACGTGCATTATAATGCATAATATGATCATTGAAGATGAGCGAGATAAACACGACATAGATTATAACTACGAGCATCTTGAAGGGAGTACACCTGTGACCGTTGAAAGGAGTGACACAGAGGTACTTACAACGTTCATCGATAGGACACTTAATATGCGCAATAAGGGTGCCCACCGCGATCTACAAGAAGATCTTGTTGCACACATCTGGAGTTTACATGGAAATGTTTAGTGTTGATGTAACTTGCAGTTGTAATTGTTGTAATTCATGTTATGTGATTTGTATCCTTAAGGGTGTTGGTTAACCCATTTTCTTTTTATGCAAGTATTTTATTTTAAATTTGATATATTTTGACTTAAGATTTTAAAAATTACATTAAGGATAAAAATAAAATTGAAATTAGAATACGTTCAATTAAATAGCATAAAAATTACATTAATTTAAATCTAAATTACGTATTAATGTTATATTTGGCTAAAACATTTTGTTGTTTAATCATCCAGTAATGTGCTACTGCCGGCGTCATCCCTGAAAAATCCTTACTCATAATCACCTCTTCTTGTGCAATTTCTGCTAGATGGTGATCCTCTTGTCGGTGCCTTTCACGGGCCTCTCGATCTCGTATCGCTTCCTCATGTACCATATTTGCTCGTATAAGATCCTCTTGTCGGTACCTTTCCCTGTCCTCTCGATCTCGATCTTGCTTGGCTAACCTCTCCTGATGGTGCATATTCTTGAGATCAATAAATTGTTGTTTCCAACCCTCGTCTTCAACGTCAATTGCTTTTCCCTTACCACGTAAAAGTTTTTCTGCTTTTCTACCACGTGGTCTAACAGGGACGGGTACCGTTTCGCTATCTTCATCATCACCATCATCTCCATCTTCTCCTAAATCTATACATGGTTCTGGTGTTTTGCGGGCTTTTGCTTGTTTCGTCTTGTGTTGTTGTGTAGCAGCATAACTAGAAAACTTTGGCTCGTCTCTCAAGATTTCCCAACAGTGAAACCACTTAAAGTCAACTCCGTTTAGGGTTCTAAACATTTTTTGGGCGTCCTCAATCTACATAAAAAAGTGGACAAATTATAGTCAAAGTAAATATATGTAATTATAATTTTGTTAATCAAGAGATAAATTACCCGATTCTGTTATGTTTTTCCACTCTGGTTTAATCTTACAATGCTCGTATAACTCTCGTTCCATTTTGACAAAGTCTTCTTTATCACTCCCATTCGTGTAGTAAGCGATTTAATCGATCTCACCTTATCTGAAACTGAATTTAGCTTAAACTCCTCCTCGATTCGTGACCAATATTGTTGCCCTGTTTGATCAGTTCCATTGATTGGATCATTAGAGTGTTTGATCCACGCTTTGCATAATAGACTGTCTTCTGCGTCTGAATAGTTAGATGTACGTTGAGACTTGTTTTTTCTCGGTTGCCTGGGTGAAGGAATAGGACTTTCCGGTACTTGACTCGCACTCTCCGGTATCGGCATGCTTTCATTAGTTATATTATTGAAAGTTTCTTGTTGTTGACTGTTCCACCCTTCATATTCCATACCTGCACACAATAAATATATAAATATATTAGAAATTAACAATTAATTAAGGAAAAAATATAAATCTTATTTTCTACCAACTAAGAAAAACCTATGATTAATTAAATTAACCATTTGTAAAAAAATATATTATAAAATGGAAATCACTAATCCTATTATTTTCTAATTATCAAACCCACTAAACTTTTTAGCCCAACCCACTTTCTAAAACCCAATAACTTAATATACCCAACCCATTAAACTAAAACCATTATCAATTAATCTACCCAAACCATTGAGAACTAAAACCAATAAGATCGATGGCTTGGCTTAAGCAAATTTCAGAGACCAAAAATTTGCATCGCTCCAAATTCTTAAACCGACATAGCCACGGCGATTCTATCCAGAGATTCCATCCACGGCCAAGTCTGGAATTCATTTCCATTTGATTCTCCTCTACTCTTCAAAATCTCTATCCTAATTCACTGAAGTTACACAAGATCAGAAAAGTAAAAGAAATACCTTTTTTTTTGCTTGATTTTCAACGTAAAAAGGTAGATTGGAATTCTGTAATTTTGATTTTGAATAGATTTGTATATGGTTTTTGGATTTATGTAAGAGGTATATATAGCAATTGAAGATTAGAGCCGTTGTAATTTTCTTTTTGTTACCGTTGATGATTTGGGATTGAATTTTTCTGCAAAAGGTATATAAAGTGCAAGTTACCGTTGATGATTGTGATTGAATTTTTCTTTTTTTTTGTTCAGAATATTAAATGCAAAGTGTACATTAAATCTCTATCTTTAGAGATTTACTGTAACAAATTTAAGTGGATTGTATTTTGCAGGCAACAATGCCATTACCACTGGAGAAAGGTCTTTTTTTTGCAGAGAGCTAATTTGCAAAATTTGCAAATGCAGGTAACTTTAACTCTACTGCTGGAGTTGCTCTTACTAGCTAAAAAGATATCTAGCATGTGACAGCAGATCGACCAAAAAAAAAACGGTTTGACAAAGTATATACTCCTACGTAAGTAAAAAGTCGTCAAGACTAATTTAAACGATTTGTAGACTACTAAAATTTTGCACGTGCCACTGAAAATTAAACATTTTTATTATAAGTTGTTCAAACTAGACAGATACAAAACAAACCACCAACAATTCCTATAATGAGACAATCTGGAACATTTTCAACATTCAAACTTTGGAATTCGATGCTGATCTATAAACTAAGGTCGCTTTTTTGACTAATGAGTTTTTTCTTCTCATATTTCTTTTTAGTTAGTAAATTTTATGGTCAAGACCAATCGTCTTTTCCCGTTATTGTTTATCTCTCGTTTTGCATGGCTGGCTTACGGTCTCATGCAACGGCTTATTATATTTTCAGGTGGCGTCTACTGTAGTGAAATCAATTCATACGGACCTGAAGAAGTGTATAAGCCTATCGTTACGTACCTTGATAATTTGAGTCAAATAAGGTAGATATACATGAATATTGAAATGAAGGCCATGTTTTCAAAAAAGAAGTATGTCAATTTGTGAGAACACTTACACTAAACAAATGTTTATAGATTATTTTAGAGAACAGAATTTATAAATGGGTTAACGTCCAATAAACATCTGTCACTTTACACTCTAACCCATAAAAGACACCGTCTTTTTTACAGAAGTAAGTTATGTGAAGCTTTCCAAAACTCAAAATCCGAGTTTTGGAAAGCTTCCCATAACTCAAAACAGGGCCGGTCCTGAGGAGAGGCCAAGGAGGCCATGACCTTGGGCCCCTCCCCAACTCTTATAATTTTTAAGGCCCCCTTTAGAGCATAAGTTTTTTTTTAATTATAAAGGCCAAATTTTAGCCCACTTAAAATAAAAGAATAAGACTTTATTTTTTAGTTAAAAAAAATATTTAATTAAGTTATTACTTATTGATTTTTTTTAAGGACATAACTTGGTGACTAAAAAGAAACTAAAATATTTTTTTTCTATAAAATTTATTTGATTATTTTTTTATCATATTTTGAAACTTTTTATTTTATATCTTGTAACTTTTTTAGAGGCCTATTTTTTTAGTTTTGCCTTGGGCCCCCGAAATGTCAGGACTGGCCCTGACTCAAAATTTGAGTTTTGAGAAATTTCTCATAACTCAAACGACTCTTTATGGGAAAGAAAAGATAGGCGTTTCTTAGACATTAATCCTTTATAAATCTTAGTAAAAGTTGTTAAGATATAAATCTTAGTTTATAAACGTTGTTGATCATTTTCGCCCTATCTTTTGCTTTTTAATTATAAAGCAGTTCCGGAGGATCTGTGGGATAAACCCATAACAACAATCTAGCCTACTACATCATTAATCAAATCCGGGTTGTAGACCACTCTTGGCGTCTTCCAACTCATTCTATCTCTTGTAATATGACTCTAAATGCCCCTTGGAGGATCTTCGAGAAGTGTACCCTCGGCAAAACGATTCTTCATACCCGCGCGTTCCAACCAATTCGCACGCGAATCCACCCTATCTCTTATTGTATTGTGGTTTATAAGGCGATCACCATGATTATGTCGGGTCAGCTTACACCAGTTCTTAATAATCTAGTGGATAAATACCAAAACGCGCTTGTGGAAGGAAGGTCAATGGTTAATAACTTACACTTAATGCAAGAGTTTTTAAGGGGATATAATAATAATAGTAGCTGCTCGAGATGCACGAATAAGATCGATTTTCGAAAGGCATATGATTCGATTTCTTAAGATTTCCTTCATGAGGTACTTAAGGGATTGAATTTTCTGAAAAAATTGGGGATTGGATTATGCCTTGCTAATTATCTTCTTATTAGTCGGTGGCTATAAATGGTGAAATTCATGGTTTTTTTAAAGGCGAAAAAGGCTTAAGGCAAGGTGACCCTATTTCCCCTTATCTCTTTATCATTTGCCTTGAATATTTTTTTAAACTTTTAAAGGAAAGTACAAGTACTAATTTCACATACCACCTGAAATGTGAAAAGTAAAAGATAACCCAACTTGCATTTGCGGATGATTTAATGCTCCTTTCGAAAGGAGATAGTCGGTTAAGATTCTCATGGATAGCTTAAATAACTTTGGCGATTGTTCGGGTCTAGGACTAAATGTTGAAAAGTCTTGTATTTATTATATTGGGGTTTCAAATGATGATATTGAGAACTCTCTTGGAAAAAGGTGTCATGCCTTTTCTTTATCTAGGGGTCCCGCTTGGCTCTTCTGTTTTATTGTCGAGGGATTATAAACCTCTATTTGGCAAATTAAAAGGTTATGTGAGATCTTAGAGAGCTTCTTCTTTTATATTTGTTCGGAGATTGGAACTAATTAGACCGGTCCTCCAAGGGGTTATTTGCTTTTGGTCTACTATATTTCTGATTCCGATTGGTATTCGAAATCGCATAATTAGTATTTGCCTAAAAAATTATTGGGATAAAAAGCCACCTCAAGTTAGTTGGAGCAAAATTTGTATTCTGAAAGAAGAAGGTGGCCTCGGGTTGAAAGACTTAGTAGCATGGAATAAAGCACCACTTCTAAAAATGCTTTGAAAAATTGTGGAGAAAAAATACTCGCTTTGAATTAGGTGGATTCATGGGGAATATTTCCAAACTTGTGGATTGTGAATGGCACCCTAAAAAGGGTGATTCCCCTCTCTTGAAAAACGTTTGGGAGGTAAAGGATATTATTTGTGGGTCTTTAGGAGTTGAAGCTCGGGAGAGCATCATGGCTTTGTGGTTCTCCTCGGGAAATGCTTACCAAGTAACTCAGGAGGTATCGAGTAAAATTTTGCTTTATATAAAAAACCTTATGAATAATTTCATCGGAAAACTTTTGTGAAGCCTTGGGCTAATATTATTTGGGACTCGTGTGTAATTCCTAACATGCAATTATTGTTTGGATGGTTTTGAGGGAGAGACTTAAAACTAAAGATCGCATGGCTTAATTGGAGTTGGATTCACTTTGTACTCTATGTGGTGAAGACTTCAAGTCAAATAAGCACCTCTTTTCAATTGTGCTTATGTGAGGGCGATTTGGGATGAAATTTAGTCTTGGATAGGAATACATAAGGAAATGAATACGCTTCTTAGTGCTTTGAAATGGCTAAAGAAGCTTAAATCTAGAGAAAATTGGAAAAGAAAATCATGGATGGTTGGATTTGGAGCTACCATATTTTGTGTGTGGAAGGGGAGAAATCACTTAGCTAAGGGGTGATTTTACCTCAAGGGAAACGGTTACCAAGGAATTTAAGTGGTGTATATTTCCAATTTGTTATTCTTTGTTCCCTCACCATTCCGTTTTGGATGATAGTGGGAAATTAGCTTGTACTCGTATGTGTTAGTTGTATTTAGCTTCTTTGTTGCTACCTTAAGCTTTCGAGCCTAGGTAGGTAACTTATTTGTATAGTGTACAGTTTTCTTTTTACTACTAATACAACCGTTCACCTAACCCAAAAAAAAAAAGTTGAACCAGATGTGACACTTGAAAACATATACATGTAGACCTTCAAATATTTAACAAAATATAAAAAAATTCCGAGAGAGTACTTATAAACTTATATTTGGTGTTTTTACACTAGTATAATACGTGTCTTAGGATTATATTAGCAAGACTTAACAATTTATCGCTAAGGACATGCCATAAACGATAGACACTCAATTTGGTTAGTGTTGTATATTTTTTTTTTAAAATTGAGTTGTTGATATTTATAAGCTGCCAGACGCGTATATAAGGTAACTGGTTGGGCAGTATCACATATTTATTGCACCCATAAATTTTCATCCCTAGTTTTAAACTTTAATCCGAAAATCTAGCTCGTGGGCTACTGTCCCACCATCACCGGAGCTCCGCCATAGCATCACCGGAGTACCCAATTACCACCTCCACGTGGGGTCCACTACAACATCAAATAACTATAAATTTTGAAAAAAATGGTATTTAATTTGCTAAAATTCAATCTTTTTCATTTTATTTATTTTAAATACATGATAGGTTTTGATCATATGACCCACATTTAAATCACAACCCCTTATAAATCAATCTTTTTCGAGTTTGAGTTTGGGGTTGGAAGGTATTTGTGGTCAAGGGATATAAAGGGTGGGGATTTTTTTTATTGTGCTACATTACGATGCTCGTTATTGTATTCCTTTTCGGGTTCATGAAAAGAAAAGAAAATAATTGAAAAAAAAATACAATATAAAGCAAGCATGAAACCACACAAAAACACTGTTTATTAGTGATTTACAAAAAAAGGAAAAAAAGAATTTGAGAAGTAAAAAAATGTGTCATATCATAAAGAAAAAGGTGTTGATCATTGTATTTGGGGTTGGGTATATTTGTTGATCCATCAAAAAGGGTTGAGTGCATATATCTGATATCTCTCTTCTATGATACAATAAGACTTTAAATACATCGCTATGGTTGGTTTTTAAGGTTTTATTCTAGGAATTATCCCTTTATTTGAGTCATAGCTAATTTTTTATGACATATGTATTTTTGGAGCTACTTAAGATAATTTGTGAAACTCCTAGTTACATGGATGATCTAGGACCCCAAGATGAAACTAGAAGTCAAAAAATCACAAAGAAACCCAAAACAAGTCGCAAAAAAAGTCAAAAGCCCATTTAAAGCTCAACCAGAATTGTTGGTAGAATACTTACATTGAATTTTAAAGATCATAACTCATAGTTTGTAGAGATTTTGATCATTGAATTTAATATCAAGATAGACCATCGAGTTTTGATCGGGTGAGAAGAAACGATTCACCATTTGTAGTTGAACTGGAAAAGTTAGGGACGTTTTACTTACAAGACTCATAGTTGTCCAAATATGAAAGAATCTATTAGGACACTATTGTCTCACTTAATTTGGCCCAATTGAGCTAAAATGTGGTTGGAGACTAAATATACTAGTTTTTTGTCTCAAAACACATCATTATCATATTTTGAAACAAGAAACGCTGAGAGAAAATGCAAGAAGCAAGGAGTTCATCTATAACACCTTATTTCACTTTCTTTCCTAAATTAGTGTAATCCCTCTTTTTTTTCGTTGCTTTGATCATGACCATATTTTATATTGTTTTATTTTATTCCATTATTAGACAATTCATTAGTATTTTGAGATACTCAAAGTATGAACTCTTATTTATGATTTGAATTTTAAATGTATGACTTTGGGAATTTTAATTTAAAATAAAATAGGGATTATTTTTTAAACTATCCTTGTTCTTTATGCTTAAATTTTGTATCTTGGTGTGCTTAGGGTTAATTAACTTTTAGATTACACCTAGAAGAGGGATTTAGTAGTGGACCTAGATTAATTTATCCTTTTAGAGTTGAAGACTCAACTCATAAGAGGTACACTAATTAGGCAATCGTGCAAGGGTAAATTGGTCTTAACATTAGGTAATATTGTAGGTTTAATCAAGAGATGTTTCTAGTATTGAATAGCACCCTTTACTTACTCAGAAGAGTCTTAAGGTACAATTGAATCCTAATTATCAACAACATCCCATTTTTTCCTTAAAGTTATAGTTAAGTCCCTGTCATAACTAGTTTAAGTATGATTGTATCGAGTTACATGTTTCTCCATCCTTTCATAAAACTTAGTTTATTTTGCTTGGTTAAATATAATCTTTAAATTCTTAGCTTAGTAGTAATTATTAATCATAATACCAAATAAAAATTGTACTTTAGTATTTTTAGTTATCAACAAATCTTTGATTGAAACTAAAGTGTTCTCTATTAGCTTGTTAATACATATATAGATGACCTTATTTACTCAATATTATTGTTTTTGAGTACTTGTACACTTGCGGGTTTTATCTTTCCAGTGTCGATTTTATATCGCACCTCGGAAGACATCAACGTCTATGAGAAAAAATCAATCTCTTAGTCTATTATTTGTTCGTTTTAGTGGGGTAGTAAAGATAGGAACATGATACACTGAGTAGCTTGGGAACAACTAGCAATAGGAAAAATCATTGGGGGGTTATTTTAAAAAAAATGAATAGATCACTTATAGAGGCACATGCATGGATAGTTTGGCAGAATCCTGACTAATTGGTAGCGCAAGTTCTTAAATGTATATATCATCCGTAGACTAGTTTTACAGATCCAAAGTTGAACCAGACTAGATCATGTTCATGGGCGAGTGTTATTCAAGGGAGGAATCTGCTACAGGAACATGGAAGATACATTATTGGTATAGAAGACACCACAAGAATATGGGATCACAAATGGATCAATGCATCTTTACACTAGAGAAGCCGGAAGGGTGTCAACTCAAAAAGTGTTAGAATTGATGAATAGCGACAAATGGAATCAAGAAATTTTTGATGAAATCTTTCCAGATATAGCTCAAAAAGCAGTCAACAATATCATGTTAGTATAGTTGAATGTGGATGATAGATTTATATGGCCATAAACAAAGGACTAAACATATACAACAAAGTCAAGATATCATACACATTTTAATGAGATACTGAGGAACAAAACGCTAACATCAACAATAATGGAGAAATATAACCCGAGAGGATGGAAAATCATGTGGAGTATAAACATACAGACAAAGATTTGGATTTTTCTTACAAAAGATGAAATAATGCACTACCCTCTACAAAGAATCAGGCAAAGAGAGAATGTGTGAGATCTGCAAACTGAAGTATCTATACATGCAATGAGGAAACTATGAAACTCTTGTTACTTTGATTCTCCAAAGGTAAATGTATGTGGGTCGTAACATCGCCACATATAAGAACTAATGCATCGAAGACAAATGAATTGACGAAAAACAAAAACGAAAAAACAAACTGACGGAAAATGAATTGACGAAAGATAGAATAAAGGATATAAAATTGGCAGATTAGATTATCAAGGTCAAAATATTACAAGAAAGAAGCATGGAGCAAAAGAATTATCACACCATACATCTTGTTCACAATGTAGAATATATGGAAGGAAAAAATTGACTAGACAGTTTGAAGGAAGAAGATTTGATATTGATTAGATTATACACAATTGAGAACCAAATGGCAGAACTCTTTGGGACAAGTTGTAACTTTGAAGCACATAATCAAGAACAACCGATGAGCCCATGAAGAAATACATACTACGAATAAAAACATATCTTTTCTGCTATGCGTCTGTTATGGAAAAATGACAAAATACGGGCATCTGAATCATATAGCAGGATAACACGTCATCATGAATATTAAACATGATGATATTATTATTTTTTCAGTACTTGAGGACAAGAATTTTTGGTGGTCTCCATCTCCACGGTGTAAATATTTCCATTCTCCAGTTTAAATTATGGAACACAACTTTTTGGAATGCCCTAATAACTTTTAATTTTGGGATGTTTTCTTTAAGGTAACAAGTATCCTTAGACCAGAGATGTGGGTGGTTGAGGACTGGATTCTGGAAGTCTTCAGTGGACGGAAATCTGAACATCGATAGAATGGGTCGGGCGACATGGATAATGATTTATTTCTGGAATATTTGGATCGCTAGAATGAAATATATGTTTGAAGGAACTATCTGGAACTATAAAACGATCCCACTTCAGGTTAATAATTCAATGAAATAAAACATTGGGACAAACTGGGAAATGTTACAAAAAGCCAACCCAATTGATGAGGACAAAAGAGATAGTGAAGATGCTTTTCCCCCTGGCGCACCTTCTCCCCACCTTGCAGATTTCAATATTTTTAGTGATGACTCCCTTCACATATGAAAATAAGCGTTTATAGATTGTTATAATAGGGAAAGATGAGCAAGGGGTCCCAATCTTCTGTGATGGGAAAGCATTATGGAGTAGTGACCCTATGAGGGAGAGGCGACATCAGTTCTTAAAGCACGTGTTGTTGTTTGCTAGACGACAGTGATTCACATAAATTGTCTTGGTATTCCCCAAGTCCTGGTCTCGACATCTGTATCTAACCGGAGAGCTAGACCTCTTATGCGTAAAATTAGGGAGTTTATTTTTAATAGACCTTTTATATATTTTAGGAATATTATTAGGAATAGAAATGAAAAGACGGATCTTTAAACTAGAAGTTTCAGATGCAATTTATTCCAGAAATCTGATCATCGATCTTTATCAACGATCTGACTAGGTTTCTGGTAAGTTTTGACAACTAGACAGGTATTGTTTAACCATTTTTGTACCCTTCTTTTTTGTTATTTTTATACAATAGACTATTTGTCAAAAAAAATAATAAGAAATTTTTGTAGTCTAACTTGTGAAGCATGTCTCTAATAGAAGAATGCATAATACCGAAAATGCTAATTGAATCTCAGAGACCAAGAGGTCCTGGGATCGAATCGCATTGGAATCAAAATGACTCCGAGTCCAATGTGGCTCTCCCATGTATTAAAAGAAAAATGCTAATTGAATAATAGAGTTATCTAAATCAAACCCATATTTGAAAGTGATTGAAATGGGAAAATAAGAAGAATCTAGCATCGGCAAAACAACATAATTAGTATGAATTGATAATATCTTTAGCCATCATTTCTTAATTAAATTTATAGCAAAGAAAAGACCAACATGCTATTTTTTGTCATAAAAACCAACATGATGGCTTTTTTTAAATAGGAGAACCACTAGTATTATAGTATAATTGTAAAGTTTCTCCAGCTCTTTTTACCCGTTGCTGTTTTTTTTGGTTTTTGTTTTTTGTTCAAGTTGCTATTTTCTTTAGGAAAGAGATCTAAGTCGGGAAAATTAAACTTAAATAATTCAACATGTTACGCCGGAACGTAGTTACTAATCTATGCTTGACAAAAAAAAATAGTTACTAATCTATCAAACTGTTTTGTGCTTCTAATCTATCAAACCGTTTTCTCTCATCCCACCTTGTACTGTAGCACGGGCGGAGATAGATTCCCAATTACACACTCGTGCTCATCCCACCGGATACCATTTTCTTGAGCCGCAGATACACATATATATTATTACTAATTTCCTGAAAATGTAGAAGACGAATTATAAACACGGATCTAAGATGAGATTTAAAAAAAAAAAGAGGCAAAAAACTATAATAATAATAATAATACGCAGGGTTTGGGGAGGTAATTATGAATTTTGTTTAGGATAAATATTATTTTGGGTTTGCTAAATAAAAATTCAAACATTTTTCTAACGGTATCTTGTGGCTCAAGGGAGGAGAATCCTATACCCATATATATCCCTCACATCCTCCTGAACAGAATTAGCATATTTAAAATATATGTTGGAGAAAATATTGAATTGACTAGTGGGTTAAAACATACTCTTATGCATCTTTTGGAACTTATACAAATAACTTGTATTCTACCTTGTGAAGCAACAAGTAAATGGTAATATATTTTCTGCTAAATAAAAAAATAGGGCTTCTATTAACATTGATTATCACTCTTTTACCAATAGCAAATAACTTAAATACTAATCTTATCTATATTTATGTGGATGTCTCTTTTAATGTTAACCTAAACATTGCTACGATTGCTCGTGTCTTCAATAAATTCCAGGGTTAATTTTTGGATGGACAATCATGGAAATTTGTAATTACTACACCAAAAGAAGCATAACTGGATGAGATCAGAAATGCAGTATCAAAAGTTAGGAATCATCATCACCATCACTTCCTACTAAAAATTAGTGTCTTAATATTATAAAGTATCCACAATCAGGAACAAAAAACACCAACAGACTCTTGCAACCAATTTTTAAAGATGTACATTTGTTGGCTAAAAACTCTCAAGTCTTCTTCTCACATACCAACATGGGTCTAAACAAGACAACTTATTGACTTGCTAGACAAGAGATGCTTAATATTTTTCCTAGTAATTGGGTTTTCCATACCCCTCCCTAATTAGTTACTCTACTTAGAAACAATTTTTCAGCCACTGGTATAGTCTAAAACAACTAAATTTATTGTAATATGTCCATTTTATAAATCTATCTTTATTTTTTACTAAAAAAAATTATTTTTCATTTTTTTAAGTCACAGCGCAAAAGATATATAAAAGAAGCCAAGGTCATAAAATTACAACAAAATGTCAGCCAATACTTGTAGTCATGGCATCTTTCCTTATTTCCTTAGAATTGACTTGGAATCTAATTTATTTCCATATTATCTTTAAAGCTTCACACTAAATAAATAATTAAACTCAATATGCTCTAAAAATAATAATTTACTAAATCAAGACTAGAAATAGGAAAGTGCAATATATCATGAGAAAATCGACTAAAAGACATCCTAAATCACTAAAAATGATGTCTCCAACTAATATTAATTCATCACAAATAGGGAGACATCAGCATCCTCCAAAACCATCTTTGCTAACTAGAGGGACGGGTTAAGATCCCAATTATCAAACAACATCCCAACAAGTTGTTGTTTGGCTATCCAGTCGACACCTCTATTCTTACTCCTTTGAGTAAAGAAGAAATTTATATCTCTATTACAAGTAAGGCTACAAATATCTAAGTAAACACTAAACCATTCTTATAAGGATGTACAGTTCTATTTGCTAGATGGCTAATGATATTTATACAGTCATTAAAAATATGAACTTTATTTGAAGAATAAGCGTGCGCAACTAGAAATGCATTTTTCATTCCTAAAGCCCCTACCTCAAGTGGCTATTCAACTTTAAAGCTCCAAGTGCGTCTTTCCAAAATCTCCATTTGCACATTAGAAACTATACAACCAAATCCATAATGTTTAGTAGTTTTTAAGAAACTTGCATCAACATGTACATGTATGGGAATTTTTTGTGTTTTCTTCTTATTATTCTTAAGTTGTTTGTTTATGTTTAAAGAAGTATTATTTAAAGTAGCCTTAGGTTTACTAGGTTTTTTGTGAAACTTATGGGACTCATCACTGGCTATAACTGCTTTATTAGATATTTTAAGACTGTCAATTTTTGTGTTTTAGTATAAAGAGTCCTTTCTCGCTTTCCATATATACCAGACTACCATGACAGCCATCTCTACAAGGAAAACCCTTCATCCAAAACCTAATTAAAGTTGATTAGAGGGAGAATCCAATCGTCAAAGCTTAGTGTACCCTGGTTCCTAGTAAGAATTCTCATAGGGGTTGCCTACCATGTTGCCCTTTCCCTTTGATGTTCAACATCCATTTTTTCATGTTTACGAATTTTGCAAATATTATTTATAACATATTTTCTTTTAAACTTGCTATCTTCAGTGGATAATGCATTTTACATACACTTCAGATAAAAAAAATTCACTTCAGGAGGGATTTTAAGGTTCCATATGTTATCCCAAAGTTTATTACGTTTCTTAACAGATTAGGCTGGGACAAGTTCAATTTCCTTTTAGGATTCAAGATCCATAATATTCTTATTATAAGGATATATTCTATTAGTAGT
Organism: Nemophila menziesii; assembly: GCA_029959085.1. Lineage (NCBI taxonomy): Eukaryota > Viridiplantae > Streptophyta > Magnoliopsida > Boraginales > Hydrophyllaceae > Nemophila > Nemophila menziesii. The sequence continues at coordinate 7,030,335 of JARWIR010000032.1, forward strand.
AATTTTACTATCTTCATCTAGTTTCCAGCAAGGTATATCCTTATCAGGGGCATATGAGGTGTTTATACTCAAATTTTTCTACGCTATTCTGAGTTGAAAGTATTTAGGATGAAATCCTCATTTCACACTTGAGTCTTCTCAACAAAATATCATTAACCAATTTTATACTAGTGGTTAAGGGTTTTGTCTAGTTTCTCAACTCTTGGGACTCGAGAGGAGTCCTAAACATTAACTTGTTTTACCTTCCCTATTTTCCATTCAATGTTATTTATAAAATTTTCTCTTCCCTTCATAATGCTTCTCCATCCCTAAGAGGGGTTATATACTCTTTAGCCCTTATAAAGTCCCTTTATAATGATATATTCCATTATAGAGTTTAGAAAGTAATATTCAAGTTTATTAAGAATTCTCCAAGCAATTGCAACAAGTAGTGCATGTTTCATGATTTTAAGATTCCTGGAGTTCATTCCTCCATATTTTTCTTATATTGGATACACTTTTTATTGATCCAGTGTATTCTATCCATTTCTCCACTACCCCCACCAGAATTTTTGTTTCAGACCTTCAATTTGATCACATATATTGGGTAAATGTAAAACCGACATAATATACACCAGAATGGCTTGTATGACTGCCTTAATCATTACTTCTTTTCCCCCTACAAAGAGGTACTTAGTATTCCACTGATTTATTCTCTGTTTTATTCTATTAACTAACCGATTGAAAGATTTAATCTTGAATTTCCCATAATTTGAAGGAATACCATGATATTTTCCTAAGTCTCTAGGTTATTATTCTGAAAATATGTGTTTATTTGTTTGCTTCTTCTGCATGGGTGTTGGAAGTGAACATAACTCTATTCTTGTTAAGTTTAATGGTTAGCCCAGTGGCTATACAATATTCAATCAAGATATTACTAAAAGTGTAAATTCCTCTTCATCATAATTTAGAAAGAAAATATTATCATCTGTAAAAAGTATGTTTGATAAGATTGGGTAATTCTTATTGATTTTCATTCCTTCAGGAGAATTATTTTTAATCTTATCTTTGATAAAGCTTGTTAAGTTTTGAGTGGCCATAGAGAAGTAGAAAAACAAGGGAGAGAGAGGGTCTCCTTGCATAAGTCCTCTAGTAAGATTAGACATGTGAGTGATTTTCCCTTATAGTTAATTACATAAGTTACAAAGCTAACACACATCATTACCCACTCAACCCACTTTTAGTGGAATCATATTTTAACCATTAAGTCCTTTAAATAGTTCCCTTCAATATGTTCAAAGGACTTAGTAATATATGCCTTCGACTGAAACATATGTTTTGTTTGATTTTTTTCCTTTATTTTTTAGAAATTGGCATGCCTTAAGTATGTTTTCATGGATTGCCCTACCTGGAATAAAGGTAGATTATGTATCATCCACAATCTCAGACATCAGAGGTTAAAAACTTGGGACAGATATCTTGGCAATGAACATAAAGGAACAACAATCGAGTAGTTCATAATTTATCTCGCCTCGAAGGCTCACTGGTCAACACCAAACCTAAGTTGGTCAATGAGTTATTTTATGTCAAGCAATTATTTTTGTCAAAAATCACAAAATGAAGGAAGCTCCGTCTAAGTCAGAGCAATCCTCCAGTTGGACATGAGACACGAGCAAGGGGAGCTATTACAAAGTCCATTTGAGCAGGACTATATGTCCAGTACACCGAACACAACAGTAGCTAGAGAGAAAAAGTCTGGTCGAGCTGGAGCAATCCTCCAATGAATCGGACTGCGAGAGTTCTCATGGGTGTGAACCAAAACTAAATTCGATATAACAGAGTAGAGAATTGTGTGCGAGTTGAAGAATCTGACCGAGCCAGAGTACTCTTCTGGTGGGCCAGACAAAATAATATCACAAGATGAAAAAGCTCAGGTTAAGCCGGAGCTAGTTGCGGAGAGCTGAACTGCGCGAATTAACATTAAACATATGTGAGTTGGAACTCCAGTTTAGACGAACTATATGTCCAGCGTACCGGAGATGGCAGAACATCACGAGTAGAGTCTTTGGCCGCGCTAAATTGAACTATAAAAAAATTGAAAACCGATTTTCAGATTGATTCATACCCCTTAACTATCAAAAACTCCAAATACCACCCCTCCTTCTACCTAAAACCTATCATATTAACCATAAAAACAATACCCAATTTAAATTCTTTTTCCAAAATAATTAAAATCCCCTCATCTTTATTGTCATCTTCTCCAAAATCCAAGCCTTCATCACCATATTCTTAAATCCCTTCCATGACCATCTCCACCATATCATAAAACACCTTACCCACATCATATATTATCATTCTAACATCAATCCCACACCAAATAACATCACAAAAACACCAAAATGTCCATAAATTCTTCCAAAACCCTAACTCCAAAAGTGAGGTTTTAAAGAAAATAAAGGTCCTTATTCCAATGGGATTCATCCAAGACACAAATTCCACAAACTTTTGGCTCAAACTTATCAGGCTTAATAACTTAATATGTACTTTTCTTAACTGAAATTTTGGGGAAGTTGTATATTTTTAGCTTTAAATTAGTAGAATTATTGGATATTGTGTTGGTATTGGAAATTTTTGAATTATTTAATTGTGTGTGTGTTTGTGTGAAATTGAGTTGGGAGTTCACACAAATTCTTATTGAAATTCTAGCAAAACTTTTGGTAAATTGTACATTTTTTCTAGGTTTGAGAATATAAGACTGGGGTACCAAAAGATCAAAAAGTAGGAAGAAGTTAGTTGAAGAGAATAAATTGAGAAAGGTGGTTAAATAGAATGAACCAAAAAAGAGAAACGTTGTTTCAAGTAACGAGGTTATCGAGACACCGTGATAGGGTAATGGTGATACAAGAAGAGAGTGTTGAACACTATGCTACACGACACAACATGTACATGTGAAAAGTCTAAGAAAATAATATAACAGAGAGGTTAAATATTAGTTGGGAGAGGGCATTCTCACATGATGGTTACGAAGGTGCACATTCGATTATACAAGGGGTTGGAATGGTGTAGGTGATTGGGATCTTCGAGACTATGAGAACATAGTTAAGGTTATATAAGTGGCACTTGCAATTTGAGCCAATAAAAAGACACCTCTTGTGGTAAGAAACAAACAATCACGTTCACTATTCAACACACAAGCAACCAATTCATGTTCAAGGAATTGGTAGGCCTGTACAAATATCATGGGAATGGTTTATATACGAATATGATACACCCAAACGAAGTAAACACCATGGAAGGTAGAGTAACATGATTATAGATGTATAATCAATTGTAACAACGTGTAAAAGTGTGCAATTGCTTTTTTTTTACCGATGTTATTTGGGACCAACTGCACTTCCAAGATTCATATGTCGATGGTGCTATTTTTAAAGTGTTTATTAGCAGGGGAATAAATAGACGTTTCATGTATGATTTACAACATTATGATGAAAATTTTGACATCACCGATGAGTGCGAGAAAGCTCAAGTATGTGTGCATTATTATATCTTTGCACATTCTAGACTACCTCTTACGGACCGATTGCCTTATATGGAAGTATAGATGGAAAATCCATGCAATAAATTATATCCAGATTTGTTATAAGTTTCATGTGTCATTTATATATATATTAATGTTCCCAGCATGGTCGGTTGACCCCTCTTATACATGCAGGATTTGGGATTTAGATATCTAGGATAATTGCTCACCAATGACTTTCTAGTCGAATGGACTCCCTATACTTATTTGGCATTTTCGTTGGCTTTAAGTATTGGTGACTCCCTCTCCCTAAGAAGGGATGGTTAAAGCTAGGCCTGTTTCTTCCTAGTTTGTTAGAATGAGGGTGAGGCTTATCCTTTCATCGAATGTGGTTTTTGGCACCCCTTTAGGCTTGTGGTTGGGACCCTTTTACGTTGTTTCGTAGGATAGTAGCCACTTGGGGGAAGGTTGAATTGAACGTGTCTCTAAATGAAGATTTAATATATCTTATTGATGGTAGTTCAAAGTATCTTATCGATGACCGAAAGTAAAAAATGCCCTTCTTGAGACTCTGATACTCAAGTCAGTGAAGTATAATCCAAGAGTTGAACGTGATTTTAGATGAAGATGTAATATATCTTATCGATGGTAGTTCAAAGTATATTTTTCATAATATATAGTATATGAAGTGACAAGTAAGAGGTACTGCTCCAATAGTTGTGTAAAGTATTGTGCATACCTTTTTTCAGGGGATAGATTAACTTTATATATGTATAGAAATGAGAAGTTGAGACCACGATCATGGAAGGTATGAAGGATAAGGTTAACCGCTGGGTACCTTCCCTATATTCTTGTGGTAGGATATTTGTTCTAGTGGGTGCATTACAGACGTGTTATGTGGTGTAACTCGTCAACCGCTTTAGCAAGGATGATCGAGGAGCTACGTGGGTCTGAATGATTTTTGCGTTTATCCATTGATGTTGAGAGAGGGTCTTCAAAGTGGAGTTTCTTTCGAGTATACTCTTGGTATATCACCTTTCACCCCATCATGTCGTTCTTTTACTACTAAACCTCCCCGCGTTTTTTCGTTGAGCAAATCGTCGTGTCCCATCTTGTCTTTATCGGGAAATATTATTATTCGTAATTAGTGAATATTGTTCGATTATATAATATATGTTATACAAAGAATATACTCCTAGAAATAGAATGAGGGATACCGCAATTTGTTGAGTAGTAATCCAGCGGTCTTTTATTTCCTTTATTTATTCCGCAGCCTTGTAATATTACGTCTCTTTAACTTTTTGTTTCAAAGTTCACTAATTAGGGAGGATGATTTTCTATTATTTATTCCGTTTAGCCGGCTGATTAATAGTGGTTTCTGTTGTGTCACATTGCATCGATAAGCTTAAAATATTTGTGGTGACAGTTGCGTCACACAACACACTTGTGACTATAACCAAAAGGAGAAAGCGTATTTTTTTTTCTAAGAAACTTCAACTGAAAGAGAAAGGTTCAAAATATTATTGGAACAAAAAAAAGAAAAGGTTCACAATATAACATTTATCCCGCATTCTTAATCGGATTATCCATGATAAATGTTGCAGAATAGGCAAATAAGATCCATCATGTGTTAAAAAAATCTAATAATATCACTGAAAAAATAAAAAATAGATTTCAAATAAATATATTTAAAAAAAAAAATTATACAACCACTATTACCAAAAAGTAAAATAAAAATATCCAAAGTATGTAATACTACAATTATTATATAGAAAATTTGACATACAAATTTAGAGAAGATGAAACGGATATAAATATATGGATAAAGGTGTAGGCTCCGTGTAGCGGCGTTAAAGAGATTTTCTAGGAATACCGGTATCTCTAACAATTGTATCACTCTGATCTCTATGTCAAAAATAATTTGACTAATTATGGAAAAAAGAGTTTCTTATTTTCTGAATTCTTAGTTCTCTATATTATATTCTCTATTCTTTTTAGATTTTTTTTTCTACTTTCTATAGAATAGTTTTTCTATATTCTCTATAGAATAGTTTTTTTTGTTCTCCAGAAATGAAAGTGACAAAATCACTTTTATAAAAGAATTGACAAGACAAAAAACCATCACATAAAGGCTCATCAATGGTTGGTAAAAAAGACACTTCAATGCTCATTGAAGTCAGATGGTTTGTTGACCAAGTCTTGGTAACTTCCGTAACAACAGAATTAAAGAGTCATTAATCTGTAATAAAAATTCATTAAATCGTCATCGAATAGAGAAAATCATTTTAAATCGAATAATTCCAATGGCTTTTTTCTCAAATTCTAATATGAAATTATTAGCACACACATAGTCTATTCCACTTCTCCAAGAGTATGAAAGAATTAATAATATAAATTATCTTTGATTTAATACTTCAAACAATCCTCCACTCAGGTCCTTTGGGAGGGAAGGTGAACAGGTTTCCATAAATACCAGTATTTGAGTGAATTTTACTTAAGTGGCAATATCTGAGTTGACACTTAGTGAAGTGAAGAAACCGCCAAAAACCTGTCAAGTGAACATACTCTTGGGTAAACCTGGACCAAAGAGCCACCAGACCCCACGAACCTCACGTCGTTGGTAAACTTGGATCCGCGGTCCATCGAGGGCATGTCTAGCCTCACGCTAGATCATAATCCACCGGGTATTGGTCTCATTAGTCTTTCTAATTGAGAGGTTGTGGAAATTGGCAAGAATAATTTGGGGATTTCTATCCCTAATTTAGTTCCTACTCTTGAGAAATTATCTAAGAAAGCATAGAGGAAACATGGGGCTCCTATTATCATCTCCATTAAAGCACCCCTAATGTGTGATGAAACCGAAACCGCCCCACTCTCGGCCGAGCTCCCCTCCTCCTATGGGGGAGTCTCCGGTCACTTTCGCTGGAGGTTCGTTTGCTTGTGATAAAATGAAATTTCCTTTTGATACATCTTTGGAAGCAAGAGCTAATTTCTTTCAAATTTGTGGGAGATTTGAGAAGAAAGTTGTAGAAAATATATGGGGAGGGATTATGGCACACCGAGTGTTTGACAAAATTACAAAGTCACATGCTTTGGTGATTGAAGAACCAAATAAAAAAGAGGTTGAGGGCACTCTTGTATTAAAGAATATGGTCGACGGAGGGCGTGAAACGACCACCGAGGAACCCGTGAATTTGACTGGGAAACGCGATGCCAATACAAAGTGCTCGGGTGAAACACACTCAACTTGTGAAGAGTTAAACTTTAAGTATATTCTCTTAAACAAAGCCACTGGTAGGAATGGAACTTAAGTACTATGAGCCCGTGGAAGGAGAAAAGTTGCAACTACTAGAGAGCAATGTTTTAACCATCGAGCAAGCTTTTGGTTTCTCTCTAATTGGATATGTAGCTGGGCAAAATCCCCGGATACGGAAGATATTAGAAGGATTATTAAAGAATGGAACGTCGACTGCAAAGTGCGGAAACATCCCATCGGGTGGTTAATCTTCAAATTCAGAAAGGAATATTCTCTCGAAAGGGTCTTACCTTTGTTATGGTCGTCTCCTTCTTCTTACGGAGATTCTTGATTTTTTTTTACTTTGGTAACCTCGAGATAAAAAAGACACCTACTTGGGTTATATTAAGAAAACTTCTGGAACAAGCAAGAACAAATGACGGACTAGCTAAAATCGCCTCGCAAGTGGTAAAACTGATTCGCACGTATGGTATTACTTTTGAAAGTGAGGATATTAGTTACGCGAGAGACCTTATTGAGTTGTATTTGAGTAAGGAAAGAAAATTCAAAGTGGAATTTGATTCACACGAGGGAAATGAGAATTGTGTGGTTATGGAATACAAAAATCTACCCCCATGTTACTCGAAATGTAAAGCATTTGGACATGAGGGTAGAAACTTCTATTATGTTTTTGATAAAGAAAATCGCACAATAAGATATAATAATTCCTTAGGAGGGCGCGAGGGAAAGAAAGGTTATGATAACCAAGGACCTAAGGTGCAATTCTCTAAAGGAATTAAGGATTCACAACAACTAATAGATGTGACTCCGAGAAAGCAGCCTAGGGATTCTCGTTTGCAACATAGCTCTTCTAGGCTGCAGCTACTTCACCCAACGAATACACCTCAACTGCAACTTGAATCAGTTGCGCAGGTACCAAAAACAACAGCGAAAGAAACAACAGCTTCTCAACTGCAACTATCCAACGCTACAGGAGGATCACGGCTGCAGTTTAAAGTTGTAATAGCTGCGTGAGTTGACGCAGCAAAATACCACTCCATGCAGAACAGATTGCGGTAGATCTGCGTATATTTCTATGGACAAAACACTAACCGAGTGCAGGTCAGCCCCTTCTAGACCTAAAATAGAGCAACAGTGTTCTCCCGAAACTGCGCAACATACCCGAGAAAAATCCTTGGATCTTAATTTCGTCCCGGAGCTGGATAGTAATTGCAAAGTTTGTACTTTCCGAGTGGGTTCGAGTTCTCGCACCTCCGCAATGGTCGTCTTCTCTGAATCCAAAGTGATAAAGGGCTTAGAAAAGCGCGATAAAGAGGTAATTTTCAATACTACCCTCGAGCATGACTTAAGTGTACTTAGTGAACCGAAAAATGATAGAAAATTTGTTGAGATTGGGTGTGAAAAGGAGGTTCCTTTGAGAGGGTTATTAGTAAGAAAACCAAAAAGCGTGAGGCGAGTTATAAAGAACTCACGCTTGCTAGAAAATAATATAATTGGGAAAAGAGACAATATTGGAAGGCCAAATGCGCTAGATTAAAGAGCGTAAATAAAGGGAAACCCTTCGAGTATTCTTGATTATTATTACAACTTGGAATACGAGGGGTTTCGGCTTTACCTATAAGAGACGAGGTGTAGTTGATTTAATAAGTTGTAAAGTATTGATATTTTAGGTATATTGGAGACGAAGAGTAATACCGTTAGTGTAGATAACTTTATGAGAAGTATGCTTAGAGGTTGGAAGTTTGTTAATAATTTTGATCTTGTTGAGCATGGGAGGATTCTAGTTGTTTGGGACCCAGATAAGGTACACTTGGAAATCATTGAGAGAACTCCACAAACTATTAATTGTAAGGAGGTGTGTAAGATAACTTATTTAAGCCTTTACACCTCTTTTACATATGGTTTAAATTATAAGAATTTACGTAGAGATTTATGGAAGAACCTTATCGATTTTGCCGCTACTTTTGATGATTCGTGGTTTATCTTGGGGGATTTTAATAATATTCTAGATTCAAATGAGAAAATTAGAAGGCAACGTGTTACGTTAGGTGATTTTGAGGAATTTGCGGATTGTTTCATTAGTTTGGGGCTTGAAGATATTTGATGTACCAGACAATTCTTTACTTGGGATAATAATCAGGTCCTGAGTAAGATTGATCGCACCTTGGGAAATCGGAGATTAGTTAGGTCAGACCATTACATACATGCATAGTTCTTACCTAAATCGAGTGTTTTCCGATCACTCACCTTGTGTAGTTAATATTTTCTTACAACACGTTAATCGCGTAGTTCTGTTTGGGTTCTTTAATATGTGGGTTGATCATGTAAATTACAACATTACGATGGAAAATGGGTGGAATATGAGTGTTATTCCGGGTACTAAAAAATTCATTCTATGCCAAAAACATAAAGTTTTGAAATTCAGTTTGCGAAAGTTAAACAAAGAACACTTCTCTCATATTTTCGTAAGTGCTAAAAAGGCAAAGGAGGATCTTGTAAGGACGAGGTACTTTTTCAACAAAATTTAACTAATGATTGTGGTTTTGATGATTTAATTGAGCTACGGACTAAGGCGAGAACTCTTTCGAAAGCTGAAATTATCTTTTTCCAACAAAAGGCTAAGGTTGGCTATTCTCTTAAGAGTGATAGATGTTCTAAATTATTTCATGACCTTATGGAGAGTAAACAAATGAACCTTTTCATACCTAATATTATTTGTTCGAATAGAGAATTATCGAATATAAGTGTTCAAGTGTATGAAGAGTTTATTGATTTATTTCAAGCTTTATCAGGAACAAAGGATACAACCTCACATAAAGATCCTGATGTTTTTAATTGGCGGAGCATTCTTTCCCATGAGCAAGGTGTTGATATGCGAAGAGACCGATCTTGAATTAAAGAGGCAATTTTTCAGATAGAAAATGATAAAGCTCTCAGCCCCGATGGATTTTCTTCTCTTTTTATTAAACGTTATTGGGACATTATCGGAGAAGATGTTATTTTAGCAGTACGCGAATTTTTCTCTCCTAGATTTTTGTTTCGACAATTAAAGACTACTATTATAGCATTGATTCCCAATATTGAAGACCCGACTTGTGTTGATCATTTTCGCCCTATCTCGTGTTGCGATGTGATTTATAAGGCGATTATCATGATTATGGCGGACCGTCTTAAACCAGTTCTTAATAATTTAGTGGCAAATCCCAAAACGCTTTTGTAGAGGAAAGATAAATGGTTCAGAATATACATCTTATGCAAGAACTTTTAAGGGGGTATAATAACAATAGTAGCTCCTCAAGAGTCACGATTAAGATTTATTTTCGGAAGGCGTATGATTCGATTTCTTTGGATTTCCTTCATGAGGTACTAAAGGGATTGAACTTTCCGAAGAAATTTGTGGATTGTATAATGTCTTGTGTCTCTTGTCAACTTTATTCGGTGGCAATCAATGGTAAAATTCATGGTTTTGTTAAAGAAGAAAAAGGCCTAAGACAAGGTGACCCTATTTCTCCTTATCTCGTTATCCTTTGTCTTGAATATTTTTCTAGGCTGTTGAAAAAATAAATCGAGTATAAATTTCAAATATCATCATAATGTGAAAAGGAAAAGATACTCCACCTTGCCTTTGCGGAAGATTTAATGCTCTAAAGGAGATAAAGAGTCTGTTAAAATTCTCATGGATAGCTTGAATACTTTTGGTGATTGTTCGGGGCTTTGGATTAATGTTTAAAAGTCTAATATTTTTTATATTGAGGTTTCAAATGATGATTTTGAGAATGGTTTGCCACCAACACTTTTGGAAAAAGGTGTTATGCCTTTCCGTTATTTAGGTGTCTCGCTCGGCTCTTCCGTTTTACTTTCTACGGATTATAAACCTCTATTTACAAGATTAGAAGGATATGAGATCTTGGAAAGATTCTTCTCTCTAATTTGCGGGAAGATTGGAATTGATTAGATCGGTCCTCCAAGGGGTTATTTGCTTTTGGTTTACTGTATTTCTGGTTTTGATTGGTGTTCGAGATCGGGTTATTAGTATTTGTAGAAAATTTATTAGGATAAAAAGCCACCGCAAGTTTGTTAGAGTAAGATTTGTATACCGAATGAAGAAGGGGGGCTTGGTTTGAATGATATAGGAACATGGAATAAAGCATTACTTTTAAAAATGCTTTGGAAGATTGTGGACAAAAAAGACTCATTTTGGATTAAGTGGATTCATGAGAGTATTTTCAAACTTGTGGACTTTGGGAGTGGAACCCAAGAAAGGGAGATTCCCCTTTCTTGAAAAATGTTTGGTAACTTAAGGATATTATTCGTGGGTTATTAGAAGTTGAAGTTGAGAGTGTATCTTGGCATTGTGGTTTCCCTCGGAAAATGCACACCACATTAATCATGAGGTATTGAGTAAAAATTTATATGCTTTGTACAAGAAACCATATGATTTATTTCGCCGAAAAACTTTTGTGAAGCCTTGGGCTATTATTATTTGGGACTCGTGTGTAACTCGTAAACATGCAATTATTGTTTGGATGACTTTGAGGGAGGCTTATAACTAAGGATCGCATGACTTATTTGGAGTTGGATCTACTTTGTGCTTTATGTGGAGAAGACTTCGAGTTAATGTGCTTACGCGAGGGAGATTTGGGATGAGATAAGACTTGTCTAGGGATAAATAATAAGATGAACATTCGCCTTAGTGCTTTAAAATGGCTCAAGAAATTTAAAGCTAGAGAGAATTGGTGAAGAAAGGAATGGATGATTGGTTTTGGAGCTACCGTATATTGTATTTGGAAGGCGAGAAATCACCTTGCTATGAAAGGTGATTCTACCTTTTGGGAAATGGTTACCAAGGAAGTGAAGTGGTGTATATTTTCTATTTTGCATTCCTTGTTCCCTCATCATTCTTTTTTGGATGATAGTAGGAGATTAGCTTGTACTAGTATGAGTTAGTTGTTTTTTTTCTTCTTAGTTGCTACCTTATGCTTTTGGGCCTAGGTAGGTAAATCTTTTGTACAATGTACAAAACTCTCATTGTAGTCCCATTCGGAAATTTCGTAATAGTGATGTCTCCTCATTTGTGATAGATTTATATTAGGATGAGACATCATTTTTAGTGATTTAGAAGTCATTATAGTCGATTTTCTTGAGAATAACTACACTTTCCTATTTTGAGTCTTGATTTAGTGAAATAATATTTTTAGAGCATATTGGGTTTAATTATTTATTTAGTGTGAAGCTTTAAAGATAATTATGGAGATTAATTAGATTCCAAGTCAAAGACTACAAGATATGGAAAGAGATAGACATGGTAATTGGAGATAAGGAAATAAAAGCTAAAAACATGAAAAAGGAAAAACTGTCTTAATCCTGAATTTCTGCACCTATGACCACAAATCAGCTTATATCTCAAAAACGGTTTGGAATTTGGAGAAACGGACAAGAGCAAAGTCGAAGATCTTTCCGAGACGATGAATTTGGTGTACTCATACGCGTCAAACGGATGAGTATTGAAACTGCTAGGACCAAAAGAAAAACGGGCCTGATTGCATGTTTTTAGGGTTACGAATTTGAGTTGGGCTTGGAGTCCACTACTTACTTCTCCTTCAAGAAAACGAATTAGGGCTTCCAAGACACCTATAAATACACCCTTATACCATTGTAAACATGTCCTTGCTCAGTTGCAAAGTATAGGCTTAGTCTTTACTTATATTTTCTCAGTTTTAAAGAATAGCTTAGTCCTTTACATTAATATTCATCCTTAGAATCAAGCTATTCATTCAAGAAGCAAGCTGACCTATAGAGGAAGACAAGAAGAAGAAGATTGGAGACTGACAAACTCCTCTTCTACTTCTCACCTTCTCTATGTTTAGAGTAATTAGCTATAGATCTATTCTCAACCATATTTCTAAGCTTTTATTCTGTAAGTTTACTTTTAATTGTTGGATTATTATTTTGTCTTTAAATACTATTTGTTATTTTAATTGGTTGAGCTTGGCGTATATTGTTATTATGTGTTTTGACTTATTGTTACACCATAGATTTGGCCAATCTTAGGATTATTATTGACAACACCACATAATCGTCTAGTTTTGATCCCTTGCCTAACTAGATAGCCATAAGGGTTTGATTCAATCACCAATCATTACTTAGGAATCCCTAGTAGTGGAGAGGTTGCTCCTAAGCCTAGAGAAGGCTAGGTAGAATTTAGAATCCTGGTAAATATATAATGCTTAATCTGTGACAGGTTAGAATAACGATTTAGTAATAGACTCATATTAGTAATCTTAATCTATTTGACTTACATTCATATTTAGTTATTTGTTTTGTTTATTTGTTTTAATTATTTAATTGCGTAGATTGTTATTTCATCTTTTTATATTTTATTCTAAAACATCTTAATTCATCTACGCTTGTTAAATATAAGTAGATCTAACGGATACAATCCCTGCGAACGAACTTGACTTATCATTAAAACTTGCAAACGATTTGTGATACTTGCAGTGAGTTCCGTGGTTCTCAAGGGTGTGTGCTCTTTATTATTATTCTTATTTATCTATTTATTTATCACACCTTTGCCCCCACCAAGTTTTTGGCGCCGCTGCCGGGGATTTATCTTTAAGTTAAATCTATCTTGTGTTTATTTAGTGTAGAAGTTTTTATTTGTTTTCAGTTTTACGCTTTCTTTTTGTTTTAGTCTTTCTCATGATTTTAGATGGATAATCAACGGTTAGAGCTAGGTTTGCCTAGTAAATTTCGAGTTCAACGCATTGGGATTCGCGTCCCAACTATCCAAGCCGTTAGATTCAAGCCTGATCCTGACTTAATTAATCAATTCGCGAGCTATGGGAAATTTAATGGTGATACAAATCAAGATCCGGTCAGATCTGTTAAAAAATTCATGCAATTTTGTGATGCCTACATTAATGAAGGTGTTACGCAAGAACAGATGTATTATTTAATGTTTCAATTTTTCTTGACCGGGAAAGCAAGCGATTGGTTCGATGATCAACCTCCCGAGCTAATAACCGATTGGGACAAGCTTCAAGAAAGATTCCTTGATAAATTTTATCCTACAAGTATGCGAGTGAAGGAACTATTGGAGCCTACAAATTTCTTACAAGAAGCCGGAGACAGTGTTGGCGAAGCATGGACGAGATTTCAAAAGATGTTGGCAAGATGTCCACTACATGGATACACACCACAATTACAATTATCCATGTTCTATAATGGACTCGATAGCGAGTCAAGGCTGAGAGCAGATAATATGGGTCGTGGAAATTTTGTCTCTATGGATCCAAAAGAAGCAAAAAGTGGTATGGAAACAATCATTGAGAACAACATGAGTTGGCCACAAGGAAAAACTCCTACCACTAACAAAGAAGAAGACGCGAGGATTTCAAGCTTGCAAGATCAGATACAACAACTCGCTATAGCTGTTAAGGAAAGCATCTCAAAGCCACCTCAACAGTTATATCTACAAGAGCAAGCCTATGAAAATCAAGCTGATCAACCACCGAGCTATACTGTGCATAATGTAAGTCAAGCTCAATCACGTCCTCAAGAAGAGATTACTGAGTTAAAAGAGACTATTAGTCAATTCATCAACTTCTCGAAGGAAAATATGAGCAGACTTGAATCAAAAATCGATGCATCAGTAGTGCAAACCTGCAACAACAGAACCAAGATCTTAAACAACATAATCAACTTTTAGAGAAGAATGTGATGCAGCTCACTACAATCATAGAACAGATGCAAAGTCAACTCCTACAATTGACCCAAGATACAACTACTAACATGAAGAAGATCCAATACGTTGACGACAAGGTTAAGACTATTAGTCTTCAAGCTCAAAATATAAGAGAACACGGTGAGATAATCACCGAAGCGCTAGCATCTCCCTCAAAAGGGGATGTTCTACCAAACAAGTCAAACGTAAGTCGGATGAACTTAGATGAGATAATTGTTGAAGATTGGGTTGAAGAAGTTGAACATGATAAGATTAAGAAGCCTAGAGTGGTTGATGAACCAAGAATTGAAGAGAGAAGTAGAGCAAGACAAACACCCATACATTGCCACTATCCCGCGGAGCAACATCAGAAGTGTATAGAGGCGTTAAAACAAGTGAAAATTAACGTCCCTTTACTCGAAGCTATGGAAGGAAGGAGAAACTATGATCGATTCTTTCTGGAGGCACTCTCCAATAATAAAAGATTCACAAGAGCCAAGTCTGTAGCAATCAACGAAGGGGTATCAGCACAAGTTCAACGAAGATTACCACCGAAGCGTAAAGATCCGGGAAGTTTCAATCTCCCAATCAAAATAGGTGGTATATTTCATGGAAAAGCCATGTGTGATTTAGGGGCAAGTGTGAATATCATGCCAAAAAGTGTATTCAAGAAGATTGGTATTAGTGAAGCGAAACCGACATCCGTAGTCTTACAACTTGCGGATCAATCTACAGTTAAGCCGTGGGGAGTGATAGAGGATGTACTCGTTCAAGTAGGTAACCTTGTTATTCCAACAGACTTTATTATTCTTGACTACAAAGCAGATAAGAACGTCCCATTCATTCTTGGGCGTCCATTCCTAGCCACCAGCGATACTATAGTGAACGTGAATGAAGGAACCGTGACTCTTAGTATTAAAGATAACTCTGAAACATTCTATGTTTCAGGAAAGAAGAGGAAAAAGAAGTCAAAAGAACTATATCCAATCAGAGCAGTAACCAAGAAGCCAGAACCTGAAAGTCTCCAAGAAACCATAGAGAAAAAGATTGAGTTTGGGGTAGGAGACGAGGTGGCATGGAAACCTCCCAACCCCAAACGGAGCAGTTCTTGGAAGGGACCTTATGTTATCACGCAAATTATCTCAGAAGGAGTGGTCGAAATCAAGGCTATCGAAGGTTGCAAGCTCGATTTGGTAAGTGTTAATCATCTCACTCACTGCTGGGGAGGCTATAAAAAGAAATAACCGAGGTAACTCGTCTAACTTTGAAAGACGTTAAACAAAAGTGCCTTTTGGGAGACATCCCATAATAATTTTTATGTTTTTATGTTTTAGTTTTAGTTTAGTTTAGTTATTTTTAGTTGATATTGCATATTTGAGGAAGGTATTAGTGTTTTTGATGCTTAGGTATTGGAGAAATCGAGTTAGGGAAGCAAACAAAAATTTTCGGAAAAACTTAAGCAGGGGTGCGGTATACCGGACCTCAGCCGCGGTATACCACAAGAAGGAACCCGTGCCGCGGGTCGATGCCACGTGTTCTATACAGAAACGAAATTTTTTGGAGCTGTTGGCTCCGGTATACCGGACCATATGCGCGGTATACCGCGGGTCCAAAAACCCGTGTCACGGTATGCTTCCACGTGTTTATTGACGGAGCTAAGTTTTGGAGCATCAGTAGGTGCGGTACACCGGACCCTAGTCCGTGCTCTACACCGCACGCCTAAACCCGTGCCACGGGGTTGTACCACGTGTCTTATCTAGAAGCTAAAATTTTGGATCATCATTAGTTCCGGTATACCGGAGGATATGCCCGGTATACCGCGCCACGCCGACAGAGAGAGAAAGTTGCGGGTTGAAGCTTATAAAGGAGGTATAGAGCTATCAACTCCGAATTTACTAAACCTCAAGCCTCTCTTTCTTCTCCAAACCTCTCCCAACTCCATTAAAGCTCATAAAAACCTTCACCTAACATCAAAACACTACCAAATCACCGTGAATCCACATCCAAATCCTTCCCTATATCATTACAAAGAAGATTCAAGCACCCAAATCATATCAAAACACCTAGAAACCAAGAATCAAAACCATGAATTTCAAAATCTTCTTCTCAAATTCCTTAACCCTACATCATTAAAGCTTGATTCAATCATACCCACATGGAGAATTGTCATCTTAACACCTTTCCTAACCAAAATAAAGCTTGTTCCACCTATGATCATAAAGTACAAATTTCAAGAGTGTTCAAAGCTTTGAGTTGGGGGTCAAAAGAGATGATGAAGAGAATAGAGATATTATCAAGTGTAAGGGATATGAAGAATCAAAGCAAGGTATTGGGTAAGCTCTAGAAGATTTCAATTGAGATGGGTACTAGTTTGGGAATAAATTACAAGGTAAATCGGATCAAGAGAATAGAGGAAAGCTAGCTGTGGTGAATTCAAAGAACAAAAAGGTTTAAACTTTCAAAAGGAAGACACCACAACCTCTACAATCGATAGTCCTTTAAACCAAGATGAACAAGAGCTTCTGGGACGCTAGTAGCTATGTTCAAAACATATTCCTGGATGAACACTGTCACATGAGAGAGGATTCAAGAGCAGAATTGGAAGAAGATTAACAAGAGATTTTTAGAGTGTGATTGATTGGGATGGAGCATAAGAAGATGTAAGGGAAAGCGAAATTGGTGATACATAGAAATTTACATACATGAAAGCACTGCACCCTATTCCGGGTATTGATCAGGCGAGGTAATAGCCTCGAAGAGTATGTTTTCTTTCTTCCATACCTTTTCTTTATGTGCAATATCTGTAGAATTTTAATTTTCTTTTATTTTATTTTCGAGTCGTGGGGACACGGCTCATTTTTGAGTTGGGGTGTGGGGATTCGTTGTCTTTCATCTCCATTTTTCTATTTTTTTAGGTAAAATTAAAATTTTTATTTTTGAAGGTTTAGATGTATGTAGAGTGTGTTTAATAGCTTGAAAGCATAAGCTCAGTGAGTTAATGATAGTAAGTAGTATGTTTATGAGCTATTTTATTTTGTATGCTTTGAGTATTTGCAGGAAAACACACGTTGATAGTAAAGAAAAGATTAGTGAGCAATGCGATAGAAAGTATGTTCGATCTCAAGGAACCTTGAGAAGTGTGTAGACCGTGAGATCCAAGCTAGTGACAAAACCATTTTGATGAAAGTTCTAAAGGTAAGAAAATAACGAAATTGCATAGTGTAGAAAGTGATTAAGGCGGTTCTTTCAAAGCCACTTGAAGCCTTTTTATACCTTCTCACCATGTTATTTTTGATTTTATGCTATATCCTTCTCAGCCCCTTCTAGCCTTTCTAAAGCTTTTTTTTGAAACACGTTATAAGCCATATCCCTTTAGACTTTAGGACTTTTCCATATGACCCGCACTCAAATCGCGATGCATAGACAGTTGTTTTAGAGCTTGAGTTTGGGGTGGTGGGTCCACCATTATGGGAATTATTATTGGGATGGGATTTTGAGCTTGTTAATTGTGCTTTGTGCTTTATAGTGATGATGTTTCACAGATTTGTATTGTAACCCTTTGCCGGGGTAATAGTGAATGAAAAAAAAGCTACGAGCTAATTTTGCCAACAAGGGCATTAAAAGAAAATATATATATATATATATATATGAGGAAAATAGCGTGATATCTCAACATTAAAAGAGAGTCATGGCTATACAAAAGAAAAAATTGATTTGAAAAGAAAATATATATATATATTCGGACCGGCAAAGTGGAATTTTTATGTGAACATCTTATGCTTTAATTGAGTTATTGGGGATGCCAAATTGTGCATCAAAGAATCATTGGGTTGAGTGAGAAACGTTTTATGAGAGTAACTCAAGCTCTAGGGCGATTCGTTGATGGCTAGTGAGGAGAGAGCCAAAAGCTCACTCTAAATTATCCAAATATACTTATCATACCGTCCCTAAGCCTACATTACAACCTTAAAGACCTTTTGATTCTTTGCTATGTAACTGAGAAGTGATTGAGCCAATAGAGAGTAGTTAAGTGGAGCTTTGGATACTAGTAAGGTTCGATGAACAATCTATAGCTTCCTTGGTGAACTGAGTAAAGTTCCTCTCCTTCTTACATTGCGAAACTAATCTGATCTTGAATTCAAGCCGTGTTGACTGTGGATATGAGAAGTGTACAGGTATGTAGTTTTTAAATATTATTACATGAAATTTTCTGAGTAGTTGCTTTGAGTCTATTCTCCATATTCTTCTATCTTCTGTCTTCTGTGCTTAATTGACCTAGGTGTGTATTTAGAGACTTCCCTTTCTTTTTATCTTTATTGTATCGGGACGATACAACTTTGAGTTGGGGGTCTTGATGTCTCCTCATTTGTGATAGATTTATATTAGGATGAGACATCATTTTTAGTGATTTAGAACTCATTATAGTCGATTTTCTTGAGAATAACTACACTTTCCTATTTTGAGTCTTGATTTAGTGAAATAATATTTTTAGAGCATATTGGGTTTAATTATTTATTTAGTGTGAAGCTTTAAAGATAATTATGGAGATTAATTAGATTCCAAGTCAAAGACTACAAGATATGGAAAGAGATAGACATGGTAATTGGAGATAAGGAAATAAAAGCTAAAAACATGGAAAAGGAAAAACTGCCTTAATCCTGAATTTCTGCACCTATGACCACAAATCAGCTTATATCTCAAAAACGGTTTGGAATTTGGAGAAACGGTCAAGAGCAAAGTCGAAGATCTTTCCGAGACGATGAATTTGGTGTACTCATACGCGTCAAACGGATGAGTATTTAAACTTCTAGGACCAAAAGAAAAACGGGCCTGATTGCATGTTTTTAGGGTTACGAATTTGAGTTGGGCTTGGAGTCCACTACTTACTTCTCCTTCAAGAAAACGAATTAGGGCTTCCAAGACACCTATAAATACACCCTTATACCATTGTAAACATGTCCTTGCTCAGTTGCAAAGTATAGGCTTAGTCTTTACTTATATTTTCTCAGTTTTAAACAATAGCTTAGTCCTTTACATTAATATTCATCCTTAGAATCAAGCTATTCATTCAAGAAGCAAGCTGACCTATAGAGGAAGACAAGAAGAAGAAGATTGGAGACTGACAAACTCCTCTTCTACATCTCACCTTCTCTATATTTAGAGTAATTAGCTATAGATCTATTCTCAACCATATTTCTAAGCTTTTATTCTGTAAGTTTACTTTTAATTGTTGGATTATTATTTTGTCTTTAAATACTATTTGTTATTTTAATTGGTTGAGCTTGGCGTATATTGTTATTATGTGTTTTGACTTATTGTTACACCATAGATTTGGCCAATCTTAGGATTATTATTGACAACACCACATAATCGTCTAGTTTTGATCCCTTGCCTAACTAGATAGCCATAAGGGTTTGATTCAATCACCAATCATTACTTAGGAATCCCTAGTAGTGGAGAGGTTGCTCCTAAGCCTAGAGAAGGCTAGGTAGAATTTAGAATCCTGGTTAATATATAATGCTTAATCTGTGACAGGTTAGAATAACGATTTAGTAATAGACTCATATTAGTAATCTTAATCTATTTGACTTACATTCATATTTAGTTATTTGTTTTGTTTATTTGTTTTAATTATTTAATTGCGTAGATTGTTATTTCATCTTTTTATATTTTATTCTAAAACATCTTAATTCATCTACGCTTGTTAAATATAAGTAGATCTAACGGATACAATCCCTGCGAACGAACTTGACTTATCATTAAAACTTGCAAACGATCTGTGATACTTGCAGTGAGTTCCGTGGTTCTCAAGGGTGTGTGCTCTTTATTATTATTCTTATTTATCTATTTATTTATCACACCTTTGCCCCCACCAAATAGTATTAGTGAAATTATTTTTATAAAAGATAATTTTCTCTCTTGTTTTGAAAAAAAATGATAACAGATTAAGTAATGAAAGTTCAACTGGCCTGGGCCTTGGTTCTCCTTCTAAGCAGTATAGGTTCAAACCGAGTCAGTGACTTCGAGTCCAAAGTGGCTCTTCGATGTACTACAAAAAAGTTATATTGTGTTTTTTGTTATATTGCTCGATGAGGTTGTCACGTGTCCAATTAATCAAAGTTCCTGCTTTTTTATATCAAATCCTCTATATGGATCAATAAGTTTGATACAATAATCATGCCTAAAGACAACACCATCTTAGTGGTTAAATAATTCTACAATCCTGATACTAAAACTTGGAATAAGGAGTATATTAGGCAAGAATTTGACTCAGAATATGCTAAAATAATCCTTAATATGATCATTCCCTCCTTTGATTACCAAGATTTTTGTTTTTGGGAGGATTAAATTGATGATAATGATACAGTGAAAAATGCTGATGCTATTGTTAAAAGCAATAAAGAGAAACTTAAAAGTGAGAGCAAAAATCCATCTCCCTCTTAGAACCTGGATTCAGGTATCTGGAAGCTGATATGGGGTATGAATTGTAATTCCAAGATAAAAAAATTTATGTATAAGTGTATTAAAGATAATCTCCCTACCGAATATAATCTATATAAAAGAAAATATTCTAAGAACAAAACCTATAAAATTTGTTTTGAACAAGATGAAACAATTTAGCATCTCTTATTTGGATGCCCCTGGGAAAAAGCTGTTTGGTTTACTTCTCCTTTGACCCTTAGAACATTAAATGATAGCACTTCAAAGATTGGCGATTGTTTTTTAGCCATTGCCACCTCTTTAGAATAGCTAAATAAATATGATGGTATTAATGCTAAACATATTAGTAATATTCGTTGGCACATTTGGAAAGACGGATCTCTTTTTGTGTTTAATGGAAAGTCTCCAAACCCTATTAACACGTGTAATTTGGCCCATAAGAACTGGAAGAAATACAAAGATATTAATATTTCTCCTAATGATGCATGAAAAATTAAGCTGAAGGAAAATCAAAATCAAAATAAAAATGAATATGACAATGAAAACAATAGTGAAGTGAGAATAGATAAGAATGCAAATACAACAAAAGTTTACATCAGGGGAGATCTTTACTGGCTTTAGATCATGAGTATACTTATGTTAATAATGTTGGAGTTCATTCTTTAGGTAACAAAGTACTTGGGTTCCACCCCTTAATAATAAATTAAAGTTTAATACAAATGCTTCTTCTAACTTAACTAGATGTGGTATTATATTATTAGGGTCTCCTTTGGGAAGATAGTGGATGGAGATTCAAAAATTGTAGAAGCAAGAAACGCCAGTGAAGCAGAAGCTTTGGAGATTTTGTGGGGATGTGAGAAAGATCGAAGATTCCAGGATAACTCAATTATCATTGAAAACGATTGCGAAGTAATTATGAAATCTTTAGTTTCTACTTCTCCTTGTATTAAATTCGATTGTTGTAATATCTTTAGAACTATTTATGGTATTGATGAATCTTGTGAACATTTATTTCTTTTGTTAGACGCATATGCAATCGTGCAGCTGACTGGGTCGTAAAACAAATGCTACTTGGCAATATATTTGACGATTGGAGTTCTTCCTCTACTTTCTACTTGGTTTTTCTTCAATTGGAAAAAAAAGATATCAAATCTTCCGCGATCGGTTAACTTTTATTGTATTATATATTTGTTTAATAATAATAATGGTTTAGTTTTTTTCTGTTTAAATAAATAAATAAATAAATAAATAACTAGTTGGGATTAGTTCATTGACGAGGGCCTTGATCATCTAATTTAGTGGTATAAGTTCGAAGCGAGTCAATAACTCCAAATCCAAAGTGCCTTTCCTATCTTATGTAATACAAAAAAGAAAGAAAAAAAAAAGAAACTTAGACGATAAGGACTTGGAGTTCGTGCAATTGACGAAATACTACAAGGTTTGTACTGTTGTGCTTTTCAAAATTATACTCAATGCTTTAATATAGATCTAATCAACTGATTAAAACATAAATAAAATAATAATACTGGACCCAAACCTAACCTCGACAAATATACTTTTTTTTTTTTTTTTGTCCAAAATCTTTCTCATTAAAACCGCAAATATTACAAAATTTAGCCTACCCCTACACTTGGGGAATCAGCTTTAATTAGTTCAGCTAATATAGGTGGGAATAACCCTCTATCTAACTCAAAACCTATGCCTAGTGGCGTGTTTTTAGTTAGCCAATCAGCTACTTCATTACATCTTCTCGGAACATACGAGAAAGATGGATTACAAAACTCGCTAATAAAGTAAATACTACGTATAATATTCTTAATACAATCATTGAGAATGGGAGAATTAGAGGCTAATGGTCCTATAACATCTAGACAATCATTTTCGATAATGCATCTAATTGTCTTGAAGTCTCTCGCCCATAAACATGCCTTGAGAATGCCCAGAGCTTCGGCTTCAATTGGATCAGCAGCTCCAACCTCCCATGAATTAAGCTTAATAACCTTTCCTGTGTGGTCCCTGATAATACAAGATATGACAGATTTATTAACTTTAAAAGAGGCATCCGAATTGATTTTATACCAATTTCTTGGTGGGGGTTGCCATTTAAGATTAGAATTCATAGTAGTAGTAGTGTTTGCTTTATTACTTTTGCTATTCTTACTCGCATTCATGCTCTTACCAGTAGGGATTAGAATAACATCCTTCTTTTCTCTCAGACTATTATAGTCATCATGGAGACATTTTTTATCGCAACTGTTTATATCAAAATTATCAATTTCATCCTTCAGATTTAAAAAATCATCCCGAGGGTATAAGTTTTCATATTGTTCCTGCCATTCAATACCAGCTTGAGAAATGGTTTTTATTGGACAAACTTTAGTATTTCTAAATATAAATTCATTTCTAGCCTTCCAAATATGCCACATAATAGTTGCAAATTTTTCCAACATATGGGCCTTCTTATCACTTTCCTCATGGGCTTTTCGCAAAAAAGTAGCCATCCAAGCATCCAATTTATAGGGTTGCTGGTTGCTAACTTTTAAACCCAGGGGTGATGTGAACCACACAGCTCTTGCCCAAGGGCATTCAAAAAATAGATGTTCAGTAGTCTCCTCCTCAGAATCACATATACTACATGTTTTAGACTTTTGTATTTTTCTATTAAACAGGTTTACACTAGTGGGAAGAAAGTTTTTAACAGCTTTCCACATAAAATTCTTAATCTTTGGTATTGATTTAAGGTTCCAGATCATTTTCCAAACCCATGGATCAATGCTAGGGTTTGTGGGCCCTGTACTAACCCTTTGATCTGAATCTTGATCAGATTTAAGCATATGATAAGCTTTTTTAACTGTGTATATTCCATTTTTGCTTTTATTCCAATAGCATACATCCCTCATAGGAGCTAGTGGAATGAAAGTTTTTAATATAGACTGAACTGTTGTATTATCAAAATTTCTATTTAAAATTTCAATATCCCATTTTCTTTCGCCTTTAACCATAAGGTCACTTACAGTAGTGACTTCAGTAGTAGAGGGTAACTTGACAAAATTAGAATTATCTATCCATCTATATTTGTGAAGTAAGATACTCTTACCATCACCAATTTTCCATTGAAGATTAGGAAGTATTATATCTCTTCCTCTTAGGAGGCTTTTCCACCCCCAAGATGGGTTATTACCTTGTATTGCTTCATTGAAAGAAGTGTTGTTAAAATATTTTCCTTTAAGGATTTTATAAAGTAGAGAATTAGTATTATTCATTAAGTTCCAAGCTTGTTTACCAAGTAGTGCTATATTCATTAAATGAATATCTCGAAATCCA
Organism: Nemophila menziesii; assembly: GCA_029959085.1. Classification (NCBI taxonomy): domain Eukaryota; kingdom Viridiplantae; phylum Streptophyta; class Magnoliopsida; order Boraginales; family Hydrophyllaceae; genus Nemophila; species Nemophila menziesii. Next base: position 7,054,575 of record JARWIR010000032.1, read on the forward strand.
AGGCCACCATTGAATTTACTATGTGAAATTTTATTCCAATTACACCAGTGAGTTTTTTTAGTACCATTTTTTCCCCACCAAAATTTAGCTATATGGGAAATTATAATATCACAAGTTTTCTTTGGGAGTAAATAAGAGGACATAAAATAATTTGGAAGACTTTGAATAACGGATTTAATAAGTGTTTCTTTCCCCGCATCTGTGAGGAAAATATTCTTCCAATTAGAGATTCTTTTAGTAACTCTTTCAGTTAAAATTTCTAGGTCTTTAACCTTTGATCTCCCCCATTCCGTGGGGAGTCCAAGGTATTTACCTAGATTTTGAACCACTTTCATATCAATTTTATGAGAGAATATAGCTTGAATAAAATGTGGGGTGTTTTTACTAAATTTTACCCCACATTTATTCTTATTAAGAGTGAGCCCAGTAGAATAAGCATATCTATGTATAATATCATTAAAACTATTGATTTCTTCGTTATTAGCTTTAAGAAAAAACATGCTATCATCAGCAAATAATAGGTGAGTAACATTTGGGCAATGTTTAGCAATTTTTATGCCTTCAATTAAACCATTATCCATTTTATCTTTTACTAAAGCTGAAAGGGTTTGAGTGATAATACAGAAAAGAAAGGGGGATAGTGGGTCCCCCTGTCTCAAACCCCTTTCAGGTTTATCCAACTTATGAGGGGTACCATTAATTAAAACCGAGTAGGTAACAGTGGTAACACAGTTCATAATAAGCTTCCTCCATTTTTCATTGAATCCCATTTTCATAATAAGACAGGATAAGAAGTCCCACTCAACAAACTCGTACGCCTTCTGTATATCAGCTTTTATAATCATGTAATAGCTTTTGGTATTTCTTTTTTCATTAATAAATTTATTCATTTCATGGGCAATCATGGAATTTTCCTGAATGTGGCGATTAGGGACAAAGGCAGATTGATTTTCATCTATTATATTCCCCATAAGAGGTTGAAGTCTATTAACCATGATTCTCGCTATAATTTTATAGATAAAGTTTGAAACACTAATAGGCCTATAGTGTTTTATAGTGCCAGGCTTCTCAATTTTTGGAATAAGAGATATATAGGTATGATTAATCATTTCTAAGCTCTCATTATTATACCAGAAGTTATTAATTAGTTTAATAACATCTAGTTTAATAAGTTTCCAATATTTTTTAAAAAAATAGCCTGGGTATCCATCAGGCCCCGGGGCTTTGTTAGACCCTAACTCTTTAACTGCTTTTTCAATCTCAGTTATAGTCAACTTTTCAGTGAGGGTCTTGTTCATAGTATTGGTTATTATAGGGTTAATAATATCAATAATTTGTGAGAAGTCTCTAGGTCCCACACTTTTAAAAACATTATTAAAATAATTTAGGATATTGGACTGTACCTCTTTTTTATCACTTAACCAGTTCCCATTTTCATCTTGAATAGTATTGATTTTATTAATTTTTCTTCTCTCCTTAGTAGAGGCATGAAAGTATTGAGTATTTCTATCCCCTTTTTTAATCCAAGTGATTCTAGCTCTAGAGGCCCAATAGTCTTCCTCCTTTTTCCAAATAGTTTCAATTTCTTTTACGATAGTGTTATAGGTATCCTTATCATGATCACTATAATTGTTAGAGTTTGTAATATTCCTAAGCTGAGACATAAGATAATCAATTCTTTTTTTATTATTCTGAAATTTTCTTTTACTCCACACAGTAAGAATTCTCTTACACATATTGAGTTTGGTTATAAGTCTATTTCTGGAAATCTGTTTAATATTACTTCTAGAATTCCATATGTTAGTAATAATATTTAAGCATTCTTTTTCCTCCATCCACTGATTTTCAAAAATAAACCTCTTTTCTTTTTTTTCAGCATTATCAGTAAGGTGGAGTAAAAGAGGGCTATGATCAGATCCCAGAGCTGGGAGGAGGTCAACCCAAGCTTCTTTATAAACATTGTTCCAACTATTATTACTTAAGCATTTATCAATTAATTTCTTAATAAGTTTATTACCACTTCTCCTATTGGACCAGGAGTAGGCACAGCCTTTGCTAATAACCTGATCCAATTTATTATCAATCATAAAGTTCTCAAATTTTTCCATATTTTTGTCAATTTTTCGATTTCCCCCAAATTTTTCACTAAGGTACCTAGTATTGTTGAAATCTCCTACTAGGTTCCAAGGTATGTCTTTTTTGGGATTACAATTAGCAAATTTAATAAGGGACTTAAATTTTTCTGCTTCAGCCGGGGCACCATACACAAAAGTGGTCTGAATTTTAATGCCATCTGAGTTTAAAATCTCACAGTGTATAAAATTTTCATCATAATTAATAATTTTGATATTATTTTTATTAACAGCGAATAGAGCTAAACCTCCACTAAGTCCAATAGGGTCGATAACCGTGACAAGGTCCATTTTGATAGTCTTAGCAATCTTAAGTAAAACATGATGCTTATTCTTAGTTTCTGAAAGAAAAATTACCTCGGGGCGATATCGGAAAGTAATATCGCTAAGGGTCTGGACTGCCAAAGGTGTGCCAATCCCTTGGCAGTTCCAGGCTAGGTGTATCATTCTTCGATTTGGGATTGATTAAGGACAATCCCGCAAGCCTTACCGTTAGCAACTTCCATCTCCTCTATCATTTCACCTTCTTCATAATTTTCAGCAGTTGATGACTTCTTAGCTTCATGTTCAATTATTAGCCTTCTTGCTTCCCAAATCTTTTCATATCTCCCACTCTTAGAGTGGTTGTTGTTCTTCTTGCTAGGTTTTTCATTTCTTCGAATTGATATACGGTGTTGGTTAGAAGATTCACCATCATAAAAGTTAGCCGAGCTTTCTTTAAGATATTCAATTTGATGGTAGTTACCAAATGTACTCGGTGTAATGTTACGGGAGATTGAGATTGATTGATTAGGGATTGGGGTAGTATGAGAGTCGGGTGATTGAATTGGGGATTTAGGTTTTGATTGAGGAGATAGAGAGAGGGTGGGTTTAGTGTGCGATGTTGAGTTATCAGATAAGAGGTTTGGGGGGAGAGTAACATTTGGGCTAATGTTTTGTTTATTAATGTTTGGGCCCCCTTGGTTTGGGCTCGGGAATGAGCCAAAGGCTATGTCTTGTAATGGGCTGGAGGGGGTGTTGAGATTTTTAACAAGTTGGGCTGCAAGCCCAGCCATATCATTTTCCTTTTCTTTTAATAAACCTTTTTTATTTGTCTTCTCTTCCACTAAAGCCGGTAGTACATCTTTCTCATTTGTGCTTGTACTATTCTCGTTCGTATTTTGGCTTTTTCCTCCACTGGCCTTAAATTCAAAAAGTTTTGTTTGCTTGTTACCCATGTTCGTGTCCTTTGTAGAGCCAGTACCGTCCTTCCCCGTAAGGCGTTGTTGCCGAGTTGAATCGGATGAGTCATTGACCCATTTGTTGGAAATTGGTGAGTTGTTCCGAGTTAGCTTTGAGTTCCAACTAGCTTTTGTAATTTTTCTTGTTCCACCATTAATTTTGCCAGTAATAACTTCTTTCTTGTTCTTGTTGAAAATGGTTGTTTTGGATGGGCCTCTAGTGGATAACTTCACCCAACTACCCAGAGTCGGTTCAATCGGAGGATTAGGGCACCCACGAGCTTCGTGATCGAGTAAACCACAATTATAGCACACTTGACCCACGTTTTCATACCTGAAATTAATCCAGTGCTGAGTTTCTTCATTTTCCCAAAAGTGTATTCCAGCTATTATAGGCTTGGTGATATCCCAATCCACTTGAACTCTCGTTACAGAATTTTCATCAATAACTTCAGATTCTGGTAAGCTTATATGATGAACCTCTCCAAAGTGTTTCATCAGATTTCCAATACAGTTGTTTGTGAGTAGAGAAATTGGAGTTCCAGTAAGTTGAACCCAATAAGTAGTGTGTTTGACCATATTACTTGTACCATTCTTGTATTGATTGATAGCAAGGTGCTTACCGAGGACAGTCCATGGCCTCTGAGCCCATACTTTGGATTTGTCTTCCTCACACTTGAATTTGATAATAAATTCATTGAAACCCAATTTTTCAGTTTCCACGTTGTTTTGTAGACCCCAAAATTTGTTAATATGTTGCTTAATAAAGCTGAAATTGATAGGTTCCTTATGCATAAACTTAGCAATAAGCTTATGTTCTTGCATCATTTTGTAGGGAGGATTGATTTCAGCAATAGCAATCGAGTTACCATGTTTGGCTAGTGGATGATTAGAGGCAAAGAAATTCATCGCTAACAGGAGATGAATGAGGGACAAGAAAAAGTAAAGAGAAGGTGTTCAAAGGAAAGTAAATGAAGGATTTAAACTTGTGTTGATTGATTTTTATAAGAAAACACAAGATTGTAATGAGAATCACCCAAAATATTGAGATTTTGTGTGATAGGTTTTGAGGGTTTATGAATGTGTATTTTTAGTGAAGAGAGAGGGTAGAGAGAACTTCATTGTGTGGGGTTATTTGACCTTCTAGCCAACTAGTTGAATCAAAGTACATGACAAATATACTTAAGAGTAAAACCATGAGTCCCCTCAATTTTTTTATTTCTTTAGTCTTTAAAAGGGGTAAAGCAAGAAGTACAAGGTTCGAATGTCTTCACTGAAAAAAAGTAACCTAGTTTTGATTAACCTGAAAATATGCATAGAGAGACGTGTATAGTTCACATGTGATTAGTCGTGGTATGCGTAAAATGGCTGGACACCCATAATATTAAAAAAAAACATAAACCTTCCGGGAAAAAAAATACTAAACTTGTCAAAAAGAGACCATTAATATAACTATCTTTTTAAATTTTGAGGAATAAGTATCAAAATTTATAAAATTAATAAACAGATATTTGACGCTTTGTTTTTTTTTCTTCCTTCTATATCTATTGTATAATTTATTGTTAAATGCCATGTATATTAATGTGGCTACGCTTAGAAGAAAAATTGATCATTGAGCCAATTAAACAATTTTTTATATTAAAATTGGATAATTAGAGATAAATGCTTTTTTAATGGTGCCTTTAATTTTTTTAAACCTCTAATTTTCTTATTTAGAGATAAATGCCTCATAAAACAATTATTTATAGAAAACATCCCCTTTATATTTTTTATACCTATACTATCCTTATTATTATATATATTATTTTATTTTTAATACAATATTTATTTTTAAATCTTAAACAAATAATAGGGTATTTCCACCACCACCACCACCTCCACCATCACAACCACCATCACAACCACCACCACCACTACAGCCACCACAACCATCACCACCTCCACCACCACCACCACCGCCTACTACTAATTTCATCACACGCGCGCGTCCGTGAAATTTTTTTAAAATCGCCATAACTAATTCAAAAAAAATCAGAAAAATCGAAAAAAATCATATTTGGATAAATCAAATTAATATTTACGTCTATGATTTTTTAAGGAATTTTCTGAATTTTTTGGTTTTTTTGAATTATTTAATTTTTTTAATTCGCAGAACATGGAATTCCATGTTTTAAACAGTGAATTTCGTGTCTACGGGAAACAAATTTCTTATATCAAAACATGGAATTCCATGTTCTGCGATTAAAAAAGTTCAAAAAAATCAAAAAATTCAAAAAATTCTGAAAAAAATCATAGACGTAAATATTAATTTGCTTTATCCAAATATATAAATATTTTATTTTTTTTGATTTTTTTAGAATTAGTTATGACGATTTTAAAAAAAATTCACTGACTCCTTTTTTTAATTGTTAATTACAATGGTAGTTTGGGATGGGGCATTTTTCTATAAAAAATCTTATTATAGGCACCTTTTTTTAAATAAGTTTTTTAATAGGCATTAATCTCTAATTGGCTCTTTAAAAATTCATATTTGAATCTTAATGCAATATTATTCTGATATAAGAAGAAAATACTATTTTTCTACTAAATATCATAAAATAGTTCTTTTTTTTTTGTTCCAAACATTACTTCATATAAATAAAATTATTACAAACTAGCCAATTCCCGAAGGAACGGTCTCGTCCTTAATGATATTAGCTAACCCCCTTGGGTACGTGTCAAGACACGAGCCTAACATATTGCTACTAAGCTTATATTTGGCTACCCCATCGGCTAACTTATTTCTACTACGATTAATCCATCGAAAAGTAGGTTTGATGTTTTCTGAAACTAAGTAAATGCTCTTAATAATATTACAAATTATGGGAGAATCAAATGAAAGCCTAAACTCTAAAGGAAACATCACTTGTTTGCAATCACTCTCTATAATTACATTGTGATATGAATTATGTTGAGCAACTAAGCAAGTTTTAAGTATTCCTAAAGCTTCAGCCTCCTTAGGACTCTCGGCCTTGATCTCCCATGCTTTGCATTCCAAGATTCTTCCTGCTGCATCCCTAGAAACACAAGATATTGCACTTTTGTTAACTTCAAATGCAACATCACAGTTAATTTTAATAAAATTATTAGGAGGGGGTATCCATTTCAAGTTTTTATTACAATTCTTATCATTTGAAAATGGATTGTTACCAATTACCTCATTTGTATTACTTTTGTTATTATCAGCTTCATTGTTGTTAATATTTGTATTTACATTATCCTTCAGTGGTGTTATTACATCATAAGGATAATTAATATTTTGATATTCAAGCCACTCTTTTTTTGCACTAAGTACAATTCTTATTGGGTCAATTTGCACATTTTTGAACTTATATGCACATCTTTCCTTCCAAATATGCCACAGTAGTGTGCAAATCTGTTCCATTAGGAATTTATTATTGACTTTCTCCTCCTTACTCTTTTTTAGTATACTTGCCATCCATACATCTACTTTAGCAGTAGATTGGTTGCAAGTATATAAAGTGAGGGGAGAAGCAAACCAGGTAGCTCTTGCATATTCGCAATTCAAAAGCATATGTTCATTGTTTTCCACATCTTTGTTACATAGATCACAAACAGGACTCTTTATAATCTTTCTTTGAAATACATTTTCATTCGTAGGAAGTAAATTCTTCACTACTCTCCATATAAAGTTCATAAAATAGTTCATATGTTCAATGGAAGCAGTAGCTTAATAAATTGATAACTATAAATCTTTTTATTGATAGACTATGGTTTGTTTGTTTTTTTTTTTGGTCGAAAGAAGCATTAAATAAAAACTTCAGAAATATACATCACTCTATTCCAACCGTGTTAAAGTCACTAGCTAAGATAGAAGCGAGTTTGGGAGGTGGAAAAAATTTCCAAAGGCTAAACAAGGAGCCTTTAATCTCCTGTTTAGCCACCCAATTTGCGCAAGAATTGTTAGATCTCCTAACAAAGGAGATTTTGATATTACAACAGTTTTTTAGCCTACGAATACAATTAACTAGCCTTTTAATATTACAAAAAAAATTCTCTCTATTAGAAGTTTGTTGAATAAGGGCTTTACAGTCATTTTCCACTTCATCTTTGCCTATAGGAAGTCTTGAAGCCATGGAGCAAGCTTGAAGGAGTCCTCTAGCCTCTGCTTCAAGTGGAGAATATGCAAAAAAAATCTTTGAGCATCCATCAATTAATTTTCCTTGATTGTCCCTGGTTAGACAAGCATAAGAAGCTTGATTAGTTTTATAATCATAAGAGGCATCACAATTAACTTTAAAACATCCTGTTACAGGTGGTTGCCAATGCCCTAAATTGCCTTCTATTAAGGTTTGCACCTGAGTTGCATAATTTGGTGGAATATTAACTTGTTGAGGAGCAAAATTCCTCATAATCACATTATTATCCTGGATAGCCTCAGATTTAAGCCTTTTGGATAATTTAAATTCATCATTGGCTTTTATAACTTCTGATAAAATTTTCAAAGGGTCATGAGTAATCCCACGAAATATAGCCTCATTTCTACCTTTCCAAATTGACCAAACAATGTAAAATGCCATTTCACCAAGTCTTTATCACTAGACTCAGTTTCAGATATACATAATCTAATGAAACTAATCCATTTCTTAAAGTTAAATGAAGGTTCAGTTAATGAGTAGAAATTCAAAGGGCTTGCCAGCCAAACTGCCCTTGCCCATGAACAATGGAAGATTAAATGCTCCACATTCTCAGTTGCTAACCCACAGATTGAACATAAGTCAGAAGTACAAGATTTTCTTGCTTTTCTATTCTCATTTGTAGGTAAAGCATTTTCATAACATTTCCACACAAAATTATTAACTTTAGGAATAACATTCATGTTCCACACTATTTTCCAATCCTGGGATTGTAACATAAAGGATTGTTCACCTTTACTTTTCATTAAAAAAATTTCCTTTTGTTGCTGAGCCATCCAAATCCTCTTGTATATCTCTTTAACAGTAACTCTACCAGTAGAAGAGAAAGGCCAGAAAGGCACATCTTCAAGGAAAAATTGAGAGAGATGTGTAGAGGAAATGGTTGATACAACTTTAGAAGGGAAAAACTAATCAAGTATCTCAAGATTCCAAGAAAGAGTATCTGAGTTAATGAGTTCAGATACATGATTAAGATTACACCCATTGGGTTTTGAAAGTTTTTCCTCATATGGCAACCAAATATCATCTCATATGCTTAAACTTTTTCCATTTCCAACATTCCATTTAATTTCCTTCAAGAAACAGTTTCTTCCCTCAATAAGACTTTTCTAGCCCCATGAGCAGTTACTACTCAATTGGGCTTTAAAAATTCTGAAGTAGGGAAATATTTTCCTTTAAACAATTTAAAAAGCAAAGAGATTTTATTAAGGTTAAATTTCCAAGCATTAGAGGCCAAAAGAGCAAGACTTTGACAATGAAAATATTTGAACCCTAACCCTCCATCTTCTTTACAATTCATTAATGTTTGCCACTTAACCCAGTGACATCTCCCTTCTCCTTGATTGTCCCAATAAAAATTTGAGATCAGAGAAGTTAGATGTGAAGTAACTTTTTTTGGAATAAGGAAAACTGACATAATATAGTTAGGAATAGCCCCAACTACAGCTTTAATTAGCACTTCTTTACCACTTTTTGATAACGTTTTAGTGTCCCATCTCTCCATGTTTTTCAATACCATTTCAATCAACCATTCAAGAGATTTTACTTTAGACTTTCCCCAAGAGGATGGAATTACAATATATTTCCCCAAATGCTCAATTTTATTCATTCTCAGTAATTGTGAGAACTTAGTTCTCAAATCTTGTGGTGTATTCTTGCTAAAAAAATACTCCACTCTTATTGAGATTCATTTTTTGCCCTGGTGCAAATGTATACCAGTTCATAATGTTATTAAATATATCAATATTATTCTCACTTGCTTCTAGAAAGAAAAGACTATCATCTACAAATAGAACATGTGTTATCATTGGAGCTGCTCTCGCAATAGAAATACCTTTAAACAAACCAATTTCCACAAAGTGATCAATCAGATGTTTAAGAGCTTGAGTTACTATACAAAACAGGTAAGGGGAGAGAGGGTCCCCTTGCCTCAGTCCCTTTTGAGGTTTCTCAAGATCAAATAATGCACCATTTATTTGCACTTTATATGTTACAGTTGTTACACAAATCTTAATCCATCCTACCAATGTTGAATGAAACTCCATTTGAGTCAGAACATCAATCAAGAAGTCCCACTCAATATTTTCATAGGCTTTACTCATGTCTGCCTTAATTGCCAAGTAGTATTTTTTTTGTATCTCTATTATTGTTTAGGAAGTGTGAGACTTCCTGAGCTATTAGAATGTTCTCAAAAATTGACCTATTAGGAATGAAGGCAGTTTGAGTCTCAGAGACCAAACTACCAATCCATTTTTGGAGTCTGAGGGTCAAATTTTTTGAGATAACCTTATATATAAAGTTAGCACAACTTATAGGTCTGAAAGAGGCTACAATATCTGGGATTTCACACTTAGGAATAAGAGCAATGATAGTGAAATTTTATTTCTTCCAAGGAAGAATTATTCAAGATAAAATCTGATACTAAAGCCACAGGGTCATATTTCAGAACTTCCCAAAACTATTTGAAAAAGAATCCTCCAAAACCATCTGGTCCTGGGGATTTATCACTCCCTAAGGACCAAATGGCTTTTTTTAATCTCATCACAATCAACACTTCTAGTTAAGGCACAATTCATTTCATCTGCATAATATTGGATGATAATTTTTTTATCCCACTGATTTGAAAATATTATTGTAATATCCAACAATTTCATTTGATATTTCATTTGAGTCTGAAATCCAAACTCCATCTTTATTCTTTATTTTAGAGATTCTATTTCTAGATCTCTTTAATTTTGTTGAGGCATGAAAATATTTAGAGTTCCTGTCCCCCATTTTCAACCAGTTATTCTTTGATCTTAAAGACCAATATAATTCCTCTTTCCTCTAAAATTCTTCAAGTTCCATACTCAGAGAATTAAAGAGTTCATTGTTCTCATCACTGTATGGCTCATTAAAGATAATTTCCAACTGAGCTATATTCTTATTGATTAGAATCCTATTATTCAAGATTCTTTTCCGAGCCCACCAAGATATATGTTTTTGGATTTGAGATAATTTATATTTCATAAGTGAAATACCTCGCAAATCCATGAAATGCCCTTTCTTCCATTTCTCAATTATAATTTGACAAAGAGATTTGTCATAAATCCATCCTTTTTCAAGAATACATCTTTTTTTGTATTTTTTTGAAAAAATACCAAAGTTTAGAACAATTGGTGAGTGATCAGACCCAATAGGGGGTAAAACTTTATTCCATGAGTTTGGATAAAGAGTCATCCAATCCTGATTCACTAATATTCTATCAAGCCTTTGCTTTATCAGCTGGTTGCCATTTTTCTTGTTTGACCAAGAGAAATTACATCCTAAAGCTGGTATATCAAGCAGGGCATTAGAATCAATGAATGCATTAAAGATATCCATGTTTCTCTTATGAGTAGATTTAATATTTCCTCCCATTTTCTCAGAGGGAAATCTAATCAGATTGAAATCCCCCAAATAGCACCATTGTTTCTCAATATGTTTCATGTCATTAAGTTTCCTCAAAAAAGAACTTTTATCCTCATCTGCAGTAGGGCCATATACAAAGTTAATCTCACATAATTCAATATTTGAACTATAATAAGTGCATTGAATAAGATTTTTATCATAGCTAAAATGAGTGTAGTTACCAGGTTCTTTCACAAAAACTGCTAATCCCCCAGACAAACCAACAGGGTCCACTTGTGAAACAAGTGTCATCTTAAGTTTATGACTTAAAGAAATTAAAAAGTCAAGTTTTTGTTTAGTTTCAGAAAGAAAAAGTACCTCTAAATGATAAGTCTTGATCATTTCCACCAAGCTCATTTCTGTCAAGGTTGTTCCAATGCCTTGACAGTTCCAGGCTTGTATCATTGAGGGTTTTGGGGTTGATATGGGTCAACCCCGCAAACCTCATCAGCTTCCATCTCCTCTTGTAACCCTTCATCATACCATTTTTCAATATTTTCATCAGTGTCAATTTTCTCAATCTCAAGTGAATCAGCCATCTCATCATCACCACCAGAGACTGGGGTAATATGAGTTGCTGATACTTGAGAATTGAGTTCATCATCAGTTGAGAGACCAAGGTCCTCCCTGACTTGCTTAGTTCTATTTCTATTCCTTTCAAGTGATCCAAAACAAATAGTTTGATCTGAATTATCAGTATTAGATGGGTCAATTTTAACTTTATCCTCCAACTCAATCATAGGACTCAACTTTCCATTAGTTTCATTAGCCCCACAGAGTTTTAAAATTTTATCATTTTTCAATGGCCTCAGATCAGTTTTAAAAGCAACACCTTGAATCAGATTTTGATCAAGTTTAACTGTTGGAACAAGTAAGGAGTTCTGAATAGAGTTCATACCTCCTTCATTAATCATTTCAATACCATCATTAGTGCCTATCTCTCCTTCTTCAAGCACTTCAACTTTCTTTTTGAATTTATTTTTCAAAGGTTTCTTGATCCTTTGATTAGTATTGTTGTTCTTCACAGCTTTGAACACAAATTCCTTTTATCTTTTAACATTCTCAGAGTATTTAATCCAGTTGCCCAACCTATTTGTAAAGAGGTTTGGGTTATCACAGTTTTTCTCTTCATGAAAGATTATACCACACTTAAAGTAGAAGTCAAAGAGCTTTTCAAACTTCAATGAAATCCAAACATTCTGTCCTTTTGAAATTTTAAAGTTGAATCCCTCCAATAAAGGTGCCAGAACCGAGTGTTCAACCCTAGCTCTGATGCTGGGGTCCTCTTTATATTTAATCGGGTCAGGCAAACAGATTTCAATAACTCTACCAACCTTTGAAGCAATTTTACTAACATTAGATTCCTTTATAAAGAGTGGTGGGACACCATAAATTCTAACCCATAAAGCTGTCTCATCAAGAAGCAATGGATTAATGATAGTTTCCTCATGTTTTTGAACCAATACATGAAACCCAAATATATGATAAGGCCGATTATTCCAAACAATCTCATAGTCCTTTTCTTTGTCAAATTGAACTATGCAAAGATTAATACCTTTCTTATCGAGGGTAATCCTTCCTGTTATACCCCAATGCTGTATAATAATTTTCTTTAAGTAGCTCAAATTAATCATACCTGTAGCAATCACACGAAGAATAAGTTTGGGTTCGTCAAACTTTGAATAAATTGCATCTTTGTCCGTTGAGAGACAAATTTCATCATCGTCCTCTTCTTGCTTCTCCTCTTTGGTGTTCAAAGGAGACGCCATCGAGGAGGGAAGACTAGAAGATAAAAGTGAATGAGAACTCGATAAAGCACTTAAAATTGACTTTTAAGAAACGTATATTAGCAAACGTGATGTAGAGAATGCTTAGTTTCATAGATCTAATAATAGATCTTAACTTGAAACTAAGTTAAGGAGCAAGAATCGGACTGAGAGGGAGAGAGTGAGAGGGTTAATATTGAGAGCGAAGGGTTGATTTAGGGTTTCTATGTGGTGGTTCTTGGTGGTTTGTGGTGATGAGAGGAGGGGGATCGGGATTCAGACGAAGAGGGAGGGTTTCTCGGGAAATGTGCCTGAGAGCGTTTCACATCCCGCGTGGTTAAAAAAAAATTATAGACTATGGTTTGTTATTATCACAATATAGTAAAAAACTTTTTTTCTAACAAGTTGAGTTAACGTAACTGGTTGAGATTTATTATTTCTTCAATATTTAAAATATGTAAAGTAAGATCGATAGTTGGTTTAATGGTTAGACTACTTCGCAAAGATTAAGAGGTCCTGAGTTTGAATTCTTTCTCTGAACATGTGTAACTTAGTTTATTTATTCAAATACATATTATAACATTATCTTGAAATTAGGTATGACTGGAGATATTGAAGAAATGTGATATTATTGTGATGAATTGGTTAAGGAGAGATATAATGAATTTGGTGAAACTCTTTGAGATTAATGAGTGTTGACGGATGATGGTTTTGTTTTTAAATAATTTAAATGTTTTTATTTATAAAAATGATTAAAACTCTGCACATACTTACTTAACGGAAGAACTGAACAAATTTCGTCATCAAGGGATGACGAGTCGTAGAAAAAAAGTTGCAGGGTAAATTTGTACTTTATACGATCGAAAGAATAAATTGTCAATTCCGTTAAAATACAAAGACATCCAGTATATTTACTCTATTTTTGTACATAAAATTCAAATTTTCTATGGGATCAAAACTAAAATTAGTGAATATGCATGTAGGGTGCAACTTTCAATATAGACCTATCAGGCTCTATTTTATTTTATTTTATTTATATGAATTTATTTTAATAAAATACATGTTATTTTTATAATATAGGAATTCATAGCAATATTAACTAAAACATTATATGGAGACCTTTATTATATTTTTTAGCATAATTCTGTCGGACTAATTATCGGGTTAAAACGGAAGCCATGCATTTTTCAACTCAAAATCAACATATAGCGGTGAGGTTTAGATATGTTCCTTTTACAATCTGGACCGTAAAAATTTTCACGGTTCATAATTTTTCTTGTTTGTTCCACTATATTTCTTTGTAACCGGCCAGATTGGACTGTTTGATCTGGTTTAGGTTTATCGGTTAGGTTTTAGTTTTTTTTTTTTGCAATCGGACTAGTAAGTCTTCCCAAATGAACCCAGTCGAACCAGTAAAAACCTACACCATTTGTGATTTTTCTTATTTGGTTCCAACTAATTTTCTTTGTAGTCGCCCAAATTAGACGGATTGTTCTTGTTTATGTTTATTGGTTAGTTTTTAGTTTTTTTTATACAAACCTCTAATCCTTTCCAACCAAACTGTATCGTACCGATAAAGCTTTCCAACCAAATTGAGCCAAACCAGTAAACTTTCCCTATCATTAACAGCGGGTCTTGACGGGACCAGCCGATTGCCAAGCGTATAATATAGAGACCTATTGTGCAAATTACAAAAAAGGTTGGGTAGTGCCCCTTAATACGGGAATAACTAGTATATTTACTATCCATTACTTTAGTAGGTAAAATTATCTTTATGATATTTTATATAATAAAAATATCTGATTATTATATGGCGGAATTTTTTCTGTTAAAATATCTTAATTTTGTCTTGTACAAACAAAAAAAGTGGGCATCGGGTGGTCCCATGAGCAGACAGATTATTGGTACAATTAACATCATGCATAGTCCAAGTCTCCAACTTGACGATGATATATACCGTTGCTGTCGTATGCAAAGACAATTTGATCATATTTCTACGCAAAGATTGAATTCGTTGCAAACTAATCAGTTACTTGGAGTACGATAAGTCAAGTCCAAAGTATTAAAGTCAAACACGTGCCTTAAAAGATGAAGTACATACAATTTGTGATTTTGCGTTAAAAAATGATTAAAGTTATGAAATAAAACGATTATATCTTGTATAAATTTATTAGTAATAAAAACACATAGAATAACGTCACATCTCAGACTATGTTTTGGATTTTAATAAACATGTATCTTCTTTTTCGAAATTTTATAATATGTAGATCGATAATTCAAAATTAGTCTATTACGTACAAAAAAACTATCAATACTAAGAATTTTTACTAATTGGGTGAGAATAATTTGTTTTTAATTACCAAACATAGTGATAAGGAGTTCATGTATAATTTGTTTTTAATTACCTATTCACCTGTTTTGTTTTTCTTTCTCGAGATCAGAATAATAATAGGTTGTATTTGTTCGGCATAGCCATATATTAAAAATTATATGACTAATACTATTACAATTGATTTCATGGTTCATTCTAAGATGTTGCATAATAGTCTTAGTGTTCTCTTCCATTATTACGCTTAGTCTTGAGTAGTTTCTTATCATTAGTAGCTTCCAAAACTCCAATCACTTCTGCTTCAAGAGCTGTCTTCACGCTAATTTCTATGATAAATTCTGCACTAGAGTGTTTTATAATACATTCAAAGATTGCTCTTTTTTTGTTAAAAAAAAAACTGCATTGCAATTTAACTTTACATAATTGTTGGTCTTGTTCAATCATTGTTGTTATTACTTCTATTAGTAGGAGTATTTTTTTTCCCGATAGTTTCTGTTTTCGATTTTCTAATGTTCTTATTCTTTTTTTGATTATTATTAATTTTTTCCACAAAGTTTTGTTCTCTTGAATTCATGATCTTGAAATATTCTTTTCAGGTATTAAGAGTTTGGTTTATTATATCTACTGAGTTACATATTATATTGTTAATAATCTATCATTTTGTTTAAAATTATTTCTTATATCTTTTGCATACTTTGTTATCTATTTGTCAAAGTACTTGTATTCTCATTTCTTGATTTAATATTTAGTGGATTTGCATAACATACTCTTTTAGTCCAGAAGCACCTAAATAACATGTATTCTAATATTCATCCTTAACATTACATATTTTACATGTTTTTTTTTTAGCACATTTCCTCTTAAATAATTTATCTTCTGTGGGGAGTAAGTTCTAAACTGCCTTTCCATGAAGTTTCCTATTTTTATGATATTTTTATATTCTAAATAATTTTCCATAATTGTTTAGTATTTGTATGGCATATGGTTGAATTCTATTGGTTATGTTTTATTTGTTTATCAATTTCATTATTTCTAGTTTGTGATATACCATTTTAATAGTATAATTTTCATATTTGCAAAAATCACAACATAGTTGGTCTTAGTCAAACATTTGTTTGATATTATTTGCTAGATGAATGGTGTATATTTGTTCAATTATTTCATTTTTCCAAGTCTTACTTTCATAATATATTAATTCTTAAACATATTTAAATTGACTATTATTTGGTTTTTCATTGTTAATATAATTATTAATCCATTTGTATCTATTTATTTCAATCTTGTTTTCATTACCTATTTTTCCGTAGATATTATTAATAAAGATGTATCTCCCTTTTAGTAAACTCATCCATCTCCAAATGGGAGAGTTTCCTAGAAGCTTAAATTATAGAAATATTTTTCTTGTAATAATCTATACAGGAGGGAATATTGTTTATTTGTTAAATTGTATGCCTCTTTTTCTAGTAGTGAAAAATTCATTAGGTGTTATTTCCTACATCTCATACCTCCTTCATATGTGGATATGGTTAGGGTATCTCAGTTAGCCAAATGTATTTTTTCTCTTTTTTTTAATTATTACTCCATAAAAAATTTGCTATAATTGAGTGAATTGTATTTATGGTGTTTTTTGGAATCAAAGAGTTAGACATAACATAGTTTGGTAAGCTGTGTCGTATAGCTTTAGAACCCATTGGGGGTTGCTTATAGAAATAATCACTTGAAATGACTTTAGATCCATAAATATTCTGGACTCCTAAAATCACTTTAAAAATTCTCTCTTGTTGGTTTTTAAATGTCATGTATTTCTCCATTTATTGAAATTGAGTAGGTAACAATAGTGATACAATTCATGATTTTCCTTACCCAAGTTTCATTAAATCCTATTTTTAGCATTAGGTCTTTTAGGAAGTCTCGTTCTATAAATTCGTATACCTTTTTTATATTTTCCTTTATTGTCATGATGTACTTTTTGATTTCCTTTTCTTCTTCATATATTTTATTAATTTATGTGTCATTATGGTATTTTCTTGGATAAATCTATTTGGTATAAAAGTGCTTTGGTTTTCACTTACTATATTAGACATTAGAGGTTACCGTCTATTTACTAATATTTGATTTTATATGTAAAGTTTGAACTTTTTTAGTCTAAATTGTTTTTTTAGTTACAAATGAGGTCAAAAGACCGGGAAGAAACCTTCCAAACAATTATTGACTAGTTATATGTACACGTGGAATAGCCCATCCAAGACGGTCTTTCATTAATAAACGCCTTAGACCACCTGGAGGGTCTCGAAAAGGTATAGGTCCCTCCTTATTATTCATCCCAAACTTAGCCATCCAATCCGCGCACATATTAGCTTCACGATAACTCCACCCTAGTTCAAAGTGATTATTATCCGCCAAAATCCTCCTACACGCAACAACAATGTCCCCAGGAAAACCCCACGAATTCACATCGCCCTTCACTAGCGCATGTAATTCGCGCAAGTCCGTCTCAATGACAAGTGAAGTAAAGCCCCGAATAATAGCTAGGTTCAAACCAAAATACAATGCTAGTAGTTCCGCTTCAAAAGGTGTACGCGCAACGCACCTACCCGCAAAGCCACCCAAGTAATCCCCATTACAATCTCGGAACAATCCGCCCACGCTAGCTATTTTCTTGTCCATATCAAAAGCTCCATCAATGTTGAGCTTTACCCCGGTTGTTGGTTTGACCCACTTTACTAATGTTGTTTTAGCAAACGTGATCAAACCCCCATCTCGCTCAAGACCCCATGATCTCACATAATCCGTAGCGGTATTAATAATCATTGCCCGGAGCTCGAAAGTTGTCTTCTTCCTCTCGAATGGTTCAAAGACCCTCTTGTTCCGATCAATCCAAGTATGCCAAATAAACGCAGCGATTAAACTACGTTGATCAACCCCATGAACAACCTTCTTCCGGGACAGAATCTCACTCCACCACCTGACCTGATGATGTCCCGCATCAGCTGTTGTACTGTTACTAGTTTCATAATTGTGCAACAGGTCCCTGCCTCCCCTATTATGCAGTTCACTGTTATTAGCGCCTCCCACTAAGCTGCTGCTGTTATCTCTCCCATTTCCCTCCTCATTACTGATTTGCTCCTCGCCAACATGCAAGACTCGGACCTGCTCACTCCCGCTAACCCGCAGCACAGGCTGCTGCTGCTGTTCTGCAGTAATCATTGCAGCACCACGCTGCATCCCCCTCACGCCTGTAGCCTGTCCAGAACCCAGAATGCACCAGTCCCACAAATGTTTATATTCACCACAGTCTCGAAAAACATGAATAGCCGACTCCCTTTCCACACCACACCCTCCACAACTCGAATCCTCCACAATATCCCGGTGTTCTAAGTTGCCACAAGTGGGTAATCTCTCCTAAACCTCTCTCCAAATCAACACCTTGACCTTTTGCGGACATTTTAAATCCCATATAGCTTTCCAATTAAACCCCTTTCATTCACTTCTTGGTTTATACTGTGATACGCAGAACTCACTGTAAAAACACATGAAGCCTCTCGAGCCCATACATAGCTCTTTTCATTTCCTCTAATAACTTCATTAACCCCTTGAATGAGAATTTCCTTACCCGCAAGTATATTTTTGCAAATCCGCGAATCTGAAGGTTTACACATTCTCTCCATGAAACCATCCCTGTAATACTTTTGTTTTAATACGGATACCCATAACGCCGAGTCATTCCGAAGTACTTTCCAGCCCAACTTGGCTAAGAGGGACTTATTGTAATTTCTCGCCCCCCTCAACCCCAACCCACCACATTTCTTGGGACGACACAACACCTCCCAGGATAGCCAATGCACTTTTCTGCCTACCTCGGTAGAACCCCATATAAAGTCACGGATTATTCGATCAATTTCGTCACAAACATGAACCGGTAGCTTCATAGTCTGCATAATATAAACAGGTAATGCCATAAGCACCGATTGTGCTAGAGTAATCCTTCCCGCTAACGAGAGGTTCTGTGCCTTCCAATTTGGAAGTTTGTCTCTCATCCTAGAGGTGATCCGACGAAAGAAGCCTCTCGGGAGGTGTTGAGATCTAAATTGTTTTATGTTAGTAGGTTTGTCTATTTTTCAAATTAAGTAATAAGAGTTTGGATTCCTCTACACATTTTTATTATTCCAAAAATTACTTATTAGTCTCATGATATCCAATTTAATATTTTCCCAATAAATCGTATAAAATATACCCTTAAAACTATCATGCACTAGTGCCTTAGGCACCAAGTTCCCATACTGCCTTCTTAACCCCTTGTTTATTTATTGGTTATTAAGGTTTAAATTCATATTTCTAGTTATTTTTATTATTATTAATTGTATAGTGTTAGTATAATAATCTATATTTCTAGTTACAGAGAAAATTTTGGTCAAATAGTTATTTTATTTTTATTAATTTCACTTTTATCTTGGATTCAATTTCTTTATATATTTGTAATTTTTTAATTATATTTTTAATTCTTCTCTATTTAGTACATGAGTGGAAAGAACTTGTATTTTTATCTCCTTTATCTAACCATAAGTTTCTAAATCTTTCTTTTCAAAAATTTTCTTCTCTATTTCAAGTATCTTCTAAACCGTTCGCTATAATAAATATGTATCAATTAATGAAACAACTACACATCTTATGGAAGGACTAAATTATATTATTTGATTGAAACAATAAACATCTACATTATAAATCACGCTTTTTAAAACGATCTGAATTCACTAGATAAAAGATGGTCAAAATCGTCGAGAACCCATAAGGGCCCATTTGGGATTTCTTTTTAAAATAATCACTTGAAGTGATTTTAGATCCCTAAAAATACTCTAAACCTTTAAAATCAACTTTAAGAAAAGCAACTAAATATGTGATTATTTAAAAAAACCACTTAGAGTGATTTTAGATGTCAAAATATTTTTAAATATTGTCTACAAATATACTAATTTTAATTGAAAAACATTTTTAACGCTAAAATAATCAGTCCCAAACGAGCTCCCATACATCTAAAGGCCGCGTGTTCGATCCACACTAGCTACATTCCTCTAAACTAATTTTTTTTTTCATGAATCTGGGTGAGCAAATGAGAAACAGAAAACCAAACCGAACCAAAAAACCGGAATAAACCGAACCAAAAAAACCAAAAACCGAATAACCAAATGGTTCAGTTTTTAATTTTTCAAAAACCGATTTTTTTGGTTATGTTCGGTTTACTACGCAATAACCGAACCAAAAAAATCGAACAAAAACCGAACTAACGAATGAAAAATTTGGGAATGTGTGAACTTTTTTTATAAGAATTATGTTGGAGAAACTTTTGTTGAAAATTTATCATCTACGTGAAATTTTAGTTATACTATTCGATGGTGTTATTAGTGATTTTTTTATATTACTTAAGATTATAAGTATTCATTACTTGATTGAATTTATAATTCATGATTATATGAAGTAGGAAATAATAGATTAAAATTTATTGTAGTATTGTAAATTAAGACAAGTATTGTTAGATTATAAGTTTATATTTAATTGATATATTAATAGCCCACATGGACAAGTAATAGTAGCATAATTGTATTAGAATATTAGTCTCTATTGGACAATGTATTTCAATGAATTGGGTGAAAATATTATAGACCAAGCATCTGAATTCGAAGCGAACCGAAACCGAACCGAAATGAACCAATTTGGAACCCAAAATCGAATGTGGAACCAAATAAGAACCACCCGGTTTGGTTATTAAATTATAAAAAACCAAAATATTCGGTTCGGTTTCGATTTTGGCCCAAAACCGAGACGAATCGAACCATGCTCACCCATAATGAATCATAGACCATGAACCACGAACATAAAATTTGAATCTTAACTTTTAACCATAAACTAATTTATTTGAAATAAAATGCATGAAAGCTAAATACAACAAATGCGTTACGAACATAGAGACAAATGTGTACATGAAATTAAATATCATGAACCGATATGCGTTAATATATTGAAACATAATCTTAACATTAACTTTGTCTTTAACCTTAACCTTGAACGTTGAACCTTCAACCTTAACCTTAACCTTGACCTTGAGCTTGACCTTAACCTTCACCTTCACCTTGACCTTAAACTTAACTTCAAACTTAACCTTAACCTTAACACTAAACCAAAATTTTACCTTAAACCTTAACCTTTACCATAAATCTTAACCTTAACTATCATTTTCATATTAACTTTAACCTTAATTTTAACCTCAAACCTAACCCTAACCTAAACCTTAACCTTGAGTTCTAAACTTTAATTCTAACATTAACCAGATGAAGATTCATCGCGCTGATATTCAGTCTTAACACTTAAATCTTATTAAACCTTAACCTTAAACCTTAAAATCAACCTTAACCTTAACCTTAAACTTAAACTTAACCTTACCATTAATGTTAACCTTACCTTAACCTTAAACATAACCCTATCCATAACCCTAACCATAACCTTAACCCTTTAACCTAACCTTAACCTCATAACCCCAACTAGTAACATTAACCTTAATTGTAGCCTTAGCCTAAACTTAGCCCTAACCCTGACCCCAACCCCAACCCCAACCCCAACCCTAACCCTAACCTTAACCCTTGATCCTTAACACTTAACCCTTAACCTTAACCATAAAGGATATTAGAAAAAGTGTTATATATCACTTTTATTGTCGTCTCTTACGTATAATTTTTGGGTATATAAAAATATAGAAAAATATCAATTAAAAGAAAAAACAAATATGTTTAGTGCTTATAATTTTTATACATGAAATAATATAAGAATGGAATTTATATTATATGTTTAAAAAGTGAATATGGATTGCTATTGTTGGTAGTTATTTCTCCCACGTGTAAGAAGTATGTGAAATCATGAATGACCTATAAGTAAATGGTTGTCTAAATTTAAAATCTACGAAATTTAGATTCGAAACAAATGTGTTGTCTAGAAAGTTAAACTAAAGTTAGTGACTTGTAAGGGACAAAACAAGCTTTAACGGGTTCCCTCGTTATATAACATCATACACTTAGTCACATATTATTTTGTTGAATTAAATATTTGTTACAAAGGCGATTGAAAACCGAATTCATGATGGATTTTCAAAAATTGCGACAATCTAAAAAATTAGTGAAATTCGATAACGGATTTTTGATTGAGAAAAAGGGGGCGAAAGAATATTTTTTTATTTAAAAAGATTCAGGCATCTCACAGATGTTTGGGGCAGGGATGGGTTGCCCACCCTTGCCCTCTCCCATTTAGCCCTGATTGAATTTTGATAGTTGCTTGCTTAGCAAAATTACCATTATATAAAAACACAGGTACAAATAGGTTGAGCGATGTTATATGCAAATCTTGATACTTTTTCCCCCTTGCATAGTTCTCATTATATACTAATATAGAGTACTATTAAGAGATATCAAACACACGTAAATCTATGACATATTCATCTATATCTAATCTGGATAAATTATAATCTTTCTTGTTCCCTTTCTCCATCGCCCTTCGTCTAATTTTTTTGGGAAGCCGTTCCGCTAACCCATTGAATTATCTAAAGAGATGAAGGAACGAGATATTATCAACTCGTCCTGGTCTCATCCGCTATCCTTTCCACCACTGGTTGAACATGACATGATTCAACTAAATATATATTGTATCCAAAGGATTGTTTTCATTAAATTTTTTATTCTTGACTTTAAGAGTTAAGTTTGATCATAATGATAGAACGGTGAAATTCCATAATTCTCACTAAGGGGGTGTTTGTCTGCACTTAATGAACTCTTAATCTGGTTCATTAATACACTAGATTAATAAAATTGTTTGTTTTTCCTGACCAATTTAAATCTAAATACCTCTTAATTAATCTGTTTCATTAAGATTTCAAACCAAGTCTGATTCAGTCAGACACTGCCACTTAATAAAATAAGTTATATTCAGTTATTATTCCGTATTAAGTACTTATCACTTAAAAAAATCAAACGACACCCAACTATTCTATAATTCAACTCATTTACTAAATATTTTTTCAATAATTATCATGTATTATGCATGTTTATATTCTTGATAAATTAGAATTAAATTGTGCATAATTGATAACTATATCTTCTATTTATGGGGTAATTAGAGATAAATGCCTTCTTAACGATGCCCTTAATTTTTTTAAGCCTCTAATTTTCTTATTTAGAGATAAATGCCTAATAGAACAATTATTTATAGAAAACATCCCCTTTATATTTTTTATACCTATACTATCCTTATTATTAAATATATTATTTTATTTTAATTCAATATTTATTTTTAAATCTTAAACAAATAATAGGGTATTTCCACCACCACCACCACCACCACCACCACCACCACCACAACCATCACCACCTCCACCATCACAACCACCACCACCACTACAACCACCACAACCATCACCACCTCCACCACCACCTACTACTAATTTCATCACACGCGCGCGTCCGTGAAATTTTTTTAAAATCGCCATAACTAATTCAAAAAAAATCAGAAAAATCGAAAAAAATCATATTTAGATAAATCAAATTAATATTTACGTCTATGATTTTTTTGCGGAATTTTCTGAATTTTTTGGTTTTTTTGATTTTTTTAAATTTTTTTAATTCGCAGAACATGGAATTCCATGTTTAAAACATGGAATTCCATGTTTTAAACAGTAAATTTCGTGTCTGCGGGAAACAAATTTCTTATATCAAAACATGGAATTCCATGCATGTTCTGCGAATTAAAAAAATTCAAAAAAATCAAAAAAATCAAAAAAATTCAAAAAATTCTGAAAAAAATCATAGACGTAAATATTAATTTGCTTTATCCAAATATATAAAAAATTTATTTTTTTGATTTTTTTAGAATTAGTTATGACGATTTTAAAAAAATTTCACGGACGCGCGCGTGTGTTTATTAGTTTTTGTTTTGTTTTTTTTCTAATTTTTTTTTTTAATTGTTAATTATAAGGGTAGTTTGGGATGGGGCATTTTTCTATAAAAAATCTTATTACAGGCACCTTTTTTTAAATAAGTTTTTTAATAGGCATTAATCTCTAATTGGCTCATATAATTTGGGTATAGAAATAGATTTTTTTTTAATCCAGTGCACTAATAATATTTCTTTTCCTAATACGGTAAACTGACTTGCTAAAAATAAAATTAAAATACTTATTCACCCCTGACGCCTTTCTTTGAAACAAAAATAAAATTACGAGTTACTTTTAGTGTCAAAATACAGAGAACTTGGCCTGCTCCGTTATTTGTGACTGGCCTCAAATGTATATCTGCTAGATTCACCATATCTTTTCACATATTTTGTCTCACTTCAAGTTGAACTGTGTTTGACAAAAAAAAAGGTTGAACTGTGAGTCTGGATATTTGTGGGTATAAAATGCTTGTAGATTAATTAGAAAATCACGTTTTCCCATAAACAGATATTGGAAAAAAACGTTTTTATTTTTTTATTTTTTTTTGGTACGAGGGCTAGTCCCACGGGAGATATGACTGCCTCCCTAACTTTCTGCCGCCCACTTGAGAGAACTTTCAAAACTCTAATAACTTTCTGCCGTCTGCGGGATTCGAACCCTGTACCTCTCACTTGAGAGAACTTTCAAAACGTTTTATTAACCTTGCTAATTGATTATATTATATTTAAAATTATAATACAAAAGATAAATAGTTATTCTAATAGTTAAAAGTAGGGGTAATTGGAGAAAAATGCCTCTTTAATGAGGCTAGTAATTTTTTTAAGCCTCTAACTTTTTTATTTAGAGATAAATGCCTTTTTAATTAAGTAATTAGAGAAAAACTCCCCTAAATTATTTCTTTTCCCTTTTTACCCAATATAAATACTACTTATTATAAACTAGGTAATTAATTCCCCAATTATTATCACACACTCTCACATAGATTCTCTCTATCTATTTCTCTCTCTCTCACTTTCTCTCTCCTCTAACCGATTCTGCATCTCCATTGATAAGCTAAGAAGCTCACCAATCTCACGCATCTCAATCACGCTCACCAATCTAACTCACATAGATTAGTCGATTGTTTCTTCTTCTCTAAAGGTAATCTAACATCTCCTCTACCTCTCATGCTCTCTATCTCTCTCGGCTCTGTTTTATCTTCTTCTTTTTTTTGAATTTTTGATTTCATTTTGTTGTTTTGCTGATTTGCAGGTTTTAGTTTGTATATATACGTATAAATGTGTATGTATTCTCTGTTTTTAAAGCATTTTCATTCACATTTTCATGCTACTTTACAACTTGTAGCAATTCTGCAGTTTTCAAGCTTTTTCTCTTATAATTGCTTGTTTTGTGTTGATTTTGTGTTTATATTCTTAGTTTTGTTCATATTTTGCTTTGATATTAGCAAATTGTTGTGTTTAAGCTCTATTTGTTATGATAATGTTTTTACATTCTTCATTTCTTCATATTTTGCTTACTTTTCTGTAAATTATGTGTTAAATTCTTCACTTTGTTCATTTTTTGCTTCTCTACATCTAAATTCTGTGTTTAAACTGTTTTACTCGCAGTATATTGTGTGTTTCAGTTGTAATTCTGTGAATAGGTTTATGCAGTTGCAGAATTCCATGTTTTAAACATGGAATTCCATGTTTTGTACAGTATGAAACTGCATGAAACATGGAATTCCATGTTTAAAACATGGAATTCTGTGAAGAGAATTGTGCAGTGTAGAATTCCATGTTTAAAACATGGAATTCTGCGCCTGCACAGAATTTTTTCCCTTTTCTACTTCTTCCTTTGTTTGTGTTATTGTATTCTAGTACTTATGTCATGACTTGTTTTCTGCAGATGGTTATGGTTGTAGTAAAGTTCGGTTCTCAACGTTATATGTGTTCGTTTGATCTTTTCCGACTCTCGATTCTGTTTTCGATTACGTGTTTCCACGATCCCAAGTAGCATACATTTGGTAGTCACAAAGATTTGGTTCTGAAAAGCAACTGTTGGAGTCAACTAACCAGTCACGTCGGTCAATGCCAAAAATTGTCAAGTTGCTCTATGATATGTTTTGGATCCTTTTTGTTTTTATATTGTGTTGTGATTCATTCCTTTATAATTATTATCTTTCTGTATAGGTTTCGATTCGAGTAGCTTAAGTTGTTAGTGTGCAGGTTAGTAAATTTTCATGTTCAAACATGGAATTTCATGTTTTCAAACATGGAATTCCATGTTTCAAACATGAAATTTCATGTTTTCAAACATGGAATTTACAAGTCATTTTTATGGGTTGCGGATTTTGCCTGCCTTTTTGAGTTTTTTGTTGGTATCAAAACTGTTCTAATCAAATCCTTCACAATATGAAATACTAATCAATTTCCATTTCTAATCAAATTATTCATAATACTTAATAAACTAACAAGTCATTTTAAACATTACAATCTAAAACATTCCAAAATAAGTACAATTAAATACGAAATACTCTTTTCAATACAATAATAGAAACGTCAACACATTCATCAATATTCTTTTAGATAAATGATTCTTTGATCTTTGAACTGCATATACACTCTTCAATGAACATAATCCACTGAGGGGTTGCTCATCACTTAGAAAAGATAGTAGTTCTTCCTTTTCACTGCTTGTATCTTATCATCTTCTTGTTCATCAGTAAATCTTCTTCTTGGAGGCATTTTTACTTGTATTTACACAAACTCCAACCACAAGAAACAAATTAGTAGTCTTGACTTGATAACTTTTCTTCTTGGTGCCATTTTCACCTGTTTTTACACAAACTCCAAGCACAAGAAAACATATTAGTAGCCTGAATTGAGTTATGTCCATGTTTAATACAGTTATCAAAACATGGAATTTCATGTTTAATACAATTATCAAAATATAGAATTTCATGTTTTGATAAATGTATTAAACATGGAATTCCATGTTTAATACAGTTACTAACAACATTCTACAGAATTCCGAACTATACTGTAATTACACTTAAGGTCCCTAAACTACACATTCTATCTTAATACAGTTATCAACACATGGAATTTAATGATTTGATAACTGTATCAAACATGGAATTCCATGTTTGATACAGTTACTAACAACATTCTGCAGAATTTCGAACTATACTGTAATTACACTTAAGGTCCCTAAACTACACATTCTATCTTAATACAGTTATCAACACATGAAATTTAATGACTTGATAACTGTATTAAACATGGAATTCCATGTTTGATACAGTTACTAACAACATTCTGCAGAATTCCGAACTATACTGTAATTACACTTAAGGTCCCTAAACTACACATTCTATCTTAATACAGTTATCAACACATGGAATTTAATGATTTGATAACTGTATCAAACATGGAATTCCATGTTTAATACAATTATCAAATCATTAAATTCCATATTATGCAGTAATTACACTATAAGGTCCCTAAACTACACATTATGTCTATAATACAGTTTTCAATACATGTAATATCATGATTTGATAACTGTATTAAACATGGAATTCCATGTTTAATACAGTTACGAAAAACATTATGCAGAATTCTACATTATGCAATAATTACACTATAAGGTCCCTAAATTACACAATTTGTCCTTGTTTATCTATATTTTACAGTATTACATCAAATGTTTGGATATAATTGCAATATAGGTCCCTGTTTTACAGACTAGTCATGTTTATCACTCTAATCTTATTTTCTTTCATATTAATCACATTATTCAGTCATATTCATCAAAAAATCCCATTATAAACCCTAGAAACTACCAAAATTGTTACTATTTTACTTAATCAAACAAAAATCAGTAAAAATCAATCGAAATCAACATGAAATCAATTTTCGTTTTGATTTTGTTCATGAATCACACAATAATCAATTCGGAATCATAAATCACTCTAAAAAATATCAGAATAACACAAGATTTTGGGTTTAATGCTTACGGTTTTTTGATTTTGTATGACAATTCTTTGTTGTTGTTGATATTTTACACTTGTTATTGGTTTGAGTGCTTGATATTCACCATTTCCGTTGCTTGTTTCCTTTGTCGTCGATTTCTCCTGCGTGATTTTCATCTTTCGCCGCTTAGAGCTTTGTTGTGTGTGTTTGCGTGTGTGTTGTGTGTATTTGTGTGTGTTGTGTGTATTTGTGTGTGTTGTGTGTTGTGTGTGTGTTTTAAACGCTTCAGGATTGGTTTTTTTTTTTTTTTTTTAACAAAAGATATATACACGTTTTTTTTTAATTGGTAGTTAGGGGTAGTTTTGGTAGAGGCTGTTTTCTCTAAAATGTTTTATTGGAGGCACCTTTTTTTAAATAACTTCTTTAATAGGCATTTACCTCTAATTGGCTCTTAAAAGTACCTCTCCTGATCAATAGGTTTTAGATAAAATCTTATAGAAGTCACATGGCTCCGAGTTTAACGTGTCTATCACATATATTAAAAAAATTATAAATAACAAAACATGATTTTAAAACGACTCGATTCCCAATCAAAAGAGAAGATTCTTCTCTAGCTATTTCGACCGCTTTCTGCGAGAATTTACCCTAGTTTTTTCATTTATTTTTTCACACATTTCAAAGCAAATATGAAATGGGAAAGCGGGTGCAAATGAAAAAATACGGCGACATTTTTAAGAGTCCCGCTCCATTGGAATTTATTGAATACCAATACTTCTTTTACAATGAATCTAGCTATCTCGATGGCCAAATAAACAAAGGCAAGTTTCATGGTATTAAGAACAAAACTTCTAGAATTATTTTACTATTATGTTTGTCCACACTATATTATCATGACTACTTAGCGTGATGTTATCTGGGCTTGGTCTTTTCATTTTTGTAGGTGCATTAGAATACTAGTAGATATGTGCATTCTCGACGTGATCATTAGACCATATATAATGTGTTTGAGAAAGAAACACGACCACCCATTGACCGGATTGCTTGTGGAACCGCCAAAGAATTAGGGCTCCCTTGACAGTTCAGGTTTTGAAAACAATAGTTGACAACCATAAGCATAATATTTCTAGTTTCTTAAGATTATGCTTAGTACTACTGATGCCCCCTTGTTGTTAGGCAGTTGAACTTTAATTTTTTATTTTGTTAAAGATTCCTCTTGTATTGCTATGCACTCAAGGGGAATTTTGCTTGCTTAGAATAGGTATGTGAACCTTAATATTGAGAATGTTAATCCCTACTACATTATTTGTCGTATTAATGATATGTTTTCCCGTATTATTTGGTACGTGGTCATGCTTCCTCAATGTACAAGAAGCATACCTCTTTTTATAATGACTTGTGCAAATGGAGAGAAAATCATGATTACCCTTGGGCTATGCTGTAAATCTCGGTTTATCGGTGCTAAGCGGTCGACCGGGGCCTAGCGCCTAGGCAGGATTACACCGCGCCTAGGCGGAATATACGGTATTGAATCCCGATGTGTAATTTTATATATTTAGTAATATATATGTAGTAATTATAGCAATTTTAATTATTTAAATCATAAAATTCATCTAACAACACTATAGTAAATATAAAAATACTAAAATTGAGTTATAATATCAACTAAGAAATTCTCGAGAATAAGAAAAATAACAAAAAGGTCTATGCGGGCATGTTTTTCCATTAATCGGCGTCTAGGCATCCATTTTTTGCCATTAATCGGTGCCTAGACAGGCTAGGCGCCTATTCCACAGCGACTAAGGCGCTAGGCAAAAACGCCTTGAATTTTAACTAGGCGTAAGCGGCTGAGGGGGGAGTTGACGCCTAGGCGGCGCTTAGGTGGGGAGATCTACAACATAGCCCTTGGGTAAATGTAGTCTGTACATGCAAATCTCCAACATATGCTTAACTTTAATCTTTTTATCGCATCTTCATATTTATTTAAAACCAAATCCTATGAGAATTTTTATACTTAGTCAAATCGTCGTTCGGAAGATGAACTGTTAAATTCAAATTAGACCGCGCTTTCACGAGTACCGACTGGAGCGCCAAATATCCTGATGCAGGTTTATGTTGCCAAAGACTCAAAATTTACAACAATCAAAATTTTGAACTAAGGTTTATATTGCTAAAGGCTTCAAAATAGCTTTACATCAATTCTTTAAGATTACTAGTAGAGGATAATGTAAGATCTCCTTGTTTCTTATTGGGGTGAATCAAAGCTGGAAAATCCATTGTTAAAATTTGGTTCAAGAAAGAAAAACAGAACCGAAGAAAGGGAAAAGAAGGGGATTTTTAAGGTGCCACTCAAAAAAAGAGGGACGTAATAGTTGCAAAGAAGGAGAAGTAATTTTGGAGCTTTAAAAGGAAGGATATTGAGGTTTGGGTTTCATGGGAGAGGAGGTTTGCGTACTTGAGTTTTTGAGTTCCAAGTCTCATCCCCTATTGAATGATTGGATTAATGACGAAAGATATAAAAACAAGGGTGAATATTGAGTGGAAGGATGTAAGGTGTGATATTTAGATTTTAGCAGAATAAAGATTCTATTTTTGGTAGTATATATTCTCTATTCAATAGTACAAATCCTACGAGTAGTATAAACATCGATCTCAATAGTATAGATAACAATCCTAGTAGTACATGTTTTTATCTAGTAATATAAATCCTTCTTTGTGTATACAAATAGATCTCAATAGTATAGACACCAATTCTAATACTACATGTTCATGTTTAGTAGTATAAATCCGAGAAAATTATATATTAAGGCCCAACTTTTCAAAAACTTGTTTTATAAGTCCTAGTTACAAAAACTTATTTTTTAAGTCCTAGTTCTAACTACCTGGTTTGGAACTTTTCCCATTTTACCCTTGTTCGTTATGGGTACGGACCCATAACAAATAATTATCTTGTGCTAAAAAATAACCTCAAAACGTTTTGCAATGATTTTATAGTCTTTTTTTTAAGTACAAGATACGGGGCCAGACCCATATCCCGCGAATTCTTTTTGGGGCTGTACCCAACACGTTTTTTGTTTTTGTTCTTTTTATTCTTTTTTTGTTTTGTAAAATCACTTAAATGGGTTGTACCCAACATGAACAAAAAAAAATCATCAATTAACAATCCATTATTAATATCAGCTAACATCACAAGAATAAAGACATGGGGCCAGCCCCAATACCTACTAATCAACTAAATAGCACAAGAATAAAGACATGGGGCCAGCCCCAATACCTACTAATCAACTAAATGGGTCTGGACCAAAATACCAATTACAGAAAAATAAAAACTATTAACTAACTAAACCTGTTTACACCATAATGGGCCAGCCCCATCACCTACAAAAATTATATGGGGCTGGACCCAATACCAGAAAACCCATAACAGCTACCCAGATACTCTACTGGGGCTGGCCCATGATACACAAAAATACCACATGGGTTGGCCCCATTACGCCTAACATAAAAAAAAACTGATGAAGACGGAGGAGAAGCGGTGAAGCAGCGACGGTGGTGGATCTGTTGAAGCCCGGTGATGCAGTGGCTTGCAGCAGTTCGAGAAGTGGTGCTGCTGTTTGGTGGTGGTGGCTCGGTGCTGCTGCTCCAGCGAGTATTCACGGAGCTATTGGTTGTTGTGTGACGGGAGGAGGTTGGGCGGTGGATCTGAGCAGCGGAGATGATGATGGTGTTGTGTGGCGGAGCTTCGATGGCGTGAAACTGGGCTTCGTGATGGTGGTGGGGCGGAGCTTCGATGGCGGCGGAGAACTGGGCTTCATGGTGGCAGATCTGAACGGAGGTAATAAAGCTCTGCTGCAGCGAGATCTGGATTCGTGGCTCTGCTTCGTTCGAGGTGGATTCGTGGCGTGGTGGTGGTGGCTCTGCTGCAGCTGGTGGTGGCTCTGCTGGGTTGGAGAAGAGTGGTGGTGGTGCTGTTATGGTGGTGGTGCTGGTTGATCTCGTCACAGCGCCCAGATCTGGAGCGCCGTGGTGGTGGGGTGCAGCTCTACGGTGGTGATTGGTGCAGCGTCAGTGGGAAGGGGTGGTGGTGCGGCACGACGGGGTGGGGGTGGGGTTATCCAGCAGCGCGCCGGTGGGGGTTATGGTGGTCTTGATGATGGGTGGGGGCTTGGTGATGAAGCTCCGATGGGGGGGCTTGGTGATGGGTGGGGGCTTGGTGATGAAGCTCCGATGGGGGGGGGGGGGGTTGGGTCAGTTTGCCGGGTATAGAGAGAGAGAGAGAACAGAGTGAATGGGGGTGGGGGGGGGGTTCGGTTCTCTTAATGGTACTTTTGGATAGGATTTTTGGTTTTCAATGTGGGTTAGTGTATAGGGGTATTTTGGGTGTTTTATTGATTCTAGTTGGGTTGTAATTGGGGTTTAGATGGTGGGACTTTGTTTACAAACGTTATAACGTTTGGGCCTTATAAACTAAAGATCCCTATAAATCCTCAATCTAATAGTGTAGAGACCGACCTTAGTTGTACAAATTCTTGTTTTTTTAATTAGATTTGATATAAAATAAAAATATAGATTAATTTTACAATGACGTTTTTAAAAATAAAATCAATATTATAAAGTCGACATTTTAAAACGGTCTCCATCCTCAACATAAAAAACGGTTTAGATAACCAGTTCGGGTTAGCTCAGCTGGCTAGAGTCTTGGTTATCCTTCTAAGAGGTACAGGTTTGAACCGTATCAACGTCACCGTATCAACGTCACCGAGTCCAAAAGTGGTTCTCCCATGTAACAATAAAAAACGATTTAGATTTCTCCAACACCCTTAAATCACTCCACTAGCAATCTGAAACAATTTTCAAAATTTTTCAATGAACCTTGAACATTAATTCTTGAACCATAAACCATGAAACTGAACTTTAAGCATTTATTTTTTAACCTACAACCACGAAACATTAATTCAGAAAAATAACAACTACTATCTGATAAACTCTCTTTCTCCCTCATTCATTCCTACCTTATATGTGTTTATGTATATTCACAGTGATTCTAATAATCAATGACATCAATAGATATATATCTGTGTGTGTGTGTATATATATATATCTAATATATTTCACACATATATGGCTAAATACAACATATTTATTTTAAGCATAGAGATAAATTAGTACAAGAAATTAAAAATCATGAACCATAAATGGTAAATTGTTGGGTTTTGTGTTAATATATATGAAAAATATTGAGTTCTCAGACATTTGGACATTAGATGACATATTGAAACATGTTTTATTATAATAACCATGAATTGTGATTCATGAACCTTGTTACATGACCAATAAATCCTGAACAATGAACTTTGATTCATGATCCTCAAATTTTGAACCATGAACCTTGAATCTTGGACCTTGGATCTTGAAACTTGAATCTTGAACCTAGAAATTTAAAACTTGAACTTTGAAACTTAAATCATGAATCATGATTGATGAACCATGAAATTTAAAACTTGAATTTTGAACCATGAACCACGAAGATGACCATGAACTTTGAACCTTGAACCATGAACAATTAATCTCGAACCATGACCCTTATCTCTAAACCTTGAACCATGAACCATATATCTTGAAACTTGGAAATTGAATCTTGAATCATGCACCATGAACCCTGAAACTTAAAATTCGAATCTTGAACCTTGAACTTTGATCTTTAACCCATGACTCTTGCACTATAAACCTTAAATCTTGACCATGAAACTTGAACCCTAAACCCTGAAATAAGAACTCTGAACTATGAAAACTTTAACACATGAGTCATGAATCTTATATCAAATTTTAAAATTGTATCTTTCACTTTAGTATAAAAAGAAACAATTTTTAGTGTAGTAGTTTCAGACATGGGTTATAACTTAAACCTTGAATCGTGAATGTTGAACCATGAAACTTGATTGTTTAATCTTAGAACATGAAACATGATGATGATCACGAACTTTGAAGCTTAAATCATGAACCATGACTTTTATCTTTGAACCTTGAACCATGCATTATGTACCCTTAACCTTAAACCCCAAAACTTAAACCTTAAAATTTTAACCCTTAACCTTAAACCATGAATTATGCACTATCAAGCTTAAATCTTGAACCCTAAAACTTGAAATATCAATTTCAAATTTTGAATCATGAATCCTTCAAAACGTGAGCCATGAATTTTATATTAAAGTTAAAAAATGTATCGTTCACTTTAATTTATATGCGACAAATAAACAAACCATTATATAGTATTTTTATATACTATAACTAGTATTAAATAAAGAAGAGAAAAAAATTAAATTAATGGTAATATAGTCTTGTATAGTTGTTTGTTATGGTATATTATTGGATAGTTGAATAAAGTATTTGGAGAAAAATAAAGCTCGGAATAGAGGGATTGTAAGAGATGAGGATGGTTAGTTTATTTGGGGCTCTTCAAAGCGTGAGTGGTAGAATTACCCTTCCATTGGGAAGTTTCACTACATTATGGGTTGAAATGGGCGGTGGTTCGAGGTATTCAGGTCCTTAGTATTGAGACCGATTCGAGGGAGCTTTATGCGCTAGCGAAGGGCGATGGCAGCTCCAAGGATTGGAAGTGTCCTGTTGATCACGAATGTATTGAGTTGTTACAAAATAACCCAGATTATAAGGTGAGTCACACATATCGCGAGGTTAATTTATGTGCAGATTTACTTGCAAACAAATGAGCTTCATCACCATTGATTTCTACAGTGCGAAGCCGTGGAGACACGAAGAAGTTTCAAACGAGTTTTTTTTAGATCTGGTCAAACCAGATATTAAGTTTAGGTTTTTTAATTTTTCTTTTGTTCAATAGTTGTAAATAGTTAGGTTTTTGTTTTGTTGTAATAATAAATGTGTGTAAAAGTGATACTTATCATTTTTTTTAATAATACTCAGCTTTTTTTATCGAATACTCTGCTTTATTAATAGTATACTCTTGTTTCGAAAAAAAAATAGTATACTCTTCAATTTTTGTAGAAAACTCATCATTTTATGTACAAACTCATCATTTTTTGTAGAAAACTCATTATTTTTTGAAACTCATCAGTTTTTGTAGAAAACTCATCATTTTTTTCGGTGACCGGAGGTCGGAGGTCGGTGGTCGGAAATAGGAGGTAGGTGGGTAGTGGACAGAGAAGATGAACAGTGACATCACTTTTTTTTGTTTTTTAGTGTTAGTAGGGGTATTTTAGTGCTTGGTCAGTTTTAAGATCTCTTTAAAGAAGCAAGATTCAACTAGTTCTTTTTGGTCAAAAAACTATTTTTCAAGACCCTAGGTGTCAATCACCTTGTTTTTTTAAGTATATATAAAAAACTAATTTATATTAAAATGAGTTATTTAAAGG
Organism: Nemophila menziesii; assembly: GCA_029959085.1. NCBI lineage: Eukaryota > Viridiplantae > Streptophyta > Magnoliopsida > Boraginales > Hydrophyllaceae > Nemophila > Nemophila menziesii. The sequence continues at coordinate 7,089,956 of JARWIR010000032.1, forward strand.
TCCTTTAAAACTTTTAAAACATTTAAAGGTCATGCACGCAGTCTTCTTTGTTCACTAGTACGTTTTAAAATGATTGGTGCATCACGTGCTCGCGATGCTTCGTCTCTCTTACCTTTTAAGAACCATCCTACGAAATCTCTTCTATATATAATCCAAACTTCTCCTCTATATCTTTATATGTAAGCTTTACTTTCTTCCTTCCAACTCAAATCCAACACAAACTTAGATTTCTTGCCGTATATAGTGTCTTTCAATGGCTTCACCCAATGAAAATTCAACACTTGAAATAATTTGGCAAAATCTTGCTGATGATTCTCTATCCATAGAAGATTATTATTCTACTTATAATGATTCTGATTTAACATTTGATTTATCAGAAACTACTCAATTTTCACGAACTTCTAGCTCTGTATCTACAGCATCTGATCAATCTATCACAGTAGATTCTTCAGCTTATATCCCTTCTTTCACATACTTTGACTCATCTATTTCAAATCAAAATTCTGAGTTTTATAATAACAACTACATAGATTTCGAATCCTATCCCACAAATAACACAAGAAAACCTTCCCTTAACATAGCTATTCCTCATCATGTTATGACTACTACAGGGTGGCAAGATTTTAACAATACTACTAATATAAAAGTAGAGAATTCAGGTGATAAGAGACACTACAGGGGAGTTAGAAGACGTCCATGGGGGAAATACGCGGCGGAGATACGTGATCCTAATCGGAAAGGTTCAAGAATGTGGCTTGGAACCTATGACACTGACGTGGAGGCTGCAAAAGCTTATGATAAAGCGGCGTTTAAGCTCAGAGGAAGCAAAGCTATATTAAATTTCCCACATGAAATTGGCAACTCTCAGTCGGAAAATGAGCCTATTGCGAAAACTACTCGTCGTAAAAGGGTAAGAGTTCAAGAAAATGAAGAGAAGAAAAAAGTAACTAAGGTTAAAAAGGAGGAGTCCATAAAAGTATGTGGTGGTTTAGAGGAAAATGTAACGGTTTCTTCAACTTCTTCCACTCCATTTTCTACGACCTCAAGTAATTGGACAAGCGTATGGGATTGGAATTTACAAGAAGTGAATGATATTTCTGAGATGCCACTATTATCACCTCATACAAGTTTCGGATTATCTGAGCTTCTGTTAATTACATAAGTATTCTCACAAAAACTATATATGGATGAAAGATGAGAACTCGTAATCACAAGGCGGAGCTCATGTGATAAGTTGAGTTATTGAGGATGGACTATACAATTCAGGATTAGAATATATTTCCTTAGTAACTTTAACAAGGAGTAGTTCTACTTCTACACAATTATGGAGGTCTTAATTAATCTTAAAACTTCACTCACTAGAGGGAGATAAATAATGTAAATCATGTAATGAGATTATGATGAGCTCTTGAAATGAGTATGAGACGATTTGATTTGGATTAATTCAAATTTATAAATAATCGTTTTCCATTACACAAGTGTTTTCATATTTTTATTTTATAGTTTTGTTGTATTGAGCTAAGTTTCTGAATTTCTGTATCAGTTATGCACTTTCCTCCCCTTGCAAATCTGTGGAGCTTTTATATTGAAGTATATATTAAGTGATATAAAATAATAGATTCTGAGTTTATTCAGCAGATAATATTTATGCCTTTTGGAGCTTCTTTTCATTTTACTCAACGAGAAAAAAATGAGATTTTATAAAACTTTACAAGGTATATTTTATATATATTGCTTTATTTAGTATCTGTTTAAAAGTATTTTTTACTTGGAAAACATCTTTAACAAAAATATTGAATATATATTTTTAAGTAATTTAAATAATTTTAGATTATAAATTTTTTTGAAATATTTTAATTTTAATATTATTCTAAATTCTTTTTTTTTACACTTTCAAATAGACCCTTAGTCACCTGATATCCAGCACCAGCAAAGGTCTCATGACCTCACGTGACCAGTCTACCTTGTCTATCTCAGCCCGTAAAAAAATATGCATGTAACCTTTTTCTTTTGATAAGAAGGTAAGCTACTAAGCTTGGATTTGTAAAAGTGTTTCCTTCAGAATGGTTAGCCTTATCCTTTTTGGATTGTCTTCGGGATATTACCCTTTTTTGGTTTCTTTGGGTTTACTTTGTTCATACGTGACCCGATATGGTACTATTGTGCTTCTTCTGACGTGAACATTTTTTAATATTAAAACAAGATAATGTTAATTACGAATTATAGATAGATCTCATCCAGATTAGAGAAGTTCAATTTGTATTTTCCTCCCATGCTAATCTTGTTTGCATCGTTCCAACGTGCAAGTCTAGGAGCTACTCTTGTTTGTATCGTTCCAACGTGCAAGTCTAGGAGAGACTCGAACGGGTGACCACGGTCTACCGTGGAGTTCTGATACCAACTGAAATTGCCAACTCGACCAAAAGTCCGAACCGTTAAAAGAAGGCATTATATTAGTGAGATATTATACTCCAACATCGGATGTTTTAATTTGTAATCTTTTATTTTTAACGGCTTTTAGTAGCCTCTCATGTATAAAAAAAATGATTGGAGAAGTTCGAGATTAAACGCGTTAATTATGAAGAAGGTTTAAACACCCAATCCCAAGTTAAAGTAGCCAAATATTTTTGTCTTGCAACCCATCAACTATACAATTGTTTTTCTTAGAAATATGAATATAGAAAACTAATATATTACAACTTATATACTTAATATCTAAAAAAAATTATCTATGTCTAGCACTAGGAGGGGGTTTGGGTAGCCTAGCATCTCTACACCCACCTTTTTATCACAAAGTATCCTAATGTCTTTTGGGTGAAAGTTGATAGCTAAATTTAGTTCATTGCACACTCCAATTAACTCGATTTCTTCTGAGCTGTTACAAGTAAAAGGAATAACATGACCATGAATAAATGAGTTATTACTATCCATAAGAATGCTTGCAGAAGATGAGTTTAAATAATGAGTAAAGCCTCATTATAAATAAGTAAACTAGAAATCACGTGAACCTCTCCAATTTTTAAAAATTATGGTTTATATTTATTTTAGTATTTGAATATTTGATTTTTTTTCTATAGTAAAATATAAGTTATTTTATGATAAAGAAATTTGTAGTGTCATTAAATTAGAAAGAGTAATGAAATTTATAGTGTAAATTTTGCATAATATAAAAAAATAAGTGTTATCAACTCTTTAAAATAATTATTGTGGAGACAACCATTGATTCGCTAAATAGAAAACCATAATTATGCTCATGTTGGTTGTATGACTAGGGGTGAGTACGGGCCAGCTTACCCCGGGTTAGGGTCTAGGATGGGTAGGGTTATATTGGAGAGTGGTAAAAGTTGAGGGATAAACTTGTATTAGTGGTAAGATAAAAATTACCACGGGTTAACCAACTGGTTACCCGAGTTTTACTTTTCGTTAAATTTACAATCTTATCACAATAAAAAATCAATAACATAAAACTAAAAAAGTTTAAAGACCATTCTGCAATTATAATAACTTTTGTTCTTCAAAATAAACTACAGACTACAAGTTCTTCAAACCAAAACCAATTACAACTTTGTTAATCAATCAAAAGGAATCTAAGTCAACTTGAATCAAAATAAATTACAACTTAAATTAACTTACAACTTGATAAAAAGATCAAAACGATAAACGATACTAAACATGCGCAAAACAAAGTCTTCTTCTTTAGAACATCATTCAATCGATCAAGGTCAATTGTTTCGGACATGTGCTTCACTATAATCACATCGGGACATATAAGTTTAGCAGTCTTGAGCTTGACAAAAAAGAAAAACAATCTTGAGCAAGAACAAGTAAAGGCATGTTCCTTAGGCCTTAGACTATTAAAAAATAATCATCATAGGCCTTGAATGTATTTGTAATTGGTTTATCATCATTGGCCCCAATTTTAATCATCGCCATTGGCCTCAAAACCTTGTAGATATTTATCCAGTAACACCGGGAAGCCAACTCAAATTTATTACAAGTATTAGGAACAAGTGTGTAACTAAAACATTATAGCTACCGACAATATATTTAATATACTACTATGGAATGAAGGAAGTGCTTCCCCGGTAGTTGTCAAAGTATTCCCCAAGCCCAAAATCATATCAAAAGTTCCTATCACAACACAGAATTCCAGAATTAGTAACTTTCCAACTTTAGAAAATAGTTATAAGTAGGTATAGAGTTTAAAAAATAAACTTACCAATCTCGATCTCAAGTTCCTTGATATATTCCTTTGAAGTTTCAAGGGAGATGGGTGTTTGATCGCTTAACCAATTTTGGGTGCAAATAAGCGCCACAACTGTGTTAGGATTCAAACAACTTCGAAAGGTATCAAGAACTCTTCCCCCAGTACCGAAGGAAGATTCTGAGGTAACAGTAGAAACAGGGATTGCCAAGATATCACGGTCCATTAGAGATAACATGGAGAATCGTTGGGAATTTCCTTTCCACCAAATTAGCACATTGAAATTCTTAGGGCCAGGATCCATATCCTCTAGAATATATTTATCTAGTTCATTTTTACGCATATTTCTTTGCTTAGCATCATGAAAAGTTTGAAACTATTCAACCATGAATTTACAAGGATCAAATAGTGGAGCTAGAGCATCTGGAGCAACAACAGCAGAGGAAGAAAAGGCTTTTGTGTAACTGGATAGGCAATATATTATAAATCTCAAACACTTCGAGTAAAGCCACCTTAATTTTGTTAATTAAATATTCCGCTGTAACTCCAAACATCTGTGATAACCAACACTGAAGATAAGACATCTTCTTTCTCAGATCTAGGAGTATCGCAATATAGAGAAACATATCCATATTAGAGTACAAACCCCAATATTTTTCAAACTTCAGTTTCATTCTACCAGACATCTCATTTATAACAGAACCGTCACCCAAGCCAAGAACACGAATGCCATGATACAACACTAAAATCTCATCAAAATAGTTATTTGAAGTGACAAAGAGTGTACTCGGACAGCGATTAACAGCATCATAGAATAGCTTAAGAACTGGACCAAAAACCTGGCAGTCTCCCAGTTTGAAGCATTCGGTATTCCCCAATCTATTTTGTTTACATACTCAGTTTATTTCTTGTCCTCTTTGAACATTTTCGTAAAATCCCTCATATACTTTTCAGTCCCATCAAGCATCATATAAGTAGACTTCTACCTGGTTTGGACATCAAGATAAACTATACTTTTCGAGGTAATTTCACAAGCTAGAATAAACCATTTGAATGAAGGATATCGCTAAGGAGATGATCAAACATAATGGACAATATCGCATATCTTAACAAGTGAAGGATCAAATTTTGTCAACCTTTCTTTAAAAATTAAATTCACATCTAGTATGCATGTAATTTTTGTAACATATCCTAGTATCGACTCGAATTGTTGACTTAGCTTGCATATAATCTATAACAACACTATTACTACTGGCATTATTAACCGTAAGGGTTAAAATATGATCAATCCCCAAATCTTGTCACGTTGGTTCAATATTTTCCTACCGTTTCACCCATGTGGTTTTCTATCATGAGAAAATTAAAAATCTATTTCTTGACACCCCAATTATCATCAACAAATTGTCCAGTCACACACGTATAATTAAGATTTTGTATAGAAGTTCATGTGTCCGTGGTTAAGTTAACTCTTTTTACACTTTACGAGTTTTTTCATCAAGCTTTTTTGTTTGTAATAAATCTTCATCACATCACTAGCCACAGTCCATCTAGAAGGAATTTTAAACAAGGGTTATATAGCAAAGCAAAAGTTCTTGAACCCATTACCTTTCTACTATCCTAAAAGAATGTTCATCTACAATTACCATTTCTGCTAGGGCCCTCCTAGCAGTCTCTACTGAAAACACATAAGTTTGTAAACCACCACCCTCAGCATTCAAATCATCAGGCTTAAAGCCAAGATGGGATTGACTAGGCTTCGGGGCATTTCAAGGGTAAACTGGGCACTTACCATTCATGTGTTTATTCATGTAATTTATCTCATGATTAGTAGAACTAGCAGCATATTCAATCCCACAATACTTACGCTTACCATATCCGATTTCTTTTAAAAAATATTACTGAAATTGTCCTAACAGTTACATATTGAAGGGTGAGTCTTAGGCTTTTTACGGGTCTTTTTTCAAGGTCAGCAGCTACATTAATTAGATTAATTATAGTTTGATCAGTTACAGTATGGGACTGTGAAATGAGAGAAGGGAGTTGTGTACCTTGAGTGATATTATCAAGCGCGATAATAGTTTCATTGCTTTGTGCCATTAATAATATCTGCAATATAAAAACAACCAAAGAGATTAGTTCCATCTTGTAAATAATATCATTACTCAGATATCAGACAATACCCTTAATTATACCTAATTCAGATTATTCAGTAACTTTGTTTACTTCTTTAATTACACAAAATCACCAATTTAACCTTATAAATTAACATGTCAGAAAAATAGCATTTATAAAAATTAACACTAAATCATTAAACTTAATTAGAATTTTTTTTAACATTTTCGAATTAGTTCATTACATAAGTAAAATTAACAAATGATTTTTGATTTAAATCCTTTTCAAATTACTTAATAACTTTATTTAATTCTTTACATGTTAATCCACTATGTAGATTTTTCTTGAGAGGCACAGAAGATATAGATCACCTATTTGTCAATTGTTCTTTCTCTAGCAGGATCTTGGGAAAGCTGTTTAATATATGTGGTATTCAATCAACCGTTAGTTTGACTGAAGTTATTGATATAATGTTACAGATTACATCTAAAGAGCACCTGAATATTGTAAGTTCATGCTTTACATCATATATATATATATATATATATATATATATATATATATATATTGGATATGGCTTGAAATAAATAACAGGGATCATGGTGGGATGACCCTAAGTGAGGATCAAATATGGGAGAAGATATGCTATCAATCAGGTATTTGAAGTAATGTTGGAGAGTATTTTAAAATGTATGTAATGTTTTTTTCTAATTAGTAGGCCCGAGTTTATGTAACAACTAAGTGGGCTGAAATATAAAGCCTCACTTAGTTTAGTTGGGTCGGCTAGTTTATAAAGGAGCGGAGGAAAAAGTATTAATGTAATAGGCTAGTATGAGTCTCTTGTAAAGATAATGGGCTGTTGAGTTTCTTAATATAAAAGTTTTGATTTGCTGATCAAAAAGAAAAAGTTACGAACGTTTTGCCAAGTTACGCGAGTTGTAAAAATTTAACAAAGGAGATCACAAGTCATTTTTACCATCTTTGTAGATCCACCAAGAGCATATACGTTCCTAGCATAAATTATTAATTTTTCAGTTTTTTAGACACAATTTTACTTTCATATTACTTTCGGAGCAAGGAAGAAGTAAGAAGAATAAGGAATGAAGCGATTTTTTATATTATAATTAATTTTTTTTTTATCGTAACCTATTTGTATAGTGCGACTATTTCAATATTAAACCTTTGTTGTAACTTAAGATCGATAATTACTCTAATAGTTAGAGTACTATTTGTGGTGATAAGAGATTACGAGATTGAATGTTACTCAAATTACACTGCTGTGTTTTTATCATTGGCGACGACCTTTGTCGTCCCTAGTGACTAGAAATGTCGTCGCTAAAGACGTGATTCATCTTTTGCAAGAAAATATCGTCGCTATAATTTAGTCGTCAGTGTTTTGTCGTTAGAGATCACGAATGCTGACAACTTTCAATTTGTCATCGTTAGAATGCTCTATTACTAGTGACGAAACATGTCGTCGCTAGTAATAGGATCTCTTGCAACTAAAATACAATCGTCGTTGATGGATTTTTTCTACCGACGAGAAGTTTCGTCGCTAGTAATAGAGAGTTCTTGCGTCGACATAATAGACGTCGCTGATATTGTATTTACTAGTGATGAAATTTTCCTCCCAGGTCACCTGATTGACGACGTCAACTTTGTTATGATTAGCGACGAAAATGTCGTCGCTAATGACTTATTTTAAATTTTTTTATTTAATTTAACAATTATTCTTATAAAATTCAGTTTGTATTTCTTATTTGCTTTTAAACTTTTAAAATTTATAAAATAGAGCATAAATTAACTGATACATATAGTATTAATAAATCCCAATAAAAGTTGGATGAAAATAAAATAACATTAACCGAAATGAAAAAAATAGACTGGTACATTATAAATAGATCAAAAGAAAAATAAACTAAGGATCAAGCAAACATTCTTCTTCTTCTTCATCATCATTATCTTCAACTATTTTGTCTTTGTCTTTGAGTTGTCAGCTACTAGACCCGCATTGTTGACTACCAGAGGGACCTGCTGAAGGATTGGGAGATTGGCCTAGATTGATAGTGGAAAGTCCCGAGGATGTTGTTAGCTCATAACAAACAATAGTGCCCCGCTCAAGTCGGCCATCATAAAATTAGGGGAGTAGGTGCCAACAGTTGAACTCGTAGAGTGACCGCCTTAAGGAGTGTACCAGTTGACGACCCTATGAAATGAGATATTCATTCAGTGCGGCCATCATATCGTTTAATTGTTCGTTATGATCACGTGTCAAAGCAGGTCCAGTGTGTCTAATCTTGGGAGGCGATCCTACTTCGGATGCCCAACTCCTAGTCGTCGGTCCATCCTTTTCTTGACGGCTTCCTTCACCTTATCTACCTACTCCTTCAGCGTCAAAGTAGAAGTGGACGCTAAAGATGCAGATGACCTAGAGCATGATTGGGATTGGGTGACTTTTTCTTTCATCAATGATCGAAACTCAGCCAGCTTGGTACATTAAATAAATACATAGAAAAAAATAAAAAATCAAGTAATGGTTATCAGCGACAACTTATTTTTGTCGCGACTAACCTCATCCACTAACAAGGACAATGTTCGGAAAAAAGATTTAATTTATTATTTTAATCTCTAGTGACAACTCTAACATTACCAGGACAACTTGTTTCATTGCTAATAACAATTGAAATAGGCGACAAACTATGTCATCGTGGATGACATTTTGTCGCTAATGGTAACTACTAACGACGACTCACACGTCGTCGCTAGTAACCTTGTAGCGAGTAATGCGCGTTGTAGTAGTATTAAATGGTTGTCAGTGAATTAAAAAAAGAGGAAATACCCCTTTTGCCCCCTGGTTTTCAACGCGTTTGACAGGTTGACCCGTAGTTTTTAAAATACGACTGGATACCCCTCAACTTTTGTTTTCGTGACACAATACCCCTGTTAATGATTTCTGTCCAAAATCACCGTTAAGTGTCACGTGAGTGGCACATGTTCATTTTTTTATTATTTTTTTATTCTTAATCCTAATTAATCAATTAATTATCTTAATCTCAGATTTTTTAATGGGCAAAATAGATATTTAATAGTAGTTTTAATATTATTAATAAAAAAATAAACCCCCCCTAATCCACCCCCTCTTCTTCTTCTTCTCCAAATCTCTGTTTTTCCAAACAAAATATAAAAGAAGCTGAAGCAAAACTTGGTGTGAAGATAAATCTCTGCTTTGATATTATGAAAGATAAATCTTTTCTTTATATGTGAGAAATGTACCCACTGCTTCTGCTATAGAGGATGAATTTAAAAAGTTTAGTGAACTTAAACCTAATGGTGTGGCTATAAGAACTCGAAAGGTTAGTATATAATATCTTCCTCAAATAAATCTCGAGTGATTTCTGATTTGTTAAAAAAATTGTTAGGATATTGATCTGTGCTATGCTTTTGTTGAGTTTGAAGACGGATCGGAGTTCAAAATGTTATTCATGTATACATTAATAATATTATTACATTTTATTGGTGATTCATAAGATTAAAATGTGATTTTTTTTATTGTAAATTATAGGCGTATAGTGTTGAGGTTGATGGACACCAACTATACATTGAAGGAAGAAGACCAAACAGAAACATCTCATCTCGGGGAAGTAAGATAAATTGATTTTTTTTAGACTTAATTTTTTGGTCAACAGATTTTGACAGTTAATCTTTTTAGGAGGAAGGGGTAGAGGCATGTTTAGTTACCATATGATGGGAAGATTTGGTGGTAGAAGTTACAGTAGAGGTTTTGGTCAAGATGGAAAGGATCGTGATTTTAATAGATCAAGAGGAAATGGTTTTCATAGGCATGTACCTAGACAAGAAAGGGCATATTCTGGTAATAGGAATGGTGTTAACTTATCAGTAGAATGAAGAATGATATGGTTTTCTTTGGAGCGCACAATTTTGCATCACAAGGGGGTTAAATCAGAAGAGCGAAATATTAGTTTAATAGTTTACGGAGAAGTGAAGAGATTTATCTTTCATAATATCAATGCCGAGATTTATCTTCACACCAAATTTTGCTTGAGCTTTTTTTATTTTTTGTTTGGAAGAAACAGAGATTTGGGGAAGAAGAAGAAAGGGAAGACGAAGAAGAAGAAGGGGTGGATTAGTGGGGTGGGGGGTTTATTTTATTATTTTCATTTATAATATTAAAACTATTATTAAATATCTATTTTGTCCTTTAAAAAATTTGGGGTTAAGATTATTAATTGATTAATTAGGATTAAGAATAAAAAAATAATAAAAAAGTGAACATATGCCACTCACGTGACATTTAACCGTGATTTTGAACAGAAATCGTTAACAGGAGGCAACGTGTCACGAAAACAAAAGTAAAGGGTATCCAGTCGCATTTTAAAAACCAAGGATCAACCTGTCAAACGGGTTAAAAACCAAGGAAAAAAAAGGTATTTCCTCTTAAAATAATTGTTGTAATTTTGTATAAGATATTAATTGTCCTTTAATATTTCATATTTTACAAAGAATAACTGTATTATTTATCACATTTATAATAAAATTATAATTTACAATATTTTAATTTTAGTTATATATTTATTATATTATCCCTTTTTTTAAAATAATTATTTTATCCCTGTTTATGGTTTATGAGGTATTAAAAAATTATAAATATTCTTCGAACTAATTTGTGGTTCAAGCATATCTAATTTTCTTTTGGTCACGGAGAGACCCCAGTGTATATTATTTTTATTTAGTCAAACATTGTATATAATTTGACTCAGACTAATTCTTACTATAGATGAGAGAACTTTTTTTTGGATAGGTCGATGAGAGATATTTTTTTTGGACAAGTGTCGATGAGAGAATTAATAAGACATTCTATCATCGACCAAAAAAAAAAAAGTATATTTTTGAAGCTTTCAAACGGTAAAATAGTTCTCCACATTTCTCTCTAACAAAATAACAAAAAAAAGTATCCTACCCATCATTCTTCCACAACCATTTGTATGAGTGTTGGACATGGTTACATCATCCAAACGAGGACTTGGGTTTCAAGGAATATGCACGTGGGGGTTTTACTAGTCAATCCTCGTGATCTTATAGGTCATGCGTTCAGCTTTTTAATTGTCAAACCTCATGGGTTCAGCCATATTCCTGTTAATATGTAGAATTTGTGACCATAAAAAGTTGCTAGTTATGGATCCTTTCTACAGGTTAGTGTCATCATTCGAAGACCAATTTGTGGAAAATTCTAATTTTAACAATTCGACAGAAGCACGTTGCTATTATCCACTTAGTTCACGCAAACGTCACTTTTCAAGACCTCGGAGTTGAGCAAGTAAGTGTCTGTTTGGATTGTAGGAGAAGAGGAAAGATGAAGAGATAAAAAATCTATTATGTGAATTGGACGATTTTTTTTTCGAAAAAGAAAAAGGGAAGATTGTAAAAAGCATTTATAAGATGTTCTTTTGATAATTGCTTGAAACCAAGATCAAACACTACAAGATAACTAGGTTTTGGGGATAGTTTTTTAAAATAAATTTGACGACAGTTATTGAATTATCATCAACTTTAGGAAAAAAATTCATACTTCTAAATATATCGCCAAGAATATTCTTATAGCAAAAATCTAGGGGGTTGAACAATGAAAAAACTCAGCTCCAACAAATTTCCAATTTTAGTTAAATCCAGAAAAAAAAAGCCCCGATTTAAAAAAAAATAGTTACACGTACCTATTTTCAATCTTATCCCCAATTTAATTTTTTAATATTTTATGTCATTTTAATTAACAAAAACAACTTACTTCCAACAATCTATTTTATTAATTTAACACATATTTTCTATAAAACATTATAATTAATCTATTTATATTATTAATTTATCTTATAATTTGAATATTAATGACTTCAATTATACTTTTTAGATAAAATCTGAAAAACTAATACTTTTAAATTTCTCGTATGGAAATAAATAATAGACATATTATTATAAAAAATATTACGATAAATAATAACTATATAATTAATTATTTTTAGTAATATTTAATAAAAAAAAGTATTAAATATATTGATATTAATTTCAAATATTTGTGTATAAATTAAAAATAAATCTATATATAAAAAATATAAATAATTATAAATTATTTAAAATAGAAAATTGTTAAAATCGATTAAAATAAGATTGGGAGGTTGAAATTGGAAAGTCGTTGGAGTAAAACTGTTTTTAAAGTTGCTATTTGAAAAAAATACCCTGTTTGACTCCCAAATCTAACTTTTGAATCGGGTAGCCGTTGGACTTAGCCTTAAATTGAATACTTATCACTGTCTTTCTTTAATTTAGCACTTTATCGGTTTTAAGACCTGAATCACAACAGAATACACATTAAATCTCTATACACAAGAGAAAATGACTAATATGCCATTTTGTAAATCACCAATATCAAAACTGGGTGGTATTGGAATCGTCTGTTTGTAAATTCATCAGTATATTTTTGTATTGCCTAAGAACAATCTCTTCGTCATTGATCGGTTGCACAGACTGAAGAACCTGGAGTCCCACGTAAATTCTGTTGAATTGATGGCACGATAAGTCCATATATTATGTAATAAAACATAGAAACAACAAAATAGATCAAAGGAAGATGAAAGAAACCCCTTCACTTTCTCGAATAGGCTCAGTAATGAAATTGGATTTTCCATTGAGACAAGACAAAGAACCTGCAGTTAAAAAATCTATATGATATAAGAAGCAAAAGGAAGAGAGATACAAAAGTATAAACATACCAGTAAGAAAAGATGTTTTACATGTAGAGTAAGTGATTATGAATGATATCGCATGTAATTCTTTCAAACAAGAAGAATTAAAATTTAAAGGTAAATTCTCAAAAATAGGATTTTTTTTGTGTTATTTGCATAAATGTAAGGACCTATAGTGCATTTGAGAATACAAATACATACTTATAGTGCAATTAACACAAAAACATTAATATAGGGACCTATAGTGCAATTTTTTACATAAAGCAAAATTTAGACAAAAAATGCCCATTTACTGTACAAATAACTCGAAAAAATATATAAATCTATCTTGTGATTTTTGCCTAATATAGGGACATATAGTGCAATTAACTGAAAATAATAAATATATAGACCAATAGTGCAACTTTTGCATATATAGAGACCTATGGTGAAATTAACTCAAAAAATTAATATAGTGACCTAAAGGGAAATTTGTGCAAAATATAGAGGCGTGTAGTGAAAATTTTTACGTTAATTGCACTATAAGTCCTATATTTTGCAAAAATAAAATGCACTATATGTCCCTATGTTATGCCAACAAACGATGAACATTATATCTTGTTTGAAGATATAGAATCTACAAACGATGAACATTATACCTCGTTTCATATCTAAGATAATATTTAGAACATTATTAAAATATTAGGGGTTTCATATGCTAAAAACACATGTTTAGGAGCGCCCTTGGTGACTTGGTGCATTTTAACTTGATCATTAATATATTAGTCATGTCTGAATATCAATACAGTTTAACAGGAGATCGTGTACCTCTGTAATTTCAGCCCTAGCCTTTTATCACAAAATCAAAAGATAAGGGATTAAAGAGTTACATCTACAAGATAAAGGACTAACATGTGATTAGGCAACATCTCGACTAAAGTGTTGGAGATAATGGACCGAATTTAAAATATAATAACAATTTGTATATATAATCTTAAAAATATTATGAATTTACAACCTACAACAAGTATAAAATTACATAATAAATTACAATACATGACAAAATATTTGTAATTGCGTGACCCAATCAGTGGCTTAAGAACGATTTCAGGTACAACAAAAGTGCTACACTGTATCTTCACAAGTAGCTCCTCGTCGAATAACTATTACATCTGTCAGATGTGTGCACTCACAAAACCAGATTAGAATCTCTAAAATCCCATTTTTAGTGGTGTAACTCTAACTCTTAGGAGTTGTTTTTATTTCGGTGTGCGAAAGCTGGCCTAGACACCCATGAATTAAAAAAACTCGTAGGAGTTGTTGTTGTAGTTAGTGGTGTCTCAAATGAGAGGAGAAGGCTTGATATATATAACCACCAAAAAGCCTTCTCCATAAATCATTTCCATTAATTAATTAAACATCAGAGGGTTACACTCCATAAAGAGGGGGTTACACTCCATTAAGAGGGGAATTACACTCCATAAATTCATTAATCACCCAGAATGAACCTGGACACATTTCTTAGCTAGGGGGCGAACGTATTTGACACCATGAACCTGGACGCACTTCTTAGCAAGATGTCCAAGTTAATTAACAAGGGGTCAATGTATCCAGGCCACGCTAGATGGCGTCTCGACTCAACTCGCCACGCTGTCGTCGCCGGTGTTGGTTCCGAGTCGTGTGTGGGGTATTATTTATTCTTTCTCTCCCATGCATGGTCTATCAGCCTATGGATTTTTTTTTTATTAATTCTAACAATCCCCCACTAAGGCATTGGGAGTAAAATTACATTTGAGCAAACACGCGATAGGTGAATTGTACCTAAGCGTCAATATCATTTGATTTGAATTGACACGTAATGAAGTAAGGCAACCACCAAATATCATCAAGAGAACGTACACTTAAACTTGACGTTCTTCAATTCATACCCCCACAACACATACATTACATGCCTTTTTTTTTTTACAGATTTTGCGATACTTACAATATTTCTTATGAGTGCTTTAACGAAAGAACCCATGTGTCTTAGAGAAGACGGACACCACCTTTACACTCACATAGGTGATCTTCAATAATGTCTATCCGATGTAGACTAACCCTATAGGGCATTGAGATCATTAAGAACAACATAGCTCAACCTCATCACTTGTCATTGAATTCATCAAATCCTTTCTCACCAGGACTGTCTCCTTAGGCTATGAAATCATTGAGATAAAGAGTCAACCATAATCATTTCTCACTAGAACCACCCGAATTGGGTATAAATTTGGTTAAGGATCTAATTCATCCTTCAGTTAATCGTCGGTGAATTCATCATGTCTGTATCATTAGACTACCATGTAATGGTTATGAATTAATATAAGAGCTTCTGAAATAGCCTTTACTCAACATATAGTTGGTGA
This sequence comes from Nemophila menziesii, assembly GCA_029959085.1. Taxonomy (NCBI): domain Eukaryota; kingdom Viridiplantae; phylum Streptophyta; class Magnoliopsida; order Boraginales; family Hydrophyllaceae; genus Nemophila; species Nemophila menziesii. The sequence goes on from JARWIR010000032.1 coordinate 7,105,405, forward strand.
GTTTATCACGTCCATCTCAACATGACTACCATTTAATGGTTATGAATTCATTAAGAGTTCTCAAACTTGGTCTTTAATAAACAGACAGTGAATTTATCATACCCATCTCATCAGGACTACTATTTAATGGTTATGGATTCATTAAGAGTTCTCAAACTCTCCTTTACTCAACAATCAGTTTGTTCGTCACGTCCATCTCAACAGGATTGCCATTTAATAGTTATGAATCCATTATGAGTTCTCAAACTCAGTCCTTACTCAGTAGTAGTGAATTCAACATGTTTGTCTCAATAGAAGTACCATATAATAGTTATGAATTCATTAAGAGTTCTCAAATTCATTCTTTAGTCATCGTATGTGAATTCATCAACTCGGTCTTGATAGAACTATGAATTCACTAAGAGTTGTAAACTCATTTGCACTATGTATGTCGTAAGGATGAGAAGGTAGTGCATCATATGGGATTGTTCATCATTTGTTCTTCATTGATGGGTTTAACACTAATCCCATCGACATCTCCAAGACCACTGTCCTATGTAAAACTTTCTTATGGGTGAAATTTCAAATACTTAACCTTGACTTTTCTTATTGAACCACCAGGTATTAATTTAGAAATTCACTTGCTACTAATTGGTTTACTACCCACAACCAAATATGTCAAGCCTTAGGTTTGATGTTAGATTCTATTTCACTATTAATGGCTTCTTATCAAAGCTAGCATCTACTGATAGTCTCATCACACATCTTAGGCACTGTCCTCGATACAAGATCATGATACTATCTCCTAAAATCTCTGTGGGCAATTCCTTAGAGGAGAGTGATAATGTCTGGTTTAAAACTAGACCCTATTCTATGTCTCTTGCTCCTTATGGGTTCATTATAAAAGTTACTCTCATAACTAAGTTAGGGCATAGTAGAAGGTATATAATCACTAATTTGTTTAGCAGGTGAGTTATTACAAGAAAATAATAGCACCCAAAAATATGCATTAACAATCAAAATAAACATATTTACAAATATAAAAAGAATTTATAAATTTATATATACACCTTATCACATAAGAGTAGGAATCTATGCAATAGACCAAATTGATAGTTCAATGTTTCAAAGTTGGGTAGGCCAACCATGGCCAAACACACCCCACATTCTTAAGTATTTTAGGTTAGGTAAAATACCTTTCCATAATTCGAGGGGTTTAACTATAATCTTATGGGTTAACCTTTAAAACACATAACAGAGTTATAAGTCCTCTCCCACCCCCTCCGACCCCACACATTTGGGCAACCCTAAATGTGTTAACATGTCATTTATCAAAAATATGCTCAGTCTTTTAGATATGACATCTTAATAGGGTTTGTAAGGGTTTCTTAGTTCATATACGGTCCTATTAGTTTCACAAAACTTTTTAAGATGGTGGAACTATATTCTCTACCCCTAAGTCTTTTGACCTCTATCAAGTTGTTATCAAGTTATTCCTTATTTTAGACCTAGTTCCAGTGACTATGTCTCTTAGTGGTAATGAGTCTAAAGTTACACTAACATGCTTTTCTCTTAATGTATTTTTGACATTTGACAAAACTATCAATTATGCTAGTAGATGTAAATCTTAAAATATTTAGTAGATATTGTCATTCCACATATTAAAAGACTCATAAATATAATTTTATATATATTTAGAAAAAGTGTTTAAAAATTAAAGAGAACCTCCGGTCACACTTATAATACGATGTGATGATTATTATCCCTCATCGAAAAACCTAGTTTTGATCCTACTCTAATTAGGGAAAACCCGGTAGGCAATAATATGAGGAAAAATAAACAACATCACATGTAGAAAATTTATATAAAATTTCATGGAAATGTTTTTTAAAAAACCCTTTACTATTTCGAGGACTCCAACTGTGCCTAAATTCCACAAGTGGTTTTGTTCGTTCATCGGCTACCTCCTCAAATTCATGAAAAAATCTTGTTTGTTGGTGCATAAGTGTGTTGACGTTCCGATGACCAGACTACATCTTCATGAAAATCGCTTTGACCATTATCGCCTCGATTTTCCTTTCTTCTTCGATTAAAATTGTATTAAATTCATATGCAAGCATTATTAAAAACAGACATCGGGATCATTTTTAATTTGTTAGAAATAATATACCAGATCCGGAATATAACAGGACTTTGTATATATAATATGGAAAATATTACGAATTTACACCTTACAACAAGTTTAAAATTATAATAAAAGTACAAAAAACCCTGAATATTTGTAATAACATGACATGATCACTATCTTAAAAATGATATCGGGTGATATACAGTATCTTCACTAGTCACTCCTTATCGGATAACTTTTACATCCGTCAGATATGTGCACTCATATGAAAAATTGAAATGTCTAAACACTTATTTCTGGTTTTGTAACTTTAACTCGTAGGGGTTGTTGTTATAGTTGATGGTGTCTCAAATGAGATGAGAAGACTTGGTATATATAGCCACAAAAGAATCTTTTTCACAAAGCACTCTCATAAATGCATTAAACATGGGTGTTACAGTCCATAAAAAGGGGGTTACACTTCATTAAGAAGGGCACTCCATAAATGCATTAAACCTAGACACATTTTTTAGTAAGGAGGTCAACGTATTTGATACCATGAACCTGTGTGCACTTCTTAGCAAGGTGACCAATGTATTTGATTCCTTATAAAAATCATGAAACTGGACACATTTCTTAACAAGGGGTCAACGTATTCATGCCATGTCATATCACGAAATATGATAAACACTTATATTCGATCTTGAGAAGACAATGAAATATAACTCGATTTAACACTACCATATAATGATGCAATTGTTATTCTAATTTATTGGGTTGAGACAATACGGATGCTACTCAAATGCATTGAAATGTATTATAACATGGTAAGGTGAATGTGGATTACTTTCTCACAATGATGACATTATCTCATGATGACATTGTTCAATCTTAAAGAGTTCAACAAGGAGTTTCAATAAATAGACAATTGATACTTCATTCTCATACTATGTTGATATCCTTATAAATAATAAGATCAACCAATAATTATACAGTTCATATATATCATTCTCAAATTATAAAAATACATCTTCACAAAAGTACAATTAACTACAAATTTAGAGGAGAGTATGGTGTACATCCCATGGACCAACTGTGTTTAGTTTACGACATGACAAAATATATTTCACCTAAATTGAATACAATGAAATGATATTGTTTATGTTCAACAAATTTGTTTAGGCGAGAATTTAGCAGATTCATCGGCTAAAGATATATTGTATACAGCTTTCAATTAGTGGATTCAAAAATATGAGATGTTGTTCAAATAATTATTGTCGTAATTCATATCATACTGAAAGAGAGACGATATTTGTGTGTTGTACTCTTTTTCTTTCACTGAGAATTTTTTTCCCGGATTTTTTTTATAATAAGCTTAGCGAAATAGAGCAAATATAAAAAAAAATATTAGAGCAAAATATAATGAATCATAAAAAGAACATTACACTCAATTCCCATGTCAAACTAATGGTGGTTTATTGACATAGAACGAATTTACTTAAGTGTTACTTTTTAGAAGATTTTTCCACTAAATTTTTACCAACAACAATATTCTGAGCCACAAAGCCACAAATATAAAATCCAATATCGAAAATATTTAAGGTCATACTACTCCTTTTATACTTAATTATCACGTGATATCAATTACTCAAGTCATAAATATTAATCTTCAAAAGTAAAGAAAATATAATTTAATATAAAATAAATATTACATTTCCCTGAATAAAATGTTGAAAATTAGACATGAGGTGATTAGTGGTATTAATACTCATTTTTCGGATGATAAATGGATTGATGGTAAATATTCCACTGACATTTATTCTCAGATTACTATTGGTGGTGGAAACTATAATGCTAATAAAACTGTCAGTAGCAGTTACTTCGTATTTGTAAGGTGAAGAATTTATTCTGATTTGATGGATATTGCAGATCATATCAACCATATTGAGTTGAATGATGATGGTAATGTGATTTTATCTATATTGACTATGATCAACGCTATTAAGGAAGAAATGAAAATTGTTGACTCGTTTAGTGTGGTTTGGTAGAAGAATTCTCCTCCAAAGCTACAATGGACAGATAACTATAATGGAGGGATTGAAATTTCTTCAGTTTGTCCAAGACAAGGACTAGGTGCCCGTTTGGATTTGTTCTTTTTAAAAGCATTTACTAAAAGTTTTCCTATCATTTTAAAAGTCTTTTAAACCTTGAAAAACACTTTTAGGAGAATCATCAAATTAGTGTTTTTTTAAAAAGCAAAAAGCATCTAAAGTGATTCCAAATTTTAAAATTATTTTTAATAATTTTTTACATTTTCAAATTTTATTCTAAAAACACTTTTTTACTCTAAAATAAACATTTCCAAACAAACCCTAAATGCTATTGAATTATGGTTTTTTTTTAAGCTTATGCAACATGAGTTGATAGAGAGGGGCGGAGCCAGGATCTTTTAGTAGGGAGGGCCAAGGGGGTTCGGGGGCAACGCCCCCGAAAAAATTTTTTTGGACTTATTTGCACTATAGGTCCATATATTATATAAAAATTGTAAAATAAAGCTTTATATTATATAAAATTGCATTATAAGTCTTAATATAATTTTTTTAATTAATTATTTTTTATTTAATACAAAATAATATATAATTTATTGAAAAAATAATATAACTATAAGTTTAATAAAATAAAGTTTAAAAAATCGGAGGATTAAATGAAGATTCTGAAAATTTAAGGGGTCCAAATGAATGATTTAAAAATTTAGGGGAGGCCAAATAAATATTTTTCTAAAATATAAGGGCCAAAAAGACACATAACTAAATATTTTTTTTTTTTTTATAAAGGAATTTTTTTTTTTATTTATCCAGGGGGGCCATGGCCCCCCTTACTCTTAACGTGGCTCCGCCACTGTGATAGAGACTGAATTTTAAATGTTAAGAGGATGATTAATTAATAGGGAATAAAGTGCAAATTATGTTGCTCTTTCTCACATTTTTAATAGGGAATAAGTTGTAAAAAAAAAAAAAAAATCTCAACCTAGCATGTATCTGGGTTTAACATGAGTACATAATATAGCATTTAATCTCTCGATTTACTTCGATAAACATGTACATTAAAATAAATTATAAATCGAACTCATATAAACTTTACAATTTCTTTTGTGCCACAATATGAAGTAATTTGGCATATCTAAAGAAGAAAATGATGTATCATATGTTGTATAACATCTCCACCTTCTGAATGCATATGATGTTCCTTAACCTGTATGATTATATTTTCAACAAAAATAAATATATATTTTACAAATAATAGATACATGAATGAAATTGAATATAGTATAATACCTGTATAGCACTATGAGCATCAAATCTTAGTTTACTTTTATGAAAGCTCACATCTACTTTCTCCCATGTAACACGTGAAAGACCAATCACAAGTTCCTCTACATTAAATACAATCTTAATCAAATTTCATTTTATTAAATAAATCCCTCAAATAAAATTTACATACCTTCAATCTCATCTAGAGTATTATCTTTCTTTACAACAGAAATGGATTGATCTTCATCACTTGCCTTACAGTGTTCTTCATACACAATGTGTGGGTACTTTTCATTTATAGAATCCTCCCACTAGTATAATGTCACAATTAATTAAAAGCGAAAAAAAAATTCAAAATAAATAAATACCTGTGGGAGTTCATCGTTACGCCTAATTGACGATGTTCTCCACCCCACGATATCTAAGTATAATAAATTAAAGTAAAAACAAGAAGGGTAAAATCGACTTTATATTTAAGGGTGTGATATAAGGATACGGTCATATCCAGCATTGGAATAAGCGACCCTGCGCTTAAATGAACTTAAAGCCGACCTGCAAAACGATATAAATTATAAAAGTGGATGGGTTTTTCAACTCTAAAGATTTAAATAGGATAAAGTAAATAACATACATGAAATAATATTCATTATCATCTTCTAACATGCGTTTGAGTAATGGAAGTTTTCCTTGATCATTATCAGTTAAGAAAAGGTGTCTTCCTGTTCTTCTGAATATTAAGTGAATTATATAACTAGCAACTTTCTCTAGAGCTGTAACTCCAAATAGAAAGGGTACCTGATAATTATAACTCAGTATAATATATTTTAATCATTATGAACAACTTGTGAAATAATATTCATTATTGAAATACCTGTTTGTTACCCCTTGAACCAAGGTGTGGAGTTGCAACCGTTATGAAATTAACTGGTTTCAAACCAGCTATTGTACCATTAGAGTCCCCTTTATCATACAATTTCCCAATAACATATCTTGCAACAAGTCCTCCAACTGAATGTGCAATGAAAGATATTTTTCGTAATCCAGGTTTTTTTCCAATCACTTCGAGGACCTATGAATCATTATATATTTCATCAATACTAACATTTACATAACTAAAATTAGTATTTATTATATGAGTTATAAACCTCCTCAGCTAAGCGCTCGCCCATTACATCTACACCGTCCAATGTTAAGCTAGCCATATTCCTTTCACTACCTGCAAAAGAAACTCATATACAGTTAATTAATTTAATAAATAAATAAAATAAGGAATCTAATTCCTCTGAAGGTGAATTTCAATTAGGTCAACCTTTACCTATGTATGTAATAACTAAATCTATAATGTGATACAGGACTTTAATGTTTTTTTTTTATCATTTAATTTGGATAGATACATTACTGATATGATTAAAGAGTAACTCGAAACTTACAGTGAACATAAACTTTATCAGGTAGCATCGTGACAAATTGTTCAGCAGCGAATTTCCAATTTGAGGGACTGCAAAAGATATTACGGCACTTGATTATATATTATAATTACATATGAATCATAATTTAAGAGAGAATTACAGTAATTATATGTGTATCTAACTATCTATGTATGTATAGATGATACCTTCCGAGAATTCCATGGATCATTATGATCAGATGATCAGCTGACGAAGCTTCCGATGGTTTACCGCTATATACATCTTCACCGCCGTTTACCGTCTCCGATGTGCACACAGGACCGTTCTCTATTTTCTCGTTTTCCATTTTTTTTCTAGTCAAATTATTAGTCCAGTGACTGAATTTTCTTTATACATAAGAATGTCGATTAATATATGAGATTTTTATGTCGACTAATTGGTAGTATTATACTAGTAGAACACAGATTGATAATTACAGAGTTATAGCAATGACGTGGCATGAAGGTGTAGCGTACTCGTGAACAAGTGGGCTACAATATAATTATTGTTTGAGATTTTATATTTTTTTTATCTATAATCTTTGACTATTTTGATAATATGAGTGTATTGTAAGTGTAACTTGTCATTTTCAAAATCATGGTATGTTTTTGATAAAAAAATTCATGATATATGTATTTAAATTACCATGTTTCACATATAAATTTTAGAATTTATAGCGTTTGAATAAGAAGATTTCTTTATGCTTTGTTCGCATCATTCTTTGTAACTTTTATTTTTAGGCAATGCTTATGCTTAAATTATATGTAGGTTTAAAGAGTAAGTTTTTAAGGTTTCTAGTGTTATAAGTGTTTCGTGTGGTTAAACTGTCTCCTTATCAAATAACAGTAGTTTTTAACTCGATATTCTAATTATGTTGGATATCTCATCTTATCTTCTTAATTTCAGTACGGTGTTTGCAACTAGTTGATTAATTATTGATCTGTTATCTTTTCTTGTTTTTCTCAGTCTATCTTTAATTTCATTAATCTAGATTTGAACATATTTTACTCTCACTATTGCGCCTATTTCAAAATCAGTGGTATCATCATTGCTTTATGGCTTCCTTAATGTAACTGCATGTGTGTTGATCGTATTAACGTAGGCTACCTGATTTTTTAGTTGCTTTAGTGCATATATCAATTATTAACCCCTTTTTAATAACTTAATATACTCAAAATGTTTCAGTTTCCTTTTGTAGCTATCCGATCAAATTTCATGTACATGATCACATTTCCAACTTATGGGTGATATGATAATTAACTACCAGATATAGGAAAGACTATTGACTACCCGGCTGACTTCTGATCGATTTGTTTGTGTAGGTTTGAGGGAGACTAATCTCAATCTAAGTGTTGTATGTCTTGGTCTAAGAGTTATATGGATACAGGTACTTGTTATCGGCAATCAAGGGGCTAGTCACCAAAGAGAGGGGTCATCCTGATGGCATTTTGATGGTAGAATTAGTCTGAGGTCAAATTTATTCAATGCATGTATTTCAACTGAATATATGTACCTTTCATATTTGTGAAAATGGGTACTTATAGGGTTTTTAAGATCCATGGACGCCCATTGGAATTTTTTGTATACTAGGAGTGCCACCAAGGGGAATATACTTTCGGTCCCTCGTAAGTGTCTTTATAAATTAGGTTGTAACCATAAATGTAAGACGATGCCATCCATGCAAAGGGCTATAGTTGTCACATAAACTCGTCTTTCGAGCTTATAATCTATTCGGGAGAGGAACTTTTTAAGTCAGGGGTATACTTTGGTAAATATCAATTATCCTATTGAAGTTGAAGATTATGCTTCAATTTTTGTGAGTTTACTTTGTTAAGATGGTGGAAATTCACTTCAAAATCGATCACCGGTTCTACCGTGGTGTCTTGTCCCCCGAGGTCCGAGGGCATATAAGTTGAAGCTTCACATTCCTTATAGAATCAAGTATCATGAAGTTAAGTGTCTTAAAAACTAAAACGCCATATTGACATGGCGCATTGAGATTGCAACAATATTTTGTCATTATTAACTTGGAAAGAAAAAAAGTCGAAAACTTTTCTATAAATATGAGCTTTCCTCACCCACCGTTCAAACTTTTTTAACATGACCATACCATTGACGCATCTTTTGCTTTTTGGAAAATTAGTTTCAGCAAATTTATCAAAGGCGGAACCACCACCTTAGGCTTATTAAGGGTTGTTTGGACAATTATAGTATGGTAGGATGAGCCACATTTAGCAACAACAAACACATTGGGTAAATTTTTTGAGGTTGCACCAAAGCCTATTCTCATTGGTAGTTTTATGCACCAATTAGGAATAAAATTTGGCCAATAAATCCTCAGATTGATGTGATTTATAGGCTTATCATTCCTCAACAACCTTTAATTGGTCAAAAGTCTTCAAAAATAGTAATTACGCGAGCATCTTGTATCGGCTAGAACTTATCTTGCAAGACCATTATGAATAACAGTCGAGATGAAAAATGCATCATGAAGAAATAATAGGACACTCGATATCCTAAATAATATGAAGGTCATCCATTGCGAGGATGGCCTACATAATTGCCCTTGACTTTTCTACACATATTATTTTTTGCTAGATTTTGTCCCACCAACACCGTACCTTCCAGATATTATATTACACTCGAATATGTGCTCCACTTGGGGAGATCTCGCTCATTAGGACACTTTTCTTATGTTATCTTCTCATCCTTTTTTTATTTACGACGAGGTGGTGAACTAGGGTAATCCTCTGAGGCAGTTTTACGATTGTTAGAATTATTAGATTATTGACCCCCCCCCCCTTCCCTCCTTTTTGATTCGGGTGTGTTGCCCTTCCATTGCTTGGAGCTTTCAAATTTCTTGCAACATCTCTTTGGAGTTGTTTATTTGATGGCCATGAACATCATGGAAGAGGAATTATTTTGATTGATTTTTTTAGGGATGTGAGAATATTTGCGAAGGCAATCCAACATCATGATATTTTTTATTACGTGCAAGATTACATGAGAGGCCCTTCAGATAATACAGATCTACTCTTGTCGATATTCTTTCTACTTTTTTCGATTTTGCATTACTTGATGCATGTTTATTTCTCAGAACTTAATACTTTGGTTGGGAGCTCTAAATTTGGAGGTTTCGATGTCAAACTCTTTGACGCGATGCATTCACCACTTCTTTTGCGATGATATGTTTACAAGTATAAAATTAGACAAATTTTGTAAAATTATTTTTAATAGATGGATATATTTTGTACACATGGAATTTTTTAATTTTATTTTATCATGAACCGGGCGAATAGCTATTATGGTACTCCACTATGGTTGTTTTTGGTATTATTTTAGAAAGTAAGTTGTACAATAGAGAAAAAATATGTTGTTCATGGTTTTCCTGTTTTTCTAAACTATGTGTCCCTTTGGGATTGATTATTTTAAAGCTAGAAGCGTTTTTTGATTGAAATTAAAATATTTGTAAAAAATATTAAAAAATATTTTGACATCTAAAATCACTTTGAGTGGTTATTTTAATAATCACTTATCTAGTGCTTTTTCTAAAAGAGATTTTAAGGGTCTAAAATTTTTTTATAAAGCTAATATCACTTTAATTGATTATTTTAAAAATCCATCCCAAACAGGCACTATATGTATACTTTAGTTGTAAGAATATATAATATTGTTATTGGCTTTTTTTTCAAAATAAAAATAAAAAACTTGCCTGATTTTGAAGGGAGAAAAACAGTTTCTCGCCTTGCCCATGGACCAACAAATAGATAAAGACAGTATAATTGTGTTGAATTTTGTCAATAATTAAACATGCCTCGTGCTTATGTCCCCCCATTTAGTAAGATTGAACAAATCAAAAAATCAAATCGTACTTCAAAAACCAAAAAAATCAAAAATTAGCAAAATCGTTCAATTCGGTTTAAATTTTTTAGAAATCGAAAAAATTCGGTTCAGTTCGGTTTCTCGTACTAAACCTTTCAGGAAAATGATATAAAAACTAATTTATATCACTATTTTTTTTTTTAAGTTTGACATAACCTCTCCTCTATTTTTGCTTAAGACACCTTTAACTTTTTTTGATATTTAAAAAAAAACTATAATTAAGATTTAGAAAAATAGAATAAATTTTAAAAGGAAAAATAATCACCAATGACCTATGCCACCTTTTAAAAAGTTATAATATACAAAATATACCTAAATCATTATTGAATTATTTAAAAAAACTTTTGTTTATTAAAAAATTTTGAAACTAAAACATACACATTAAATTATAGAAATATTTCACTCTAATTAATTTATAATATTATGCATAATATTTTGGTTTCTATGCAATTTTCTTATATCGGTCAACAACATGAAAATCGGGCATTTCATATTTTGATATGTCGTTTAAAATAAACGTACTTGAGCATTATCCAGTTTTCAAATCAAACACATAAAAATCGAAAATTAAACCAAACTGAACATATACCTAACCGAAAACCGATAAAAATCGCTCGATATTCAATAGCAAAACCCTTAGAAACCGAACCAATCGTTTTCTGTTTTAGCCAAAAACCAAGTCAAACCGAATCGTCCTCACTCCTACCATTCAATTTGTGTTTATTTCAAACCCACATTTTCTGTTGTTTTTTAATATTCAAACTTTTTTTTTAATATATGAGATAGCCACTTTGGACTCGGAGTAAATGACTCCAATGAGACTCGATCCCAGGACCTCTTGGTCTCTGCGGAGTAACCTAACCACTAGGCCAACTATCTATCTCAAATTCAAACTCCAATAGATCTCAGTACTAAGCGGCTCACTTAGCACCGACAACCACCAATCGCCGATCATTTGTCGCCAGTGCACCACCACCAACACCACAGTAAGTTACTAAGTAGGAAAAATTCACTCAGTGAGTAGGCTCATTAAGTCTCCAGAAAAAAAAGTAGGATACAAGATTGACTCTCAAGCATTAATTAATCTAGTTGCATCTTTTTTAATAATCCAACCAATCTAAACTTTGCATCTTCAACCATTGATTATATACCGCAACTAATATAACAGATTAAACACACATTTGCCAAAATTAACAGAGTAATTAAGCCCTAAAAAAATTCATAAAACACAATATCCAATTCAAGCTAAAACAACTAATAAAAACACACATAAAAAATTAATTCATTCTTCATAACTATAATCACTAGATTCATCCTCCTCTTCCAAAACAGGCACAGCAGCACAACAAAAAGATTCCTTATCTTTAACAAACAAACAACTCCCATTCGAATTCCATTTCAAATCAATCACATTAAATTTCGGTAACGGTACCGCAACACAATACGCACCAGATGGTGTCCACATGTATATATACTCACTACCCGAACATAAAACTAGCCTCGTACAAGACGGGTCCCACGCTACACCTTTTATCGGATCCTTTTGTATTAATATCGCAGCTAATTCTAAATGTTGTATGTCCCATATCCATAGTACACATGGCATACTATCGTTACGTGTACATATGTATCGACTATCGTAACTCCATGATATAAGTCCTGTAATATTTCTTTCTTTAGTTTATTATTTTTAATTAATATTAATTTTTAAATGTCAAAAAATACCAATTCCTTGCTTCGGATTTGGTTTATCTGGTGGAGGCTTTTGTGAAGGGAGAGTAATTGGTACTTCCATTACATCGTAACGTACTTGAATTTTTGTTTCGTCTACAAAGGGTAAAATCGGAAAAGAAGAAATGTGAAAGCTAATATTAGAATAATAAAAATTAAAGTAAATTTCATTTTTACATTTTTAGGCCAAACGTTTCAGAATGCTTAGTTCTCGGCTTAAAAATGCAATTTTTAGGCTATTTCAGTAATTCAGTGAGATATTTCGTAGATTTTAAGGGCAATTTAGACACTTCAAATAGAATTCTTAATTACTTCAAATAGAATTCTTAATTACTTCAAACAGAATTCTTAATTACTTCAAATAGAGTTCTTAATTAGTGATATGGTCTAACAAAGATATAGTTGGATTAAAATGTCCAAATTGTCCTTAAACTCTATGAAATATCTTCAAAATTACTGAAATGGCCTAAAAATGGGCATTTTTTATACATTTGGGCTAAAAATAAGCATTTTGAAAAGTTTGGCCTAAAAATGGGCATGTTTTATACGTTTGGGCTAAAAATGAGTATTATGAAACGTTTGGCCTGAAAATGGAATATTTTAAACAATTAATCAAAAAAACTTACCAATATTTCGATGACTAAATTCATCAGTCAATGATAATTCTGACATATCAAGTAAAATTGGTTCATCCACTTCCTGAAATTTAAATAAAAACATAAGACACAAAAAATAGCAAAGAAATTACGAAACTAACCTTAAAAATTGCAGCACAACAAGGGTTACGAACAGTAATAGGATGAATAAATTCAGCAAATACTTTCCAAGTTAAATGATTTAAAATCCTTAACATTTGATCATAACTTCCAACTGCTAAATAATTACTACAAGGTGACCATAATATACTTTTTACACCTAATCCACTTTCATACGCTATATATCTCGATAAACATCTTCCATCTGGTGAATATATAAGTACCTACACCAAAACAAAATTAAAAAAAAAAAAAGAAAAAAAGAAAAAAAAACTAATAATACCTTATATTCAAGAGGAGAATCCCATATTACTACAGCATTATCATCAGGTGACCATTGAATATCGGATAAATCGAGTGTATCAACAGCGAAAACACTTATAATCTCCCATGAATTACAAGAAATTAAATTAACATAGTCTTTACAATCACGTCTAGTACAAATTGCAGCGTATTTTCCGTCTTTAGTGAATGATACACCTTTAGATCCGTGTTTTGGCCATTGTATGTGTATACAAGCTGTGTTAACTAATGACCAAACGGTTAATCGTAACTGAAAATCTGAAGTTGTGAGTATATGGCGACTATCTGGGCTCCACCTGGCATATGATATACCTGCTGGTCCTTCATCTATTTTACATGTCCATTCTGGTTGATTTAATGACCATGCTTGTATCATTGGTTTTCTATAGAGTCCACATAGTATGTATTCTGAATCTTGAGCCCATTCTATGTATGTTATTTTGTCTAAACATGAGAATAATTGCACTACCTGAGCATTAAATTGGAAGTCATGAAATTAATTGCACTATTGGTCCCGGTTTATGTGAGAAATTATATGTACCAAAAAATAGCAAATATATACTCTGTGAAGGGGTAGAAAAGTAATTAAGCTAATAATAATTACTTTAACTAACAAATGAATAGTTAATTACTGTAAAATGTGAATAGATAGTACCTTAAGGGTTTGAAGATCGCGAACAACAAGGCGATAATCATTAGCGACAGCTATAAACCGGGCATTAGGAGAGAAAGCACAAGGACCGGTCTGTTTATAAGCTTCTGTAAACTCCATTTCTTCTTTCAATGGTTGAAAAATGAAATTTCGAATCCACTCATATGTGGTGATGCATTTAGGGCATAAATTTAGTAGATCTGTGTGAATCTAATTGAGAAAAGAGACGGTGAGAAAATATGGATAATAAAGCCAAAAAAGAAGTGAAAACTGTTGAAGATATGAATCTTAGAGTGAGTAAGTGTAGAGTGAAATTTGAATTTTGACTAGCAGACGTGCAGGTAAAATGATGAGTTTAAATATGTATGGATAATTGAGGGCCTACTGGTATTTCACCTTTATCAATTTTTATTTTCATTTTAGATTTTAAAAAATTCTATATTTTATTTTTATTGTTTGGTTTAAATTAGAATAATATTTTTGAAATTATTTCAAAACCATGGTCAATTAACTCACATTTGCGATTCCATTATGTCCATGCTTAAACCATAAGATCTACGGATATAGGATAAATTTTTAGACCAAATAAGATATAAATGGAAGACGTGAGGATCAATCGAAATTGTGTAACATGTTAAGAATTTCATGCTTTCACTCGAGAACTATTCAATCTAGACTTCCAGATCCACTTGGGCTCAAGATCTGGGTCTAAGTGATATGACATAATTGCGGAATTAAGAGCTTTCATTAGGGCTGAAGAAATATGAAAAGGGTATTCTGAAAAGAGAAAATGATGTGAATGAATCGTAGAGCCAAGGAAAGCACGATCGGCATAAAAAGCTTAGAGAAAAGCCTAGATATATGGGGTTTGACAAGCATGGTGCAAGTGAAAAATCCAGAGTATATGAGATGTAATATAGAAAATCATATTTTACTCTTGATATTGGAATAAAAAAAAATTGAATTAATTAAAATTGAACGACCGAGATTGGAGATACAAGATTGTATCTAAAGGTTGTTATTAAAATAGAGGATGTTAGATATATATAGAAATTGAATGGACGAGACTGAAGATTGTAGATCATATCTAATGGTTGTTATTTGTAATTGTGATTATATATAGATGAAATATAGTGGATGAAAATTTAAAAAAAAATTGTATCTAATGGTTGTTAATTTTCTAATTTATGAAATTTATATATTAAACTTTAAATTATTTTGTTTTTACAATTAAATATATATGTTTTTTGTATAAAAGTAGAAATTTATTGACTAATTACAAAAATTAATATAAAAATTTATAGTGTAATTTTGCATAAGGACATAATTTGCAATTTTGCATAATATAGAGTACTATAATGCAAATAAGTCAGAAAAAAAAATTTAAGATGCTACCTTCAAACCCCCTTAATAACACTTCCTTATCACAACTCCATAAGTAACTGAAACATAATCACAAAGTCTTTCTCTGGTTACTGATATTGATTTAAGTGAGATGGTTATCATTTATTCTACAATTTTCACCATCCTTTAGTATGCATGCTAAGTTTTTTATCATCTCTTATTTGAACCATTTACATTCATCAAGAGACAATTGAGGAAAACCAATTAGGCGGAGGAATTTTGGAAACGTCAGACTTAAAAGGAGTTAGGGGCACCGATTATGAATATTTAAAAGACCTAAACAAAACTTTAGTTCGGTACCATATATGTGTGGGGGGGGTTATATATATATATATGTGTGTGTGTGTGTGTGTGTGTGTGTGTGTGTGTGTGTGTGTGTGTGTGTGTGTGTGTGTGTGTGTGTGTGTGTGTGTGTGTATCAAATTATCAATAATTCACAAAATTGTAAACGTGGTTTTGTTTAGTTGGGTGAGGACAACACCCTGATATTCTTTTTAGCATTTTATTTTTTTCACTTATATGGTAATAGATTTTTGTTTTTATATTGATACAAAACATGACACCTCAATTTACTTTATACAAAAGTTAGTTTTATCTCAAATGCATAATTTACTAAAAACTTACATAAATCTAATACTCGATAACATTGTAGAATTCCATAGTATAGTAGCTATATATCATTCTCCTAAGCTACTATACTTGTAAAAGATATTAAAAATTTAACATGGATATAATTTATATTTATGATAATGAAGTAGTATAATCAACATATATAATTTAACGTAGAATTAATAAAAGTTAACTTACATGTAATTAGAAATTTGTGTCGTTAGATTTAATATTTGTTAATTATCATTACAAAATTGAAAAATTAATTCAGAGTTAAATATATGATATTAACTGTCGTGATATATATACTGAAATACATATATAGTATTTGAAAATGAGTAGACCTTAGCCTTGTTTGACATAAGATCAATTGTGAAAATAGACTTGCGATTTAAGTTTGGGTGAATTATATATAGGGTCTTGGAGACAAATTGTCTTCTCTATAGAGTAGTTTTTTAAATGGCATTCTTCTTAGGGACCTCAATTTTGACAATTGTCTTTCCTACCCTTACTACCACTAAAAGACAAACAAATGTGATGTCACTGTTTCTCTCTCCTCTACCTACCACTATCCACCTACCTCCAACCTCCCACCACCTACCACCGACCACCGACCTCCGACCACCGACCACCGACCACCGACCTCAGGCCACCAGTCACCGGAAAAAAGAGAGAGTACTCTCAGTTTTTCCCGATACCAGTCACCGGAAAAAACATAGAGTATCGGAAAAAACTGAGAGTACTCTATGAAAAAGAGAGAGTACTCTCAGTTTTTTCCGATACTCTATGAAACAGAGAGAGTACTCCGAGAATAAAAAAAAACTCCAACAATTTAAACGAATACTCTATAAAAAAATTCGGAGTACTCTATAAAATAGATAGAGTACTCTATGAAATAGAGAGAGTACTCTTAGAAATTACATAAATACTCTATATAAAACATGTGTATATATTAAACAATACCTTTATATTCAAAATTTAAACCCAATTACAATAGATAAATAAAAAAAAATCTAAACTAATTACAAATTGACCAGTGGTCAAACCAGATCTGAAATTAAAAAAACAAAAACAAAAAATAAAGCTAACGCGTACACAGTACGCGAGTAAAAAAAAAAAAACAGTCCGGCGAAGGACAAACCGGCGAAGCACAAACCAAAGCTCCCTGCAATTCCGGCGAAGCAGCATCCGGCGAAGCAACAGCCCGGCGAAGCAGCAGTCCAGCCGAGCTCCCTCTTCATTCCATTCCAGATCTGTTCGCACCAAGATCTGTTCGCGAGCTTTGGTTTATTGCAGCAAAGTTCCATTCCAGATATTCCGGCGAACAGCAACCTGGAGAAGAACAGCAACCTGGAGAAGAAAGAAGCAGCAAGACCGATGAAGACGAGAACAGCAACACCACTGCAACTACTGCTTCTGCTTGAATCTCGCCGGTTTTACATTACTACATCGGAAAACCGCCTCCATGCTTCCTCGTTCGAGCTCGCCGCCATGCTTCCTCCGTCGAGCTCGCCATTACAGATCCGTGAAGAGAGCTCCATTCGCGCAGCCATGGATGCTGTGAAGAAGATGAAACTTCTGCCGCCGATTTCTGCTTCCTAGGGTTCCGCCATGGCTGCTAGGTGAGCTCGGTGGTGGTGTTTTATATAGATCTCGGTGGTGGGTGGTGGTGGCTACATATGGTGGTGGGTGTGGTTTGGGAATTCACGTCGGAGGAGAAGAGTTGGGAGGTGAGAGGGAAAAAAGGGAAGTGAGAGAAAATAGATCTGAAATAATAATTGTAGGGGTTCTAAATTAGTATATATAGGGGGGGAAAACAAAAGAGGGGTAGTCTAGTAATTGGGGTTTTGGGGTTCATGTGTTAAAAAGTTGCTGAGGTCTTTAGTAAGAAGAGGCTCTAGGCCCGGTCCCCATCTTGAAGAGGGGGGTGTGGTCAAGACCCTAGGTGTAATTATCTCTTTAAGTTTAGTCAGTTTAATTTATTTAGTCTCTCTCTCTCTCTCTCTCTCTCTCTCTCTCTCTCTCTCTCTCTCTATATATATATATATATATATATATATATATATATATAGTCATTATTGAAATCTGAAGGTTACCAATAAATGACCTAATGATAAAACGATGGGATACCTAACAAACAAAAACAACCAAATAAGAAAAATGCCCAACAAACAAAAACTTACACCTTACACGCCAAACATCTATTAATAAATAAATACTTTAGTATCTTTACCCATAAAATCCATCAATCAATCAAATTGAGATTTCCGCACGTGAGCAAGCTGCTAGTGGGAATGAAGGTGATTAAAGTTGGTGTGGCCTAAGGTGTGATAAAAAGATGTATAAAATAAGTGCAAATAAACACCCTAAGCTAACACGGTACTGCAAGTATTACAGGACGTATGCAAGTTTTAATGATAAGAAGATTCGTTCCTCAAGGACTGACGAAAGTTAGAGAGAACTTATGCAAATTATCAAGTGCAGATATTAAAGATAGATAATAATACGCTAGTAGGAAGAAAAGATATACAAATTTTTATTTGGTTTTTCAATAAATAAACTAAACTAATAAACTAAAAGACAGGAAACAAATAAAAGAAAAGAAAAGAAGATAGTATGAAAGTCTAGCTTGAGTAATTAGCATGCAATCCCCACTAGTTTTGCCGTTCTAAACATGTAAGGGTAAATTATGTAGTATTTCCCTAATCGGTCCTAATATGCTATCGGTAGTTTAAAATAGGATTTACCTGTGTCAATAAGGCTTCCTAAGCAAACTTTTCCTGTAATTGGTAAAGAGTCACTAGACTCAACCATAGTGATTATCTAGCTAGGTTGGGTTGTCAGATCAGACCTAATACTAGACGTTATGTGCTAAACATGCAATTAAACACCGTTGTCAATGGTGACCTAATTACTAGATGGTAATTCTATATGGCCGCGGTTCCACAAGAACACAGAATATAAATCCAAACACATAAACAGAGAATAAAAACTATAATTCAATTTAAAACATTAAGTTCCCAAATTAGATAGATGTCAATCAAAACTAGGGTTCATACATATATGCTAAACACTCAAACTAAAGAATTAATTCATACTAAGAAGGGAAGAGAAAAGAGTTACAAAATAAGAGGTTGAAGGAGACATAGTTGTTGCACAGCTCCTTCCAGACTTCTTCTCTTGTGTTGTAGCTTCCTCTTGGCCTTAAGGTCTGGCCAAGGATGATTTAAGAGTGTTAAGAGGCTGTATTTATAGGTTATAGGACGACCTAATTCGTTTTCTTGAAGGAGAAGGAAAGTAATAGACTCCTAGTCCAACTCAAATTCGTATGGAAATAAAGATAAACACTGCTGGACCGTTTTGAGCATATCTTCTTCGTTATTGGTCGGATTGAGCTCCATAAGATACCAAAAGAATCGCAACAGAATTATCTAGGACATTTAGAAGGAAATTACCAAATTCGGCCTATTTCTTAGGTAAAAACGCATATCTTTGGACGTGTATGCAGAATCTCAGATTTAGGCAACTTTTCCTTTTCCATCTTTTTAGCCTTTGTTTCCTTATCTCCAATTTCCATGCAGATCTCTTTCCATAAGTTGTAGTCTTTGACTTGGACTCTAATTAATATCCATAATTATCTTTAAAGCTTCACACTAAATAAACAATTAAACCCAATATGCTCTAAAAATAATAATTCTACAAATCAAGACTCAAAATAGGAAAGAGCACTAAATTAAGCTAAGATCAACCTATAAACTAATAAATAAGCCTAAAATGATGTCTCTGAAGTATATTATATTATCACAAATGAGGAGACATCAAGACCCCCAACTCAAAGTTGTATCGTCCCGATACAATAAAAGTAAAGAACAGTAGGGTAGTCAAGAAGAAGTAGGAGAATAAGAACAGAACACAAGGAATGATCCTAGAGCAAAATATCTAAAAAGTCTCATGTAGTAATGCTCAAGAAATAATGCACAACTATGCTAAATATACATGTAATCAACAATCCATAAATTCAAGTCCAGATTAATTTCGCAATGCCAGAAGGAGAGGATGCTAACTTAGTTCAGGTTAATGGCTATAGGTTGTTCATAGGTCCCAAATACAGCATCCAATGGTCCACTTACCTACTACCTAATAGCTCAATTGTTTCTCCATCTAGTAGTTAGAAATCCTAAGTTCTTTGGTAATAACTTGGCTTAAGGACGGGTGTGGTATATTTGGATAATGAAAAGTGAGCTTTTGGCTCTCTCCTCACTAGCCATCAACGAATCGCCCTAGAGCTTGAGTTGTCACTCGAAGATGTTCTCACTCAACCCAATTTATTGATTCTTTTTAATGTGCATCCCCAATAATCCCAATTAAAACCTTTGATGATATAAAATCCACTTTGCCGGTCCGAATATATATTTTCTTTTTAATTCAATTTTTCTCTTTTGTATAGTTATGACTCTCTTTTGATGTTGAGATATCATACTATTTTCTTTTTTTCATATATATATTCTTTTTCTTTTTATGCCCTTGTTGGCAAAATTAGCTCGTAGCTTCTTTTTCATTCACTATTACCCCGGCAAAGGGTTACAATAATAACAATTTCATCATTAATAAAATCACAAAGATAATTCCTAAATCCCAAAATTCCCTAATTATGAAACCCACCACCCCAAACTCAAGCTCTAAAACGAGTTGTCTCAGGTTTTGCGATTCGAGTGCGGGTCATATAGATAAGTCCTAAAACTAGGGTATGGATTATAATGTGTTTCAAATAAAGGCTTTAGAAAGGCTCAGAGGGGTTAAGATGGATAAATAACATAATCAAACAAAAGGGTGAGAAAGTCTAAAGGCTTCAAGTGTTTTATCATGAAAGAACTGCCTTATTCATTTTTCTAACTACCGGATTTTGTTACTTTTTCACTAATAGTTCATAGACAAGTGGGTTTTCAACTAATTTCAAACCTCACGTTCTACACACCAAATAACTATTCCTAAGTTTCAACGTACTTCTTAGCATTGCTCATTAACTTTTCTATCCTTTATTTCATGTTTTCATACATGCATCTAAACCATTTTGTGACATCTTTCAAAAACATACTACCTACTATCATTAACTTAATTAAATCATGCTCAATAGGTACATTCAAAGATATTCTATGCCTAATTCAACCCGAAATTTTTTAAATTTTATGAAAAAACAAAAAGGAAGATGAGGACAACGAATCCCCACCCCCAACTCAAAAATGAGCCGTGTCCCCACGACTCGAAAAAGACTCAAAAAAATAAAATTTAAAATTAGCATACATATTGCACATAAAGAAATGGTAGGGAAGAAAGAAAACATACTCGTCGAGGCTATTACCTCGCCTTGTCGATACTCGGATTAAATTCTAATGTATCTTCTTCACCCAACTTCTTATTCGCTTTTCGTTCAGGACACGTGATCATAATAGGATATTGCATTATATAACGACATGGGAGAGATCGAACATTCGTATCACCTCCTCATAGATCAACTATGCCACATCTTCTTCTTCTCCTCACAAAATACAATTCACAAACAACCCAAGCATTCCAAATCTCCATGAACCTTCATGTATTCACCTTCAACTTCTTCTTCAAATACTTTCTTATAAGAAAAAGGTAGTTCCTTTAATTGTTACTTTGGAGAAGCTATCAGGGCCCTTGAAGCTTTCTCTTTTTCTCTTGGGTATAAGGTCTTTGATCTAGAGAGGTCGTGTTGTCTTCTTCACTAAATTTGGAATCTTTTTGCTCATTGAATCAAACACAGCTAGCTAACCTCTCTTCTCTTGACTTGTTTTACCCATTGAATTGGAACTAGGACTTGTCTCACTTGATTTCTTCTCAATTAAATCCAACACCTTGATTTCTTCATCGCCCTTTCAGTAGATAATGTTCATGTTCTCTTAATCATCTCAATTGACCCCCAACTCAAAGCTTTAACCACTCTTGAAATTTGAAACTCTTGATTATTGGTTGTACAAGCTTTATTGGGTTAGGAGAAGGGATTTGATGATGATTCTCTATGTGGGTAAGATGGATTCTTCATGGATTGGTTTGGATTTAAGAAATTGTAGGATGAAATTCTGAAATTTAAGCTTTTGATTCTTGGATTCAAGGTGTTTTGGTATGATATAGGTGGTTGAATCTTCCTTGGAATGATGTGGAGAATGAATTGGATGTGTTTTTATGGGAATTGGGTAGTGTTTTGATGATTGGTGAAGGTTTTTATGAGCTTCAATGGAGTTAGGAGGGTTGTGGAGAAGAAAAAGAGGGTTAAGGTTTCATAAATTCGGAATAATAAGCTTAATACCTCCTTTATAACTCAATCCCGTAACTTTTTCTCTCTCTGGCGGCGCTGCGGACTACCCCTGCGGACCATGGGGTGTACCGCAGGGTAGTCCGCGACATCTGATGCTCGAAAATTTTTGCTCACTGGATGAAACCCGTGGTAGGACCCCGTGGCACGGGTTTTTGGCCTGCGGACTAGGGTCCGGTGTACCGGAGGGTACACCGCGGCTTCTGTTGTTGGCTCTGTCAAAATACCCGTGGTACCCACCCCGTGGTACGGGTTTTTGGGGCGCGGACCATGGTGCGGTGTACCGGAGGGTAGTCCGTGGCAATTTTTCTGGTTTCTGGATCACACCCGTAGTAGCAACCCGTAGTACGGGTTTTTGACCTCGCGGACCATCCCTGCGGACCATGGGGTAGTCCGTGGGGTAGTCCGCGGAGGTCATTCTTGCGCTCCAAAAATTTTCGTTTTCTTCCCTAACTCGATTTCTCCAATTCCTACACACCAAAAACACTGATACCTTCCTCAAATATGCAATATCAACTAAAATTAACTAAACTAAATATAAATTGAAAACTAAAAACGTAAAAACATAAAAGAAATTACGGGTTATCTTCCGTACAGCACTTTTGTTTAACGTCTTTCAAAGTTAGACGTTTTACCTCGATTAAGGATGACGAAATTTTCACCCTTTGCCTTTAATTCCCACGAACTTTTCAGCTCGATTCTTTATAATCATGGATGGTGCCATCCAAGTTGTCGTGGGAAGCGGTGTCTCTAGTGGAAACTCGATTTTATTTGTAGCATTACACTCCTCTGGCAGTCCATTCATCTCGAATCTTCGCTTGTTAGAAAGAATGTCCTTCATGAATTGACCGTATTTTGACATTCTGGTGAGAGCTTCTACAAACGGGCTGCTGATCTTTAACTTGTTCATCATGTCAACGAACTTCTTGAATTCTAGGTCATTGTCCTTTCTGACATGTGAAGGGGATGGTGGAGGAGGACATGTGTTGGTTACCACCGGGCTCTCTTTCTTTTCTGGTGTCTTCTCTTGGACACTTTTTCGTTCAACTACCTCCTCTGTTGTTTCTTCTCCCCCCGTTTCTGGAATAGGGACTGGTTCTGGTCTTGGTGGAGGTAGTTGTTTTCCATTTCCTAATTCAACTGCATAACAGACTTTGTTTTCTGGAGCAGTAGTATCACTTCGGAGCTGCCTTTCTGCAAGGATTTTAGTTTTCTCCACCATTCGTGACACTGCCTGCACCCTCTCCATAAGCGCACTCTGTGAGTCTTGGGATTCTTGTTGGTGACTCTCTATATTTTCAATTGTTTGCATCAGTCGAACCAAACTTGAATTCACACTCGAAGGTTGCTCCTGTATGGGTTGCTGCATTGAATAAGGAAGTGGTCCTTGATAAGCTTCATTACAAATCGGCGATTCTTGATAGATAGGTTGTGGAGGATAGTAAGATTGTGGTCGTGGTTGATAATAATCATCATGATGAAGATATGTCTGTTGATCTCCGACCCGATTGTAGCTCTGTGGGGGTTGATAGTCAGCGTAATTTCCTTGAGATTGATAATAACCATCATAATAATGGTCTCTTTGATAAGGCATGAAGGAAATTGAGGCTGGATTGTTCATGCAATGTCCCCACGAGTGATCTCTTGCTCCACAACTAGGACATGAAGGTGAGGCATGTACTAGATTCCTCTGAGCTAGTTGTTGTGATTGTTCTCGTAATTCCTCAAGTTGTCGGCTTAACTCCTTGAGCTTTAGAGATTCCATCATGTATTAGCTTCTTCAGGATCTAATAACATGAAACCTTTATATCCTAATAAATCTGCTTCCGCCTAAAAAAAATCTGTAAAACAAAAACTAAAAAGAAAAGCGTAAAATAGCACTAACTAAAATAAAAGCACAAGATAATTGCACAAGGACTAACGATGTAGTCCCCGGCAGCGGCGCCAAAAACTTGGTGTGGCCTAAGGTGTGATAAAAAGATGTATAAAATAAGTGCAAATAAACACCCTAAGCTAACACGGTACTGCAAGTATTACAGGACGTATGCAAGTTTTAATGATAAGAAGATTCGTTCCTCAGGGACTGACGAAAGTTAGAGAGAACTTATGCAAATTATCAAGTGCAGATATTAAAGATAGATAATAATACCCTAGTAGGAAGAAAAGATAGACAAATATTTATTTGGTTTTTCAATAAATAAACTAAACTAATAAACTAAAAGAAAGGAAACAAATAAAAGAAAAGAAAAGAAGATAGTATGAAAGTCTAGCTTGAGTAATTAGCATGCAATCCCCACTAGTTTTGCCGTTCTAAACATGTAAGGGTAAATTATGTAGTATTTCCCTAATCGGTCCCAATATGCTATCGGTAGTTTAAAATAGGATTTACCTGTGTCAATAAGGCTTCCTAAGCAAACTTTTCCTGTAATTGGTAAAGAGTCACTAGACTCAACCATAGTGATTATCTAGCTAGGTTGGGTTGTCAGATCAGACCTAATACTAGACGTTATGTGCTAAACATGCAATTAAACACCGTTGTCAATGGTGACCTAATTACTAGATGGTAATTCTATATGGCCGCGGTTCCACAAGAACACTGAATATAAATCCAAACACATAAACAGAGAATAAAAACTATAATTCAATTTAAAACATTAAGTTCCCAAATTAGATAGATGTCAATCAAAACTAGGGTTCATACATATATGCTAAACACTCAAACTAAAGAATTAATTCATACTAAGAAGGGAAGAGAAAAGAGTTACAAAATAAGAGGTTGAAGGAGACATAGTTGTTGCACAGCTCCTTCCAGACTTCTTCTCTTGTGTTGTAGCTTCCTCTTGGCCTTAAGGTCTGACCAAGGATGATTTAAGAGTCTTAAGAGGCTGTATTTATAGGTTATAGGAAGACCTAATTCGTTTTCTTGAAGGAGAAGGAAAGTAATAGACTCCTAGTCCAACTCAAATTCGTATGGAAATAAAGATAAACACTGCTGGACCGTTTTGAGCATATCTTCTTCGTTATTGGTCGGATTGAGCTCCATAAGATACCAAAAGAATCGCAACAGAATTATCTAGGACCTGTAGAAGGAAATTACCAAATTCGGCCTATTTCTTAGGTAAAAACGCATATCTTTGGACGTGTATGCAGAATCCCAGATTTAGGCAGCTTTTCCTTTTCCATCTTTTTAGCCTTTGTTTCCTTATCTCCAATTTCCATGCAGATCTCTTTCCATAAGTTGTAGTCTTTGACTTGGACTCTAATTAATCTCCATAATTATCTTTAAAGCTTCACACTAAATAAACAATTAAACCCAATATGCTCTAAAAATAATAATTCTACAAATCAAGACTCAAAATAGGAAAGAGAACTAAATTAAGCTAAGATCAACCTATAAACTAATAAATAAGCCTAAAATGATGTCTCTGAAGTATATTATATTATCACAAATGAGGAGACATCAAAAGTACTAAAGAAGCGAATAATAAAAGAGTATCTAAAGACTAATACAAGAATGAAAAGAACAGAGATTTGCTACCACATGAACCAGGGCGTCGAGTTATTAGTAGAAACACAATTAGTCGATACAAAGTAGTTGGTGCAAACTTGGACCTCTGATATTGTAAGATTCGACCAGGTGGGTGACAATTGGACATATCTATTAAAGCTTTTGCATTCTATATTAGAAGGTTTCAAATCAACAAAGGTGTCTCCTTTTACACCAAAAATCAAGCTATCAAGTATATATCTTCAAAGAGAGTCCTTAATTCTAAGCTAAATATTTCATCATTGATTTGTAAGCCATATAGTCATATCTACTCGTCGATGAGTATGGAAGCTAGATAGATTGGTGCCAATCTTGAAACCTAGTATTCCTCTTATTTAAGGTGAGAAGTGTGATCTTCAATAGACTAGGAAAGATAGAAATGTGTATCCTCGTATAGGTGTAGACACGAGTGAAGACTTCACGAGTGTGTAAAATGTTTGAGTGAGCATCAGTAGTATAATTGGGTCCTTGTGTGGCAAATACATTAAAGAAGGATTCACGGGTGTGTGAAAAGGTTGAGTGAGTATTGATAGTATTTTCAGGCCTGTGTGTGGTAAATACACAAGATAAGGCTTCACATGTTTGTGAAGTAGCGTTTTGAGTATCGAGAGTATATCCAGTTCCTTGTATAGGATTGCACAAGTGTTTGCTTAAGGGTTTGTTTGAAGTGGTTGTAAAGGTTTTGTGCTCTCACCTTGTTAAAGAAACACAAAAAATTATAGTGAAAGATCTTGCAGAATCCTCAAGGTCAAATAGACATTAAGTAGTGGACTAAGCCTACGAGAGCCAAACCACTTCAAACTGTGTGTATTGCTTTATTTCCCTTACTCTTTACTTTCTTGCATGCCAAGTGTTTGATATATTTCCTATAATTTTTTTAGATATCTCTTAATATATATATTGCGTGCTAGGTGTTTGAGTATTTGCCCCTTCCATTGTTGATTATTTGTTATTATATTTTATGCATACTAAGTGTTTGTTACTCCGTCTCTTCCATATACCTTAGCTTATTTTGTGCATCTAGCATATCTATATAGTATTCGTTAAAGAGTACAAATTTATATAGATAGAATTGTCTTGAGTTGGTTAGATTAATTTTATTTATGCATAGTCCCTATTCAACTACTCCCAAAGACTATATCGTGGGTCAATATAGGTTACGAGCATTGAAACAAAAATAAATCTTGATAACAAATGCTCTAGTCTAAGGAATTCAGTCAACACTTGTATCATTCTCACTTATACATATTATTTGCAGTTTTTACTAGTCTAAGTGCATGCTTAACTTGATAATTTGCCTAACATGTGTTACTTTATGCATAATGTGCTTATATGAGTTAGATATGTGCTAAATTGCTTGATGATGTTAGACTTAGATCTATATGTGCGTTGTTGTTAGAAACATATGGTCTTCAAGAGCACCCTCTCAATGTGGTAATATGAAATTCAGCAAGATATGAGTTATGAAACATGGATAAAAAGCAGTAGAAGAATATTTGTGATAGTGGTAGTTTGCACTCTATCACTATTGAAAGGAGTTTTATATGAGAGAAGTTTCTTCATATTTTGACATTGATTGTTGATGTTATGATAGGCTCCGAGCGTGCGCTAAACTACACACGTGGAGTTTTTACAATCCGCAAGTGTTCGGGTCGTCTCAAATATAAAAAATTATAAGCTAATTATTTTCCAGATGGAATATGAAACTAAAGTCGTGGATTTAGTAAGGCTGGAATCAGACGTTACGCAAAGATGACAAATAAAAATATATAATTTGTTTGATAATTGTATCTAAAGTATTACTCTAAAAATAGTAAGAGCGAAATACCAACTTAAGAGATTAGCGTGAATAAAGAGGCTAGCTTGGAATGTATATGGTCACTAAATCAACACATGTTATAGTTACGTGATTAAAGGGAAAATTAGAAAATATTACTATAACCGGGATTCTAAATTCCACTTAAATCTCTCCTGAGTAATTAGGCTCTATTTTATAAATATATAAATATCTCCAAATGATTATACGATTTATAGAGTGATTATGCCTAAAACCCTAGGATTGATTATATAAATTGTCTTGGTCTTCCGATTCTAAAACAATTTATATGAGTATTATTTAGATCCACCTATCAACCCCCTGTCATGATATAGTTTATAATATAAGGAAATTCCATCATGTGGACATCATAAAGAAAATTAATTTAACGCAAAATAATAATTAATGGGAAAAATCTCAATTTAATTAAACCTAGAAATACCAATAAATCACAAATAAACATAACATAGTCAGTTAGGTTTACAAAAAGACATCTCAAAGTAAAGAAGATTTTAGCTCATAATTAATTTAATTCTAAGCATGTTCATAACTAAAAACATAATTAAAGAGAAAAATGAGTATATGTTGTTACACTAAATATATTGTAACTTATTGCGAAACGATTATGCTCCTTGCTAAAGAAAAGTAAAAAATTGAATAAAAATTGTCTAATAACCCCTTATATAGTATTGAAATTCATGGGCCTGTTATTATGGGTCAACTCAAGTGATTAAATGAGCTATCACTTTATCCAAACGATTTTTGCAGCAACCTGTTCAACCTACGTCATCTCACGGACACACCCATAACTTTCTCATCTGAACTCAAAATTGTTCTCCTTTAGCGGCCACAAAATCTAGACTTCAAGATATTTTTAATTGTGTAGGAATTAATATCTCGTTCTTCTCCAATTGTTCCCAACAACTCTTCAAAGTTAGCAAACATGTTCATATGGAAGCTTTTGTCCTTTTTTATGGTTTTCTCGTCAGTTTCTCGACCCATTCTTGCTTCCTTCCAAGCGTCCATGGGTCATTTCTAGGTTTACCATCACTTCTTAGCCTTTCTTTGACTCTTCGGATTTCACGCGCTCGTATTATCTCATCCTGCGCAATACACAAAATATCTCAATATCCCGAAACACGCAAGTCACACTATATAGCTAAAAATGTGAAAATACATCAATTTTGGGGAATAAATCTTAACTTTATACTCTAGACACTCTCTATATGATATCTTGTGCATGCATCTATCACAAATAGTGAGACATCAAGTATCATCGAGAGTGTGTTCCTCTTGGTGTTTAAACACCTTGAAATTAGCATCCCATACTCAATAATCAACTAGTTTGATATTTCATAGCATGCTCGAGGGACCATTCTATTAAAGACGTTTCCTGCATGTTGATGCGTTGTACTGATCCTAAATCTTAACCAATTGTATTACTAGATAACAAGACTTTTTTTAATTAAATCTCATAAAAAATTAATTTTTTCAATAAATATCCCAATTTAATGCATCATTATATATTATAATTTGTTAATATATAATAAGTCAATTATCTAACATTCAAGAAGTAAATCATATCCACCATTCATCTCTTTCACCATTACCATCACCACATCACCATCGCTATTTTCACCATCATACTTTTCCCGTAATTCATCATTCCCATCTTTGTAATTGAGCTATTTCATCAAAAAGAAATTATATCATATTGCGATGTTGGAAGTGATGTAGGTAGATTTTTTTTTTAAAAAAACACTTAGATTTGTTTTTCTTTTTTGGGTTAGGTAAACGGTTGTATTAATAGAAAATAAATGTACACAAAGAAGTTACCTACCTAAACTCGAAAACTTAAGGTAGCAACAAAAAAGCTAAATACAACTAACTCATACTAGTACAAGTTAATCTCCCACTATTATCCATAACGGAATGAGGAGGGAACAATAAATATAAGATGGAATATATACACCACTTGACTTCCTTGGTAATCGTTTCTATTGATGTAGAATCACCCCTCATAGTTAGGTGATTTCTCGCTTTCCAAATACAATATACGGTAGCTACAAAACCAATCCTCCATACTTTTCTTCTCCAATTTTCTCTAGTTTTAAACTTCTTGAGCCATTTTAAAGAACTAAGGAGCGTATTCATTTTCTTATATATTTCTAGCCAAGACTTTATTTCATCCCAACCTTCCCTTGTATAAGCACAATCGAAAAAGTGGTGATTATTTGATTCGAAATCTTTCCCACATAAATCACAAAGTGGATCCAACTCCAAATAAGTCATGCAATCTTTAGTTTTAAGCCTCTCACCTCAAAGTCGTCCAAACAATAATTGCATGTTTAGGAATTACACACGAGGTCCAAATAATATTAGTCCAAGACTTCACAAAAGTTTTCCGACGAAATAAATCATAAGATTTTTTATATAAAGCATAAAAAAATTTACTCGATACCTCATACGATACTTGGTGCACATTCCCGAAGAAAACTATAAAACCAAGATACTCTCCCGACCTTCAACTCCTAAAGACCCACGAATAATATCTTTTAACTCCCAAACATTTTTTAAGAGAGAGAAATCTCTCTTTTTAGGGTGTCATTCTCAAAATTCATAAATTTAAAAAATATTTCCCATAAATCTATCTAATCCAGTTTTTGTCCATAATATTTCAAAATATTTTTAAAAATAATGATGTATTCCATGCTACTAAATCTTTCAACCAACTAAATTTGTTAATTGACTCCTGTTCTAGGATAGTCAAATGATTATTCCAGCATGGCAACTTGATTTATAATCCGACAGAGAAGCATAATCAATAAAATTGCTACTATTACCGACCAAAGTTATGAGAACGTGCTTCCTTTATTGCTAGATTATGAAATTACCAGTTTAAATAGTTTTTCCAATCAAGGCATCGAATAGTGTAGTAATGTCTTCTTCTACTTTGGTTGTTCGAACTATTATGAGGAAAGAAATATCCTATTGATGATACAATAAATGGGACCTCTTACTATTCAATCATCATCATCATACATTGATGATCAATAATGCAAATCAATTAAAAACCACATGCTAATCTTTTTTTTTTTTTTCATACAAGAGAGGCATTAAAGCCGTTAAGAATAAACGTTTACATTAAGAACAAACGTTCTTATTAGGAATCTAACACAACTCTAACAGTTGCGTGTTCATATCTATCCCTCATAATCCAACTCGAAAGATACTCTGGAGGCTCAATGAATTCTATCGGTTATGTGTTCATAGTTGCACCTTCTTTCGCTAACTTATCCGCGCAATGATTTGCTTCCCTAAATATATGATTAACTTCAATGTTTGGGAAATCTCTCAATAACAAGTAGCATTCTTTAATGATTGAAACATTACGACTACTTAAGTTCCCACCGCCCTTCACTAGCGCATGGAACTTCCTCGAGTCCATCTCTTGACGAGTTGAGCTCCCACCGCCCTTCACTAGCGCGTGGAGCTCCTCCGAATCAGTTTTAATACACAAAGTTGTTAGCCCTCTATTGGTAGCCCATTTTAACGCAATATGTAACGCAAATAATTCCGAGATTAGTGGAGAATCCACTATGCAAGGACCCATAAAACCCGCAATACACGAGCCGTATCCGTCCCTTAGAATTCCACCAATCCCTGCAACCTTTTTCATTGGAATAAAGCTACCATCAATATTCAACTTATAACCTATAGAGGGCTTTAACCATTTAATCATCACGTTTCTTGCCACTTTAATTATTCCCTCATCAACACTCTTGCCCCATGCTAGAATAAAATTATTAGCCATGGAAATAATTTCACGCTTGAGAGTTCGGGGATGTGGTATATTCTAATCTTCTTCTTTCAATACCCTCTTTAACATTTTCTCCTCTTCTCAGTTAGATTTTCTTTCCACTTCTCAACCCCCAACTTCCTTTACCACCCCACCCACCCCATTCACCCACCAATCAGGACAAATATATTACCAAAAAAATAAATAAAAATTCATTTAGACAAGCCACAACTATAAAACCCCATATTGTCTAATTTTCCTCACTTTCATTTCCTCACAAATAACACTTCAACTTCATCTTCCCACTAAAATCACTTTATTACATCATACCCAAATCTTCAATCTTTTACTTTCTTCAGAAAATCCAATAAAGATTCAATCTTTTTCACAAAGTATTCAATAAAGATTCAATCTTTTTCACAAAGTAATCACTAAAGTTTCAACCTTTTCGCACAAAAATATACAATAAAGCTTCAATCTTTTGCACCAACACAATCAATGATCCCATAAAAGAAATGGAAAACAAATACTTCCTCATACTAATCATAACCCTTACTCTATTATCAATTTCATTACTTATCTTACTTGTAATCCTTTATTACAAGAAAATATCAATATCACAAGAAAACATCACAGTAGATTCCAAAGCTAAAGAAAGAGAAGCTGTAGATAATGAAGAGTTAATGAAATTTCATGGTGGTGAAGATCTTAACATAAATGACATACTAGAAGCTCCAGGTGAAGTTATAGGAAAATCAAATTACGGAACTTTATATGGAGCTACTTTGCTTAGAACTAATTCTCTTGCATTGTTAAGGTTTTTAAGACCTGCTTCTACTTTAAAGATCAAACAAGTAGGGAATGTTATTGAATTGTTAGGTTCTGTTAAACATCTCAATTTAGTTCCTTTATGTGCATTTTATGCTGGACCTAGAGGAGAAATGTTACTTGTTCATCCTTTTTATAAATATGGTACTTTAGCTCAATTTATTCGAGGTAAGATTCTTATCCTTTCATTATTTATTTATTTATTATTATTTTAGATGAAATTCAATCTTTTTAGCGCTTTTATTCACATATATGATTAAAGTTTTGGATCTGCTCAGATGGAAATACAGAGACTAGAAAATGGGCGATAATATACAAAATCTCGATAGGTATAGCTAGAGGAATAAACTATCTTCATACATCATTATTAAACCCAATAATCCATGGAAACCTTAAATCAAACAACATATTAATAGATCGTCATTACCAAGCTTACGTGTCAGATTTTGGGCTTCATCTCTTATTAAATCCTTCTTCAGGACAGAAAATGCTTGAAGCTTCAGCAACTCAAGGATATAAAGCTCCCGAGTTAAATAAAATGAAAGATATTAATAAAGAAAGTGATATTTACAGTCTTGGAGTGATTTTGCTTGAATTACTTACTGGAAAAGAACCTATTGATAATAATCCAAACCCTGATCAAGATTTTTACTTGCCGAGTATTTTAAGAACTGCGATTCTTGATCATAGGATATCAGATTTGTATCATCCGGATATTTTAATTGGTCATAATAATGTGGAAAAAGTGATTATTAAAGATTATATTCTTCAATATTTTCAACTTGCTATGGCTTGTTGTTCTCCTGCACCTTCTCTTAGACCTGATATAAAGCAAGTCCTTGGTAGCCTTGAAGATATTGTGAAATTACAATTATACCCTTTTGGTTGAATCTGGGCTTCTGTGGTGGGCTTTGAGGCCCCTGAGAAGAAAAGACGAGGAAACTATAGGATAGTCCTGAAAACAGAGTGAAAATGGATACTTCGTCTTATAGGAAACTATTATCAAATGAACTTCATTTAAAGGAGCAGAAAAGGATTTTAAGCTAAGGTTTGTTCGAAAATATGGAATTTATGGAAATATTTTGTGACCTCACTCTAATGCTAAGATGGAAATTTTATACGAAATCTTGATGTGGTTACAGTTGATCTATTTCAGAGGCATTTGAAAGAAAACTTGAGTTTTTGTTATTCTGATTATTGACTATTGATTTATTTGTTATTTTTGTCATAATTAGTCAAGTTAAATATACCAAATCTTTTGAAAGGAAGTTTATTGTAAATATATGATCATCTTACACTGTTGAAGTTCTAGTATTTGATAGTATTATCACTCCAAAACAATATATAGAAGACGGATATAATTATGAATAAAATATATATGATACAATCTTGTATCATATATATCAATATATATTTCTTATATAAACTATAAATATATGAATATATATATACAACTATCACTATTCGCGAGGTTTTAAGTATTTACAAAAACCGCGGCTATTATGGTTTAAAATGTCAATGTCTACTTGATTTCCACTCCGTAATTGCTGAAAGGAAAGTAAAATTTGGCAAGAGATGCTTATGTGGCAACAATTCATTTGTTAATGGTGAATTATCATTTTCTTGAAGCCATTTCTCAATTGCTTTACGATCATATGTATATCCATCCGCAGCAACACAAGGATCATTCATTACATCCTTAAGAAGAGGACATATAAAGTGACTAGGAGGTTGAGTCGACGCTAAATCACGCGCATTATCCGCCACTATTCTCAATTTCTCCAAAATTGGGAGTATTTGATTTTCTAAATCTGGTCTATCTTTACTACGAAT
The DNA here is from genome assembly GCA_029959085.1 of Nemophila menziesii. Taxonomy (NCBI): domain Eukaryota; kingdom Viridiplantae; phylum Streptophyta; class Magnoliopsida; order Boraginales; family Hydrophyllaceae; genus Nemophila; species Nemophila menziesii. The sequence goes on from JARWIR010000032.1 coordinate 7,139,746, forward strand.
CTCTGTACATTTTAATGCTAACATAATAAGTTCATTTGTCTCTTCAATCGGCCATTTACCACCTTCTTTATCTAGTACCTCATTGATTTTATTAGTCTTAACCGCTTCCTCGATTATATGAGCTAACGCTATAGCTGGTTTCGCAGTTAATAACTGCAAAATCACCATTCCAAGAGCATATACATCGGATTTCGCAGAAACTATTCCGGTTCTTTGGTACTCCGGATCTATATAACAAAGAGTCCCAACTGGACTAGTAGTGTAGTCAAGTTGAACCATAGTTGAAAGACCAACATCTCCGATTTTACTGACTAAGTTATGATCAAGTAAAATATTCGCTGGTTTAAGATCTCGATGCACGATAACTTTTGGTTTTGAGCTATGGAGAAACATTAAAGCCGAGGCTACTTCTAATGCGATACGATATCTTTCAAACCATGGAAGTGGGATCGTATTATTACTCCTAAATAACTTCTCCTCCAAGCTACCGTTTTGCATGTATTCATATATTAAGCATCCACGTTCAGGACATGCTCCAAGAAGTGTTAGCAAATGAGGATGACGAATCTTACTCAATATCTCAAGCTGAAAAATTATTTAATTTTTCTTAGAATTTTAAACACCATTTTTAAGATATTACATAACGGATTTATTTTTTACATTACCTCTTGTAAAAATTGCTTGGTTTTAAGGGTTGATGAAGAGTGGAGAATTTTTACTGCAGCAATTGTGTGACGTAAACTACATTTGTAAACACTTCCGTATGATCCTATTCCGATTTTGTGAGTCTCGGAGAATGATTCAGTTGCAGAGGTTATTTCCTCCCAAGAAAATATCTGGTACTGATTAACATAGCTCATTGTCTTTTCTTTTCTCTGTGTTTCTTCGTTTTCAGTACATTCCTTTGCATAATCAGCTTCGAATTTCTCTTTTTCTTGTTTTTTCGCTATTCCTTTGGCTTTCTCTTCCTTGTATTTTATCTCTTTGAGCTTAATCGCGTCCACTAATCGACGTTTCTGAAGGTCATTTAGCCGGTTAATGATGCAAGAAAACAGGGAATAGGACTCGAATAGGAGATGGAATAGTCATTTACCTTGCGAGAAGCATCTATGGCCTCAGTTTGTGCTATTGAATATAGCCCTTGCATATGTTTGAGTTCCATTCTCAGTTTTTCAAGATCCAAGTTATTATTTACCTAATACAGGACGAAAAAATTAAGTCTAACTTTAGATGAACCAATAAAGAAATAAGTGGTTGAAAATTCGTAATTCTGATTAAATACCTGAGTTCCTGATGAATACTCGGTAATAGCCCCGGAAGTGGAAGGTCGATCGGTTGCCCAAGAAATCGAATAATTATCAGTCACGGAGCTTCGAAAACTTGAATCGTAGCTATTATTTTGATTGGTAAATATACTACCAATAGTAGATACTCCATCGTCCATGTCTCGATGATCAATTGACTTGGCTCTTCGACAAAGAGGGGTATTTGGGTCTTTTAGTGAAAGAGCTCGGAAAAGATCCACAGTTGGGGAAGATGGAAAAGGAGAATATGTGTTTCTGCTCGTATCATCATCTTCTCCTTCTCCGGGATAGATTTTTCGATTAAAACTTGTAGTTTTTTGAAAAGGGCTCCTATTCTTCATTGAACTAGCTTGAAACCTTTGAATTGGCCGTGAAGGAGATGAATTATAAGAATTTTTTGCATCTTCTTGGAAGATATTAATCGTTTCGCTTGGAGATTTTCTTTTGTCAAGAAGAGAATGGATATTCGAAATAAGTTGAAATCGATTTGTGGGTGAAGGAGGATTTATTGAGCTCATATTATGGTTTGGAGAAGACATAATGCTTTTATGATCTTTCTCTAAATCAGGTGATCTCATTGATGATAATTTGCCTTTTGAAACAAGATACACGCTACAAAAGTTGGGTGTGCATTCATACATTTTCGATGACCAATTGTGATTCCTGGTAGTACAATATACAATAAGAAAAGACTTGATATTAACCGAAGTATGTTGGTGTTTGTTTGCACTAAATGAGATCTTAATCTGGTACATTAAGTAACTGGATCAATAAGACATTTTATTTTAATTTCTTGACCAATTCAGATCCGAATGGTTCTTAACTCGTCTATTTCATTAAGATTTCAGACTAAATCTGATTCATTCAAATACGGCCTCTTAACAGAATAAGTTCTATATTCAGCATTGAGTAGTTATCATCTAAAAAACAAACAACGTGTTTTTACCTTGAAAAGATGCTTGTAGAAGACACTCCTATAACAAGCTTAGTAATATTGCATTTCAAAACCTCCTCTGCTATTGCATTAGCTATATCATCAGCTTCAATGTGTACAAGATCCACGTGTACTTTTCTTTTGATAAACAATAGCTTAAAAGGAAGAATCTTTTCATTTGTTTGCCAATCCACTTCCTTACGAAACGTTGTAACTACATCCTCGCGTACTTGTGAAATAGGGATCGAAGTTCCCACTGTCCAGAAAGATAAGTAAAAAAAACAAAAAATAATACGAAATACTCAAGAAAAGGGAAGACTTACATGGTGTTGGAACAGTAGTTATGGAAGGGTAAACATGTAATAGCCTAAATTGAACATCTTTCTCCGAAGGGAAATTATCGAGTGCCCATTTTACAATATGTTTGCTTTTTTTACTTCCGCTTATAGCTATTGCAACTATAGGTGATGAAGTTACATTATCCATCTCCATTGTTTGCATATTTCTTTCAGCAGTGCTGTCCTGTAAATACATAACTGAGTTAAATGTTTATTTATATAACTTTAGATTAATTCATTTTAATATTTTGACTTGATGGAGATTAATTGTATATAATTTTTTGATGTTGTAAAACATTGATTTGTTCCTGTGGTTAAGGATTAACAAGTATTACTTGTTTGCATGTCTTCAGTTAGTTATCATTAAGTATTTAAGTGTCAACTATAGACTTACTCACAATTTTGTCTATCTTTAATTTTATTGCTTATAAAAAATTGTAGCTATATACGTATTGAAATCAATGAATTCTATTTTAAATTAAATCAACTCATTCCATGCTAAGGCTTAATGTTGTAGTTGCTTTCCATGTCATAGTTAGAACAACCAATGTGAATTAACACATGGCACGTATTTGTGTTTTAATAAGTAATACTCAGTTTTGATCTAGAAGCTAAGTGCATTCTTGGTAACAAATAGTCAACAAATCACATCAACTTACAAACACTTTTTATAGACTTGAATTCTTATTTCATTAATCAAGTTTTATATTCAGATTTACTTGTTTATCCATAATTACACCCCATTTTTCAGCGGAGATCTATACGCTTGATGTCTCGTCTTTTTTGAGCACTTTAAAAAAGCTTAGAATCAAAGGCCTTGAGCTATCTTTAGGTTTCATTGATTGTTATAAAAAGGTAAAGATTTATATTATATACATGAATACCACCTTGATTTCACTTCTCTTGGGTCCAGATACATAGTCTCCTTTTTAACATGATGGTCAAGATACATAGTCTCCTTTTTAACATGATGGTCAAGAAAAGGCTAATTTTATTGAAAATTATTAGGGTGTTATTGAGGAATATGATACCCTTATTAAAGACCATTCCCTCAAGTCAGTATTGAAACCAACATAAAAATATAAGATAAAATAAAAAGTGATACCTCTTTAAACGCATGACATGAGTATAATAGATAAGAAAATTCTAGTATACTTGGTTGGTCTTTTGTCGCGTTCCTAAAAGTGGTGCTTGGCAAATGATGTCCTTGGAGTAAAAGGGGTGGGGGGGAGTATCATAGCCTTGGCCCTTAGGAGGCTACTCCGACAAGCATCTTGAAAGTAGCCTTACGATCATGTTGATCTCTCGACACTAGATCATATAAGACTGCGATAGTATGGTTATAATATAGCCTTAATCTTTTTTCTCCTTTTGTTCGATAGACTCTGACCGTTATTCACGACCGCCTTACCTGCAAAATCTTCGATACCCTTTAGTCTGCACACTTTAAGTCTCCTTCTTCTTGTTGGATTGCATATATCCGAAGTCGACCACGTCCAAGGTAACCAAGGTGGTCGCTTTGGCCCCAAATATCTGAGGCACCCGAAAAAAAAATATAATGTATTTTTCAAGTTATGAATGAGCTCGACTTGAGGTTATTTATATCAAAAACATGCATCGCCCACCGAGGTTGACCGCCTTACCTGCAAAATCTTCGATACCCTTTAGTCTGCACACTTTAAGTCTCCTTCTCCTTGTTGGATTGGATTGCATTGCATATATCCGAGGTCGACCACGTCTAAGGTAACCAATGTGGTCGCTTTGGCCCCAAATATCTGAGGCACCCGGAAAAAAAATATAATGTATTTTTCGAGTTATGAATGAGCTCGACTTGAGGTTATTTATATCAAAAACATACATCGCCCACTGAGGGGCTCGAACCCTCGACCACAAGGTTAAGAGCCTTGCGCTCTACCAACTGAGCTAGACGGGCTTGTTGATTTGTAAACCTTAACCTCAGATAAGACTTTTTTATTTTTATGTCAGTTGATCACCACGTTTGGCAAATATGTTAAAATAGATCAGATATTGAGTTTAAATATTTGATCTATTTTAAGAATTATTGTATTTCAAATTTTAAACTAGTCAAATTCAAACTCAAGGTGAGTTTAAATTTTGTGTTTAAACGGACTCGTTTTTCTAAATAAATAAAGAATAATCTGCCAAAAAGAACTGGCTCGCTGAAGAAACACCGAACTTTTGAGCTCGTTTAACCATTGGATCCCATATGTATTAAGAAGCAAAGCTTAGTAACTTTTTTTAATTGAATTAAAAATGATAACAATGTTGAAAATATAATATTAGTTAATTAGAGTAACTAAAAGTGTTGATTCGCGAAAATACTGGGGAACATTATGGCATATATATGTCACATGTGTCTCTTTCATTCAGGTATATTCTAATATCCGAAATATTCTTAGTTGATAGTAGAAAATTCCAAATCTAACCATATGTCCATATTCATTGCAAATTTAATTGGACTAGGTAAAGCTAAAGTTAGGATTTGTTTAACACAAAATAATTCTTTTCCACATCATTAATCAACAACAGAATATATTCGTGTATTAGCTTAACAGTAGATTACGCAATGCATGACCAAAATAGATCTGTCAAGTCTTGTGCTTGACCAAACATAGCTTCAACCAGTCGAGGGCGTAACAGTAAATACTTCCACATCTTTCATCTCAGAACTTCTTACTGAATATTGAAAAGTCCATCCATGACATGCACCAGCATGAACACCATTAACATTCACTACAAAAACCGCTCCCACAAAATTCGGATATTTCCTCGTAATTCGCGAAATCGCATCCTCGGCCGCTAATTTTGGTTCCATTCCTAATCTCATACTCTCCACAGCCTGATAACTAACAAATATAAAACAATAAAAAATTGATTTTTAAGTTCAAAGTAATTGGTTGACAAAAAAAAAAGAAAAGTTCAAAGTAATTTATTTAATCAAAGAATACCATGGTAGAAAACGCATCATTATATCACCATCTCCTGTTGCTCCACAAGCTCCAATTTCAGCATCCGCATATGCTGAAGATCCCGCTATTGGTCCATCACCAACTCTATACTCAAAATATACGGTCAGTTAGTTAGTCAGTTAGTTAATTAATTAATTAATTAATTAACTAACTAACTAACTAACTAACGTTACCTGCCAGGAATCTTAAATGTGGCTCCATTAGTTGATGTACCAACAGCAATGTTTCCTCTCTATGAAGTCGTATAAACATAAGCTATACTTATAAATAAAATATTAAGAAATATTAAATTAGATTTTACTTTATCTATAGCCGCCATGGATATTGTATCATGGTTATGGAGACCTATATGAGATGATGATTCGGCAAAACTTTCCATCAAACATGTTGTCTTCATGTTTTCGATTAAATGGTAGGGACCACAAGTATTGGGATGAGGAATGTTTTTTCGGAAATTAGGTTGACAATTATTTTGTTTCCATTTATTCCATTTTTCGATTGATTCTGTAGAGCTTAAGTTAGTAGGTCCAGGTAAACCCATTGAAATAGCGAAAGCTGAAGCTTGTTCACCAACAAGTAATGTATGTTGAGTGTATTGCATAACTAATCGTGCAGCTTTAATTCCGTCTCGGACATATCTCATGGCTGCTACAGCTCCAACTTCCATTGTTACCTAAGCATGTCTAAAAATATTTTATATATAAAATAAATATAAAATATGATTGTTAATTACCCCGTTCATGATCATGGCATCTAGTGTAGTTTCTCCATTTTCGTCTGGACTTCCACCGGGTCCCACTGTACCGTCACATCTGAGTACTTCACAAGTGGAACAACCTTCCACCACCGCGTCCACGGCGGAGAGTCCACCATCGACGGCTCTCCAGGCGGCTCTAACGGCTTCTAAGAATGGCCATGTGCTTACTACTAAAGGGTATTTTCCATGATTTACATCACCATCTCCCAATGCCTAGAGAAATCATTATTCACTATTATATATAGGACAAAATTAAGCAGATTACTTACTAAAGTTGGATAGAAAATGGAAACGAATACACAATTAGATACTACCATTAAAGAATACCCAGAAAAGAATAAGTGTAAATCGTATAAATTAATTAGAAAATATATTATATAGAGAGAAAGAGAGGCAGAGAGAGTACCATGGAGTATAGAGTAAGAAGGAGGAGATGAGTGATGCAAAGGTTGTTCATCGTCCTTCAACAATTTAATTCTTGGTATCTGCCACTATTAATTAATCAACACTCTATATAGTTTTTCTCCCTTGTATCTTTATGCATTTCTAAATGGGGGAATTAGGAAATAAAGCCTACACAACATGGCCTTAATGAAATAAGGCCCAATCAATTTTATCTACTAACTAAACATCCATCCCCAACTAAAACTCACCCAAAAGACCAATTACCCCCTCCCCTCTTATACATTCAGCTGGAACCTAAATACCCAAAACAAAAACCCCATTAGGGTTGTGAAATCCAAAAACCACTCCCCTCTTCTCTGCGCCCCTGTAGACCTTCACCTTCACCACCGAGCCATTCCCTCCACCTTCACCACCGAGCCACTCCCGATCTGACCTTCCACCTTCCACAGCAGCACCTTCTACCTCCGTTCCATCTACCACTTTCCACCTGTTCATCATTTTCGCAGCAGATCTGGAGAAGAAGAAGACCCAGCATCACCACCATAACAGCACCACAGCGCCGCCTTGATCTGCTTCATCACCAAGCTTCATGATGCTGCGCTGATTCTTCTTTTTACAGCGCCGATTCGACTTCTTCCAGCGCTGATTCGACCTCTTCCAGCGCCGATTCGACCTCTTCCAGCGCCGATTCGACTTCTTCCAGCGCTGCTGCAAGGTGCCGTCCCTGCTGCCTCCCTTCCTCCAGCGCCGCTCGTCTGACTTTCCTGGCGCCACTCTCCTGCACACATAAGTCCTCGTGGATCCATTACTCATCCGTGGACCCATTTTTGACCATCCAAGACTTGAGATCTATTCGTATCTGTTCAGATCTGCACCTCCATCGACCAGCGCTGCCCCACCATCGACCAGCGCCTCCTCGTGGCCCTTCAGATCTACTCCAGATCTGTTTAAGTGACTTGGTCCAGCGAGCGTAGTACAGCCCCTGGCATGGTCCAGCCCCCCCGCATAGTTCAGCCCCAGCGTGGTCCAGTCCCAGCATGGTCCAGCCCCAAGGTCCAGCCCCAAGGTCCAGCCCCCCTCATGTTTCAGCCCATTTCAGTCAAGACTTTTAAAGATATGGTCCAGCCCATTTGAGTGAATATTAAAGCCATGGTACAACCCATTTCAGTCAAGTTTTTTAAAGAAAAAACCTTAAGTTTTTTTAAAGGGTACAGCCTATATGGTATATGGTTTTCATTGGATATACACTTGGACAAGGATGTAAAAAATTATTCATACCCCGTACAAACTCTTGGGTACAGCCCCTAGTGTAAAATAGACACATTTTGACTTAATAAGTATGAATATATAAAAGAAAAACGAACTCAGGTACAGCCCTTAATAAAAAACATTCATTCAGCTTTAAAAAGCTAAAACCCGAAAAAAGGTCTGTACCTAATGGTACGGACCCATTCGCTAAAATGTATCAGAATAGAAAAATTATTAAACGAATTTAAAAAAAAAGAAAAGGGTAAAGTTGGAAAAAATCCAACCAGAAATTGAAAATAGGCCTTAGTTAGAAGTATTTTCTAACTAGGCCTTAAAAAATAAGTTGGAAGGCATCTAGGCCTCAATTTGTGGATTCCTCTTTCTAAATTAATACTACTCACATTAGTCAAATAAGCATGGTATACCACCTAATTTAACCGGTTACCGTTGTCCCCGGTTGGAGTAATTTATTTTTTTTGTAACGGGTTGTGTTAAATTCATTTTAAATTCTACTATCGTCTCTGAAGTTTGGATCCAAAATGACTTTGATAGTGTTGGTGCAATCGTTCTCCACGGTATTGGCACACTTTGGGTAGAAACTCGTTACATACAAACACTACTCATAGGGATTATGCTTCTAATGGTGAGCGTGCACTAAGCTTTCAAGCTTTGACATCGAACAAAAGTCCTTCTTCATGCCTAACAACACAACCTACAACTACAAGATCGTTAGTAATATTCCATGCCACATTACTATTTATTTTAAAACAATTAGCACGGGGTGGGGTCTAAACAGGTCAGAGTATCTTCCTGCCACTCCCCTTAACAAATTAGTACTATTATTTAAATTAAATTACATGTAACATATAGGTTTGGTTCAGTGGATACATGTCACCGTCTATGAGTAGTGCTAAGGTTGAGATTCGAGGGAATAATACACCCTTGGTTCCTAGATTTCTTAAGTGGTGGGCTCACATGAGGAGACTTCCATGAAAAAACTATTTGTTGATGGTGGTTGATAATATCCCTTGGACCCTGTATTTCATAAATGTGGATTTGAGTAGTATTGTTTCATTGTGGACTTGGAACACATATCTTGCCAAATGACCCTTTCTTTACCTCTTCGGTTTGTTGTTGAGATCATATTTAATGGATTATGGGATAATTTCAAAAGTTTTTTCTTGTTATCCATCAAGATTAATGCCAAGGACTGTGTGTTTATTAATGTGTGTTGAAATCCATTCTCTCCCGCGACCTTGTCGAATGGAGAATATTTTGGTTAGGAAGAAGGGTGAATTACGCAAGATGCCAATGTATTACTCTGAAATGTTGAAATGATTTCTATGTTTTGGATATATCCCTCCTAATTGTAGTCTTTGTTAGTAGTTTAGTTTTGATATCTCGTCATTTATGAATGTTTATTATCTTTTGGACGATCTTGGATATGATCATTGTAATCTTTGTTGCTAGCTTCAATATAAATACCAATTTCGACCAAAAAGAATTAGGTTATATATTATTTTATACTTGTGTTTATTATTTTGAACTATATATTTTTGAGTAAAGATACTAAGATAAAATTATTATTAAAATAATTTACATTTTTTCTATGTATATTTATAAAATCCATATTTAAGAAGGAGATTCAAATCAAATATCTTTTACTTTACACCTTTGAAAAGATTTCAAATCTCTTAGTAATATATAATTTTAATAACATAATATTAAGATACTTTAAAATAAAAATAGCAATTTTTTTAATTAATAAGCTATTAATTACCCTGCCGACAAAAAGAAAAAAAAAAGCTAATTAATTACCTAGAAATTTGTAGACGAAAGTCTACTAGCTCTAACGATTTTTTAGAACATTTACGATACTAAAACTAGGGATAAGTTTGTAATATGCGCAAAAGAGAATTAAAGAAAAAGTAAAAAGAAAATTGTAGTAAAACCGGGTTAAAGGGGTTATTGTTGATAACATCCTCATTAAACTCTCTAATTGTTTTTTTATGCCTTCAATAATCTTATTTATAAAAAAAATGCCTAAGTAATTATTTATAGAAAACATCTCCTTTATATTTTCTATACCTTTACTAATTCCATCACATGCGCGCGTCCGTGAAATTTTTTTAAAATCGTCATAACTAATTCAAAAAAAATCAGAAAATTAAAAAAAAAAAATTTGAATAAATCTAATTAATATTTACGTCTATGAATTTTTTTGATTTTTTTTTGAATTTTTTGAATTTTTTTGAAATTTTTTAATTTTTTTTTCGCAGACACGGAATTCCATGTTTTAAACATGGAATTCCATGTTTTAAACCGTGAAATAAACATGAAATTCCATGTTTTAAACATGGAATTCCGTGTCTGCGAAAAAAAAAAGTAAAAAAATCGAAAAAAATCAAAAAATTCAGAAAATTCCGAAAATTCCGAAAAAAATCATAGACGTAAATATTAATTTGATTTATCCAAATATAATATTTTTTGATTTTTTTGAATTATTTATGACGATTTTAAAAAAATTTCACGGACGCGCGCGTGTTTTTAGTTTTTTTTTAATTATTAATTATAAAGGTAATTTGGGATGGGGCTGTTTTCCATAAATATTTTTTTCTAGCCACCTTTTTCTAAATAAGTTTTTTAATAGGCATCAATCAACCATTGTTCTAAAATATTTTAACACAGACCCATCTCCTGCGGCCCATTTTTCCAACACTCCTCAGCTTCGCCGCCACTCTCATCCCTTTTCCTCCGTCCATCAAGCAAACTATCACTCCAAACTCCAAGCTACACCACCACTTCGATAACTTCCGCCACCAAAACAAGCTTCAAAGAAATCAAGGTAATTTTCATGTATTTTCTCTCAATTTAAACCGAAAGACCTATTTAAAATATTGATTTGGATTAATTTTTTCCACAAAATTTCACCTATAACCTTGTTTTAGACAATTATAGCCACCGAACGTATGAATGATTTTAGTCCTAGTGGTAACTACCCCACAGACTTTAATGGGTCGAGATGTTAACCATATGAGCACAATCTTGCAAATTTTGTATGTTTTACATTCAGCAATTATATTTTGTTCGAGTTCTAGGTTGAAATTATTATGCTGTCATACTTGGTAGTGTTTGTTCCTAATAGTTATAGCTAATTTTTCTTCATTTCTATGCGATGCGAGTTTTAAATTGCTAGAGAATTGAATTGTTTTCATTTTTATGCATCAAGTATGTTCATGCTCACCACATGTTTGATAATTTGCATATATATAATTTCAGCTATGGTAGGACTTTCAATTGGGGAAAAACACTTCATAAAAGGTGGAATTGCTCAAGACCTACGCACTGATGGTAGAAAAAGACTCACTTATCGCCCAATCTACGTTCAAACAGATGTTATACCTCAAGTAAACCAACTCTATACACTCACACTTCTTTTTCATTTTTTTCCTTACTTTATTTAACTTAAAATTTCTTCAAAGGCAAATGGTTCAGCAAGAGTAAAGATAGGTGCTACAGATGTTATTGCAACTGTAAAGGTACTCATTCATTAATCCATTCCATAGTTAAAAAGCTAAATTACCTTTTTATCCCTCTCCTTTTACAGGCTGAACTTGGAAAACCAACTTTATCTCATCCAGACAAAGGAAAAGTTTTCATAAACGTCGATTTAAGTCCAACAGCAGAACCTTCATTTGAGGTCTATACTTGACTCAATTATCCTTAATAGATCAATTTATATAAAATTACTTATATACATATATATACAAATTATAAAGGGAAGAGGAGGTGAAGAACTATCAATAGAACTTTCAACAGCCTTAGAAAAATGCCTTTTAGGCGGAAAAAGTGGAGAAGGAGCTGGAATTGATCCTTCATCATTATCTATTGTAGAAGGAAAAGTTTGTTGGGATCTTTATATTGACGGTTTAGTCCTTAGTTCTGATGGTAATCTACTCGATGCTTTAGCTTCCGCCATTAAGGTATTCATACATTTTTTTTTTTACAAAAAAAAAAATTAAATAATATTTTTTTATAGGCGGCTTTGAGTAATACTGGGATACCAAAAGTTCAAGTTTCGGTAGATTCGTTAGCTAATTCACAACCTGAAGTAGATGTGAGTGATGAAGAGTATCTTCAATTTGATACGACAGGTGTACCTGTTATAGTTACTTTAACAAAGGTTAGTTTATATTAAATAAATTTTTTGAATGATTAAAATTTTATGAAATGGGTTTGATATATAGGTTGGGAAGTATTATATAGTGGATGCTACTTTGGAAGAGGAATCTCAAATGAGTTCAGCTGTGTCTATTAGTGTAAATAGACAAGCAAAGATATGTGGGTTAATAAAAAGAGGTGGGGCCGGGTTAAATCCAAGTGTGATACTTGATATGATATCTGTTGCTAAACATGTTAGTGAACAATTGATTAATACTTTGGATTCTGAAATAGCTGCTGCTGAAGTGTGTGAAGAGGAATCTTGATCTGTTTAGCTAAAAACACATCAATTTTACTGAAATTTTGAGTGATTTTTTGACGCAATTTATTATGTTTTTTTAGCGTTTTAAGATTCAGGTGTAACTTTGAATGTCTCATGTGTTTGGAACACAATATTACCAAATTCAAGGATTAGCCTTTCTGGGTCTGAGATAAGTGAAGCTGTGTAGTGTTGTGATTTTATCTTAACTTTTTACTTTCGACTGAAAATACGTTTTATTACCTTTTGAAATTTGTATTATTATGTTGGGGACAATGTCTATTATTAAGCTCTCACAAAGTACAAATGGGAGGTCTAATTTATAAGACAAACTAAACCTTTCAAAAGGCAAACTTTAAATAATTTATACATTATTGAAAGTCTATTAACTACTTTTTACTGTAAAAAGTAAAAGTTTGGACATTAATCTAATAAATAAGAGTAATGCTGGGTATCACCCAAAAAGTGATCACCCAAATATCACCTTCCTAGGTGGTCCAGTTAAACTGTTTCTCTTTTTTAATTACTTTTTTACTCGCTCTTATATATGATCACCCAAATATCACCTTCCTAGGTGGTCCAGTTAAAATGTTTCTCTTTCCTAATTACTTTTTTACTCGCTCTTATATATGAAACAGTTTAATTGGACCACCTAGAAAGGTGATATTTGAATGATCACTTTTTGGATGATACCCAGCATTACTCAATAAATAAATAAATAATCTACATACACATATGGATGTACATCCATAATTCCCAGAAAAGAGTCCTAAAAAGGTCAAAGTCTAAGTAAGAATTTCTCCTAAAAAGGTAAAAAATCTGGACACCTGAAACTATGGCTTATTGGGCCTAATCCCCTAAACTGGCCTGTACAATGATTTAGTACTTCATGGGCATCTCGTGCATATTTGTGTAAGAATAGCTGTAGTAATCTTTCATTTAACCTTTTTGTGGTTGATAGTAGAAAATGATAAGTAAATAATTTTTACAAGGAACGAAAGAAAAGAATAAAGAGAAATACAAAGTACAAATCCAAGCTCAATTTATAACACGTCAAACACGTACTTATCCTCCACCATTTACCCCACAACAAAACTAAACCAAAAGTTAACCATCTTTTGTAGATAAATCTGTTATAATTTTGATAAATGATATGAAAATAATGTTGTATTGATTGTGATAAAAGATAGTACATTATATAGGAGTGAGTGTGTACAATCAAGACTCAATACACTCACGTACTAATATTCCTTTTAACAACTAGTTTTGTCTTCTAGCTTAACAACTTATTAACCATAGTTAAGACTATAGTAAAGCTATAGTTATCATCCCCCCTCAAGCTGAATCTCGTTTTAGAAGGGGAAGCTTGCTAACAAGTGAGGAGAAAAGAGAAGGGGAAAGTCCCTTAGTGAATACATCGGCTAATTGAGATTGAGTAGGTACAAAAAGTAGATTAAGTGATTTGCTTTGTACTTGTTCACGAACAAAGTGAAAATCAATATCAATATGGCGAGTTCTTGAATGAAACACTGGATTTGAAGCTAAAGCGATAGCAGACATATTGTTACACGAAATAGTGGGAGTTATAACCTTAATCTTTAAACTCATGAGCATATATGTTAGCCACTTAATTTCTGCAGAAACATAGGCTAAAGCTCGATATTCAGCTTCAGTGGATGATCGAGATACTGTGGTTTGTCGTTTAGAGCCCCATGAGATCAAATTATCACCCAAATATATACAATAACCCGTCGTAGAACGTCTTGTAGATATATTACTCGCCCAATCAGAATCAGAGAAAGCACGAATTGAAGACGATGAAGCATTGAAAGAAAGGCTATAGTGTATAGTACCTTTAACATAAAGTAAGAGTTTCTTCAAGGCCGCATAATCGGAATTCGTAGGATTGTGCATAGTTTGACAAACTTGATTAACCGCATAAGTAATATCCGGTCTAGTAATAGTCAAATATTGGAGAGCTCCTGTGATACTTCGAAAATGAGTAGGATTTTCATAAGGAAGTAGATCATACTCTGTTTTAACTGTATATTTACTTGGTGTAGGAGTTGAACTATGCTTACAATCACTTAAACCAGCTTTTTGAAGGATAGATTGAGCATAAGATGATTGAGTTACACAGATAGAGTTATTTGATCTTGTAATTTCAAGACCCAAAAAATAAGAAAGAGTCCCAAGATCTTTCATCATGAACCGTGTTTTTAGAGCTGCAATAATACTAGAAATAGCAACACTATCTGCTCCCGTAACTAATATATCATCCACATAAACAAGAATAATAGTTAAAGAAGAACTTGAACCCTTAATGAACATAGAAGAGTCTGCAGAGCTTGATTGAAAACCATGAGTAATTAAAAAGGTAGCAAGTAATTGGTACCAAGCCCTCGGGGCTTGTTTTAAGCCATATAAAGAACGATTTAGTTTACATACGTAATTAGGGTATTGAGCATCAATAAATCCAGGAGGTTGAATCATATAAACCTCTTCATCAAGCTTTCCATGTAAGAAGGCGTTTGAAACATCCAATTGTATAATATTCTAGTTATAAGAGGCTGCTAAAGAGAGAATTACTCTAATAGTTTGATGCTTAACCACTGGACTAAATGGTTCAGTATAATCTAGTCCATATTCTTGTAAAAAACCACGTGCAACAAGACGTGCTTTATACCTCGCAATTGATCCATCAGCCTTACGTTTGACTTTATAAACCCATTTACATGAAATAGGTGATCTCCCAAGTGGTGGTGGAACTAAAGTCCATGTGTGTTGATCAAGTAAAGCATTATATTCATCCTGCATAGCGGATTTCCAACAAGATAACATAGAAGCTTCTTTATATGAGGTAGGTTCAATAGAGAGAGAAGAAGATTCAAGAGTGTGTTGACATTTATAGGATGGTTTTAAAGATCCTGTTTGTCTACGAGTAATCATGGGATGACGTATAGGTGGTGGTTGTATATGAGAAGGTGTAGGAGATGGAGAGGAGGATGGTGTAGAAGAATTTGAGACTGAAGTGGATGATGACTCAACTGAAGGTTGAGGTGATGGGAGAATTGGATCAAAAGGATGAGACAAAGACTGTGGATTAATATTGAAATTAAATAAATCAAAATAGGATGAAGGCTCATCATTTGAACAAGAGGATATTGATGTTTGAGCAGAAGAAGCAAAAGGAAATACATGTTCATTAAATGATACATGTCTTGATATATATATTTTCTGAGAGTTTAAGTCAAGGCATTTGTAACCTTTTGAGAAGTTACAATATCCCAAAAAGACACATGAGATTGATTTAGGAGCTAATTTGTGTGGGGCATAAGGTTTAAGCCAAGGAAAACATTGACAGCCAAAAACCTTGAGATGTGTATAAGAAGGACTAATTTGATACAATAATTCATAAGGGCTAATATTGTTTAAGTTAGGAGATGATAAAATATTGATAAGGTAGATGGAAGAAGCTAAGGCTTCAAGCCAATACTTAGGAGGCATAGAACTATGACTAAGAAGAGTTCTAGCAGTTTCAAGTAAATGCCTATGCTTTCTCTCAGACACCCCATTTTGCTCAGGAGTGTGAGGACAGCTAGTTTGATGGATTACACCATTTGATTGAAGAAATATAGAAAAGGCTTTATTCAAATATTCACCACCATTATCGGTGCGTAAAATTTTAATTGACTTATTGAATTGAGTTTGAACCATTTTATAAAAGGTTTGAAATACAGAAAAAACATCGGATTTTAATTTCAAAGGATAAACCCAGGAAAATTTGCTAAAATCATCAATGAAAATTACATAGTATTTAAAAGATGAACAAGAGTTAATAGGAGAAGGTCCCCATACATCCGAATGAATAAGAGTAAAGGGTGTTAAACTCTTAGTTACAGAGGAAGTAAATGATAATTTATGAGCTTTAGACACAGAACAAGCTACAGAGTCAACACCATGAAAATTTTGTTTAGTTTCTAATAGAGGTGCTAAAATAGAAGAGGCAGTTGCTGAAGGATGACCCAACCGAAAATGCCAAATCATAGCTGAAGAGGCTTGAGACTTGGAAGACAAACAAAGAAGACTTGAGGAAGGGGACACTGAACCACCACCAGAAAACGAGATAGGATATAAACCATCTCTACAAGGGCCCTGAAATAGAATGGTGTTTGAATGATTATCAATTATAGACACAGAAGAGGCATTAAAGGTTATAGAACAGTGGTTGTCAAGTGTAAAACGAGAGATAGATAAAAGATTAGATGAAATTTTAGGAACATGAAGAATGGAATTAAGATGAAAAACAGTAGAGGGTGTAAGAAGCTTACTATGACCTGTGTTGGCAATCTCAAGAGCAGCACCATTACCAACTGAAACATTATTACCTCCTTGATATGGAGATGAACTGTGAAGGAGATTGAGATCGTTTGTAACATGACTATTCGCACCTGAGTCCAAAAACCATTGTTCAGCATCATAAGAAGATGAAGGGAATGATTGAGAATTATGTGAGAACTGAGTTGAAGGCTGTGTATGAGCTTGAGCAGCCAAAGCAATACGATTAGCTCTTGGTGAAGGAAAGGTAACACAGTCAGTACGATACCAGCAATCCAAAGCATTATGCCCAATTTTAGAGCAGATTTGACACGTAGGTAGAGAAGATTGTACACCATTCTGAGAAACAGAGGATTGAGCTCCTAAATTCGAAGGTGTATAAGAATTTACACCACGGCCTCTACCAAAGAAACCACGACCTCTACCTCGTTGATGTGAACCACGACCTCGAGTATGTGTAGAAGAAGAAGAAGAATTCGAATAAAGAGCAGTATGAGATTGCACAGTAGTGTCAGATTGTTCAATCATATTCATATGAAGCTCCTCTGAAACTAATAAGCTACTTAAAGAGTGAAAACTAATAGGTGTAGAATGAGCATTAGTTATGCGAATACTCGATTTAAATTGATTGTATTCAGCAGGTAAACCCTTAAGTGTATACATAATTATATCTTCTAAGGGTAAAGCTTCAGAAGCCGTTTCAAGACCATCGCAAATAGATTGAATAGAAGCTAAGTAATCGCTCATTTTAAGATCACCTTTTTTAATGTTGCAGAGTTTCATCTTGAGTTGATGAACATGAGTTCTGCACTGAGTGATGAATGTCTCCTCTAATTTACTCCAGACATCACCAGCACGAGACAAACGAACCACCTGAGATAAAATCGATGGAACCATCGACGATAATAAAGAGACCTTGAGCTGTTGGTCCTCTATCAACCATGTCGCATACGTCGAATCAGACGACAAGGGCATAGTGACAGTGCCATTTAAATGACCTAAGTATCCATGTGCATCAAGAACAACCTCAATTTGAGACCGCCATAACACATAGTTAGATGAATCAAGCTTGACTTGGACTAGACTACTCCAATTTTGACGAAGAAGAAGGAGCCCAACAGGAATCGAAGAACTCGATGTTATATGAGGAGAAGAAGGGGTCGATGAAGACGACGCCATGAAAGATAAAACGAAGAGAGCGGAAGAGGATCGAGTGTATGAGAGAAGCGAAGCTAATGAAGAACACCGTTAATGGTGAAAAAAAATTTAAGCTTCATAAGAGCTTCTCAATGGCTCTGATGCCATGTTATAATTTTGATAAATGATATGAAAATAATGTTGTATTGATTGTGATAAAAGATAGTACATTATATAGGAGTGAGTGTGTACAATCAAGACTCAATACACTCACGTACTAATATTCCTTTTAACAACTAGTTTTGTCTTCTAGCTTAACAACTTATTAACCATAGTTACGACTATAGTAAAGCTATAGTTATCAAAATCAACATTCAAAACTCTATTAAAAAACCAAAACAGTATAAAAATTATAAAACTTTTCATCTAATTTTCCCCTAACACAATAAAATAGTTCATTATCCAATACTATGTATGTATAATGTCATCTCCAAATAGTCTCATTTGCATCAGTGAAAATTGCATTATGATGTTCAATCAAGCACTGAACAACCTCAATCGCCACAAAATCAACAGCTATTCCATCATCCAATGAAATCGCAGATGAAGCTACCCCACCTTCATCTTCTTCTACCAAAAAAAAAAAAAAAAACTCATTAAAAATCAATCAATTAACAAAATCAAAATAATAATTAAATAAAAAATCACCTCCCACTATATCCCATATATGATCCTTATGTATTCCAGACTCAGCTTTACTTGAATTATTCCAAAACTGCATATGCATTTCCGGGTTTGAACCTTTTTGCCACATCATTATAGGTGCCATTTCCAATGCAAGACTTCGAGCATCCATCTATTCATAAATTACACACATATATAAAAAAATAAAATAAAAAAATAAAATTCTCTTTCTCTCTCTTACCTTATTAAGAAGAGACTTTTGGCTAACACGACGAAGCAAAGCAGTTATAAGTTCAAGAGTAAAGTAATTAACAGTTGGAAGCTTTTTCAATATATTTCTCATACTATTTAAATTTGTGCGGGCCCCACGAATTTCATTATACAGCTCGAAAGTAGTTAATGGTTCAGGTAAGCTTGCGATATAACATTTTATTAAAGCTGCTACATTAATTGAATCTACACTTTCTGGTAATGAACCATTCGGATCTGTAAAAAAAAGAAAAATTAATAATAATAATAATAATAACATAATAATATGAATAGTTTAAATACCTTGATTATATAATGAAACTAATTGCTGTACAGCTTTTTTATCTCCGTTAGATTTAAACAAATCTATTGAATTTAACCCTGTGAGAATAGCTTACCAACTTAAATACAGTAGTTAAATAACAAGTATATGAGTTAATATATATTAACTCACCTGATAATACAAGATAATCTGCACATTCAACTAATATATAAGGAATAGGTTTTACAGATTGTTGCCTTTGTACAGTCACTTCTATTGGTACTCCAAACACTATCATAAAATTTAAATACGTAACTAAATATAACTGAAATCAGTTATAATAACAGAAATCAGTTAATAAACTTACCATCAGTTCCTGCAACTCCCTACAAAAATAATTTAAAATATTAAAATTAATTATAAAAGAAACTGAACAAATTACTTACCTTTTGCCAGCGTTCAATATCAGTTAACAGAGTCTTACTTTTCTGAGCTGTTTTTTTTGCGACCTAAATAATGAAATAAAGTTATATTTACGAAGAGAGGTTGGATTGAAGGGGTAATATGGGTAATATGATTTGTAACCTCTTCGACTTTGATTTTTCCAACAGCAACTTTATCCTTAGTTTCTGTGAAACCTTTGCGTAACATCATACTAGTTGTAGCGGCTGCGGAAATAAACTGTTCTTGCATAGCTTGTCTAGTTGAAGGTTGTTGAAGTAGGGTCCACCTTGAAAATCCTAGAGGGGGGGTGAATAGGATTACTAATAAGATTAATGCCTAATTAAAAATCTTTTGGACAATTATAAGTTTAAGAAAGAAACTTCTAAGTCAACTAATATATCAAACTCCTAAGGGATCATACAATGGATAAGCTAAGAGGTTCGATATATAAGTGATACAAGTAAAACAAGTTTCTAATCTCTTACTACTCTAGATGACAATATGTTAGATAAACTAGATAATCAATATCACAATATTCATGCAAGCATATTATCAAACATATAAAGTGCGGAAAGTAAATAGAGTAGGGATAGAAAGATACACACGATTTATAGTGGTTCGGTTTCCCTACATCCACTACCTAAGGAAGCCTCCTTAGGATTTCAAGCTTTTCACTAAGCTTTCGTGTCTCTCTTAACCGGGTCGAGAACACAATAACCCTTACAACCTCTTCGATAACCCGAAGGACAAACACTTGTGCTATCGCAACACAAGGACACCAAGTATACTCCCGATACTTAAACACTTGTGCTATCACAACACAAGGATACCAAGTATACTTCCTATACTTGAATTCTCTCTTAATCTATCTATTACAAGACCTAGACTTAAGAGGATGGATACAAAGTGTTTAAAGGGGTGCAAACAACTTTGCTAGATAATCTCCTAAAGAGTAGATATGACTATAAGCTTGTAAACTCCTCTTTGAGTAGATAATAACTTTGATAGCTCCTTGGATTAACTCCTTAATTGAGTGGATATGAACTATGAAGCTCTTGACACCTTCTTGGATGATAACAATTAAGCCCCTAAGTGTATATGGGTTGAAGGTGTAGTTGTAGCCTTGAAAGACCTTCAATATATAGCTGCAAAATGCTCCCAACGGTCATATAAGCTTCTATCTAACGGATCTATTTTCTCTCCAACGGATATAAGCTTTGTCCTCTAGTAATAGAGCTGAAACCCTGTCGTGCGGTGTACCGCGGGTAGGGTCCGGTGCACCGCGTGACTGTTCGACTGACTTTTGAGCTTACTGGTCGGACTATGTACTGTACCGCATGCCTGCTCCGTGTAGTGGTCCGGTGTACCGTGACAAAGGTCCGGTGTACCGTGCAGTTTTTCTGAGCTTACTGGTCGGACCATGTAGTGTACCGTGTGACTGGTCCGTGGCTATGCGGTGTACCGCGCTTCCGTCCGGTGTACCGCGTAGAAACTTAGCTCTCTGGTCGGACTGGTCTATGCACCGTGCTTTGGTCCGTGGTATTGCGGTGTACCGTAGGTGTACTCCGGTGTACCGCACCAAAGGTTTAAACCACCTTCTAGTGAGTATATCTTTTTCTATGATGCTCGGATTAGAAAGCTTTCTTCACGAGAGTTGTAGAGGACATCATTCTTATACACTTTGTAGTTGATCACTAAAGCTAATTCTCAATGTACACAAAGATAAAGTTAATAGCATTTGTATGAGAATTAGTTTCTTAAGATAAAACAATAAAGCTTTGATCTAAATGATAAAGATGCTCTTTTTGATGAATTAGAGTGCAAGATAGAATGTATATAACAAAGGTAATTAGCACACTAAACACAAGAGGATTTGTCACATTAAAACAACCTATTAAGGGAGGCTATATGCCAACAATCTCCCCCTTTTTGATGATGACAAATCCTTCACTAAAACACCTTAGGAATGATATGAAAGTATAAGCTCTTATCAAATATAGCTCCCCCTCACAAAAAGCATTTAAGTAAACATGAATATAAGATGTGAAATGCATTTGTGAGTATTTAAAAGTGCAATTTTGAAAGTTTTAGTGCACATATTTCTCCCCCTTTGTCTTCATCAAAAAGACGGGATAATAAGATCAAGCAAATAATCATAGAAGAGCAAAAAAAACTCAAGTGAATAGATTTTTGAAAAACAACATAGAGAGATCAAAGGTTAAAGAGCAATTAAAACATTTTAATTTGAGATGCACAAAGATCAACAATTGCAAAGCATAAAAAAGATAAGGGATGGAGACATTTTACCAACTTCTTGATCGATAGGTTTTCATCTTATAAGCTTTCTAACAATGCAAACGATTAGTGCAATTATAAGATAAACGATTAGTGCAAACGATTAATCTAGCATTTTAGTTTTTAAAGATAATTTACTAAAAACTCCCCCTCACGAAATGCATAGAGTGTTTGTTTCAATTTTGAAAAGTTTGACCAATAATTTCTCCCCTTTTTACCAATAAGAATATTTGAATCAATTTTAAGAAATCATGGGGTAAATTGTCATTTTTGAAAAGCAAAAGGGTCAAGATGAATTTTCCAAAAGTTTAGGGACTAAACGCAATTTTGAAAAACTTCAAAGGACCTAAATGCAATTTTCAACCATTTGAAGAACTTATACTAATTGAACAAACTAAAGGGACTATAAAACAATATAGAATAAGATCAAGGAAGAATGATGCAATAGTACCTATATCATCAAGGAAAATGTTAGCACCATTAACACATTTAAATAAATATCCGAAACATAAAGAATAAGCATATAACATACATATCCAATAAACCAAGTTAGACACAAAGCATCCTAAACCAATTATCCAAATATAGCCAAGTAGGATCATATGAAGATTAAAAATACCCAATAAGAAGAATTAACGATTTTAAGAAATCTATGGGTAAAGTTTTAAACTTTGAAAAGTATGGGGGTTAAAATGCATTTTTCAAATATTTAGGGACTACTTGCAATTTTGAAAACCTTCAAGGACCTAAGTAAACTTTCTCAAGACAATAGGGACCAAGGTCTAAAATTCAAGCATAAGAAAGCAAAATGCAATTTGTTCAAACTATAGGGATCTTAAATTAATATTTTTCAACCTATAGGAAAACTCCCCAATAGTATAGAGATATTTTAAAACAACTAAAAAACGCTTTTGTTTTGATAAGATTCAACATGGAAATCCCGAAAACACAAAAAGCAGTTTATTTTACAAATACCCCTATATTTTCTAAAAAGTACAAAAAGACCCAATGTAAAAACAGAGCAATTTTAAGCATGAAAAAGTCAAGTTATACAAGATATTAGCACAATAGGGAATAAACCATATAAGCACATAATGAAGCACATCATAAAGATAGTAAGCAAAGCAAATTCATGCAAATGAGTTAATGACCAATAATGGATAAAATTCCCATAATTCTATGCATAAAAACATTTTTGAAATGCTATGGGAAATGCAAAAGATTATCGGAAAAAATATTTTGAAAAGCAATTTCTTTAAGGACACACCCATATGAAAATGCAAGTTTGTGATCAAAGATAAATTAAGATTTGAAAGTGTAAACAATATCTTTGACCTTTTTCCCTTTTATTAATCAATAGGCACTTTTAAAATTTATAAAAACTTGAAAGAATAAAAAGTGCAATTTATAAAAGTTGAGGGACAAAAAGGCAATTTCACATAGTAGGGACTAAAAATGCAATATTTCAAAAATATGAACTAAGATGGCAAATATTACATGTGAAAGAATATGAAGTCCAAACTATGACACTTTGGAGAATATAATGACTATGAGGGGTCAAAGTGCAATTTTGAAAATTTTGGGGACTAAGATGCAATTACCAAAATTCTAAGAGCTAAAGTGCAAAAACATCATTCATGAGAATTAGATGCAATAACACTAATAACATTAAAACAATGATAAGAATCACAAGATAATATCCAAAAATAAAACATGATAACACAACTAATCAAATCACAACAAATTCATAATTATAAGCACAAGCCATAAGGAGGAACGCAAAGTAAATATACGAGATAAAGAAAAGAAGTCACCGGATTTTCCTTTTTCGAGATTTGAGCGTTCTTTCGTATATTAATTCTTCCATTAGTTTCCTCCAAGCAAAGTAACGATCACCTACAAAGATAATGGAGGTTGTGTAGAAAACAACACTTCCAAAAGATTAAATTCCAAATCGTTTACTCTACTAACGGTTAAGCTATTCACGTAGAGTTAGGCTCTGATACCAATTGAAAATCCTAGAGGGGGGGTGAATAGGATTACTAATAAGATTAATGCCTAATTAAAAATCTTTTGGACAATTATAAGTTTAAGAAAGAAACTTCTAAGTCAACTAATATATCAAACTCCTAAGGGATCATACAATGGATAAGCTAAGAGGTTCGATATATAAGTGATACAAGTAAAACAAGTTTCTAATCTCTTACTACTCTAGATGACAATATGTTAGATAAACTAGATAATCAATATCACAATATTCATGCAAGCATATTATCAAACATATAAAGTGCGGAAAGTAAATAGAGTAGGGATAGAAAGATACACACGATTTATAGTGGTTCGGTTTCCCTACATCCACTACCTAAGGAAGCCTCCTTAGGATTTCAAGCTTTTCACTAAGCTTTCGTGTCTCTCTTAACCGGGTCGAGAACACAATAACCCTTACAACCTCTTCGATAACCCGAAGGACAAACACTTGTGCTATCGCAACACAAGGACACCAAGTATACTCCCGATACTTAAACACTTGTGCTATCACAACACAAGGATACCAAGTATACTTCCTATACTTGAATTCTCTCTTAATCTATCTATTACAAGACCTAGACTTAAGAGGATGGATACAAAGTGTTTAAAGGGGTGCAAACAACTTTGCTAGATAATCTCCTAAAGAGTAGATATGACTATAAGCTTGTAAACTCCTCTTTGAGTAGATAATAACTTTGATAGCTCCTTGGATTAACTCCTTAATTGAGTGGATATGAACTATGAAGCTCTTGACACCTTCTTGGATGATAACAATTAAGCCCCTAAGTGTATATGGGTTGAAGGTGTAGTTGTAGCCTTGAAAGACCTTCAATATATAGCTGCAAAATGCTCCCAACGGTCATATAAGCTTCTATCTAACGGATCTATTTTCTCTCCAACGGATATAAGCTTTGTCCTCTAGTAATAGAGCTGAAACCCTGTCGTGCGGTGTACCGCGGGTAGGGTCCGGTGCACCGCGTGACTGTTCGACTGACTTTTGAGCTTACTGGTCGGACTATGTACTGTACCGCATGCCTGCTCCGTGTAGTGGTCCGGTGTACCGTGACAAAGGTCCGGTGTACCGTGCAGTTTTTCTGAGCTTACTGGTCGGACCATGTAGTGTACCGTGTGACTGGTCCGTGGCTATGCGGTGTACCGCGCTTCCGTCCGGTGTACCGCGTAGAAACTTAGCTCTCTGGTCGGACTGGTCTATGCACCGTGCTTTGGTCCGTGGTATTGCGGTGTACCGTAGGTGTACTCCGGTGTACCGCACCAAAGGTTTAAACCACCTTCTAGTGAGTATATCTTTTTCTATGATGCTCGGATTAGAAAGCTTTCTTCACGAGAGTTGTAGAGGACATCATTCTTATACACTTTGTAGTTGATCACTAAAGCTAATTCTCAATGTACACAAAGATAAAGTTAATAGCATTTGTATGAGAATTAGTTTCTTAAGATAAAACAATAAAGCTTTGATCTAAATGATAAAGATGCTCTTTTTGATGAATTAGAGTGCAAGATAGAATGTATATAACAAAGGTAATTAGCACACTAAACACAAGAGGATTTGTCACATTAAAACAACCTATTAAGGGAGGCTATATGCCAACACACCTATTTTTGAAAATTGTTCCGAATTTTCCGACATTTCCTTTTGCATCTTTTGCTACTTCTCCTACAAATGTTCCAGCGTTTTGACTAGCTTCTTTAAGCTTTACACCTATAATATTATAGGGGCTTGTTTCGTAATTTAGTTAAACATATATGGATTTAATAGAGTTTTCACACACACAAACCTGAAGATTGGAAAAAACCAGTAGCTTTCTCTTGCCATTGAGGTGAGATAGGTGAAGGCATTGAAGCTTCACCAAATAAACTATCTGTGGAGGGGTAGATTTGGAATATTAATGTATATTACAGGGGTATAATTGCTATTTATTGAAACTGAGGGTCTAGGGTACAAATGTAAATTAAACTTAAATTTTAGAGCTCAGTAATTGCTGATTAGCAAAATCTAACAATTCTTTGATAAAAAATCGATAGGAGTTTAGCTGATTATACTATACTTGCCTAATAAAAGCCGAAGATTATGATAAATCACAGGATTATGAGATAACTAACGTATTACAAAATTCAATAACAAAGAAAGAAGAAAAAAACCTTTACAATTTAATTGAATGAAGAATAGTTTTGTAGAGATGATCAAATAAAAACTATTTAAATTTTGAAGCGTTGGAAGATACTCCACTAGATAAACCTTATACAATCGTTAATCGTGGAGCGCATAACTAGATAACTAGATACAGTAAAAAAAAGCTAAAAATATGCAAACAAAGACAAATTAAACGAAGTAAATCTATTTGAATTAATTTAAACAAGTTACGGAAAGGATTAAAAAGTGTTGAATCATCGAAATACCCTAGGTTGTAGAAGGAAAAGAATTTACCTTGTTTATCGGTGGCGAGAATTGAAGGATTTTTGGGAAAGGTATGTTCTGAAGAGAAAATGTGAAATTAAAAGAAAAAAAGTATTAATTGATAGTCCATAGTCTTTAGGGGGAAAAGAAAGAAAGAAAGAGAGCTTAAATTGGAAAAGTCAAATGAGGAGTAATGGTGACAGGTGAACGGGTTGATATGTGGACACATACAACTAATAACGGTTTATTTTGGATATGTATTTCAAATTTGAGATTTCCATTTAAAATTTTGTATTATAAATATATATATTGGAAATATGGTTTAAAGTGGACATTTGAAATAAAATAGAGGAAAGTTATAAATGACAAGCAAACTATTGAGAAATTTTATAAAGAGGAGACTCAACAAATATCCATTACTTTGTATCCAAATGGGCTTGGTAAGATATGTTCTTTTTGGGTTGTAGGTGGAAAGGCAAATCTTGATTAGAATTCTAAATTAGAGAGATATGAGGATATGGACCATATATAAACAAGGCTCAATTAGTAAAAGATAACTCGAGATTCGCGTTCATGGATAATAGAAGTGTTGAGACTACATTGGATTTTGAATAAGATAAATGTTGAGGCTAAGTCGTGTTTATAAATAATCACGAATGTTGAGACTATGTTAATGAAAAAAGTGACGAGATATCTCGACTTTGAATAAGCTGAGTGTCGAGACTACGTACGACTTATGAATAAGATGAATGTCAATAAATTTACGAATAATCTTGAGTGCTAAGATTATGTCGAACTTTAAAATAAGAAGAGTGTCGAGGTCACGTTAGATTTTAGAATAAATTGAGTGTCAAGACTTAATCAGACTATGAATAAGCTACATATTTAGCATAAAATTTACTTGGGATATCTCCTAAAGTAGTTTTTTGTAAAAAGGATATGTGTTAACTGATTGAACAATGATATCCTCTGATCCGCAACCCTTTAGCTAATAAAGCGTAGGGTCGATTTGCCAGCAAGACTAATCTTTAGTTGTAGAAGTGCTGGTCTTTTAATTTGCCAACATAGTTGGTCTTTGAGGCCAATGCAAATATATATTTTTGCCATAGATGTTGGTCTTTGATTTTCCAACAAAGTTGGTCTTTGGGGTCAATGCAAAATCGCTCTTTATTTTCCAATACAAAATTGGTCTTTGAAAGTTTTATAATCAATCGACTTATTTAGGTCGGGAAATCCTTTCTTCGAACCCCTAGTTGATGATCTTATGGTGCCGAGAAAAGTTTTATCAATCGAATTTTTCGGGTTAGGAAATTCTTTGACTGACCCCCTAGTCGATAATCTTAGGATGCCGAGAAAAGTTTTCATCCATCAACTTTTTAGGTCAGGAAATTCTTTGGCCAACCCCCTAGTCGATGATCTTAGGGTGGCGAGTAACGTAATTGACGTCACAACTTTTGCATTTGTCTTTTACTTTACCTGCTTTTAATCTTGAATGACAACAACTCATAAACTCATCCACGTAGGTCTCTTGCTTACTCACGAGCTTTGATTAACCATCAACGCTCGATCTGCCTGTTATATTTCAATAAATCTTGTTTGGACTCTGCATTCTTTATCGGATAACCCTCACAATCTGCCGGTCTCTTCCTCTTTCCTATTCAAAATAAGCTCTATGTATTCGGAACTCCCGAGAACACATAATCTTATTATTCCTCTTAGAATTACCTAGTATGTGAACTATTGAAGGCTCTCTGTCTAGTTGTGTGTTGGAGGTCTCCATTTCTCTATACTAACTAATCTATATATCACGATTCCCTCGACGGTTGTCCATTATCATCGGCTTGTGCTGGCATATCCAAAATATATAGTTTAACACCTTTGACTGTTTGGAATGAGACCTTCTCCCAGCTACCGAAATGTTGCTCATCATTTCATCCTCTATTTGTCGCGATAAATCCCTCGTCGATCGGTTCAAAATCTATGGTGTCTCAATGGGATTCAAAACTTGATTCACGCAGATGACTCTAGTTGATAGAACAAATATAACCCTCTTACCAATATATCTATCTAATAGATCAGTCTGAGACCAGACCAAAACGGGTAGAAGAGAAGAAGTAATTAAACTGATGATTAATGCGGTAATATCGAGGATAATAATGTACCTTGATATTAGTCACCATTTTGAATATCTCTCTTAGCATTGTGGAGTCTTCCTCAAACCAAACACTATGTCAAGGCTAAAGGGAGTTGCTCACCATAAGGCACTTTAACACTTAACAATTGCATAATGCCAGCGGGCGTTCTTATGACACGATGAGCTATGGGAGTTTTTAGACTGTGTAGTGACCACAATGATTTCAGGAAAGAGATATAATGTAGCAATTCTGGCAACTGAATGGGGGTATTTATAGATGTTATGAGCATGCACATGAGGCTGGCATGGTGCACAGTAGTATGCATGCATGAGTGCATAGTTTATGATGTTGTGGGGCCAAACTGTAACTGGATCTCGATATGTAGCAAGACTATACCTTTGTACATCGACTGTATATGCAATCTTTCTTATTCAACTCATCTATTCTTGGGAAAGTTTGGTACTCCCGTCCCTCGTGTCATCCCCCGAGGTATGATAAATAAATCGACACCCGAGGGAGCACTCCCCGCAAGTGTACGGGTCGTTTGTAATTGATAAATAAATATTGAGATATCGTTCTCCACAAGGACTATCAGGTTAATTATTAATATGCTTTCTAAAGTACAAATGAGTTGGAGTTGCAAGACAAAAAGTTAAAAAGTAATAGATTTATTTGTTTTGTCTTGAAGATTAAGGGTTAAAGTGCAATAAAATAAACTAGTAATCCCCTGGTAATTACGCTTAAGATGATTATGTTTATAAGGGTGAATTGGTCTTTTTGCGTTAGTCAAGATTCTAAATTCTCCCTAAACCCCTTCCGAGCAAATAAGGGGTTGTCCTACAGTGATAGGGACTTCTTCCGGAAGACCCTACAACATATTCAAACATAATATCCCAAACCCAATAGACTGTCCGGTTAGTCTAAACCTTCCGGTTCGTAAATGTATATGAACCAGTTCCGTATCCCGACCCCCATTCCAAAATATAGTCATTTACACTAACCCAACCCACTACTTGATCAAGGTAAGGGCTAAAAATTGCAATAAAATTTCATAAACAACATAATTAAAACCCAATGCAGTTAAATGTAAATAATCCCGTATACCATATAATCATCCAAACATCAACCATAATTCATACTCAATAGCTACCCTCTGTTGTGAGGGTTTGAGATTGTAACTAAATATGTAAACAATAGATAAAAGTATTTGAATCATGTTTTGAACAAGAAAATCATACAAATTACTCTAATGGTGGATGGAATCTTGTGAAGGATTGAGATGGAATGGTGGAACCCTTCTTTCTTATTCTTCTCCATCTAATTTGCCTTTTTCCCAAAGTGATAAGTCATGTTTTGATTCTAAAAAAGTATGATATATTAAATTCCAAAACATTTTTGGAAAGTGTGGGCCCCATTTAATTGGTCAAAGAATTCGGACTGGTTCGGGCCACGGTAGAAGAAATAGCATTAACTTTGTCATCTTAACTCCAAATTGAAGGCCACCACCTTTCACATACTCCTAAATTCAATTAGGATCTTGAAACCAAAAGGTTTTCTTAGAATCCTAACCGAATACGTGGTGACTCTCTTAGGTTGACCTCAAAGTTTTGTCAATAAACGCTTGTGATATTCCAAAGTGTCTTTTTGCTCCTTTTACGAAGTGACTTGGGCTTATATCTGTCTCCTTGACTTCTTCTCGTCCTCTTGGGGTATCGTATCATCTTTTTACCTAAGAGATTCACACTTAACACGAAATCGCACAAAAACTCCAAAAGTAACAAAATATCTAAAACTACACAAGAAATCACAATATGTCAAATAATAGTAAATAATCCCTCAAATAAGTCCAATGAGCCCCAAAAAAGATGTCTCTTTACCCTATAAATCTATCACAAAACACAAGACACCACTTCGCATACAAAATTTGGCATTTTAGTGCTTGTGTAATTTGGGATCTAATTTATATTATATATTTTGATCGAGCTTCCATTTCCAGTTCTCCAATGAAGGTCATTACCGCAAATGTATCTTTATGTAATGATACTTCTCCATCCCTAGGATGGGTTGGTTCCCTTCTCAGCATCAAGGATCGGATTGGAGTGATCGTAAGAACCTTTAAGATAATTGATCAACGAGTTCTAATCCTATAATATCATTCTTTAAAGAGTTCAAATTATTTTTTTGACTTTAGAAGGTCCTAAAAATTATATCGTTTAGTTGATTTTCTCATCTTACCCTCACTAACTTTTTAACACAACAATAACTGATTATCAAACTCCTAACATGCCTAATATAACAAAAAAAATCCATTACAGATATATTCCATATTTGATTTATTCCAAATCTCTTTCTTTTTCCTCATCCATCATTTTTCCCTACAACACCACAATGAATTCGCCATCACCAGCAGCATCTCCACATAAAAGCCCACATCCCATCTTCTAACCACCACCACGCACCTTTCATGCCATTAACGATAACACCACCACACCCATTTACACCACCACCATTGCCATGAAACCATTTTAGGGTTCTCGAGATAGTATTCATATCTTTTGTGATGCTATCTCGTTTCCGAACATTCCTCCAAACCACACTAGAAAGTTCACATTGAAAAATAAGTGCCTTGTTGGTTTCAAAATTCTCATCACAAATTAGATCTAACTCCATAAACACCTTCTGATATTGATAACTGCATATTTAAGAATTATGTGTTAAAAGCAATTAAACCAATTGCGTCTGCCGGGAGTCGAACCCGGGTCTATTGCTTGGAAGGCAATTATCCTAACCGTTGGACTACAAACGCTAATTGTTATATTAATTAAACTGTGATGACTTCGCAAAAAAATAATTATTTATATTAATATGGGCTGAGTTTGCAAAAGAATGATTGTTCCTAAACAAACCAGACATTTCAAACATAAATGGGTAATTTTAATATGTCTAGGCGACCCAAATAGCTACCTAAACCTTGAAAAAAGGTCTAGGTGTGGCAAACACGTAGGTCATTCTTAGGGCTCGACTATCTTTATTGTCTAGGAAGTCTATACATGCTTAGACAAAGAGAAAAATAGTTACAATTGATTAAGGTGAGAGAAAATTATATCTACAGGGCTAAAAGGCAAAGACATAGTGAAAGACATTCATTATAATGATATTGTTGTGAGGGGAGGTGAGCGGATAATCCATAAAATACAATTACTTATACCGTTATAAACTCAATTTGTATCTCTCATATGTTCAAGCTAACTCTATTTTAGCGTCAACATGTTTGGGTTTTCGACGGACGACCTTATACTACCCATTTTTTTTATAGACCAGTCTAATCATGCGTTGTATGTATGAAGGTTATATTTAATGTTTTAAATGGCGCTAGGCGAGCGGTCGGGTAACTTTGTGCAACCAAAAGCCTAACCGGGGTTGTGGTATTTTTCTATTAAGCAATTTTAAATTTTAATTTTATGGAAATTATATGTAATCAAGTCATTTTTTTGTTAGGTTAACAGTTGTTTAAATGAAACCTAAAACTGTACATTGTACAAGCACAATTATTATTTAAGTCAAAAGTCTAAAGTAGTTTTATTAATCATATTATCAAGGCACCACTAATACACACACCACTAATACACATCTCTAATTAACCCAATATTTTTCTTAAAGGAAAGATGAGGTTACATAGCAAATAAAATACATTAACTTCTTCTAATATATATTTATGAAATGAGGTCACATTCTAAAAAACTAGCTTATTAAAGAGGAAAATACTTTTTAAGACCTCAAAAAACCCACTTTTATAAACAAAGCCCTAACTAGAAAAAAATACTTTTAAAGCCAATTTCTAACTTTCTAGTTGGCCTTTCTGACCTTTTTACCCTTATTAAGCCGTTCTTCTTCGGTGGTACAGACCCATGTTCTTAATGATTTTTTCAAGCTGTTTCTTTTATTCTTGTTACTATGGGCTGTACCCACGGACCTTTTATTCACACATTTGTTCACCATGGGTACAGAACCATGTTTTTACGTTTTTTATTAAGTCAGTACTTTATTTTGTTAAGTAACTAATTTAGGTGGGCTGTACCCATGAAAAACAAACACACTCAAAGGGGCCAGCCCCATTACACCTATGTTTACAATGGGCTGGCCCCATCAATATTAAACACTTAAAGGGGCTACACCCATTAACCAACAACCAGGAAAATAAAAAATTCAACTGTAATCAATCACAATTAACAACCATTTTAACATTTTATACAGTGTTGGGCTAGCCCATTACCTACACCCAACTATTTGGGGCAGGACCCATAACTAACAGAACCTAGATGGGCATGGACCCATAACTAACAGAACCTAGATGGGGCTGGCCCAAATAATCGAACGACATTAAAAAAAAAAAATCTGCAAATCGATCGACGAGGCTAGAAACCAGATCGACCATTCCCCTGAACACTTGTCGGTAGTGGTGTTGGATCTGAGCAACGAAACCCGCACTTGAGATCGAGCAGGGTGATGATGAACACGGAGGAGCAGCGCTGGGTACGGTGGTGAAGCAGTGGGGGTGATGGTGGAGCAGCGGCGGAGGTCTTCACGGAGGTGGTGGTATTGACTGTCATGTCTGCAGATCGGTGGTGGTGGTATTGTTTATGTGACAGGAGACGAAGGTGAGGGTGGTTATGGTGGTCTTGGTGATGGTGGTGTGCAGGTGGATCTGCAGAGGTGCTCGATGGGGTGGTGGTTGACCTTCACGGTGGCGGTTATCGATGGGGTTGGTGGAACAGCAGTTCGGCAGCTATGTCGGTGGTGGTTAACGGTGTTGAGAAGGAGAGGGTTGGTGGGGCTGGACGGTGGCAGCAGAGAGAGATAGCAGATATGGGTGAGGGACGGTGGTGACAGGAAGCTGTGATGATGGTGGTGAGGTTTGTGAGGGTGGGGGCTTGGTGGTGATGAAGCAAGAGATGGTGAGGTGGGTGGTTCGGTGATGAAGATGAAGGGGGAGTTGGGGTTATGGTGAAGGTGGAGGTGGGAGGTGGTTCGCCGGCAGAGACAGAGAGAGAAGGGATGGTGATGAAGGTGGGGGATTTTGGTGGCCATGGTGATGTTGGTGGTGGGGGGCGGCTGTTTAGATAATACTCCGAGAGAGAGAGAGAATGGAGGAGAGGGGAGGGTTAATAGGGTAATGGATTTTGAGTTTTCAGCTTTTGTATATGGGTAGAAGGGTGGGAGGGTAGTTTAGGTATATTTGAGCTATTAGTTGGGTTGTAATGAGTTTAGTTACATTAAGGCTTTTTTTATAATCTAATATGGCCTTAGGCCGTTTAAAATAAAAAACTCCTTATTAAATGCTCTCCAAATTAAGTACATTAAAGCTGCAAATGCAATACACATTTCTTTTGTTTTTAAAAATCTTTTTATCTTTCATTCTTTTAGTCCATTTTAAGGAGCTCGAGATGGTTAACATATATTTAAAGATGCTATAACCTATTTTTGAACATCCCTCCAAACTACACAGTTCAAATTAAAAATAAGTCTTGTTGGTTTCAAAATCCTCACAACGCATACCACAAAGTGGATCCGATCTTGTGACCGGGTTACCATCCATTTCACCACTAATCCTCTCTTTAGGATAAAACATCCAAATACATTACTTCACAGCAAGCTCTAGATTCTCGAAATCAAAACCATTTAGAAACCCTAACTTCACCAGATCAAATCACTTACCAATCTGTAACGATAAATTCCATTCCCTTAAAAAGCCAACAAGATCCAAACGTGGCGAATTCGAACGTCGAAGGTGAAATGCAGGCGGAGATGGTGGCAAAGGTGGAGTTACAAAAGCCATTGCCATCGGAAAACGCCTTGACTAATACTCATAGCGGCGCTGATAAAGACCAGTCTGGCGGAGAAGAGGAAACAAACAGCAGAAAGCGTAGAAGGAGCCGTTGGGATCCACCTCCGACCGAAACTACAGGCGGCGGAGATGGTGGTAAGGGAGTAAGAAAGAGAAAGTCACGGTGGTCAGATGACGAACCAAAACCAGTGACGATTCAGTTACCTGATTTCATGAAGGATTTTACAGAAGGTATTGAATTCGATCCTGAAATTCAAATGCTTAATTGTAGGTTACTCGAAATCAGTAGAAAATTACAAGCTGGATTACCTTTAGATGATAGACCTGAGGGTTTACGTTCACCTTCACCCGAACCAGTCTATGATAATCTGGGTATAAGAATCAACACTAGAGAATATCGTGCTCGTGAAAGATTAAACAAAGAAAGACAAGAGATTATCTCACAAATCATAAAGAAAAATCCAGCGTTTAGACCACCAGCTGATTATAGACCACCAAAGCTTCATAAAAAGCTTTATATCCCTCTCAAAGAGTACCCAGGCTATAATTTCATCGGTCTTATAATCGGACCAAGAGGAAACACACAGAAGAGAATGGAAAAAGAAACCGGAGCAAAAATCATGATACGTGGCAAAGGTTCAATGAGAGAAGGTAAGTTTCAACAAAAACGTGATGTAAAACCTGATCCATCGGAAAACGAGGATTTACACGTGTATGTAGAAGCGGATACACAGGAATCATTAAACGCTGCTGCAACAATGGTGGAGAAGCTTCTACAGCCTGTAGATGAAGTTTTGAATAAACATAAAAGACAACAATTAAGAGAACTTGCGGCTTTAAATGGAACTATAAGAGATGAAGAATTTTGTAGATTATGTGGTGAGTCAGGTCATAGACAATATGCTTGTCCTTCTAGAACATCGAGTTTTAAAAGTGACGTTATTTGTAATATATGTGGTGATGGTGGTCACCCTACTATTGACTGTCCTGTTAAACATACTTCAGGTAACAAAATGGATGATGAGTATCAAAACTTTTTAGCTGAATTAGGAGGTACTTTACCTGAATCTTCAACTAAACAAAACACTAGTATACTTGCCCTTGGAACGGGTACTTCGGGCAGTATTACGGGCAGTAATACTAATCCTCCAGGTGTCATTAAGACTAGTGAATATGATGAGACGAATTTATATATTGGATATTTACCACCTACACTTGAGGATGAGGGTTTAATTAATTTATTTTCTAGTTTCGGTGAAATAGTGATGGGTAAAGTTATTAAAGATCGAGTTACTGGGTTAAGTAAAGGGTATGGTTTTGTGAAGTATGTGAATTCTGATATGGCTAATACAGCTATAGCTAGTATGAACGGTTATAACTTAGATGGGAGATTAATAGCTGTTAGAGTTGCTGGAAAACCGCCGGGCCCTACGGGCCCGGCTATGTATGTAGTTCCTAGTTATGTTACACCTGTTCCGTGGGGTCCACCTGTTTTACATCCTTATGCCACTTATGGTCCTCCACCACCTCCACCTCCAGGGGTAACTTCGTATGCTCCACCACAACAAAGTTACGCATTAAGTAATGAAATTGGAGTACAATCTGAGAGTTATGTGTATGGAAGCTCTTTGAATTATTCATATACGCATCCTTGTTATTACAGTGAGGCTCCTCCTGGTACTGTTACGAGTGATTATACTAATGTAGTGTCTGAGGAGAAGAGATCTAGTGGTGTAGATTCTGAGTATGAGAAGTTTATGGCAGAATTGAAATGAACTAACTGTGATACTTTCTGTGTTATGTTTGGGTCGAAAGGTATATTATATATTATATATTCTGAAAAATATTGTATTTCAGTTTTGTGATGTGTAAATATATTGGTTATAATATGCAGAGATTACATGATGATTTGTTGGAAGAAGAATTAGTTAACTTTTTCAACTTTGTAGCAGAGAAGAGAATTCATTTGAAGAATATTAATTTAATACCAATGTAGCGTATTGGATTTTGGGTTTTACTTTTAAGTTTTAAACATAATTTTTTTACTGACAGTTTTGTGGTGTTTTCTTTGACTTTATCATACTGGGTTTATGATCTGCTTTACTTTATTTTGCTTCTAACTTGCTCTCTCACTCTCTTTCCCAGCTCATTTATCGCAGGTTTGAATTATTACTCATCACCTAGCTTTAGCTTATTATGTTTGTTTTGTGCCAAATCATGATTTGTAGTGAAGAAAGGCTTGGCTTAGTGAAGTAAGCATGAAGAAAATTTGTTAGGTTTCTTATTATGTTGATGATCAATGTGTAATTATTTCTGTGAATGAGGTCCAAAAGAACAATGTTTTTACTTGAACCTTTTATCATATACAAGGGAATAATTGGATATGTAAACATAACAAAATACCTTGGATAAATTTCAACAACATTCTCAAACAAATATAATTCTCACTAAAAGAAAGCCATAATAATCTGAGCAACCGTAGTTTAATTTTACCTTTAAAGTCTCATGATCTCAACATAAACACAAAAAACAACGTTTCTCTCACACGACTGAATGGGCTTTTTTTTCCGCTACAAAAGGCCCAATTCCATGACCCAGCCCAACCTTGTTGTCTTAGCACCAATCAATTACAGTCGATAATTGGTAAGGATAAACATCAGCCAACCATTGTTTAACATTGAACAAGGATTTACTACAGCCTTTATGAGGGCCAGTAGCAGTAACTTCAACATTTTCACAGTACCATCCAGTGTGACCACTTGATCCATCAGAAGTCAAGTTAAGCTTGCAAATTGGTGTATTAATACATTGGGCCCGTCCAGTAAAGATATCTACATTTCCCCTTTCAAAGTAGTCATGTCTTGAGCCCATTAAACCCCATGACTTTAAGTTTGAGATCTTTACTGATTTTCCTTTTGTATCGCCTATTGTTGCACTGATGATAGAGTTTGTTCCTGCTTTTAGATTTGATCCGGTCTTCACGTACAGGGTGTACACACATTCATCCTAATATGTTACCATGAAAATTGAAAATGACAATATAAGTTGCTCTACGAGATAAATATTTTTAATGAAAATGATCATACCAAATTAAGATTAAGAAAGTTGTTAAACTTACAGATGAATCTCCAACAACAGATGAGATGAAAACGGCTAGAAACACAAGTGAGAAGAAATAGTAAGTCATTGTCATCCCTGATGCAAAATGTAATTAATATGTCATGAACTATTAATAGACAAGATATCGTTCAGGACATCTATGAAAATATCATTTGAATGAATTTAAAGTTATTAAATTATTGACATGGTCATAAAACGTGGGTGACATAACTTTTCTTACTATAAATAATTCTGAAAAAATAAAATTGGTAGATCCTCTAAATAAAGAGGTTAACACTACAACAAATAGCTTGGTTAAAAAGTAATTTGAAGATCAAGTTACGAAAGTCAGTGGCACATCAGACGAGTCACGTTTAAGTAAAGAGGTTGTATATAGTTAAGGAAAAAAATTCTATTATATCCTACAAATTTTGCATAAGTCCTTTATGATCGATCCTATAAAAAAGAATTAAGGATTTCTTTTTATTCTTGTTATACATTTGTCAAACTATAGAATTACTTCCAATCTTCCATATAATACAACATATACAGACACTTTTTCTCATAACTTGATTTCCAAGAAATACCATCGGACTTGCTCATAGGGTTTAGTCATATCAAGTTTGACTGTCGCATTATGCTTGTTGGTTTTACGGATTCTTCCTGAACAAAATTAAAACTCATGGGCTGAAATGATGTTATCATGTATAGTCTACCTTTCACAAAAGCACAGTGAACGGGAAAAACCAGGTAATCTAATAGAGGTTTCAGACGCTCGCTCCGCCAAACTGAATATGATTTTGTCATCAAAATTGACACAACATATGGGGATGGGCATGTAATCTCCAACCTTGATCTTGCTATCCCCACCTTTAGGTTCAACTATGTATGCTCCATCTCCAACTTTTGGGGAGGCTGTATCTACCAGTGAAACACAACAAAGTTACACATTATCTGGTGAAACTTGACAAAGTTATGAAATTGGAGTGTATGGAAGCTCTTTGCTAGTTGCTCCAACAGTTTTTTTCCTATCTACCCGTTACTTTAGCTTTCCATGATATTTTCTGTTTCTTTTGTGCAAATGATGATTTGCAGTGAAGAAAGCTTGAAGAAAATTTATTTCTTTCCTCTGAAAGAATATTTGTTAATTTTTTTTATTGGGATTGATTGAGATTATACTGATGTTAGTGTGAAATGTGTAATTGCCTTGTACATACTCTTTGGAAATGTATACATCAACATGACCAAACATGATAAATTTCAACAACATGAAAGCATCAAAACAAAAAATATAATTCTCAAAATCTGAACATACGAACAAGGATTACTCAATAACTTAAGCAAAAATTAAACAATTGTAACAAAAACACCATTGGACATTCATATGAAACCTTCATGTATTACTCAGAATCATGAGACTGAATGGGCTTCTTCCTCGCCACAAAAGGGCCCATTCCATGACCAAGCCCAACCTTAGTATCTTTACACAAATCAATTACAGTCGATAATTTATAAGGAGAAGTATCAGTAGCTAACCATTGGTTAACATTGAACAAAGTTTGACTACAGCCTATATGAGCCCCAGTAACAGTAACTTCAAAATATTTACAGTACCATCCATGGCCACTACCAGACCCATCAGAAGTCAAGTTAAGCTTACAAATTGGTGTATTAATACATTGGGCCCGTCCAGTAAAGATATCCACATTTCCCCTTTCAAAATAGTTATGTCTTGAGCCCATTAAACCCCATGACTCCAAGTTTGAGATCTTTACTGATTTTCCTTTTGCATTGCTTATTGTTGCACTGATTTTGGAGTCTGTTCCTGCTTTTAAGATCGACCCAGTTTTCACGTATACTGTGTACACACATTGATCCTAAATATGTTGCCATAAAAATGACAAAATAAGTTACTCTAATAATATTATTAATCAAAATGATCATACCAAATAATAATAATGATATTCCCATGTTGTAATCGAATAAAAATCATTCATGAACAAACTTACAGATGAATCTGCAACAACAGATGAAATGAAAATAGCAAGAAACACGAGTGATAAGAAGTAGTAAGTCATGGTCATCCCTGATGCAAAATGTAATATATATGTATAAACTCAAACTATTAATAGATGAATTTTGATGGGGGATATCTATAAACATGTCATTAATGTATTATTTTAATGAATTCAAAGTAACTAAATTATTGACATGGTCCTTTAGACGTGGGTAATATATCTTTTCTTTCTATAAATAGTCGGTTGGAAAAAAAAAACCAGGTCACGCAAAATTGATAGATCAATCTGTTTCAGTAAAATAGGAGATTGCATCGGATGTACAAGTGTTCAAAATCTTTAATTAACACATTTTGCAAGTCGTGAGAAAAACATCCAGTAACATATTCAAATAAAGTCTGTTAACCAATATTATTTTATGATTACAATTCTGTTGTATTAGTTGACACTTTGTGTTGATATTTTAATAATTTAATTAAAGATAATATTAATAATCATTTTCGTTTTTTTTTTAATGAGAAGGGGATCAATCTGATAAATATTCTTCAACAGAAAAAACCTTAATGAAATTCACAAGTTATAACATTAATCATCAATCAAGTGCAAACATACAAATATCTTAAAGCTTGGAAACACATTACATTAAGTATCTTCACATATAGTGAGAGAGTTTTTACATAGAGATGTAATATACAACTTTGAATGACTTAAAAATTTAATGATGTACATAAATAAAATTACGAGCTGGAGCTACCAAGATCAAAGTCCATCGTATAATCATATTCAATTGTTGGTATAACCGAAGCCATAAATTTCAAAAACAAGAATAAATACCTGCACAAACACAAACACAAACTTCCTTTTAATAATCATTCTTTTCTTTTATTTTCAAAAAAAAAAAAAAAACAATTTACTTGTCAACTTCTGGTTCAACTCCACGTGACATTAAAACATCAATAATCTTCTTCATTACAGCTCCGTGTCTACAAGGATGTACTGAAGCATGTTTTCCTGGTAAATGTGGATGATCTTCAATAGTTACCTAATTTTTATTACAAAAAATATATTAATAATAAAATAAATTTAAATTTACAATATATTTTACCGTTTTGCGTGCATGATCTTGACTAACATCTTCAAGTACTTTCTCTGGTTGTAAAAGCATTCTTGACTGCGAAAAATATAACATGAAAAAAAATAAAAATAATAAAAAATTAAATATAACTAACCTCATCATATCCAGTAAGCCACACACGAGGTGTCTGATAATATTTGTCATATGTAATGCTGACATCATATGTACGTGTACGTAGTATATTATCATCATCTGGTTCATGAGCAATTAGATACGTATTTTGAAGTGTTGCTGGATCTGCTTCAATAACATTATCAGATTCTTCATATTCAGCCATATCTGGAATTTCTTCTTCATCTTCAGTTCCGAAATACGAAGGTATTGATTGAATAGTGGTTTTTTTACTGATTACTAATGTTTCC
The DNA here is from genome assembly GCA_029959085.1 of Nemophila menziesii. Taxonomy (NCBI): domain Eukaryota; kingdom Viridiplantae; phylum Streptophyta; class Magnoliopsida; order Boraginales; family Hydrophyllaceae; genus Nemophila; species Nemophila menziesii. The sequence goes on from JARWIR010000032.1 coordinate 7,180,646, forward strand.
ATTGAAGGTACGTCTTCTTCTTCATCTTCATCGTCACTTTTGCTTTCTAATTACAGAAACATATTAAATTCTTGAACTATTAATATAAATTATATCCATACCTTTTGGTTTTCCATGAGTGGCGAGCCAACCATCATTATCTTCGTCATCTATTAAAACTTCACCACCTGCTGCTTCGTATTCTTCTTCAATTGATGCAGCTCTTCTTAAACAAGGGACTAAAAAGGAAAAAAAATTAAGTAATATATAGATTGTATTTAAATTATTATCGATTACTCACCATTTCTGGTTACTAAGAATTGTTTGTCTACTGGGAGGTATGATTTTCTCTTGCTAGGCTCACCAGATTCCCTATCAATTTAATGAATTAAGATCTACAAAATAGATCAAAGAAAGTCTTTGCTACTGATTGGATTAAGCAGAAGCGAAAGGGGGAAGAATTGAGAAGGGTAAAAGAGTAAAATTTACCAAGACCAGGTGGGGCATTTGGAAACGAGATTATCACCAGCGATTAAGAACTCGTTGATGCTAAGAACGCCTTTTTCTTTGAAAGCGGAGACGGTACGAGGGCTTGTGATCCTTTCAACGGTGCCTTTGAATGCTTCGTGGAGCTTCTGAGATACAAACATACTTGAAGAATTTCCTTTTCACCCTTTTCCCTTCTGTTTTTGATGTTCTTCTTGTGATGTATCAAACGAGGAAATGATTTCGAAGAGGGGATAATGGAGAAGGGTTCTTCCCTGAATCGAATCGTGTTGAAGTTGGATTCTTTTTTCTTTTCTTTTTTAAATTCTTCGATATACAGTATTCAATTTTTTGTTTTCATATATAACTTTATTTAAAACGAAAGTGTTTATTGCTAATATATCCCTGTAAAAAGGTGTTAATGACTGATTTAGCTATGAATTTTTTCAGGAAAAATGACAAAATGGTCCCAGAATTATGTACTTATTTCTAATTGTATTCCTATATTTTTTTTGGGTTGGGTAATTGTATTCCTATATTAACTATGTGGCCAAAATATTCTGAATGGCAAAAATGGAGAAATGAAGTGTCATCAAAATGGCAAAAATGGTAAATGTTAAGGGTAATCGTATTAATCCAACTATAGATTTGACTTCTGATGATATAATCTAAGTATAAATGACACATAAACAACAAGATTTGACTATTATTGAACTGGTAGAATTAGTTCAAACAAATCTGGCAAAAAGAAAAGGAGATAGCGGGGGCTTGAGTTATAAGTAAACAACATTTCAAGAGTCCAATTGTTATAATACATATGTCGATGCATGACAGGGTCGTCCCAAACAATTTAGAGTTTAGGTTCGACTGAAAAGTTGAAAATCAGTTTAGGGCTATTGGCTAATTTCCTTCAATCGTTCATATTCAAGAGATTAATGCCGACAATATTCAAGCAACTCAGACCCCTTCTATGCGATCAACTCTGAGATATTGGAGATTTTCGAGATGACTAAGATGAACTAAGAAGGCACATTACTTAATGGCAAAAATGATCTTCTTGAGGAGAGTTAGGTATAAAAAAAATGAGCACTGATTTATGTGATATAGCTGATGAGGTTTGTGGGGTTGTCTTAGTTCAAACCCTTGAAGGTCAATGATTCTGAGTTGGATCTATCAATGGTGGCAGTCCTTTGACAGCAATGACATTAAAAAGACGTCTACTAGATTAAGATACTGTTTTAATCTGAAACTAAGCAGAATTTTGATTTCTTAATTAATTTTGGCAAGTCTATTAATTTTGAGCTTGTTTCATACAAGGCCCCTATTGGATCATCTGGGGGGTTTGACAATTTTTGTTAGATTAGATTTTAAGCTTGAGCTTCTTAGTAGTAATAAGAATTTAATCCATATACGTTACTTGAATGTTGTAGACTCTTACAACTGGTACATCTTTGTTTATGGTCCTCCTGATAAAGAAAATAAATATGGGATTCTTAGGGATATAATTATATTATCTCCTATTGACCATGAATTATGGTGTATAAGAGGTGATTTTTACTTGCCGAGGTTTAACACATATAAACTAGGGGGAATGACATTGATTAGTTAAGTCCACGGGTTGTGCCTATACCTGGGCCGTGGTGTATAATAGGTGATTTTAACATAGGGGGTGTTTTTTGAATTTAATGAGATCTTAATCTGGTTCACTAATACATCATGGATTATTCTTAATTAGTCTATTTCATTAAGATTTCAAGCTAAGTCTGATTCATTCAGATTCTGCCTCTTAACATGATAAGTTATATGTAGTTGTTTATTCAACATTCAGTACTTATCATTTAAAAACCAAAGGACACTTTAATGAGGTTTAACACAGTTAAATTAGGGGGCTCCTCCTAATAAAAACACTTGTCATGCCATACAACCTTCCATGTAGGAGGTGACAAAAGAATGAAGAGAATAGGAATGACAAATATCATTACTCTAAGAAGAATAGATGGTAGCTGGTGTCGGTTTTCATACACTCGGTTTAAGGCATGTGTAGTCTTTGTATCAATGATAAATAGATGTCGATTTTTTAAAGTTTTACCTTGTTGCTTTCGTGGCATAGACCATGTTGGTGTGTATGTTTGTATTGGGATGTCAATCCAACATTCATATTTTCTAATTAATAAATTAGTTTTATGCATAAAAATAAAGACAACACTAGAATAAGTAGAGATTATATAAGAGCCAAAAAAGCAAACACACATTTCTTTAGATAAACAACTCAACTCAACTCAACTCAACTCTAACTCATCTATTTGGGCAAGCAATTTGATCAATAATGGCAGGCTTAATTTTGATACACACATACACACATATCTATGATCCCCTTGACCATAAGGGTATGCAAAGATCTATTTATATAACCTAGCTCTATATACTTGATCATCATATTCTTATTCTAATTGCTTGGAGCTCCATTATTAATTATTATAAAAAGACAAAAATTTCACCATTGGACATAACTAAATAAGGGAATGTTTGGCTGGTTTGCAAAGCACAGGGACCGATTATGCAATCAAAGATAGTTTACCAAGGATCTGTATGTCCCACCAGGTGTCCATCCAGTTGGAATAACATTGTTTGCTACAAGAGTTTGACCCGAGTATTTAGAAGTGAGTCTAAGAGAAAATGGCGGCTGCATATTTCTTCCAGCATCAATTTTCCAAACAGCACCCCATGATTGTACCATTTCTAACCATTCATCTTCACCATCCTTTAACTCAACTCTACCAAGATCACCATCTCCTTCAGTAAATTCGATCACAACAGCAAAGTAGTTTATGTTTGACCCTACGTCAACTCTGAATACTATATTCTTTCCCGAATAATCACATGCCACACTAAGAAACAAAAATGAGAAATTTAAAAATGATGTTAGATATTGTTAAAATAATCTCTTTTAATTTTTTTTATGGTAGTTGAAAAAAGACAAAATTAAAGTGATTTGTAATTTAAATAATGAATTAAATACCGTGAGAATCTAATTTGCAAAACTCCAGCATCCCGAAGTTTTTTTTCTTGTCCAGGTTTTGCCATAGCACCAAAAGCAGTACCACTTAAATCAAAATGTGCTGCTCCTTCTAGGCATGGTCCTCCAGGGCAAAAATCTGTTATTACAACCCTTACTGGCTTTGTAGAGCAAGACTTGTGTCGTGTGCACTTTATCTATCAATATATTAGAATGTATTATAAATTTAATCAAACTCATGTTACATAGACATTATTAGTACATGCACGGAAGATATGCGTGACATAAGACCTGAGAGTGGGCCGATAAGGAGACCGCTTTGAGTATTGTATTTTTTGATGTTTCTAAAGGCCCCTAATTTATAATTTTTGTTAAAGGGATCTCATTTTATAAAACCGTTTTGAACTCATGTCAGACCAGACCGGCTCTTGTTAGGACCGACCCTTGAGTGACACATGTTCGTTTGAATAATAATAGTTATACCTTATAACAAGCTCCACACTGGGTTCCAGATTTGTAGAGGGATGGGCCTGCCCCAAAAACTAAGGAAGCAAAGGGTGTTTGTGATACAGCATTTCCATACCCACAAGCTCCTCCTACACCAAGATACATTTATTCAAAATTTTGTTAAGTAAATTAAATACATGTTTAAGAAATTTCGAGTCTAATTAATTAGACCTTGGGTTATAAGCAAAAGTAATATATATATATATATCTCTATAATTACCAGTGCTTCCAGCTCCGTCAGGGCTACCGTACCATGTGGCACCGGCAGTTCCCCAATGTGTAGGAGCGGTGGATAGATTGAAATGCTTAGATTTGAAGCTGAAACATAGGGTGGAGAAATAGGTTAAAGCAAGAAACCAAGAGAAGAACAAATGTAGTTTACTAGTAGCAGCCATAGCCAAATATAAGTATATGCTACTATTGTTATTTAATGAAGTGCTATTCAAGTGGTTTGTGATTAACCAAGACGAAATGGCTGCTATATATAGCTGAGAACAAAGTGCATGTCTATGATCAACTTGGCCGGCTTGCAAGCCGGCTTAAGTGCATGGCTCACTTCAACAGTACTGTGATTGATCTAATTAAAAACAAAATATGGCTAATTTACATAATATTAGTTATTACTTTAATATAACATCGTTTCTCAGCATATTACTTTGATTATAAATCGGTTAAGAGAAGTTATAGTTCAAATTAGTTAAAGATATACACCTACAATACTATCAATCAAGCCTTTAGCCATGATTTATTGTATTACTAGTACGCACCCTTGGATGCTTGTAATTGATAATAGATTGTTTTATATAGTTTCGAAGTATTTTACTAAGAATAATGATATATACCATCTAAATTTATACCATCCAAATATTACCCAATGACTTAACGTGAATTGGTTGGTTACAAATCTTAAAATAAATACATTAACGATTTGTAACCAACCAATTCACGCCACGTCATTGAGTGGTATGAATTTGGGTGGTATACCATCCATAAAGTGACGTGTGATTTGATTGGAAGTAAATCGTTAATCAAATCAAATAAATAAACAAATTAACGATTTTCATCAACTCAAATCACGCCACATCATGGGTGGTATGTTAGGTGGTATATATCATTGCTCTTTATTTTGTATGAATTTCAGAGCCGGTCAAAGAAACCAAAATATGCTTAGTTACCTAAAGCAAAATTTCTATTTCAGGGCCTTTTATAACTATACAAAATTTGTTTTAATAAAATTGGGGAGAAAAAAGAATTTAAAGCCTAAAGCGACCGTCTTAGTAGCTTTCTCCAAGTGCCGGCCCTTATAGGTTCTCTTTTTACTACCATTTATATGTTTTTTGTCCATTTTTAGAAGTTAAAATTATGCATTTTACATATATATACTTTTTCTTATTACTCTTAAATGATATATATCATCTTTCGTTCTAAAAATCAGCCTAGACGGCGTCTTGGCAATAGAAGGTAGGCTAACTTTTAAAAATGGTTCATGCGGCTTTCAGGCAGTCCCAAAAAGTCCTAAACTGGTTTAGACGGACGGTCACCTAGGCGCTTTGGAAGCTAAAAAAATAATTTACATAAAAAAAACATTACATAAAATTATATTAACCCAAAAAACCCGTTTAGAAGGAAAATGCCTAGCCTCCTGCCTACTCCTTTAGACGCTTGAAGGTAGTCGACCGTCTACCTAACGCCTAGAGCTTATTAGAGCACGGGTATCATCAATATTTATACCACAAGCATATCACGGATTATGAGTTAATTGTACTATAAATTTTTTTTTTCTTTTTATATTAATTGCGTTGTTCATAAGTTTTTTTTATTTTATATAAGAGGTCATATTCATAAGTCTTTATATGATATTAAAAAATTTATGATTATCATAAATTTTTTATATAAATAAAATATTTAAAATCCAATTTTTATTAAACAAAAATATAGAGGGATTGGCCCCTGTTTAGAAGGAGAGGTAACCCCTTGCCCACTAGTGTATCCACCCATGATGTTATAGTGACTAGTGAGTATAAAAATAAGTATTTAACCGGCCAATGGCATGAAACTTTAACCAAATAATGGGACAATTAGTAGTATAACTCAACTTACTAACGGAATGGCTGCTTTAGTAGTTAAAAGAGTGATCTAAGATTGTCGGTTTTACATGTTAATTTAATCATTTCTCACCATGACGCACAAACCTTCAAAACCCAATAATAGTAAATGTTGAGGTCGGATCGTCAAATACCTAATTTTTTGTTTTGTTATTAAAAGGGTTCTATGTTTCGTTTTCTGTTTTCACGTTTTAAACTTTTAAAACTTCAAAATCACGGTAAAATTCATCAACCTTCTTTACTTTTATTTTTTTATTTTTGGGTTTAAATAGCTAAACTACCAACTATCCTTATCATATTCCTAATTTGTAGTAGAACGTGTCATACAATTGATCTTGAAACATTGTGGAATATGCTGAAAGAAACTAGGTCATCCTATAATGTCCGTCGACGAATTTTCAAAATCACTGAACGAATCATCCAACTTTATGCTGATCGTTGTCTAATACCTTTAATCAACCTTCTTTATTAGGGTATTTTTTTTATTTGATTAGCTTTAAAAAAATACTACAACCCAAATTTTAGTACATAAATACACAAATATTTTAGTTTATTCATGTTATTTAAATAAAATCTACGTTTAACATCCAAAGTTTCAAAATTAACGTAAAATTCATTAGCCATGTTTATTAGAATTGTTATTTTTTACTTGCATGGACGTTCTAAAGGTAAACTAAAGAGGCGACCGCTTTGAGCTCCCTATTTCTTGATATTTCTAGAATTCTCAGTTTATAAACTTTTTAACATAAAGTTGTCTCATATTGTGAATTCGCTTTAGGTCTATGTCAAACCGACTCTTGTAAGGACCGACCTTGTTACTTGATTAGCTCTAAAAAATACTACCGCACAAATTTTTGTATGTGAAATACAAAAAATATATTAAATTATTCATGCTAATTATATATAAATTATGTTGCTATGGGAGTGGTTATTAACGACTGTCCAATTGGTCGCTAGATGTGTTAGCGACCGTTTGTAGTCGCCCAATCTTGGTTGTTAGTGTCTGGTCGTTAGAGACACTATTTAAGGACTTACTATAACATTCTACGACCACTAACCTCTAACGACCACTATACACAACTAGAACGCACATTACTTGTGACGAACTCTTTAGCGACGAACCACGTGTCGTTGCTATTAGGACATCATTAACGACGACTTAATTTGTCGCATGTTTCAATGGTTACTACGAAAAAAATATTTCGTCGCTGGTAATATTAGTGCCGACGACACCGAAAAACAATAAAAGTTAATTCTTTTTTGAACATTATCGTCGTTAGTGATTGGGTTTACTAGCGACAAAAATATGTTGTCGCTAATAACCATTACTAGTGACGAAAACACTGTCATTGGCGTCTGTAGAAAGTCGTCGCGAATGATGTTAGCGTATCTATTACAACAGTTTGGCAAAATCTTGAAAACAAAAAAAAATCAAAAAATTCGCTAAAGATTGAGGAACTCGTCGCTAAAGATCTCTATTAATAGCGACGAAAAATTCTCCGCTAGTGAGCATTAAATAATCAATTATTTCGATGGGCATTATGTTTTTCCGCCAATTTATTACTAGCGACGACTTCGATCTTTAGCGCCTGATTGTCGTCGCTAAAAAACAAATTTAATTTTTCGAGGTTACAAAAGGAAGCTGAAATTCCACCGCGTGGTAGTTAAAGTCATCTTTAGCGACGACTTTGTCAATTACTAGTCACGACAAAAAAGTCGGCGCTAATGATATTTTCTATAATAAAACAGTCGAGGCCATTTTTAGCCATAACCAACCATACTAAAAAAACGAGAGCATCTTCATATCTAGGGCGGTTCCGAGGAGAATTTGGTGTAATTCAGCAACAAAAATATCAAAGAGGTTATAAAATCTTCCATTTTCATTACATTTCTTCATTTTTTTATAATTCAGAAAAATTTAATTTAGAGATAATTACACCTAGGGTCTTGAAGACACACCCCTCTTCGAGTTAGCACCCCCACCTAGAGCCTCTTCTTACTAAAGACCTCTGGAACTTTTTAACACATGAACCCCAAAACCCCAATTACTAGACTACCCTTCTTTTGTTTTTTCTATACCTATATATACTAATTTTGCTGATCTAATTTCATTTACCTTCTAAATTCAATAACTCACCTCTCTCTTCTCTCCCCTCTCTCCTCTCAACCACCACCGACACCACAAATGACCACCACCACCGCCACCACCAGAATGGCAACCACCACCACCATCTCCCTCCTCCCACCAGCCCCCAACCGCCTCGTTACAGATCCAGATCCGCGAGCTCCGCTCCTTCCTCCTTCATACAGATCGGCGAGCTCGTGACCACCACCACCACTCTCCTCCTGCGCAGAGATCGAGATCCATCTGGTTGCTGCCATGGTGGTGCAGCATTTTGAAGCTCCGACAGGTTCCGTGGTGCAGCATTTTGAAGCTCCGACAGGTTCCGATGAAGACTGGAGCTGCTGGAGAAGCAGCTTTCGCGAGCTCGTGACCACCGGCGAGGTTGCTGTTCCGGCGAGGTTGCTGTTCCGGCGAGGTTGCTGGCTGATTCGCGAGGTGCTGTTCCTGCTTCTTCTTCTTCTTCGCGGTGGTTGCTTTTTCCCGGTGGTCGCGGTGGTGGCGTTTGTGTTCGATTGTATGGTGGTTGAGTGAGTTTTTGCTGCGCGAAGATGACCACCGAGCTCGCGGTGGTGGTTCTTGGCCATTGCCGGTGAAACGAAGCAGCGACAGTCAGCGTTTTTTTTTTTTTTTTTTTTTAATTAGTTGGTTGACCAGATCTAGATCTGGTCAAAGTAGATAGAATTTTCATTTTTTTTTTGGCTTGTGTAATAATATATAGAATAATATAATTGTTTTTACTAGTATTCATTTTTTTATTAATTAATTTCTTCTGTAATTTTGTGCTTTTTAAATTACTCTTTAATTGTAAAAAATACTCACCAATTTTTAGAGAGTACTCTGACTTTTTTAGAGAGTACTCTGACTATTTTACAGAGTACTCCGACTTTTTTACAGAGTATTCTGTTAAATTGTTAGAGTATTCTTTTAATTCTCGGAGTACTCTCTCTTTTTTCATAGAGTATCGGGAAAAATTGAGAGTACTCTCTATTTTTCATAGAGTACTCTCAGTTTTTTCCGATACTCTATGTTTTTTCCGGTGACTGGTATCGGAAAAAACTGAGAGTACTCTCAGTTTTTTTCCGGTGACTGGTGGCCGGAGGTGGTCGGTGGTCGGTGGCCGGAGGTCGGTGGTCGGAGGTCGGTGGTAGATGGTCGGAGGTCGGAGATGGGTGGTAGGTGGTAGGTGGGTAGTGATAGAGGAGAGAGAAACAGTGACATCATACTATTTTGTCTTTTAGTGTTAGTAAGGGTAGAAAAGACTATTGTCAAAAATGAGGTCCCTAAGAATAACAACTTTCAAGACAGTACTCTATAGAGAAAAAATAGTGCTCCTAAGTCCCTATAGATAATTCACCCTTTAATTTAAAAACATTGTTTATGAATCAGTTGGGGTTAGCTCAACTGGTTAGAGCCTTGGTTATCCTTCAAGGCGGTACAGGTTTGAACCGTGTCAATGACACCGAGTCTAAAAAGTGGCTCTCCTATGTAACAAAAAAAAACATTGTTTATGTTTGTATGGTATTAGCATGACTTGTAAAATAATCAAGGACCACTTCCCTCCAAAAAAGTACGCTTTTTAACCATCTTAGTGTATTTAATTTCTTTTTGTTAAATTTTTTGTTTGTTTCTATTTTTTTATAAAATCTAAATTTCGATGCATGTGTTTAGAAGTGTTTTAGGTGTATTGGTAGTTCAAATACTACGTTGTTAGTGTGGATTAATAAGTTAAAATTACGGTCTAAAATGGATTTTTGTTAGTAAATAAGTGTTGTTAAATTAATTAGGATTTTTTTTATAATTATGGTTTGTTAAACTATTTGATTATTTTTTGATTGTTTTGAATTTTTTTCTAGAAGCCTTAGTTTTATTTTTAAAGATAATTGTAGGGTTTAAAAATAATTGTTAAACTAAATAATTTTAAAAAAAAAAATCATTAGCAACGACATTTTCGTTGCTAATGACAACAAGATAGTCCTCCTTAACTAGGTAACTCGCGACGACAATTTCATTGCAAGTAAATAAACTATCAGCGATGACTGTCATCTCGTCGCAAGAAAACACTATTCGCTAGGATTAGTGATTTCTTGTTATGACAGACAAAAAGTCATCTACCAACTAATTTCTAGCAACGAAATTCCTTGTCACTGGCGAAGCCATATTTCGTCGTCAATGATGAAAAACGCAGCAGTAATAGTTGTCGGTAGTGTTAAATTTTATAGAAACCATTTAGCAGTCACTAAATTACATGAACCTTTAGTGACTACTTTGGTGGTCGCCAGAAATCTGAGTATTTTCCCGAGCATTTGTGGTTGCTAGAGATAATATTTCAAATTTAAAAAAAATATTTGCCTCTAGACTCCAAAAATACATGTATGCCAACAATATAGATATCATTAATAACAAACTTAAAAAGCTAGTCCCACATATCACTTTTAGATCTTGAGCCAAACAATTTCTATAAATTCCGACAATTGCCTAATAATAAGTAAAAGTCTAACAATTAAAATCAAGTGATTAACACCAGACAATTATCTTATGTAATATAAACTAAAAATAAGTCTGTGACATCTAGTGAGGTGTTTTCTAAACCAATAATCAACATACACACAATGATGACCTATGTACTACATACATATCATCGTAGACTGATAAACAACTTGATGTATCTTATTCTGGAAATGATTGGCTTGCATTTGGGGACCACAAAGGGTGTTACTGTCATGAAACAAAATGTAATGAACCAAGTTCGTATCCACCCCTTCGTAATCGTAAGGTACCTACTCCTAACAGGTCATAAAAGTACCTAATCTATGATTTGACAGATGTATCGCAAATCACTCGTTAAGTGCTTGTGTATTAACGATCCTCGTAGGAGTATTTTAGGACACCAGTGTATCGGACATCTAAATGTGTGAAAAAAATGTTGTTTATTGCACTTTAACTCCTATATATCATATTTTTATACTAATTACACTATTACATCCTAATATTTAAAGTTTTTATATTTATTAGACTATTAAGTTGTCTAAAGTTATAATTGCACGGTTAAATCCCCTAATAATTTAATTGCACTATTAACCCCTATATTATTATTTTTAATTTAATGTCACTATTAACTCCTATATTTATTATTTTTATATTAATTTCACAAGTAAGTTCTATATTATTGTTTTTATATTAATTACACTATTAAGTCCTAGACTTAGGTGGTGATGTGGTCACGGAAATGGGCGACAAGACTCCGGCAAGTAACTCCGGTAATTTAATTGCACTATTAACCCCTATATTATTATTTTTAATTTAATGTCACTATTAACTCCTATATTTACTATTTTTATATTAATTTCACAAGTAAGTTCTATATTATTGTTTTTATGTTAATTACGCTATTAAGTCCTAGACTTAGGTGGTGAAGTGGTGAGGTGGTCACGGAAATGGGGCAACAAGACTCCGGTAATGGGACGACGAAGAAGCTCTGGGTAGTGGATTCACGGATCAAAGAGATGTTTTGTGTTGGAGGTTTTTTTAATTGAATTAGTAGTGAAATGAGTTGTGGTTTAACTTATAAAATAGCACAGATCATTTAGCGCCCGCCATAATGGTTGCTATTAAGGTGAAGAGCAATCGCGGAAGGTAAGGATCTAAAATATCAAAGCGGAGAAAGCTAGTAGACAGGAAATGAAAAGACGTTCAAATATTTTCCCAAACTCTGCCGATTACTTTGACAAGCGGTAGATCACTTTTACAAACGGTTAAGGCAATATGTTTTTAATTTATTTTCTGTTTGTGTTTATACTAATTTTTTATTTTTTTAAAAAGCTATACTTCTAACGATCACTAGTAGTCATGAAAGGTAGACTTTATGATCACTGTGAACAATCGTCATAGAATTAGTTGCCAGGAATAAGAAACGGGTAGTGGTGTATTAATGTCAAAGAGATTATGCATCAAACTCCCCAAATTTTTTACAACAAATATTTTAATTAGTTAGTAATCTCTTTTTATGCTTTACTTCCCGTGATTATAGGTTTCTGACTACATTGATCAATTTTTGATTAGTGGAACGATGGGTCCATGGAAATTTATCACCAAACGATTGACGATCCGCAAATAGAATATTATAAAATAATGCTCTAAAAAATGTGTGTAGTTAAAAAATTTCATGGCTTGGAGTCTAGGTGAGATTGCAATTTGCAAGAACACGATATTTTAGAAAAGGAAATATGTCGGTAGAAAAATATTAAGGTCCCATAAACGATTTTCTTCTAATTAATGAAGAATTTTGTCTGATATACTATCTAGTAAAACCGGCCGTTAATGGTGGTTATTGGTCGTTGAAACTATACTAATACTTTTTAAAATATTTGTCCTTTGAGTAAACAATTTCAATGTGCACGAGGTAAGCATATAGTATCACATAATAATATATTTTCTATGATCATTAGAGTCTGACCTTGCAAAATTAGCGGATTCCGATATTCAGTAATAAATTTGTGGAGGTTGCTCGGTACATTTTGCAGCAGAATGACCCACAATAGAGAAATCACTGAAATTAGGAACACATGTTCAATGGCCAAGCTCTACCTCCATAGTGATTCTTGGGACTGGACTGGCTGTGATACTATTGTCAACCATCTTAGTAAATCATCAAGCTCAAAGACTTCGCTTTATAGGAGAAAATGTATCGATCATCAACTTTTTTGTAATCAAGAAAATGTATCGATCATCAACTTTTTTTGAGTCGGCATGTTCAATTTAATATTATTTTTTATTTTTTTTTCAATACAAAAGATAATTATCGTGAACGTTTATACAGAGATTTAAGGAAAATGTAAAAATCGTTAAGGGATCCATTCTTCCATGCGGATAGGTCAACATTACGCCTAGCACTTTTAGCAGCAAGATCTGTGACATTATTAAACTTTCTGTTGACGTGCTTAACTTTCCATGAAGGAAATTTCAAGAGCCAGTTCCTCATTTCGGCAATGAAGGGGTAGATTTGCCATCGAAGACCTGTATATTTAGAAATACCTTGAACAAGTTCAAGGTTATCGGAATAGAACGAGACATTCCGTAACTTACAGACGGCAGCCTTTCTCATAGCCAGAAGGGCCGCCCAACACTCACCTTCAATCGGACTTCTAACAAGAGTTCTGGAAATAACCTTGTGCGTAAGCCTTCCTTCCTTGTCAATTGCAATAGCTGCTACTCCTGATGGCTCGTAGTCTTTTTTAAATGATGCATCACTCATAAATATAAAATCTGAATCATCTGTTAGAATCGGATTATTTTCTAAATCAATCTTCTTATCTTCCTCATCCCTTGTGTTATTCTTGCTTTGGTATTCCTTCTCTGTATTTACCTTATTAAAAAGATCATTCATCGACGAGCGAATTTTGAATAGGATATCTTTAGACCTCCATGGCATATTTTCATGATAACCTTTCATCTTCGCTTTCCAAATGTTCCAAATAGTTAGCAAAAAATAGGCCGTAAACTCATTCTCATCCCATCCATTCTTGGTATATTTTTTACGCAATTCTAGAAGCCATTCCTCAAAATTGTATTTTCTATCTTTGTCAATAAGCACTTGAAGCCTAGAATTTGCCCATATTGCCATACTTAAAGGACACTTAATGAGGAGATGTTCTATATCTTCCTTTTCAAGTTCACACCACTCGCATATATCCTCTTTAATGCATTTTCTTATTTTTAGGTTCATAATTGCTTAATTGTAAATCGGTCTAAATGACCTCTATTGTATATATAAAAAAAAAAGGAATAATTAGAGATAAATGCCTCCTTAATAATGCCTTTAATTTTTTTAAGTCTCTAATTTTCTTATTTAGAGATAAATGCCTAATAGGACAATTATTTATAGAAAACATCCCTTTTATATTTTTTATACTTATACTATCCTTATTATTAAATATATTATTTTATTTTTAATACAATATTTATTTTTAAATCTTAAACAAATAATAGGGTATTTCCACCACCACCACCACCACCACCACAACCATCACCACCTCCACCATCACAACCACCACCACAACCATCACCACCTCCACCACCACAACCACCACCACCTACTACTAATTTCATCACACGCGCGCGTCCGTGAAATTTTTTTAAAATCGCCATAACTAATTCAAAAAAAATCAGAAAAATCGAAAAAAATCCTATTTGGATAAATCAAATTAATATTTACGTCTATAGTTTTTTTCGGAATTTTCGGAATTTTTTGATTTTTTTTTAATTCACAGAACATGGAATTCCATGTTTTAAACAGTGAATTTCGTGTTTGCGGAAAACAAATTCCTTATATCAAAACATGGAATTACATGTTTAAAACATAAAATTCCATGTTCTGCGAATTAAAAAATTCAAAAAATTCAAAAAAATCTGAAAAAAAATCATAGACGTAAATATTAATTTGCTTTATCCAAATATATAAATTTTTTATATTTTTGATTTTTTTAGAATTAGTTATGACGATTTTAAAAAAAAATCACGGACGCGCGCATGCGTTTATTAGTTTTTGTTTTTTTTCTAATTTTTTTTTTTTTTAATTGTTAATTATAAGGGTAGTTTGGGATGGGGCTGTTTTCTATAAAAAAAATCTTATTATAGACACTTTTTTTTAAATAAGTTTTTTAATAGGCATTAATCTCTAATTTTTTTTTTTAGTCGAAAGAAGCATGGATTAAAAATTTCAAAAATTACACCACCCTATTCCTACAGAGTTAAAGTCTCTAGCTAAGAGAGAAGCAAGTTTTGGGGGGTGGAAAAGAGTTCCAAAGGCTAAACAAGGAGCCTTTAATCTCCTGTTTAGCCACCCAATCTGCGCATAAGTTCTTAGATCTCCTTACAAAGGAGATTTTTACATTACAACGTTGTTTAATCTTACAAATACTACTAACTAGCCCTTTAATATTACAATTTTTTTTCTCTCCACTAGTACATTGCTGAATCAGGGTTAAACAGTCATTTTCCACTTCTACTTTGCCTAAAGGAAGACTTGAAGCCATAGAGCATGCTTGAAACAGTCCTCTAGCCTCTGCCTCAAGTGGAGAATGAGCAAAAAACTTCTTTGAGCTTCCATCAATCTTGCTTGATTGTCATTATGATACCGTTAACATTATAGAAAATTATAGAAAACTGTTTAAAATATGAGTTTTATAGAAATAAGCTTTCAAGTATCCACAATATTGTAGATGTAAAATTTAAAGTTAATGCTTAATAAATTTTCACAATCTTGTTTACTATCCTGTAAAATGCATTATTTTTTTAAAGAATAGTGAGTTATAGAAAAAAATTTAAAACTTAAAATCCGAATTCTAGAAATTTTCTCATAGCTTAATATCTGAGTTTTAGGAATTTTCATATAACTCAAAATTTGAGTTATGAAAAGCTTTCATAACTCAAACCGTTCTTTTTATGAGAGAAAAAAATAACAAAATGTATGGTACCTTTCATAGGAAAAAAATAACGGTTATGAGGAGCGGGAATCAAAACTAGTGCAAGAGGTTTTTTGGGCATTAATCCTAAAATTTAAAGACAGTTCAAACCTTTTAAAATTAAATAATTTTTACCATTACGGACTTTGTTTTGGAGTAAATATATGTTGTGTTTTATTTGTATAAACCAGTAAAACAATATAAAACTAGTGCAGAAATAAAATAAAAGTATATATAAATAAATAACTTTACTAGTCGAGGCTCAGATTGGATCCGATGTCTTTAAGGTATTTAGGCCACGTACCGGTGTCTTACGTTTGTTGGCTTCAACCTCCAGGATACAACGACAAAACTATTCAAAAGAAACTGACACACGAATTCTTAAGAATTTCAACGAACTTAATAATGTTGTTCTTTCTATGTCTCTCTTATAATTTTAATGCTTTGAAAAATGAATTAAATGAAATGGTTAAGTTGGCCAACTATTTATAGAAAATGAAAAGGTGCTTGCCAAAGGTTGTGATGTTTCATTTTGGAGTTACGTTGTATTAATTTAAGTTACAACATTTACTTAAAAGACCAAAAAACTTGGGATGGTCCAGATGGTATAAACCTAAGGCCCAAAAGCCCAACAAAGTTGATGGTCCATGTTTATACCTCACCTAAGGCCCAACAAAGGTATGAATCTAAGGCCCAACAAAGGTATGAACCTAAGACCCAAAAGCCCAACAAAGCTAATGGTCCAGGTTCAAACCTTACCCGGCCTTTTTTTTTCTTTGCTTTATAACAAAAATAAATGAAATAACATATATTGTTTTTTTTTTCTTTTAATTTCTCCAAATTACATGACTCAATTTCTCATTCAATTCCAAATGATTTTAACCAAGTGAATATATTACGTTAATCTTTACAACTTGTATAAACTCGTTAATGTTCAAATCATTTCAAAAAATTGAGTCACTGACTAACATCGTAAACATGGTCAATACTTGGGTAGAATCCCATTTGTCCAACAATATATATATCGTAATCAAATTAAACAACAATTTCACGATTTATATAAATATAAAATTCTAAATTCATACACTATAAATCTAAATCATGGATTAGGGTTTATACCCAAACATATCAAGCTACTAATTAAATTTGTTTATAATAAAATAAATGAAAACAAAAGATAAAAGAGACTTAATTACCCTAAGAATTGAAAAGAAGGAAGATTTATACTATAAATTATCAAGAAATTGTGAAATAGGGTCTTGCCTTGCTATTTTCTTTGTTTCCAAGCGTTTCCAAGCTCTCTAATGCGACAAGTGACCTATTTTGAGACAAAAAACTAGTTATATATAGTCCATATCCACGTTTTAGTTCAATTGGACCAGTTTAAGTGAGTCAAAAGTGACTCAATGGACTCTTCCATATCTAGAGGTTTTGGGTCTTGTCTGTAAAACACCCATAATATTTTCAATTCAAATCCAAATTGCGAACCGTCTGTTCCAACGTGATCTAAACTCGAAGGTATATCTTAATATTAATTTAATGATTGGGATCTTTACCAATTATGAGTTATGACCTTCAAAATTCGATGAAAACATTATGCCGACAATTTCCTGGTATCTTTAAAGGGACTTCTTGGCTTTTTTGCGACTTGTCTCGGGCTTTTCATGACTTTATAACTTCCTAGATTTGATTTGGGTCTAATACTATCCATGTACCTATGAGATTCACACTTAACACACAAATCATCTCAGATTGCTCCAAAAAATACATATACCATCCAAGATTAGGTAAAACTCAAATAAAGACAATTAAAGGGATAAATAACATGATTAAACCTCAAAAAACAACCCAAATGATGTATCTTAATTCTATAAAATAACCCAAAGGATAGACATCAAGACCCCTAACTCAAGGTTTTGTCGTCCTACCAAAATAAATACAAAGAGGGTAAAAAAACCAAGAATCCACGGGGGAGAAGCATCTAATAATGCCAAGATATACAATGAACTCAAGACATAATTCACAAATATACTATCCTACACATAATCAACATGTTCAAATTCCAAGAGATATTAATTTAGCAATGCAAAAAGGGATACTAGAATACTTAGCTCAAAATGGCGGCTATAAGGTGATCCTCGTTCATTCCATGACAAGTAATGGCCTACTAACTCGCTTCATTTTTTATAATTCGTTATTTAGTCACACTACTAAGAATCATAAGGTCATCCCGGATTTATAGTATGGCATAAGGTAGGTATGATATGTATATTTAGATAATGTAGAGTGAGCTTTTGGCTCTCTACTCACAAACCAAACAACTAACTGCCTAAGAACTTGAGTAAACACTCAAAGATGTACTCACTCATCCATTTTTTAATGCAAAGATTAGCATCCCCAATTTCCCCAGACACGTTCTTTTTTATGTTCAAATAACTCACTTGTCGGATTCTTTTATTTTTACACTTTTTCTAGATGTTTTTTCTTTTTGCAAGTCAAACACGAGTCTTGTTTTGATGTAAGAACTCATGTTAACTTATTTTCATTCATTTTTTTCTCTTTTTTTCTTTTTTGTTTTTATTTCTTTTCTTGAATCTTGGAAAGGGTCATATCAAAGTGGGTCACTGTACATAACACAATTCAAAGTGCATCACTGTACATAACACTATTCGAGCATTATACCCACCCGAATGTATCCTAGGACCACAAACACCTACCATCCCAAACTCAAGTTCAAGATGGCTAATCCCAAGAAATTGTGACTCGAAAGTGGGTCATATGGAAAAGTCCTACATACTAAGAGAGATCGACTTATAATAAGGGCTAACAAATAAAAGGATTAAGGCCAAGAGGGGTTAAGAGATACAATTCAATTTCATTTCTAATAAAGCTAAAGAGAACACGTTGCTAACAAAGATTTGCCATTGTCATTTTCCTAGATATATGATCTCATTAACTCGTTCGTGTAAGAGGTCCAAAGTAAGTAGGTTTTCCACTAGGTTGGATTTCGCATTCTACACACCTACTCAATTCTGCTCAGTTTCTATGCCCTTATATGCATTGTTTACTAATTATCTTTCTACACTAACTTGTTTTCATATAAGCATTCAATTACAAGTATGGTCAATCTCAAAAGTAAAATACCTTTTATCTATCATTGACTCATATATACATGTTTTTTCAAGGGACAATTAATTACTAGTTCACACCTATTTACTATACTGGTTTGTTGGGGGTTTTCAATTTTTTGTAACTTTTTTTTGGATTTTTGGTTTTCTTGATGTATGTGAACACATAAAATAGAGAAAAGGAAAACTGGAACCCCATCTCTACTCAAAGACAAGTCGTGTCCGTAATTCATGACTCGAAAAAGAAGTAAACTTAAATGTATACACCTAAACATATAATATATAGCTGATAAGAAATAACTAAAAGGGATAGAAATACGCAACTCAAGACTCAAGGCCTCACGTCGTCGCGCTTTTGTCTTTAGATGATATGTTTAAGCTCAGAATAACTCTCGATTCAATAGAAATCTTGACGGAAACCCCCAAATCAATGTTCACCCAATCTTAGAATCCACAACTCAAACTCCACCTATTCATACAACCCCAACTCAAATTTCCAAACACACCTCACTTGATCACATATACTCAAATAACACACGATATCCAACTTCTTTTCACAAGATATAGTTAAAATCATTGGCCTTTCCAATTAAGTAGGAAGAATTACAAATTTAGATATGTTACCAAATAATTCGAGCTCGAAAGTGTAGAAATTTTGTCTCAAATAATACCTATTGGCCTTAGAACCATTTGTTTCTTCATCATTTCGATCTTTGAAATTAGGAGTTTGAGAAATTTGGGGAAAATATGTGTTTTTCTGGTGTTTTTGGATGTGGATTGATGTTTATAACCATGATATATGATGTGGTGAAGGTGTAGAATTTTTTGGACTTTATTCAGGTGAAATTGAATTTTCGGTAAGTTTATAAAACTTTTGGGGTGAAAATTTTTTTTGGAAGCTTTTGGGGTGGAAAATGATTTTTTTGAAAGTTGTAGGGGTAAAAATAAATTTCCCAAAACTTGAGGGCAAAATATGGATTTTCAAAACTTTTGGGGTCAAAGTGAAGTTTTTGAAAGCTTAGGGGTATTTGAGGAGTTTTTCAAAAGTTTGGGTCTATTAGTTTTACCATTTCTCCATCAAAACCTGACCATCATACTCACTATAAGTTTACAAGTTGTGCCAATAGGAAGACGGAAATGGAATATGGACATTACATAGATTGAAATGGCCTAGATTACAACCTTAATCATGATCCCTTTTCCCTTTCAGTAAGAAACTTATTATTTCAATGTTCTAATCTATTTTTGTTTAGTGTTTTTATTTTAGATCTTACCTATTTAGAAGGCAACCCAAGATAGTTTTCCGAATTTTTAAACTTATTCATCCTAACCATACTAGTTAGAATGTTAGCTAGTTAAGGTGGTGTATTAACACTAAATAGTATATCACTCTTATTTAAATTTAGCTTCTGGGCAGTTGCATTTCTATATTTATTAAGGGTCTGCTTGTATTTGGGAGGAAAAAAAGTAATAAAAGCAAAGAAAAGAAAAATTATAAAAGAAAAGAAAAGAAAAGAATTTTTTTGTTGGATTAGAAATTTTTATAAAAGAAAATTTCATAAAATTATTTTGGATATTTATTGTTTGGACTGAAAAAAATATAAATGAAAAGAAAATAAAAGATTAATTTTAGCCTATGATCTTTAATAATTTTTTTTTTTTTTACATTTGACTCCAATTTAGAGTGATTATAAAAGTAGTTATAGGAGTGATATTTGAAATGGTTCTTTTTTTTTCTTTTACAAAACTTTCTAATACAAATAATGTAATAAATAAAAAATCATTTATATTCATTTCTTTCTTTTCAATTCTCTCCATACAAACAAACCTAAGGATAAAATTTTAAAAATCTTTTTCACCGGCCATTATAAAAAAAAAAAAAGATTGTCATCCGTAGATAAAATGTAACTATGGGTAGAGCAGATTCTAGTTATGACTTTACCTTAAATCAATTTTTTATCCATTTTATCATTCATGATAGCGGTTAAAGTTTGAGTAATCAAGTAAAAGATATAACATTTTACCATTATAGTCAATAATATAGAACACTGTCTCAATACACATAATAATCCTAACTTAATACAAAACTCTATTCTTTTTAGCTTTATCTTTTACATAATTTTACTTTACATGTTCATAAATTTTACTTATATCTACTTTGGTTGCAGTAAAGTTATTGTTAGAGTTTTTTTTTTTTTTTTGGGAATGACATTTTTTTAAGTATAATCAAAATATTTTTATGTATCACTCTACAAGTATAAAGACTGTTTGGTTATTACCAATTAATCTATTCATATAGGGTTGTAAGACAAGTATTTTTGCAATAATTATTCTGATAGACGCTATTTCAGGAGTTATAAATATTGATTTGATCTTTTTGGCATTACTCATCTAAAACATATACATCCTAATCACTTGAAAGATTTTGGTGAGAAGGATATCCCACCGGCCGAATCTTTACTTTTACTTTTTCTTCTTTTATTATCTATTCAGCAATTCATTCAATTAGTGACAAAGATACATTTCTTTTAATTTTGTGAGACTTTATAATAGTCATTTAAATAGAATTTTGGATCAAAGAATAAATAAATAAATTTATTGAAAAGTAGAACAAAGAAAATTTAAAGGATGAATGACTGTTAACATCAGGCAATCTACTTAATGATCTGCTTCGTATAGTGTCTTTGTCTTTTTTATCTTAATCAAAAACATTAAATAAATATGAAATAAAAGAGTTCCTTACAATAAGAAAGATGACTAGCCTATTGGAGGAGAGACTTTGAGGTGATTGCCCTTTGATCCTTAATAGATCTATTTTACATCCAAATAAATTCGTATTTCTAGTCCACTACTGATAGAGTACAAAAATTCATACTATCAACACCCTCGACTTAAGAACTTAGTTTGAGGTTTTAAATACAAAGGTAAAAAAACAGACGTGTCAGAAGAAGAGAAGAGGATAGAAAAGTAATTAAATATAAAGTGAATAGTGTTGACTTTAACTTCTTTTAATCTTGTTTCAATATTTGTCAAATCGTGATCTAAATATCTCCGAAATAGTGCATTACACTTGTCATATCTAAATATATATTTTCTATGAATTAACATTATTTTCTAAGGTATTTTCTTTGAGCCGGACCGGAATACCAGCGCCAGGACCGACATACCGGTGAAGAGAGTCGTTGCCCAACGGTCACATGCCACATTGGATTCTACCGTTGGACTAGAAGACAAACTAGACCGGCATACCGGCCAAAGGCAGAAAAGTCGTCTATGGAAGGGAGTTTAATGATGTACAATTCTTCACCTCTTTCCAACACAATTATTTTATACATCAACCAAAGAGGTCTCAAGCTATCAAAGTTTATCCATCCAAGCTTGATCATTCAACTTGTCCAATTCACTCAATCAAGGAGTTTAATTTTTGAAGCTTAAAGTTATATCCACTCTTTAAGAGTTCTTAGCAAAGTAAATCAACCACACTTGTTTTTATCATCTTAGATCTAGATTTTGTATTAGATAGATTAAGAGAGAGTGAGAGTATAAGGAGTATGCTCGGTTTACTTGTTTGCGATAGCACAAGAGTTTGCTTCATGGTATCGAAGTGGTTGTAAGAGTATTGTGTTCTCACCCTTGTTAAAAGAGACACAAAAGCTCAGTTAAGAAGTTTTAAAATCCTAAGGTGGCATCCTTAGGTATTGGAGTAGGGATAACCGAACCACTATACATCGTTTTGTACTTTCTATCCCTGAAACTTTTTACTTATCGTATATTGACTGATCGTCATTTATTTATATCAAACCTATTTACACCAATGCATGATCCCTTAAGAGTTTGATATATATATATATATATATATATATATATATTGGCTTAGAAGTTTTTATTTAAACTTATAATTGTCCAGAAGATTTTTTTTATTAGGCATTTATTTTATTAGTATGCTATTCACCCCTCCCTTCTTTAGGATTCTAAAATAGTATAAACAACTGTGTACCTTACTCTCAATCACCGTCAAAGAGATTCATCTTCAACTGCACGAGGCTCCGCCTACTTAGCCTACTTCACCGAGCCTTTTTTGAAATCAGACGCTATGTCAGGATCAAAGGGAGGTGCGCTCCCGATGGCACACTCAACATTAACATGTTTGCATCGGGGATTACTTAACCCGAAAGAGCTATGGAGATTTAAGTCGAGTGTATAATAACCATATCTATTTTAGAGAGAGTTAGAGTTTATGGGGATATTTAGAGTGTACTGAATTCTGCTGTGGAGAGAGGTATTTATAAATGTCGATTGAGCACATGGAGCGTAATCAGGGTGCACAATATAGGGTGAGGACGAGTGTGTATGATAAGCCAGTGAGGAAGTATGAGATTCAGAATGAAGTCATTATGTGGCATTGAGTGTTTTTCCTCGGATGACTTAGGATATTCTCCCTGGGTATAGTTTGACACTCATCTCCCTCAGGCAACATACCATACCCTCAACACAATGTTTTGTTTCTTCATTTCAGACATTCTAGGCCTCTTCAGACTCGACCAGGTATTGGCGTTATATTTTGTCTTATCAATGACTTTAACATATCATGTTAATAATAAGACTCCCTTTACAATAACCACTCTCTCTTCTCCTTTACCAACCATCAACCCCCTATCCAAAATCCTAGATCCCTCACCTTGGAGTTTTTGACCCCTTCAAGGAGGTGTTAAACTTATCTTTTGTCACTAGTTATGCTTTCCCTTTTCATCTCACTTATCCTAGGTTTTTTACCCCCTACCACTTTGATCTTTGATGAGATAATTTTCTTCTTCTTAGTCGGTAACAACCATTTCTTGTGGAGTGAACGATTTTAGATTCCAAAACTTCAAGTAACTCTATATAAATTGATATGGTTGTCATTGATATCCGACTATCTTGGACTCACCGAATTTATCTGCTTTCTCCAGGTATTGCTCTCTTAGTGTTTTAATGTAATCTTCAAACTATTGGAGCTCAAGATTCTGATCATATACTTAAAAATATCACTCCTAAGATTACGGTTGAAATTAATTTTGCTTTTACAAATCCATTGACTATTGAAGACCTCGAATAAGCATTATATAATCTTGGTGCAGACCGTGCATCAGGAACAAATGGTTTTCTAGACTACTTTTATAAACAATATTGCAACCGAATTAAGAAAGTCATTTTCATTATCGTTTCTGATTTGATGTTGGATAAAGGAAATATTACCCCTATTTTTAATGGGTGAATTTCTTATAGGGTCTTAGAGACCATCTTAGTGCCCCAAAAGTAACATTCTAATCCTCTCTCCTCCAAAGAGGCTTCTAAGATGCCCATTGTCATGAATATCCTTATAGTAGACAAAAAAATAGATTCTTCTTTCTCCTCCATTACCATTAATCTCTCTCCTTCTTTATCATTTCCTCTCTCTCCTTCTTCATTAATTACTAATGATTTCCAGCTCCGAACACAACCACCATCCAACGCCGATCACCGCCGACGATCACCGAAAAAAGTTCTGAGTATCGGAAAAAGTGTTGAGTATCGATTTTTTTTATTGAGTACTTAAACTGAGTATGCTTGCATGCTCAGTAACTTTACTGAGTATTTGAGAATTTTATTGAGTATTAGGTCAAAACTGATGAGTTTTCGTATCCCAAAAATAAAAGTAAACAAATCTTAATGATAAACTAAATTATTTTATTTATATAATTCAAATATTCTAATACATTAAAAGCAAAAAAATAAAAAAATAAATATACATTATACACTACTTTTACTAAGTAATGTCTCAAAAAGAGAAAAGGAAATAAAAGAAATGCTATGCTGAGTAGTGAGTACGTCAAAGGAAATTGACAAAAGAAAAAAAGTGAAGCTTCATCTTCCTTCATGTCGCCGCTGACCTGCAACAAGAAAAAGAAAAAAAGAAATTTAAAACTACACAAAAAGAAATAGAAAACAGAAAAAGAACAGTGCCTATACACAAACTCATCTTCCTCAGCGAGGATCACCACCAAAAGTGAGCTTCGTTCTGCCTTCATGAAAACCCACCGGAAAAGTCATACCTCACCAGATTTGTCCACACCTCCACACCACCTCGCCGGATATAGCGCACCGCAAAAGTCACCGCACCAGATCCAGAAAAAGAACCTCACTCGAAAAACCACCGAAAAAGTCATACCTAGCCGAACGGAGCTCGCAACATATCCAACACAACTTGCACCATAATCGCACCAAAAATCCACCATGGTTTCCTCGAAAAGATCTGCAAAAACACGAATGTTGGAGAATTATTATATAAGGACCATATTGCAATTTCTCAAGTCCAAGAAAGTTGCAACGTTAAGTGGCTTGGATTATTATTCGGTATATGGCTACTTATTTTTTCCAAAAAAGAATGCCAACTTTGGGATTTAATATTCATATGACTTGTGATCAAGTCAAGAAGATAAATCTGTTGCATGGGATTAATTCACCTTATTCGAGTGCTTAATGCCGACTGGTGCACCAAATCTGCAAATGAAAGGTGGAGATGAAGCCATGTTCTCCTATATGCGAAGAAGCTTCAATTTTATGGAGTTTTCATGGCAAAAAATGAAATGAGTGAGAGAGAAAAGTTGGGTTACGGAAATAATAAAGGAGAGGACAGAGGAAAGAGGTAGGGTTTTAAAATAATCCTGATAAAAAATAGTATAATATAGGATATAAAAACAAAAAAAAGGTAAAAAAGTAATTGGGAATATAGTGTGTGTTTTGCCTCTAATAAGAAGAGAATGTGAGCCCGGTCTTATTGGGTCTTACAGGGGTGTCTTCAAGATCATTTGGGTAATTTCCTCATTTTTAATAGATACATCACATTGATCCCAAGTTAAAAAAATCAGTAATGATCACCCATTTTTGGTCAATTAGCTGCTCAAATTTCTTGTACAAAGTCTTAGCGAGTAATTTTTCCACAAAATTTAAAAACTTTTCCCGACAATTATACTTGAAACTCAATCAAATTTTATTATGGGAAGATAAATTTAAGAAAATATACCTATTGCCCGTGAAATAGCATGTTTCTTAAAATAGAAAACAAAATCATAATTGTATTATGTGACAGTAAAAAGATACTTCTTCTTTTCCTAAATAAATGTCCACTTACTAAAATTTTAGTTTTAAAATGTATGTCCAGTCCACTGATAATACCAAAACACCTTTTTACAACCTTTCTCACTTATATCCTTATTAAAATATTAGAAATTATATTTCCACTAAACATTTATGATATTAGGACACTTGATGGAGAATATTATAGTAATAGAAATGTTAACGTTTTTATTTCTTAATTTGTGTAGAAAGTTAAATGGACAATAATTTAGGAACAAATATATATGAAAGTGTGGAATGAGTTTTTTTTCCAGCCTCCTAATTTGGGTTTTGCTTAAATCTGGGTAAACTAGATTATCCAATTATTACTATAGTATCCTGTTAAGTTCTTTTTAATTAAAAAACCAATACATATTAATAATCTAACTAGACTTAGACAAAGGAACCTTTTTCTTGATTTTTTTTCATCCTTACACAAACTCTTATTTACTTAAAAGAAGATCAAGCAAAAAAATGATCTTATAAGCCGAATAAAAATCATAAAAAACTGTTAATCTCAAATATATGCTCTTTGAGGAGGACAACCTCTTATTTCTAAAAGAAGATGAAGATGAGTTCCTGAATTTTAATGAAGTTACCGGAATTATTGAATGGCCATGGACAACAAAATTAACTTGAATACAAGCATTATTCTCTTTAGTAGAAATTACCCTCTAGACATTGAAAAAAAACCATATAAAACTCTTAGAATGAATAACCTCAAATTTTAGGAATATACCTTGGACTTCTATCAAATTAGGGAAGATCAAAACCAAAAGGACTAAGCTGGTTAATAAACATATCGTTAATGAATCTTGAAACCTGTAACACTCTTTTTTCAGAAAATGTTAAAGAGACTCCCATTAAATAAGTGATCCAAGTTATCTCAATTTACACTATGTTGATGTATCCTGATCCCAACTTCAATATGTACACACATTAATTCAGTGGCTTCACATTTCCTTTGGAAAAATAAAGGAATCAACATCACTCATTGAATTAGATGGAAGAAAATAACAACACCACAATTGATAAAAGGACTTTCCTTCAGAAAATCTTATGAATTTAAGTCTTCTAGTATCAAACGCTGGAAAGATACTCTATAATCCTAACTCACTTCTTAGCAAAATTTTTAAGCAGACTTACCATTACTCCCATGATTTCTTGATGCTAAGATAGGAACCAATCCCAACTAGAGATGGAGAAGTATCATTACATGAAGATACATTTTTATTAATTCATTGGAAACTGGGAAATGTAAAATCGATCAAAAACTGAAAAAATTGGATCCCAAATAACCTCAATATTAAATTGGCAAAGCATTGTACATTAAGATATGTCATTAACAAACTGATAGACAATACAAAGAAAAGAACCACAGAAATAGATGTCATCTTAAAAATATATCAAAATTTTATATAGTTTAAAACTTTTGGGTTGTGTTTGTGGAAAATAATCCTGAAGGGTTTGGATTGTCAAAATGTTGTCAATCCCTTGACAATTTCAGAAGATTTGAATCATTGAGGGTCTAGGGTTTGCATTGGGTCAATATCGCATACCCAATTGCTTTTGAGGTGCTCGACAGCTTCGTTGTGGGTATCCACCAATCAATTGAAGATGGCAACATCCCCACGAAAACCATTGTGCTTCCTTTCAGAGAAATTAACAATGCGATTCTCGAGATTTGAGAGAAAATCATCGCTTAGCTCTAACTCGAAACCCAAACCCTTTTTCTTAAACGTCTTATAAGACCAAAATCCTATTTTCTTCTTACGATGTTGTTCTTCTTTATCTTCATGATCCCTAATCTACTTCTAAAGTATCCGCTTAGCTTTTTGGTCGATCCTCACACGACGATGAGTGTCTTGATGCTCTGATAGTTTCTCTAGAAACGAGAAAAATTTCTTATCATTCACCAGCGATGATTTTTCTTGGTATTGTTTGGGACTTCCACAAAAGGTTTTTGGGTAGAGTGGGGGGTGGATGTTTTGTAGTGGTTTATATTTGAAGAAAGATGGTAAGGGGATCAGATCTTGTTCGTTGTTTGTGGTTGTTTGGAGGTGGCCGGATTTTGGTTTGTGAGAGGGGGAGATGAAGTGTTGTTTAGATTAGAGTTAGGGATAGGACTGAAGGGTGAAACTATCAAAGAGGCGGGCAGATTCTCGGTAAATAGATTTCCCTGCTTATGCCTAATTTAATTCCCATGTCTTCCACTAGACCTCTTTTTTATACAAGGGTGTCCGGGCCAGCTTTCGTGCACCACCACTAATCCAATGGGAAATATACACGCCTCCCTATGCATATTCCCACTTAATCAGAAATAGGTTACCCATGTGCAGGGAAGGGATCCAGACCTTGTACCTCTTATTTTACCCCCTTTAAGGATTGAGAAATATCAAGGCTCTGGCCAATTGAGCTACCCTAACTGGTTGTCTTCCACTAGCACTTAATTAATCATATGGTCACTCACCCATTTAGATAAAGACCAAATATCCAAATGAAAACCCATGTCTACTCTCCTTGCAGTCTCAAGTCTGTCCCCACTCTAAAGTCGCTCCAACATGCCCAAAGCAGAATATGTTCCAAACTATTTAATACTGGCCCATAAGGCCCAATAATCGTACATAGTATCCAAATCGGTCCATATACCCAACTTCCTCTTTTTCGTTGCATTCCTAATCTAAGACAAATCCTTAACCACCATCAGAGCAGTCTCCTTCATTTCCACGAAACTTGGAGCAAGATCTAAGATCAATCATTTGCTCGATCAAATGATAAAGACTGCCGCCATGAAACTTTTCACCCTATATATGGTTGAACCTCTGGTTGTAGGATTGCTTCCAAAGGAGATGCTTAATCCATGATAGGTTACTTATATATAAAGCCTGCCACTCTGAGAACTTGGCGGACACTATTTCCTCCTTTAAGAGAGAAGTCAAACTTAGTCAAGACCTGTTATACACTTCTTTCCGTCACTTGCAATCTAGAAATGCATAATTGCATAGAGAGGACACTGTACAATAGTTATGCCTGGTATAAAGTATTCCTATCGGTATGGGACATGGCTTAAATATTATATAGTTTTTGACACTTTATAATTGAACATCATTCCTTCAGAGATAGTAAATTTGATGCAATTACTCATATAAGCAACTCACAAGTGTTTAATTGTACATATGGAGTATATTGATTTGTGGGAACCAGCTACCCTGTCCATCAAAAAGGATAGTTACTACATTGAGTGCAGTTGTGTTGTAGGCTCAAATAACTGCTCATAGTCTACAATTGTATGCATTTGCTTCCTATATTCTGGTTCTAAATGAAACTATACGTGTCTTAAAATAGTAGGTCAGGTGCATTCGTGTCACACTTGATTATTCGAATGTGGTCTTGAGAATATCTATTTTATGCATGCGCTGAAGTGTTGTGTGGTTTCTGAAACTGAGGCCGTTTTTCAACATTTGTGAACTCTGAACAGAGGCTTGAAAAAAATATTAAGACTGAGCTTTTAACACTTGATGTCATCGTTCATTTCAAGAAGACTAGCACCTTCAATTGATGTCAGCGTTTGGATCCTACGAATTTCTACATGATCATGTATACCTTAATATCTAATAGTTGTGTTATTGTAGAGAATGAATGAAGGTGTTTCTTAAATGATGAAATCTATATAACAAAAATTCTTTAGTCAATTTATGCCATTCCGAGCTATCTTCTTTGAATAAGAACCTTCGGCGACTATGCTTTTAGCGTTCATAGAAGTTGTCACTAAATGTAACAAATCTGACGACGGCGAGTGATTGCCGAAAACACTTAAAAAAATGAAGAAAAATGTAAAAATCATTTTGATAACATGGAAATGATAGAGGTAGACACTAGAGTTACATATAGCATTAGAGACTACTATATTAGTCGCAGTAGATATAAAAAAACTAAAATAAAAGCAATAAATGTTCTAGCGACCACATACACTAGAGCATATGTGTGCACTACTAAAGTATATGAGTGCACTAACAACCACCTATTGGTTGGTATTATGATGTCAGGGCCATACGTGGAATTCACCCTTTTATACTTACTATAATGTTGTTAGATGAATTTTATGACTTTAATAGATAAAATTGTTATGATTAGTACGTATATATCACTAAATATACAAAATTATACAACGAGATTCAAAACCGCCTAAACACCGTATGATTCCACCTAGGCGATGGCCCCAGTCGACCGTTCAGGCTGCACGGGAGCAAGGTTTTCGAAGATACTTCAACACTCAACATAATATATTGTTAAGAAGGATCCCTCCAGATAGAACCTGGCAAAGGAAAACTACTAAATATCAAGAGATTGTAGTGTAATATATAAATATGAAAATTGTTATCTTAACTCTTATTAAAAAGAATTTATATAGTTTATAACTATCATATAACTAACTGGTAGTTTACAACACATATGCATGGTTGATCAAATGTCAAGGA
Organism: Nemophila menziesii; assembly: GCA_029959085.1. Classification (NCBI taxonomy): domain Eukaryota; kingdom Viridiplantae; phylum Streptophyta; class Magnoliopsida; order Boraginales; family Hydrophyllaceae; genus Nemophila; species Nemophila menziesii. The sequence goes on from JARWIR010000032.1 coordinate 7,211,064, forward strand.
AATAACCTTACATACCAATCTACCCACGTCATATGCAAGGACTCTGATAGTAGTTTTGGATAGTTGAGACATAAACATTAAAAAATTCTTAGCAGTAGTTGATACGTAATTTTTTTTCTTAGGAATCAAACAAACTTATCAGTATAAATAAGAAGAGTTAAGAGTATATAATATAAGCTTATCAATACCTAATTCTTTTTGTTAAATGCCCTTTAAGGATGGTGGTTTGGGCCAACTCTAAAATGCAAGTCAAGATCGGGAAAGACGTCAATTGTGATTTTGGAAACTGGCTTAAAGATACCATTGATACATATACCAAAAATGGGTGGGATCAAAGAGAAGTTACAACGTATATCCTACTTACATGCTGGAATATTTGGAAAACGAGAATGAAAAGTTTCCATGAAAGGAAACCATGGATTATTAAGGAAATAATTCATAATGTTCACTCACTTATGAAGGACTTATTCGAACCCAAAGAGAGCTTGGATACACAAAAGGATACGCAAGTTGAATCTAAATATTCGGCCAACATGGATAACCCTCTATTAAGTGATGATTCAGATATAGTTTGGATGTGCGAAGCATCATTTACTAATGAATGGGAACCATCCGGAATCGCCTCGGTCGCTGTTAACAAGGAGGGAAACATTACATAAAAAAATGTGTCTAGGTATGTGGTGGAAAGTTCGTTGGAAAGGGGAATGTTTGGCGGTCCCACTTTCCATGAGAAAGGTTGCCACTCTTAACTACCAGAGTATCTCTTTCTACTCAGATAACCTTGAGTTGGTTCAAGGTATTTCCAGTTCACAGGTATTCGTTGCCAAATTTGCCCTTTCATTGCTGAAATAAAGAACTGGCTACGCAAGTTCCCCTATTGAAAGGCAAACTTCATCAATCGTAATTTCAACGGTGTGACAGATGCCTTGGCGAAATGTACACGATGCAATATTGATCTATCTAGGTGGAATGATCATACTTTTTTCAATCGTTATGTGTAATTAATCATTTTTCCGCTGACAAAATAAAAAGTTTTGGGAAATTATTTAGCTAATATAAATTAGTTGGAAAATTCTTCCATCCAATATTGGATGATCCTACACCATTAATATTAGTACATATACCCCATGTTTTAAACTTACGAAAGTAACTAATTTATTAATCTAATAACATGTGTTTTTCTATAATAAGCAATGACCATGATATGAATATTGGACATCCAATATTGGATGGAAGTCTTACCCAAATTAGTTTAGTATTTCTCGCATTTGCTTAATACTATAAAATTTAGCCCAATGGGCTTGTTTTAGCCGTAGATAGATAGTAAAATGATTAATAAGGTTTCTTCTTAAACCCAATGGGCTCAAGCCCACTTAACACTACAAATGAAAACCCTGCCCTAGGCATTTATACCCCTTCTTCAACACACTTCACCCTTCCCTAAACCTATCTGAAAGAGGAGAGCTTCACAGCCGCCGTAGAACAGCATCATCATCGTCAATGGGTACGCAACATTTCCACCAATATTCTTCAATTTTTTCATTAAATTGAAACTAAAATAATGTGATTTAAACTAAAACAGGGGCTTACTCTTACGTATCGGAGCTATGGAGGAAGAAACAATCAGATGTGATGAGGTTCTTACTTAGGGTTAGGTGCTGGGAGTATCGTCAGCTTCCCTCAATCGTCCGCGTCACCAGACCCACCCGTCCCGACAAAGCTCGCCGTCTCGGCTACAAGGCCAAACAGGTACAGTCAAATTAAATCAATGCACTACTCATTAATTAGATCTATAATGTTAATTTTGATTGTATTAACCAGGGTTACGTGGTGTACCGTGTACGTGTAAGACGTGGAGGAAGAAAGAGGCCAGTTCCAAAAGGTATTGTGTACGGAAAGCCAACAAATCAGGGAGTTACTCAGTTGAAGTTTCAGAGAAGCAAGCGTTCAGTAGCTGAAGAACGTGCTGGAAGAAAGTTAGGTGGTCTCAGAGTTCTCAATTCCTATTGGACCAACGAGGTATTTTTAATTTGTAATTCTGTAAAATGTTAGGGTCAATTTAGTAAAATATTTGATGTATGTAGGATTCAACATACAAATACTATGAAGTGATCTTGGTTGATACAGCACATGCTGCGATACGTAATGACCCTAGGATCAACTGGATCGCAAATCCTGTCCACAAACACAGAGAGCTACGTGGTTTGACTTCAGCTGGAAAGAAATACAGAGGTCTACGTGGCAGAGGACATTTGCACCACAAAGCTAGACCTTCTAGAAGGGCTACATGGAAGAGGAACCAGACTTTGTCACTTCGTCGTTACCGTTAAGAATTGTTTTGATTTCAATGTTTTTGAATACATCCAAGGTGGTTTTATTGAAATTGAGTTTCGGATTGTTATGTTAAATGTTTTACATTTTTGAGGATATTATTATTATGTTGGACTTCTTCTTGGTTGTAGCTTAGTTCTTAAACTATTACATGATTAATATTTATCATCAATGCTTTTTACTTTTTACATCTTTTCTGCTCTTCTTCATTGTTTCTTCATGATTGCCCCCTAAATTTCTTCTCTCTGAAATGGTGGTTGACTACTAATTGAGAAAGCCTTTAAATTGTTTTCTAACAATGTAATTTGATTGATAATTTTAAAATGTTATTGGGTATTTATAAATGTGACATGGTTGATTTATTAATGGTTTATAATGGTTTATACTGTGTTCCTAGTAGAAGGTGCAAATCACAAAGAAATCTGACATCCTATCTCTAGATGTATCGTTAAATCTGTGGTTTTGTGTTGCATGAATTCAATATGTGTCTTCTCCCTCTACCAGTTGTCTACAAAAAGCTCTTGCGTTTGCTTGAATTTAGTATCGATTCTGTTCATATCAAATTCATGCTGCCAATTTTTATTTCCATAGTGTAACCATCTAATGAAGTTCAGAATGATAAATACTTTAGTTTAAATGTAACCTGTAGCCCTCAGGTATATTCTCGTTCAAACGTCTTATGAGTCATTAGTTTTCTCGGGTCGGGAATGTGGAGTTCAAGTGGGTTATAATTTGGTCCTTCAAATGCCCAGGGAAAATCTAAATTCTTCTTAGGCGAGCAATATAGTTGTTGGATTAATTGACGTGTGCATGACGCAATATAGTTCTGGGTTTAGGGTTTAGTTCTGGAAACTCATCACATTTGTTAAGGGACTACGTAAAATATAAAAGAATGTCGGAAGTAGGGATAGAGGGCTTGTGCTGGCATTTAACTGTTTGTTAATGTTGCTGGATGGGAGAGTTGATGGGTCCCATTACATTTTGGCTTACACATGGAAATGGGTCGAGGATTATGAAACAATATTTATTGAGACAAACTCGATAGAATTACATGTAACGAAGAGCCGTGGAAATGATGGAGCCATCTGATACTCATGTCTTGTGGAGAGAGATATCTTGTCAAACTATACGAATTTCGAGCTCACACACATTTATCGGGAGACGAATTAATGAACATGTTGGATGGAAAAAATGAACGTGGAAAGAATGGAGTACCTGGTCTCGTCTCGTATACAGATCGACCATATGGACAATGAAAATTGTTAACTAGAAATAGTAATAGTTGGTCCACACCTATGACTTTTTTGTATAGCTCATTGGAGGTTTAGTAAATTTTGGTTTTTCGCCTTTCGGCCTTCGATAAATCTCTAATTATATATGTTCTTAGAAAAACTGATTCGGTTTTGTTTTTTTAGTATATTTGAAACCTATTTTGAATTAAAAATTATTTTAATTTCAATAAGGTTTAATTTTAAATTTTTTTGAGCATTATAAAATATTTTGATAACTTATTTTTTTTAAATACATGAGAGAGCCACTTTGGACTCGGAGTATAAATGACTGCAATGAGATTCGATCCCAGGATCTTTTGGTCTCTGCGGAGTAACCTAACCACTAGGCCAACTATCGATCTCAAAATATTTTGATAACTTAAACAACGATGAATGTTATTAATTTTTAGTTTTACAGAAATTATTTTTATATTATTTAATTTTATTTCGGTAGGAATATTATTAATTAATTTTAATATTAATTAATTATTTTTAGTTTTACAGATATAAAGCACCACTTCTTTTTCTTTTTTGTTCAATAAATAAGCACCACAATTAAGTTCACTACGTTCCAACTTCCCGTTTTCACTCTATCCAATCCTTCCTCGAGCAGATCAACATAAATATCCGCACAAAAGAACTTAAAAACCACAATTATTTATTAAGAGAGAGAAACCAGAAAGCGGCTAGAAGGATAAGTATAACATGAGGAGGTCTTTAGGTGGAGGAAATGGAGGAGGAGGCGGTGGAGGAAGCATGCTCAGAACAGTTCAAAAAGCCGTGAGAGCTGGTCGTGGAGCTGGTGGTGCAACCCACGAACCTTTCTCCTATGCCACTAATACTAATAATACCCGAACAAACTTACAAACATGCAATACCAAATCCATTACAACTTCTTCAAACCGTCTCAACTCATCATCACAATTTTCTTCACATAATAATAATCCTATATCTTCCGCCACGTGGCCAACTGAGTCAGAATGGATATGGGAAAGTGAAGATGAAAGAAGATATTCATCTTTTGATGATAATCTTGTGTTTGGTACTGTTCCATCAACAGATGAAGTTCAGCATGCTGTTTTTGCTCTTCAAAAGTAACCTCTTCAATCCTAGTTCTTACAAGCTTTCCTCATGGACTAATTTTCGTTTGAAAAACTTACTTTTTAAAGTTAAATTTTTTATGCTTATTCAGCTCACTCTTATCCTAATATGTGTAGTGTCCTTGAGCCAACCTCTTATTCTAGCATTGAGAACAAACCTGCTTTTGATACTAACGAACCGGATTGGATTGAGCCCTTGGTGGATCTTTATAACTCGAAAGTATTGAAGCCTTTAGGTGAAAACAGAGTATACGATGCTTTTCATTTGTTAAACACTGAGCCTTCAGTTCAGGTATTTTTCCTATTTAAATCTGTATATTATGATTTGTTAAAGAGTAATTTCTGTGTATATATAAATTGAAACAATGGGAGCTTTACCTTTGTAGAAAATGGTTGTATCTCTATCATCTGACACTGCTATATGGAACGCTGTGTTGAATAATGAAGCTGTTCGTGAATTCCGAGAATCACTAATTCAAGGTTTGTGTTTAAAAAGTATACAAGTAGCTAAAGTATTTCTAATTTCTTGAATTTTTAGGTCCAGTTGAGGAAAATATGTCAGAATGTCCAGATGATGATTCTGATGAATCTATGAAGGATGTACTGAGGAAAATCTTTGTTGAGCTCAAAGCAAAAGCTGTAAAGCTATTTGATAAGATTATGAAGGTGGTTGATGAGGTTTTTCAGCCTTTGGAGAAGATTGAAAATGGTGATCCTTTGGAACAAAAGTTGAGTGCTTCTTTTTTGCTATCAGTTTTAGTTCTGCTCATAGTAGTAGTTACTCGAGCAAATCTGGTATAATTATAATTCGTTGATATCACAGTAAAATGTTATTTTGTTATAATGTTATAGAATCTGGGAAGATATTATATGCCGATAAAAAGCTTCTTTGTTATAATTTTGAGAATATTACAAATATTTTTCCTACAAATGGAAATGGATATTGAGATGGTTTAAAAATTATTGCATATATCTTGTTTATCATGACCAATATTATGATGTTACCAATATTATGCCAACACATCCATAACATATTGTGTTACTAGGTAAACCCCGTGTCTGAAGACACCGAAGAAAAAATTTGTCCTGTTAACGGAAATCGAACACAGGTTCCAAGGGTGAAGGTCAAGTTTAAAGTTAGGGTTAAGTTTTTTTTTTTTTTTTTTTTGCTCATCAAGAAGAAGGTTAGGTTATGGTTAAGATTAAGTTTAATGTTAATGTTAATGTTAAGGTTAAGGTTAAGGTTATGGTTAAGGTTAAGGGTATGTTTGGATTGAGGGATTAGAAGGGGGTCGAAGGGATTATAAAGGTTAGTAGTTATCCTTCCTTTGTTTGTTGTTTGTGTTATAAATTTTTGAAGGGATAAGTTATTAAAGGATTAAAATTATACCTTCTATTCCTTTATATCTTATCCCTCCAATTTGGGGTCATTAGAAGGAAGGGATAAATTTTAATAGTAAAATATTTTTATTACCCTTATATTCTATTTAAAATATATTTTATTAGGGGTATAAAAGTAATTTAGTTATAAAATAATCCTTTCCTTTCTTTACTTATACAATCCAAACACAAAATTCAAATAATCCTTTACTAATGTTTTCCTTTCTTTTTCTACTCAATCCAAACAAGATTAATACTCTCCTCTCCTTTCCTTTAATATACTATCCTTTCCTATCCTTTAATAATTAATCCCCTCTATATCCAAACAAACCCTAAGGTTAAGGTTATGGTTAAGGTTTAGGTCAACGTTAAGGATAAGGTTAATTTAAAGGTTAAAGTTAAGGGTTAATTAGGTTAAAGTTTGAGTCAAGGTTAAGGTTAAATTTAATTTTAAGATTAAGTTTAAGTTAGAGTTAAGATTTAAGATTAAACGTTTAAGGTTTAACAAAATTCCAGGTTTAAGGTTTAATATTAGCGCGATGATTCTTCATCTGTTTAAGGTTAAGGTTACAGTTAAGATGAAAGTTAAGGTTAAGGTAAAGTTAATGATTTAAAGGTTAAGGTAAATTTAAAGGATAAATGTTAAGGTTAGGGCTAGGGTTAAAGTTAAGGTTAAGGTTAAGATTAAGGTTAAGGTTTAAGGTTTAAGCTTCAAGGTTTAAGGTTCAAGGTTAAGGTTATGGTTAAGGTTTAGGTTAAAGTTAAGATGAAGGTAAAGGTAAAGGTTAAGGCATGAGATTTAAGGATTAAGGTTTAAGGTTTAAGGGTTAAGGGTGTTAAGGTTAAAGTTTTAAGGGTTAAGGGTTAAGGTTAAAGTTAAGGTTAAGTGAAGATGAAGACAAGGCTTTAAGGTTCAAGGTCAAGGTTTAAGGTTAAGGTTAAGGTTAAGGTTAAGGTTAAGGTTAAGGTTAAGGTTAAGGTTAATTTAAGGTTAAGTTAAGGTCAAGGTTAAGGTTAATGTTAAGGTTAAGTTAAGGTTAAGGTTTAGGTTTGGGTTAAGGTTAAGATTAAAATTAAGATTAAGGTTAAACTTAAGGTTAAGGTTAAGTTTAAGGTTAAGGTTAAGGATAAGGTTGGTAGTTAAGCGTCTAAGGTTATGGATATGGGGTTGAGGGTTAAGGTTCAGGTTCAGATTTAGTTTAAGGTTAATGTTAAGGTTAAAGTTACGTTTAAGGTTAACGTCAAGGCCAAGGTCAATGTTAAGGTCAAAGTCACTTTCACGGTCAAGGTCAAGGCTAAGATTGTGTATAAGGTTTAATATTTAGATTAAGGTTAAGGTTAATTTAAATATTAGACGATTAACACGGTGGTCTTAGAACTTCTTTTGTAAAAAAATTGTTGGAAATTATATACTTTGCATTATTCCTTACGAAATAAAGGCGTATATACGAAATAAAATACCAACAATTAATAAATTATTGATTTACGGCGTTATGTTATATCCTTCTCCCACTACTTGTAGTGCTTAGTTTTAGATATGTATTCAATAAGGGGTTATTATATATAGAAGAATCTCTCATTATAAAATAGATTTTTTTAATATAAAACCGACTACCAATTTATTGTAAATGGATACTCTTATAAAAATATACTGGCTCACTTTTTTCAAATCATTACATAAAAAAATTCGACAAATATGCTTTATAAATTAAATATATCAACAATAATAGAGACAAAAGGAAAAGGAAAGATATAAGTTTGATAATAAATAAGAAAATGAGAGAAATTAAAAAATTATAAGACAAATTGAAGTACTATGAAAGAAATAGAGAATTTCTTAATATTAATAGAAAAAACTAAATTCAGGATAGTCTTATAAATTTCATAATTAATAATGTAACTTTTATTGATCTATTTTTACAATAATTCCTAATTAAATAGTTAGTCTAGCGTCATATCTCATATAAAACGTATTACCAAAATTCTAAATATATTATTTATCGACATTAAATTCTACAAATATACTTTATTTCCGCTATTAAAGTATTATCAAACAAAATATTTGTTCGTTGTAATTTGGTTGTAAAGGTCCAAATCAGATTTGCCCAATTGTTCTTAACAAAATATTTGTTCGTTGTAATTTGGTTGTAAAGGTCCAAATCAGATTTGCCCAATTGTTCTTAAGTGTTTCAAGATATTATTATTATTATTATTATTATTATTATTATTATTATTATTATTATTATTATTATTATTATTATTATTATTATTATTATTATTATTATTATTATTATTATTATTATTATTATTATTATTATTATTTTTAACTACACCATATATTTCAATATTATTTATATTCATTGATTTTGCGAAAATCGTGTAGGTTAATACACTGCTCGGTTTTTATATAGATATAATAAATGAGAAAATAAAAAAAAAATTTTTTTAAGATACTTATGAGAAGAACAAAAGAATTATGAGAGAAATAAGAGTTTTTTAGTAGTAATAGAAGAAGTTAAATATATTCTGATTTATTATATAAATATTATATATCTATATTAAATGTAAAGAGTGATTTAAGGTTTTTGTTTTAATTTTTTTTATTAAGTAATAAGAACTAATTCTGAAGACACTGAAGAAAAACTTTGTTACGTTAACGGAAATCAAATACGGGTTCTAAGGATTAAGGTAAAGGTTAAAGTTAGGGTTAAGGTTGTTCTTTTTTTTTTTCTCATCAAGAAGAAGGTTAGGTTATAGTTAATGTTAATGTTAAGGTTAAGATTAGGGTTAAGGTTTAGGTCAACGTTAAGGATATGGTTAATTTTAAGTTTAAAGTTAAGGTTAAAGTTAATGATTAAGGTTAAAGTTTAAGTCAAGGTTAAGGTTAAATTTAATTTTAAGATTAAGATTAAGTTATAGTTAAGGTTTAAGATTAAACATCTAAGGTTTATCAAAATTACAGGGTTAAGGTCGAATATTAGCACGATGATTCTTCATCTGTTTAAGGTTAAGGTTAAGGTTACAATTAAGATGAAAGTTAAGGTTAAGGTTTAAAGTTAAAGGTTTAAAGGTTTAAAGGTTAAGGTAAATTTAAAGGATAAATGTTAAGGTTAGGGTTAAAATTAAAGTTAAGGTTAAGGTTAAGGTTAAGATTAAGGTATAAAATTTAAGGTTCAAAGTTCAAGGTTTAAGGTTCGAGGTTAAGGTTAAGTTTTAACTGTAAGGTTAAGATTATGGTTAAGATTTAGATTAAAGTTAATATGAAGTTGAAGGTGGCTTGAGATTTAAGGGTTAAGGTTAAGGGTTTAAGGGTTAAGAGTTACGGTTAAAGTTACAGTTAAGTGAAGATGATGATAAGGCTTTAAGGTTTAAGGTTCAAGGTCAAGGTTTAAGGTTGAGATTAATATTAATGTTAAGGTTAAGGTTAAGGTTAAGGTTAAGGTTAAGGTTAAGGTTAAGGTTAAGGTTAAGGTTAAGGTTAAGGTTGAGGTTGAGGTTGAGGTTGAGGTTGAGGTTGAGGTTGAGGTTGAGGTTGAGGTTTGGGTTTGGGTTTGGGATGGGTTAAGGCTAGGTTAAGGTTAAGGTTAAGGTTAAGGTTAAGGTTAAGGTTAAGGTTAAGGTTAAGGTTAAGGTTAAGGTTAAGGTTAAGGTTAAGGTTAAGATTAAGGTTAAGGTTTGGTTTTGGGTTAAGGTTAAGGTTAAGGTTTGGTTTTGGTTTTGGGTTTGGGTTTGGGTTTGGGTTAATTTAAGGTTAAGGTTAAGTTTAAGGTTAAGGTTAAGGTTAAGTTTAAGGTTAAGGTTAAGGTTAAGTTTAATGTTAAGTTTAAGGTTAAGGTTAAGGGTAAAGTTAAGGTTGATAGTTAAGGGTCTAAGGTTATGGATATGAGAGAAATTAGAGATTTTTGAGTTGTAATATGAGAAGTTAGGTACATTCTGATTTATTATATAAATATTATAAATTTATATTAAATGTAAAGAGTGATCTAAGGTTTTTTTTGTTTTTTTATTAAGTAAATAAGAATTAATTAATGGTATTATAAAGGTCCAAATCGGATTTTCCCAATTGTTCTTAAGTGTTTCAAGATATTATTATTATAATTATTGTTATTTTTAACTCCACCATATATTTCAATATTATTTTCCTTCATTGACTTTTCGAAAAATCGTGTAGGTTAATACATTGCTCCCATATTTTCAATTTTAAATTTTTTCTTTTAAAAGATCAATGTGGTTTTTATATAGATATAATAATTGAGAAAATAAAAAATAATTTTTTTAAAGATATTTATGAGAAGAATAAAAGAATTATGAGAGAAATTAGAGATTTTTGAGTAGTAATATGAGAAGTTAGGTACATTCTGCTTTATTATATAAATATTATAAATTAAATGTAAAGACTGATTTAAAGTTTTTTGTTTTATGTTTTTTATTAAGTAATTAAGAATTCATTAATGGTATTAATGATAGGTGGGGCCAGAAACGATCTTGGCCACCACTTATGTTTGGCCAGAATCAATCTTGACCACCACTTATCAAAAAAACCTTGTAATATAATATAGATTACAACTATCATTTCTCACTCTCTTCTTAAAAAAGCTAGGCTATTGATATATATATTTTCCGGCTCCCTTCTAAATAGAGTAGGCTATTACACTTATATTTTCTGGCTTCTTTCTAAAAAGTGTAAGCTATTGACACTTACATTTCCCATCTCTCTTCTTGAGTAGTCTATTAATGCGTATATTTCCCGACTCTATTATAAAATAGTGGCTTATCGATACTTAAAAAAGGAAAAAATATTTTACTGATTTGGCCCTTGTTTGGTCCTACCTGATTAGTAAATTTTGTTTTTGACGCTACAAATATAGAATCAAACTGTCAAAATATACATACATGTATACCATCAGATCTTTAATTCGTAACTTTCCTTGTAGCGTCATAAGTGCATATTTATGGTTATACATGGGTCTCAGATTATGTTTTCCCAAGGGCTGGAAAAGTACAATGACAAAAGATATTGTAAGGCTGCTTATAAATCTCAAGATATTCCCCCTTTGAGTTAGATCTTTCCATGTGATGTCAACATTAGACATAGATGATGTCGAATCCTCACTATTACTATATATAATAATAACATATTCATGAGTAAGACTTTATTCTAAATACCCAAATTATCAACCCAACCCCTCTCAATATTTGGGGTACATATTATTTTTCATTTGATTTTTGGAGACTTACCATCCTAATATAATCCTCGACAATTACCTATTCATTTGATCTCTCATCCTAGATTTAACCAGAGTGATGGACAACCAAAAATAAACCACCCCAGTTGAATAAACTCTAGCCGACCTGCACCTGACAAAGTAGGTGCATTCCATGATTAATGTAGCTTTCCAACTTATCAATGAAAGCGGCTTGTGATCTCTTAAAAATAAAACCAAAATTTTAAGTTGAGCCCCAATTTAGTAGACTGACACTACTCCTGCTGCATGAACAATTCATGGCATAAAATGAAAAGATAATGTGAAAGGGATTACCCTGTTTTGGTCATTTTTCTCTCTTTAAGAATCCATGAATTTACCCTTTAATTGTACCCATGTCAAAAAATTTAACTTGTTTAGCACCTCTCAAAGGAAGTCCCACTGGTGTTGCCTAGGGTGTGATAAAAAGATGTATAATTTAGATGCAAATAAACACCCTAAGCTGGCACGGTTCTGCAAGTATACAGATCGTGTGCAAGTTTTAATGATTAAGTAAGATTCGTTCCGCAGAGACTACGAAGGTTAGGGGAATCTTATGCAATAACCAGGTGCAAATAGTAAAAGCTAGAACAACTAAAACGCAGAAAAGTAAAAGACAAATAGATTTTTATCTGATTTTTAATTAACTAAATTAAACTAAGAAAAGTAAAGACTAGAAAATTAAATGCAAGAGAAGAAGTAGTATGAGAATATAGCTTGAGTCAATAGCATGTAATCCCCACTAGTTTTGCCGTTCTAAACATGTAAGGGTGAATTATGTAGTATTTCAATAATCGGTTCCAATTGCGCTAGGTAGTTTTAAATAGGGTTTACCTGTGTCAATAAGGAGTCCTAAGCAAACTGTTCCTGCAATTGGTAAATAGCAATACACTAAACCATGGTGATTATCTAGTTAGGTTGATTTGTCAGATCTAAACCGAATAATAGACGTTATGTGCTAAACATGTAATTAAACACCGTTGTCAATGGTGACCTAACTACTGGATGATAATTCTATATGGGCGCGCTTCCACAAGAACACATAATATAAATCCAAACACATAAATAGAGAATAAAAACAATAATTCAATTTAAAACATAGAATTCCCAAATTAGATAGATGTCAATCAAAACTAGGGTTCATACATATATGCTAAAAACTCAAGCTAATAGAAATTTAGTGCATAGTAATGGAAGAAAAGAAAAGGTTGAAGATGACATTGTTGATGCACAGCTACTTCCAGACTTCTTTTCTTGTGTTGTAAGCTTCCTCTTGGCTTAAGGTTTCACCAAGGATGATTTTCTAATGTTAAGAGGCTGTATTTATAGTGTATAGGTTGACCTAATCGTTTTCTTGAAGGAAAAGGTGAATATTGGGCTCCTAGCCCAACTCAAATTCGTAGCCCAAAAACATGCAATCAGTCCCGATTTTCTTTTGGTCCTAGTAGCTTCAATACTTATCCGATTGACGCGTATGAGTAGTCGAAATTCATCGTCTCGGAAAGATATTTAACTTTTCTCTTGTACGTTTCTCCAAATTCCTCACGGATTTTAAGATATAAGCTGATTTGTGGTCGTAGGTGCAGAAATTCAGGATTAAGGCAGCTCTTCCTTTTCCATGTTTTTAGCTTTTACTTCCTTATCTTCAATTTCTATGTTTATCTTCTTTCCTTTAGCTATTTTAACCAACTTGGACTCTAATTAATTACCATATATCTCTAAAGCTTCACACTAAATAAATAATTAAACCCAATATGCTCTAAAAATAATAATTAATTAATTTAAGACCCAAAATAGGAAAGTGTACTAAATCAAGCTAAAATCGACCTATAAACTAATAAATACGCCTAAAATGATGTCTCTGAAATAGATTTTATTATCACAAATGAGGAGACATCACCCACTAAATCAAACTATATGCTTTGCATGAATCCAACTTTGTCATACGGCAGAGTTACCCTTATTATCCCCTCAAGTAGGTGTGTATACTTCTACCTTCAAATGTTAAAATTAAGAGTAATGTTGGGCATCACCTATCACCTAAACATCACCCATGATGTGACGGTTAAGTGGACCAATCATGGAGGCGAGAGGAAAAAGTAAATCTGAATAGAGAAAATTTATAAGAGTATTTATATATACCACCCAAATTCATACTACCTAAGTATACCACCCATGACGTGGCATGAATTGGTTGGCTAAAAGTTATTAATCCATTTATTTTCTTGATTTGATTAAAGATTTACTTCCAACCAATCCACACCACGTCATGGGTGGTAATTGAGTGGTATATATGGTGTCGCCTAGGGTGTGATAAAAATAAGATAAAATTAAGTCAAGAAACTAAGCACTCTCACCCTAGACAGGCACAGTACTGCAAGTATTACAGGACGTATGCAAGTTTTAATGATAAGTAGAGTCCGTTCTTAGGGACTTAAGTGTGTTATACACGTGAGTAGGAATAACGAGTAAGAAGTAAATAATTAACGACAGAAAATAAAGCAAATAGATTTCGAGATTAAGAATTAAAACTAATTAAAACTAGGAAAATAAAGACAGTAAAGTAAAAGATTAAGAATATGAGATGAGAAGTATAGCTTAGGTTTTGCTAGTATGCACTAATCCTTCTAACTCTATCTATAAATCTAGTTAATAAGGGAGAATATTAGCTCTTGGTATACTTAGTCAGGATTCTAAATTCCCATACCTTAGACCTTGAGAGCGACTAAGGGGGCTACGGCACAACCAAGAAGTGTTTTATCTTAGGGTTATCAAACGCCACTAAGGCCCTAAGCAAATACTGCAATCCTGGTGATATGGTGGTTAAAACAAACCCTAGTGACTATCTAGTTAGAAGCATGTTTTGTCAGAACTACTATCGGCACTAGACATTATGTGGTGGTTCAATAGTTAAACACCCTGTCAAGGAGACCATCTAACTACTATTAAAACAATCCTAAAGTGATCAGTTCTAGGAAAGACATTAAATCAAAACACATAAGCAAATATAAAGTAAGTAGCTAATATCAGATTAAAACATATAATTCCCAAAGAAACTTAGATAGAAGAATTAGAATTCATAGATTATACATTATGCAAAACCCAAGCTATGGGGAGTTTAGTTCATACCTGAAGGAAATAAACTAAAAGAAATTACAAAAGACATCATCTTGCTCTCTACAATGACTAAGGAATAATATTAAGGTTTTCAACTAAGCAAGGATTAATTAGCTGGTTTTACAAGTGATATAAAGGTGTATTTATAGGTGTTTAGAAGACCTAATTCGTTTTCTTGAGGAAGAGTTAAAGTATTGGACTTCTAGCCCAACTCAAATTCGTATGGAAATAAAGATAAACACTGCTGGACCGTTTTGAGCATATCTTCTTCGTTATTGGTCGGTTTGAGCTCCATAAGATACCAAAAGAATCGCAACAGAATTATCTTGACCTTAAAGAAGGAAATCACCAGATTCGGCCTATTTCTTAGGTAAAAACACATATCTTTGGACGTGTATGCAGAATCCCAGATTTAGGCAGCTTTTCCTTTTCCATCTTTTTAGCTTTTGTTTCCTTATCTCCAATTACCATGCAAATCTCTTTCCATAAGTTGTTGTCTTTGACTTGGACTCTAATTAAGCTCCATAATTATCTTTAAAGCTACACACTAAAATAAACAATTAAACCCAATATGCTCTAAAAATATTAATTCTACAAATCAAGACTCAAAATAGGAAAGTGCACTAAAACTCAAGAAAATCGACATTAATGACTTCTAAATCACTAAAAATGATGTCTCATCCTAACATTAATCTATCACAAATGAGGAGACATCAAGACCCCCAACTCAAAGTTGTATCGTCCCGATACAATAAAGATAAAAACAAAGGGAAGTCTATAGATACACACTTATAAAATTCTCAACACAAGGGATAAAGCATAGCAGAATATATAGAATAAACCTAAAGCAACGAACTCAGAAAATTTCATGCAATAATATTTATAAACTACATACCTGTACACTTCTCATATCCACAGTCAACACGGCTTGAATTCAAGATCAGATTAGTTTCGCAATGTAAGAAGGATTGGGACTTTACTCAGTTCCCCAAGAGAGCTATAGATTGTTCATCGATTCTCACTAGTATCAAAGGTCCACTCAACTAATCTCTAATGGCTCAATCACTTCTCAATTACATAGCAAAGAATCAAAAGGTCTTTAAGGTTGTAATGTAGTCTTAGGGACGGTATGATAGTATATTTGGATAATTTGGAGTGAGCTTTTGGCTCTCTACTCACTAGCCATCAACGAATCGCCCTAGAGCTTGAGTTACTCTCATAAAACGTTTCTCACTCAACCCAATGAATTCCTTGATGCACAATTTAACATCCCCAATAACCCAATTAAAGCTTAAGACGTTCACATAAAAATTCCACTTTGCCGATCCGAATATATATATTTTCTTTTCTTTTCAAATCAAATTCTTAAGCTATGACTCTCTTTTAATGTTGAGATATCACGCTATTTTCATATATATATTTTTCTTTTAATGCCCCTGTTGGCAAAATTAGCTCGTAGCTTCTTTTTCATTCACTATTACCCCAGCAAAGGGTTACAATAAAAATATGTGAATCATCATCAATATAAAGCACAAAGCACAATTAATAAGCTCAACAATCCCAACCCAACAACAATTCCCATAATGGTGGACCCACCACCCCAAACTCAAGCTCTAAAACAACTGTCTATGCATCGCGATTCGAGTGCGGGTCATATGGAAAAGTCCTAAAATCTAAAGGGATATGGCTTATAACGTGGTTCAATAAAAAGCTTTAGAAAGGCTAGAAGGGGCTGAGAAGGATATAGCATAAGTTCAAAAATCACAAGGTGAGAAGGTATAAAAAGGCTTGAAAGGTTTCAAATATGAAAGAACCGCCTTAATCACTTTCTACACTATGTAATTAATTATTTTCTTACCTTTAGCACTTTCATCAAATGGTTTTTCAACTAGCTTGGATATCACGGCCTACACACTTCTCAAGGTTCCCTGAGATCGAACATACTTTCTATCGCATTGCTTACTAATCTTTTCTTTACTATCAACGTGTGTTTTCCTGCAAATACTCAAAGCATACAAATAACATAGCTCATAAACATATTACTTACTATCATTAATCTACTGAGCTTATGCTTTCAAGTTATTAAACACACTTTACATCTAATTCTCATGTATCAAAAATTTTAATTTCACCCAAAAAACAGAAAAATGGAGATGAGAGACAACGAATCCCCACACCCCCAACTCAAAAATGAGCCGTGTCCCCACGACTCGAAAAAGACTCGAAAAACAGAAATTAAAATTAGCAGATAATCATATTTACAGAAATGGTAAGGAAGAAAGAGAACATACTCTCGAGGCTATTGCCTCGCATCATTGACATCCAAGGTAGGATTTGCTGGACCTTTCGTTAATTGCTCAAGGAGTTTCATGATGTGCACTTGATTAGCGTTGATTTGCGCCACATCATTGACTAAAGAAGTTTGAGCTGCTTCGAATTTCGTTAAACGCTCCTCCATCTTCTCTTGCCAATTTTGCTCCTTTTCTTCTTTCGAGACTTGCGTAGAACCCTCTCTTCGAAAGATATCCTTGATCCAAGCATTATCAATATAACTCGCTTTAAACTCGAGTTTCTATTCTTCACCCAATGTAACATTCGCTTCTCGTACAAGACACGTGATCATATTTGGAAATTTAACATTATAAACTGATTTAGGAGAGACCGAAAATCGTATCACCTCCTCATAGATCAACTGTGCCACATCAACTTCTTCTCCTCTCAAAATACAATCCAAAAGTAGAGCGTACTTCATAGTCACATCCAAAGTTCGTGTGTTCCCAAAGATATTAGGGACAAGGAAATTGTGCCAAATTCGCGCATCTGCTTGAAGATATTTGTAAGGCCAAGGTGCCTTCAATTCTCCTTTATGTGATTTCACTTTATCTTTGTCTAATACATGCTTAAAAAGTAATTCCTCAAAGATTTTTCGCTTAGCAACCGCTTCTTCAAATTTGCAACAACCTTTCAGTTTCTTAAACTTGAAGTGGTTCCTAATCTCCTCAACTGTGAAAGGAACTAGCTTTCCTCTAATCGGAACACAACCTTTACTATCTCGGCTAAAGAGGCCTAAATAGAATTCCAAAACTAATTCATGACATAATTCATAACGTCTTACCATGAACGTAGACCAACCCAATTTCTCACCAAGCTCTAAGAATCTCGCGTATTCTCCATCTCTAATTTATTCCTTGAATACTTTCTCATAAGCAAAAGGTAGTTCTTTCAATTGTATCTCTGCAGAAGCTTTTAAAGCTGCCTCTTTGTCTTGTGGAAGCTGTGTTTTCTTCTTTGCATAAAAGTAAAGCTTTTTACCATTACGATTAAACAAATGTATCGCAGCATCTTCAACTTTGTCTTTTCCCTTTGATTTAGAACTAGTACCTTTGTCAACTGATTTCTTCTTGGTTACCTCCAATCCCTTGTTTTTCTTCACCTCCCTCTTGTTAGCTAAAATTGTTGTTCTATTAGTCATCTTTAATTGACCCCCAACTCAAAGCTTTAGCAACCCTTGAAATTTAAACTCTTGAATTAATGGTTGAACAAGCTTGATTTGGCTTAGGAAATATGAATTGATGATTAATCTCTATGTGGGTGAGGTGGATTTGTAATGGGTTGGCTTGGATTTAAGAAATTGTAGGATGAATTTTTAAACTTTGGCTCTTTGATTCTTCAATTGAATGGATTTGGTGAGGATTGGGTGTTTGATTCTCTCTTGTAATGATGTGGAGAGAAGATTGGATGTGTTTTTGATGATGATTGGGTAGTGTTTTGGTGATTGGTGAAGGTTTTGATGAGCTTTAATGGAGTTGGGAGAGTTTTGGGGAAGAGAAAAGAGGTCTTAAGTTGAATAAAGTCGGAATAATAAGCATTAACCCTCCTTTATAAGCTCAAGACCCGTTTTTCTTCTTCCAGCGGCGCGCGCGCGGTATACCGGCCATATCCTCCGGTATATCGGAACATCTGTAGCTCCAAAATTTTTCGCTCCGTCAATAATCACGTGGCCCCCACCCCGTGGCACGGGTTTTTGCTCCTGTGACTTCCTCCGGTATACCGGGCATAACCTCCGGTATACCACCCCTATCAGCTCAAAAAGTTTTCCGCCTCGGCATGGACCACGTGGCAGCCACCCCGTGGTACGGGTTTTTGCCTCTGTGGTACTCTCCGGTATACCGGGGTTGAGGTCTGGTATACCGCCCATATGGACAGATTTTTCCGAAAATTTTCCCGAACTTGATTTCTCCAATTCCTACACACCAAAAACACTAATACCTTTCTCAAATATGCATTATCAGCTAAAAACAACTAAACTAAACATAAACTAATAAACGTAAAAGACATAAAAGCATAAAAAACTACGGGTTGTCTCCCGTACATCACTTTTGTTTAACGTCTTTCAAAGTTAGACGTGTTACCTCTGTCAAGATTTGCGAATATAGCCTCCCCAACAACGAGTAAGGCTATGAACGTCAACTAATCTGCGCTTGACCCCAGTTTTGGGGCGAATTTCTATCACCTTGGCTGAAACAACCTTAGTGACAATGAATGGTCCCATCCACGAGTCTTTGAAACTTCGTGGTCTATTCTCGCGTTTGTGAGCTTTCCATAAAACTTCATGGCCAACCCCAAACTCAATGTTTGGCTCAGTATCCACAGGTTTTAAGTGGATCTCCTCAGGAGGGACCTTGTGATGTGAAAGGCTGTGGATGATAGGCACGGTGGCATCTAACTTCCTCGGTTTTTTACCCAAGACATAGAAGGTCTCGGATACATTCTTAGCATCAAGGGCGATGGTCCCTTCTTGGAAGTTGATCACACTTTGACTTGTGGCCATGAAAGGTCGTCCAAGTATGATTGGAACCTGCTTATCTGCATCAAACTCAAGTATAACAAAGTCATTAGGGATGGCGATATTACCTGCACGAACTAAGACGTCCTCCACTGTTCCCCATGTCCTTTTAACTGAGTTGTCAGCAAACTGCAACTTCACTGGAGTCTTCTCTGATTTCAGAATTCCAAGTCGCTCGAACACGGACTTAGGCATAAGATTCACACCAGAACCCACATCGTACATAGCTTTCACCTTGAGCATACCATGTAATTGAATAGGAAGATTGAAACTTCCCGGATCTTTAAGCTTTGTTGGTAGCTCTCTTTCACTTCTTCTTGAAACCCTCAGGTTCTCTCTCGGGATCTCTACACTCGCCTCTTTCTCAGGAATAATTTGCGTAAAAACTTGTTGCGGTGTAAGTCCTCTCTTCGCAATCTCAAGCATCTGGGCGTTGATATTTTCAGGTTGATACGCCTCTACAAATGTCTTGAGCACAGTGTCATCCTTAGGATTTGTATCAGGAATGGTTGATGACACTAGTTGAACAATAGGTGGCGATTTCACCTTCTCTTCTTCTTTCTCTTCATGCACAGCAGGTGCAACTTCATCTTCAACTTTTGACTCCTTCTTTGAGTCTTCTTCCTCTTTCTCTTTAGCCAGCTCAGCTGCATACTCCATAACCGATCAAATTTCTTCTTGCATCTTCCTCAGTAGCTCTATAAATTCGGCTTTCTCTTGATCGTCCTCCACATAAATTTCAGAACAATCAGATTCCACGGGGCTAGACTTGGTTGGTTCTTCTTCAGTACTTGGAACTTCCACGACACTAATGGCAGCATGTGGTGCTTCCTCTTTTGTTTCTTCAGTTTCAAGGCATATAGCCTTGCAAGCTTCGAACCCAACATTGTTTTCACCTCCTTCAATTGCCTTTACTTCCTGTTGTTCTACAAAACTTGTTAAAACTTTGTTCATCTGTTCTACTTGAGTCCTTATTATCTGAAGTACGGCATCGTGCCCTCTGATCTTCTCTTCCTGAGCGTTCATATTCGCGGTCAAACGGTCTAGAGCTTGTTGATCCAAAGATCCTTCTTGAGGGTACTGAGGTAAAGCTTTTTGATCTAATGAATCGGTATAAGCATCTTGAGCAGGTTGTTGTGGGGGAGCAGGTCTATTCTGATTTTGGTACTGACCTCTCTGTTGGAAAGAGTTGTTCTGGGGACGCTGTTGATAATGACCAGGATTAGCGGCCCCTTGTGGATTTGAATACTGCATACCCGGATGGTTTCGGTTACCCCATTGATAACCTCCGCGATTGAATACAAAGTAAACAGATTGCGGATTTGATTCGCACTCTTCCCATGTATGATCGTTAACACCACATTGTTGACAACCTTGTGCTTCTTGTACTACTTTTGTAGTGGCTAAATTCTTCTCCATCGCTATCTTCAGCTCTTTGATTTGATTTTCTAAAGCGGATATTTGAGCTAAGTTTGCAGTTTCTGCATCTAAACGAAGCGTTCCTCGGGTCTTTGCTACAGAAGCTCGTGTTGAGGGCCAACTTCTTTCTTGTTCCATAATATTTTCTAACACCTCGGAAGCTTCATTGTGATTCATGGACACAAAATTACCCTTTCCAATGTTATCCACCTTTTCTCTACCTTTATCATGAAGACCTTCATAGAATATAGCAAGTTGTAGAGCAGGTGTATAACCATGGAGCGGACATCTAGCTAATTTTTGTTGAAACCTTGTCCATGCTTCTCCCACTGTTTCTCCATCTTCTTGGGAAAATCTTGCAAGCTCTGCTTGATCTTTGAGTCTCATGCTCTTCGGATAAAATCTGTTAAAGAATGCGGCTTGAAGTTCTCTCCAAGAATGAATGGTTCCATGTGGTTGTCTTTCTAGCCAATCGCTAGCTCTTCCGGTCAAGAAAAACGAAAACATATGACAATACAGTTGCTCGCGTGTAATGCCAGGAGTAATGTAGGCATCACAAATCTGCATGAACTTCTGAAGCGCTTTTACCGGATCTTGAATTGCTGTACCTGTATAGAGTCCGAAACTTTGGAATTGGCTGAGCATACCCGGATCGGGTCTGAATTTGATATTCGGAATCTCAGGAGGGCGGTAACCGATGGGTTGAACATGGAATGGTACATTAAGGCTAGGAAGGTCTTGTTCAACTCGGTTTTGTTGATTATTTTGCCCAATTCCTCCTCCTGCTGGTAGTTGTTGTCCTTGTCCACCGAGTGGTGGATCTTGTTGCCCAAGGGGAGGATCTTGACCTCCACCAACTGGGGGATTTAGTTGGGCTGCCATAACTCTTCTCAAGGCTCTTTCCTCACGAACTCGTTTGTTGTAAGGTCTGAAGCTCCTCTCAGGCTCTGATAAAGGAGGCCAAGAATTAAACACTGTGAAACCTGAAAAAGACTAAAGCAAACCACAAGCGTAAATCTGGAAAAATAAAACTAAACTAAAAGCTGAAAAGTAAATACTAATTAAAAACTACTACTCGAAATAGATAACCCACACGCTAACGAGACACAAGTCCCCGGCAGCGGCACCAAAAACTTGGTGTCGCGTAGGGTGTGATAAAAATAAGATAAAATTAAGTCAAGAAACTAAGCACTCTCACCCTAGACAGGCACAGTACTGCAAGTATTACAGGACGTATGCAAGTTTTAATGATAAGTAGAGTCCGTTCTCAGGGACTTAAGTGTGTTATACGCATGAGTAGGAATAACACGAGTAAGAAGTAAATAATTAACGACAGAAAATAAAGCAAATAGATTTCGAGATTAAGAATTAAAAATAATTAAAACTAGGAAAATAAAGACAGTAAAGTAAAAGATTAAGAATATGAGATGAGAAGTATAGCTTAGGTTTTGCTAGTATGCACTAATCCTTCTAATTCTATCTATAAATCTAGTTAATAAGGGAGAATATTAGCTCTTGGTATACTTAGTCAGGATTCTAAATTCCCATACCTTAGACCTTGAGAGCGACTACGGGGGCTACGACACAACCAAGAAGTGTTTTATCTTAGGGTTATCAAACGCCACTAAGGCCCTAAGCAAATACTGCAATCCTGGTGATATGGTGGTTAAAACAAACCCTAGTGACTATCTAGTTAGAAGCATGTTTTGTCAGAACTACTATCGACACTAGACATTATGTGTTGGTTCAATAGTTAAACACCCTGTCAAGGAGACCATCTAACTACTATTAAAACAATCCTAAAGTGATCAGTTCTAGGAAAGACATTAAATCAAAACACATAAGCAAATATAAAGTAAGTAGCTAATATCAGATTAAAACATATAATTCCCAAAGAAACTTAGATAGAAGAATTAGAATTCATAGATTATAAATTATGCAAAACCCAAGCTATGGGGAGTTTAGTTCATACCTGAAGGAAATAAACTAAAAGAAATTACAAAAGACATCATCTTGCTCTCTACAATGACTAAGGAATAATATTAACGTTTTCAACTAAGCAAGGATTAATTAGCTGGTTTTACAAGTGATATAAGGGTGTATTTATAGGTGTTTAGAAGACCTAATTCGTTTTCTTGAGGAAGAGTTAAAGTATTGGACTTCTAGCCCAACTCAAATTCGTATGGAAATAAAGATAAACACTACTGGACCGGTTTGAGCATATCTTCTTCGTTATTGGTCGGTTTGAGCTCCATAAGATACCAAAAGAATCGCAACAGAATTATCTTGACCCTAAAGAAAGAAATCACCAGATTCGGCCTATTTATTAGGTAAAAACGCATATCTTTGGACGTGTATGCAGAATCCTAGATTTAGGCAGCTTTTCCTTTTCCATCTTTTTAGCTTTTGTTGCCTTATCTCCAATTACAATGCAAATCTCTTTCCATAAGTTGTAATCTTTGACTTGGACTCTAATTAAGCTCCATAATTATCTTTAAAGCTACACACTAAAATAAACAATTAAACCCAATATGCTCTAAAAATATTAATTCTACAAATCAAGACTCAAAATAGGAAAGTGCACTAAAACTCAAGAAAATCGACATTAATGACTTCTAAATCACTAAAAATGATGTCTCATCCTAACATTAATCTATCACAAATGAGGAGACATCAATATATCATTACTCAATTTATAATTGGACCACCTACGCCACATCATGAGTGATGTTTAGGTGATACCTTTTTGGATGATACCTAGCATTACTCTAAAGTTAATAAAAAGTTTAATTTCTTTAGCACCTCTCGAAGGAAGTCCCACGAAATCAAACTATATGCTTTGCATAAATCCAACTTTGCCGTACATCTCGGGAGAGTTACCCTTAATATCCCCCTCAAATAGGGGTGTATACTTCCACCTTAATTCAAATGTTAAAATTAATAAAACACTCGCGTCTACCAAGATAATACTAGTGCATTAATTTGAAAAGAAATATAAACTATTTTAAACTAGAAAAATATATCATAAACGACACTTAGTTGAGAAAAAAAATGTTCAAAACTCAATCATCGAACTTGTATATCATGTATCCTCAAACTTCTGTAACTAATTTTTGACTTTACTGACTTACGTATTATTATTT
The DNA here is from genome assembly GCA_029959085.1 of Nemophila menziesii. Lineage (NCBI taxonomy): Eukaryota > Viridiplantae > Streptophyta > Magnoliopsida > Boraginales > Hydrophyllaceae > Nemophila > Nemophila menziesii. The sequence goes on from JARWIR010000032.1 coordinate 7,234,914, forward strand.
GCAACTTTCAGTCCTTGTAGTAATACGTTGTATCTCTTTGTTCTCTATTGTTTTTGTTATATTACAAGATATCCCCACAAGCTGAGCATGTATATTAATAATGTTCAGCTTGGACAAAATGTGATGAAACATTAAAGAATCAAGCGGCTTGGTGAAAACATCAGCGAGCTGTAAGGTAGAAGGGATGAAGAACAATTTGATTGTGCCTGAAGTGATATTTTCCCGTGTTATTTTACAGTCAATGTCAACGTGTTTAGTCCGCTCATGTTGGACTGGATTTGATGACATTGCAATAGATGATTTACTATCAGAAAACACCAAAGCAGGATGATTATGAGAAAAACCATAATCATGAAGAGCATATAATATCCATTGGATTTCACAAGTTGTTGCAACTAATGCCCTATATTCGACTTCAGCAAAAGACTTGCTGATTGTGTTTTGGTTCTTACTCTTCCAATATATGAGGGAATCACCCAATAAAATACAAAAACTAGTGATACTTCTTCTTGTATCAATGCAACCAGCCCAATCACTATCGCAAAAGGCTTTGAGTTTAAATTCTGAGGATGAGGAGAAGAATATTCCTTGTCCAAGAGTTGATTTGATATACCTTAATATTCTTTGAGATGCATTCCAATGATTTGTGGATGGTTTAGATAAGAATCGACTCAAACAATTAAATGAGAATGTGAGATCAGGTCTAGTGATTGTGAGGTATATCAATCGACCAACTAATCTTCTGTAAGAAGTAGGATTGTCAAGTAAGTCTTCAGAGTCTTGTTTGAGCTTGAGATTAGGTTCTATGGGGAAAGCAACTGGTTTAGAGGCTGAAACACCACATTCTTCAAGTATATCAAGAGAAATCTTTCTTTGACATAGAGATACACCTTTTGCACTTCTAGCTACTTCAATACCAAGAAAGAAATTCAATTCACCAAGGTCCTTGATAGTGAAAGCTTGATGAAGATAAGCTTTTAAAGACTCAATTTCAGCTAGAGAATTACTAGTAAGAATTATATAATCAGCATATACTAAAATTGCAATGAAACTTGAGTCAGATTTCTTTATAAACCAACTATAGTCACTATCTGAATGGATGAAACCATAGGCGAAGAGAGAATTAGATAGTTTAGCAAACCATTGTCTTGAAGCTTGCTTAAGACCATACAAGCTTTTGTTGAGCTTGCAAACTGAGTTGGGAGGAGTATTGAGACCTTGAGGAACTGTCATAAAGACTTCTTCATGTAAATCTCCATGTAAGAAGGCATTATTGACATCAAGTTAATGAAGATGCCACTTATTTATTGTAGCTAAAGCTATCATGAGTCTGATAGATACAATCTTAGCCACATGAGAGAATGTATCAAAAAAATTTAAGCCTTCTTGTTGATTATATCCTTTGGCTACTAGCCTGGCTTTATGCCTCTCTAAAGTGCCATCATCCTTGTATTTTAATTTGAAAACCCACTTACATCCAATAGGATTCATATGTTCAGTTAGGGGAAGAATATCCCAAGTATTATTATCTTGGAGAACTGTCAACTCTCTTTGTATAGCTTCCATCCAACCAGAGTTAGTAGAGGCTTGTTTATAAGACCTTGGCTCAGTTAAAGAGGTTATTGCAGCAATAAAATGAAAGTATGAGGTAGAAAGTTGTTTGGAACTGAGAAATTCAATTATAGGGTAAAGAGGAGTGGATGTGGTTGAGACACAAAGAGAGGTTGAGGGTAATATATAGTCTTTGAGATAGGCTGGTGGATTTCTTACTCTTTTAGGTTTGTTTGGTTGAGAAGGGAGGTTAGTATTGTTTGATATAGAAGGTTCATTTTGAGGAGATTCAGAGGTGGTTTTTGATTGTGGTGTAGAATAGTGGTCTGTGTATGTATTTGAAGAGGGTGGAAATAGAAAAGTGTGAAGATTATTTGGAGAAGTTGTTTGGGAAAAGGGAAAGATGGTTTCATGAAATATTACATTTCTTGAGATGAAAATTTGATGCGTGTTAATGTCAAGGAGTTTGTAGCCTTTAGTAGATGTAGGGTAGCCAATAAAGATGCATTTTCTAGCTCTTGGATCAAATTTAGCTCGGTTTTGAGTTAATGTAGAGGCATAACATAAAGAGCCAAAAACACGCAAATGGTTAATTTTTGGTGGATTGACGTTATATAGCAGTTCATATGGTGATAGATTGTTTAGAAGGGGTGTCGGTAATCTATTGATGAGATAAGTAGTAGTAAGTATAGCTTCAGACCAGTATTGGATGGGCAATTTAGCTTGAAACATGAGAGCTCTTGCAATGGTTAGTAGATGTTGATGTTTTCTCTCCACTAAGCCATTCTGTTGTGGAGTTTTAACACAACTAACTTGATGAATAACGCCATTAGTTTTATAGAATTCTGACAAAAGAAACTCAGCTCTATTATCTGACCTGAGAATCTTTATTTTGAGATTGAACTGAGTCAATATCAAGTTGTAAAAGGTAAGAATGTGAGCTCGAGTTTCAGATTTATGTTGCATCAAGTAAATCCAAGTACACCTACTGGAATCATCAACTATTGTAAGAAAATATCTGTAACCATTGTGTGAAACATCTTTAAGAGGGCCCCAAATATCACAATGTATCAAATTAAAACAATGTGAACTTGATGATGTAGATTTAGGGAAAGTAAGACGTTTTTGTTTAGCATAGTGATAAATATCACAAACATTATGAGAAAGAAAAGAAATAGTACAATATATAGACTTTAAAGCCTTCAACTTAGCAGCAGAAGGATGGCCTAATCTTGAATGCCACAAATCAAACTTCTCAGTTGAAGCAGCAAAACTTGAATGAGTTTGACATTTAGACTTCATGTAATATAAGCCATATTTTTCATAAGCAATCCCAATCATCCTCTGAGTTGTGGAATCCTGTAATATACAGTAAGAAGGGAAGAAAACAACCAAAATAGCCGAATCTTTAGTAAGTTTAGAAATGGGCAACAAGTTATGTTTAAAGATGGGCACACACAACACATTCTTGAGTGTAATTTCATTGTTTATGATTATATTTCCTCTTTGTGTAGCATAGACTAGCTGACCATTAGGCAAAGTAACAGGATTTCTAACCATATAAACATCATGAGTATAGCAAGATGGAGAGTAAATTAAGTGATCAGTAGCTCCTGTATCAATAATCCAAGAAGAGGCAGTAGAATTACCTTCTTGAAGAGATACTTGATTAACAAGTGGTGTTGTGGAGGATGCACCATGAGCTAATGTCATTAACTTGCTAATTTCTTCAGGTGTGAACTCATAAAGATTAAGTGATTTACTTTCAGTTTGAGCCTCATCATTGATTACACAATGAGCTTTTGATTTAGAGTTGTTCAAGTTCCTCTTGCCTTTAGGGCCATTCCATCCAACAGGAGAGCCATGAATTTGGAAGCATTTCTCAACTGTGTGACCATTATAACCACAATGAGTGCAAACAACTTTCTTCTTTTCTAAAAAATAAGTCGGTTTTGAGTTGTTCTTCACATAGAAAGCTTGATTGTAAAAATGTTGAGTAGAATTTGTAATGGATCTCTGACTTTCCTCTTGAATAAGCATAGCAAAGACAAAATTGATATGAGGCATAGGATCCATAAGCAAGATTTGACTCCTAACAGCAGAATAGGAATCATTCAAGCCAATGAGGAACTTGATCACAAAATCGTGCTGTTGTCTCTCAATGAGTGTATCAAATAACTTGCAGGTGCACTGAGCCATGATTCCACAAGAACACGAAGGAAGAGGTAAAGAATGTAAGTGTTCATCCCATAGAGATTTGAATTGAGCAAAGAACTCAGAGATGGAAGATGAGTTCTATGTAATTGAACTCAAGGCTTTCTCTAGTTGAAAATCTCGAGTGCCATTGCTTTTCGAGAATCGTATCTTGATTTCGTTATATAGATCAAAAGCAGAATTAACATACAAGAGTCTACCTCGAATTTCTTTGGAGATTGAGTTGAGTAACCATGAGAGAACAAGGTTATTTGCACGATTCCAAGCGTTGAATAGAGCTAGATAAGTCAAAGATGGTTGAGTAATTTCTCCATTGACAAAGCAGAGCTTGTTCTTGACAGCAAGTGCTATTTCAATGGCGCGAGACCAGGAGAGATAGTTGTCTCCATTGAGGACCTCACCGACAAGAGAAGCTCCAGTGTTTTCGCTTCGATGGAGATAGTAAGGACTAGTAAAGTCTTCAAGAATTGAAGAGTTTTGCGGCATTGTAAAAAGAAGAAGAGGAGAAATGGAGAGATTTTAAGTAGTGCGGAAGATAGCTTTCATCTGATACCATGTAAGATTTTAGAATTCGCCATTAGAGAAGAAGCTTTGAGCTCGAAGAATTGCAGAAAGTAAAAGGGAAGAAGAGAGAAGCGAGAGAAAATGAGAGAAAACTAACTCATTTCTTCTTGATTACTTGTTCTTTACACATTTATGTATATATATACAAGTATTGAATCATGAATTACATCTACAATCTAGTCTAAGTTCATTTACAACTACTCTAACAACTTTTATAACTAATTTTTGACTTTATTGACTTAAGTATTATTATTTGCAACTTTCATTCCCTGCAGTAATACATTGTATCTCTTTGTTCTCTATTGTTTTTGTTATATTCCAAGATTTGAAGATTTCAACTGAGCTAATTTGTCCGAGAAAATATTATTGTAGAGGAACAAAGTTTCAAGCTTTGTTAATTTCCCTATCTCAGATGGAATTTCACCAGAAAGATTAGCTGATGAAATATCAAGATAGATTAACCTTGATAAATTACCAAATTGAGATGGAAGATCACTCGTATATTGATTAAAACCGAGTGAGCTGGTACATAGACCTGTTTCTTGGAATACAGGAGCAACTGTAGACAAGAAAGAACTGCACAAAATAACTACATGGATTAAAATTGTAAATAAAGTTAGTTAGTTAAAGTTTGTTATTTCCAGTCTTGGATTAATTAAAGTGAACTTAGACAACTTGTAGATAGGTTCATTCCACTACTTACATATATATACATTGTTGTAAACGTTTTGTTGATTTTAAAAAATAGAATCAAATTCTCTCTATTCTATCTTCATCTCTATCTTCCTCTTTTGCATATTTTTCAGCTACTTTCTTCTTGCTTCTTTACATGGTATCAGATGAAACCTTCATTCCGCACTACTTGAAAACACAATAACATCAAATACAAACAACTATGACGCCTAATCATCGAAGATTTCTGCAGTCCCTATTATCTTCATCCTAGCGAGAATACATGAGCTTCTCTTGTTTTTGAGGTACTCAATGGCGACAACTACTTGTCTTGGTCTAGAGCTATTGAGATTTCACTTGCAGTCAAGAATAAACTGCGTTTTGTCAATGGTGAAATCACCAACCTTCACTTACCGATCTAACTCTCCATTCTGATTGAAATCGGGCTAACAATCTTGTTCTATCTTGACTTCTCAACTCCATCTCCAAGAAAATTCGAGGTAGTTTACTCTATGTCAACTCTGCTTTTGAATTATATAGTGAACTCAAGACTCGATTCTCTAAGAGCAATGGTACACGCGTTTTTCAATTAGAAAAAGTTTAAGTTCAATTATGCAAAACTCTTCTTCAATCTCCAAATTGTTTGCTCAATTCAAAACTTTATGGGACGAATATTCCCATTTCATACCCCTCCCTACGTGATTATGTGGATTTATGATCCAATGTACCTGCAAGTTATTTGACACATTAATTGAAAGACAACAAAATGATTTTGTAATCAAGTTTCTCATTGGGTTAAATGACTCCTATGATGCTGTTAGAAGTCATATATTATTGATGGGTCCCTTACCTAATATCAATTCAGTGTTTGCTATGTTTATTCAAGAAGAGAGCCAGAGATCAATCACAAACCCAGTTCAAGCATCTCATACTAAGACGTTTTATGCCAAACATTATGCAAAACCAAATTATTTTCAAGAAAGGAAGAAAGTCATCTGCACACACTGTGGTTATAATGGTCACACCATTGACAAGTGCTTTCAAATTCATGGGTACCCTATAGGATAGGATGGACCTAAAGAAAAACAAGGCTTTAATCATCACCAGACAAAAGCTAATTGTGTGATTAATGAAGAAGGTCAAACTGAATTCAAGCCACTCAACTTGTATGAATTCAACCTGAAGAAGTAGGCAAGTTGATGTCATTAGCTCATAGTTTATTATCAAATGCACCAGCTGTGCATCAAGTGTCTACTCAAGAAGGTAATTCTTGTACTTCTTCATCTTGGATTCTTGATACAGGAGCTACAAACCATCTCATTTACTCACCTTCATGAGAGAGAGAGAGAGAGAGAGAGAGAGCTATAATAGTTTAATTATTATAAATATTATATTTATGAATAAGATATGCGAAGTCAATGTACCCATATCAATTAAAATATTTATTTTATATTTTTTAATTAAAAATGTAACTATAATAGTAAAAATTTATGACATAAAAAAATACAATAACATTACCTAACATACAGGGCCGATCTAAAAAAATAAATTATACTTGGTTGCCTAAAACAAAAAAAAAATTGAGCCTTTTTCAGCTATAAAATCGTTGTTTCAATAAATATTTGGCCTTTTTTAAGTTTTAAAAAAGATATGGGCCTAAAGAGGCCGCCTTGGTTGTTTGCCCCAAGGTCGACCCTACTAAAATGCAATTAAAAACCTAACCCTAGAACTATAAAACTATCATATTCCTTTCAATCTACGCCTAACAAATTCTCGATCCGCCTTTTCTCACCGCTTCTCCATTCACTCATTTGCATCGCCATCAACATAATTTCAAACTTTACAAGATGTATTATTCGAAAGATAGATCAAGACGATACAACCTTCCTCTATAGATTTAAGATTATTATGGTAAGTTTTTTTAGTATCTTTTTGCTAGTTTTCTTCTGGTAGGAACATGTTTGAGGGTTTTCCTCTGTTCGAACAATTTTCAGACATACACGTATATGTATATACATATATATTCTAGATTTTTCAAACTTTATAAATAATTTAAACAATTCTAAAAATTACAATTTTATTTTGATGAATAATTGTGGTCTTGGTCTCTATGTCATGTGCATTCAGAATTAAACTCACATAGTTAAGCAAAGCGTTACAAATCCTCTCGACAAAAAACCCTTTTATAATTTGTTTTTCCCATTTTAATTTTATATACTGTAAATAAAGGTCAATTTTTTTTTAACAGAATTAGAGTTTATTTTCTTACACTTCTTATCTTTCTTTTATAACCTAGCCTCACCTTGAATCCGATCTTATTTCTCATGTCCCTAACTACCACACATGGGCAAAGATTTTTTTTTTGTTAAGGGACAAAGGGGGTTGGGGGCATCACCCATGATTTTTTGTGTTAATTGCACCACAATTCGTATTATGGGTTCCTATATTTAAAATAGTTACATTTTAGGTCCATGTGTTATGCAAAATACATATGTTTCTATTTAACCGCATTATAAGTCCCTATATTGTGCAAAATTACCTATATTTTGAATCAATGACATTATAAGTCCCTATATTATGAAAATGAGTTAATTTCTTATAACTAATTGCAAACAGATGAGTGTATATATTAAAGTGACTTGGAATAGTCTTCGATAATCGAGATACGACACTCTAAGCTGACGCAATAAGCTTGTTATTTTGAATTGTGAGAGTAATTGTCACTGGGGCAGATGCAACAATGTTTCTTTCTATTGTTGGGTGTGAGTTAGAGGCAGATGAGTTGGCGTTGTGTTTTGGTGATGGAATAAGCATTTCTATTAGAAATACATGTACAAGTGCAGAATGTAAAGTGAGAGCCATACAGATAAATTACTTAGATTTAAGCTTTAGATATTATTAGAAATTGGTTAGGGGGACAATTATAAGTTTTGGAAAATATTGGGGGCGGAAACTAGATGTTTTAAAAGTAAACACTTGACTTCAGTTAATATTAGAAAAATTTGGGGGAAAGTATATGCTTTGAAATAATTGGGGACCAAATAAATGTTAAGTAATGAGAGACTATTAGTTTTAGTCTTTTACCTATTATAAAACCTGGGGGTGACTAGTATATATTTTCAAAAAATCGGGGGAAAGGGACACCATAGTGTATTCATTAAAAATATTTTAGGGGTCAAAATTTAAATTTTCCCAAACTCAGGGTACGAAGGCCCCCTATATATACACATCTCCGCGTGTCCTTCTATACCACACGCTTGACTTTGCCTTCCTCCTTCCAGTGTTCCCACCCTTACCCCCATAACATAGTTATTGGTCATCTATAACACCGACGACTATGTAAGCATATGATGTTTGCTTCGTAATGAATCACCTAAAGGGGAAACTATTGTTGAGAATTAATCAAAATGATCTATGTGTGCATCCGGACTCCGATAATGGGTTTGGTATTGAATTCATGAGGAAGGAAGGTGAAAAAAAAGTTGATTAAATAATTAAATTTTTATAATAGAATTAAAATAGTAAATTTTAAATATAAAATATTTTAGATGTTAAGTACGTATAATACTTTATAATTTATTTAATGTAAAAATTCAAAACTATAATGTATTAACTTTATTGTTTAACAACTAATGGAAACAAACAAACACTTATATTATATTTTTACTCGATACATAGTAAGAACATAATCTATTAATTTGCAAAATTTCAATGACTTCTTCGAAGTGAACAAATATTATATGTAAAAAGTTACATAAAGAAAGAGTCATATATTGATGATATCATATATTTGAATTCAAATAAACACATACAAATATAAAATATTTTTAATTTATATTATATACTTAGTTATTAAATAACTTGTTCAAAAGTAAAAATATATTTATGTTTAGTTTGTTTATATTTAAATTTTGTAGCAAAACTATGGTTGTTTAATTTATCATCGCTCGAAACAGGTTTACGTATCAAGGCGTAGACAAGGTTCAGAAAAAGAAAAGATCGATGATCATTACATTTCTACAAGTTTGTGCAAGGGACTAATACACCCTCACAAACACTCACAGGTAGCCCATGGGCGACCCAATTCCCTGTCCGACTAGCTCTAACCCCATCTCCTGTAGCTACTCCACTACGGAGGAGATCCAGATGGCCGTTCCAGCCACCGTCTCCGTCAACGCCAATAATATTGGTAATTTTAAGAAGACGAGCTACACCACACACACCCACAAATGGGCCGAGACCGGAGAGACCCGAGGCTAGCGAAGGAAGCAGCCGTGGAAACGGAGAGAGAAGCTTGGACAAAAACTTTGGCTATCAGAGCTATTTACGAACTAGGAAGAGAAGTTGGGAACAGATCGAATCACAAAGTCATCACTAGCATACTCTCGTTTCGCAGATCGGTGAGCATAGGTGACGAAACTCTCATTTCATTTTGTATTTTTATTTTTTTCCTTTTTCTTTTTTGTTAACCGTGTATAGAGTAGCTAACTGATTTCCTTTTTTTCTTTTTCTTTTTCTTGTGATGTAATTAATTAACTATTTAAATTATATTGTATTGTTTTCTTCTTCTTTTTAGTAGTTTTGTAATAATTTGAGTTGTTTCTTTATAAAAATAAATTTTAATTAAGAAAACAATGAATCCCAACAATATTTCTCTGAATGCTCAATAAAAATCCTAAAAACTCATTGAATTTTTTCGCATACTTAGTATAGTTACCGAGGATACTCAGTAAAGTTATTGAGCATACTCAGTAAAGTTACAGAGCGAATACTCAGTAAAGTTACCGAGCATACGAGTATACTCACGCAAAGTTACTCAATAAAAAATTGGAATACTCAGTACTTTTTCCAGTGACTCAGTAACTTTTTTCGATACTTAGTACTTTTTCCGGCGACACTAGCGGTGGTCGGTGGTTGTGGCCGGAGCTGAAAAGTATTGATACTTAAGGAAGGAGGAGAGAGAAAAAATGGTAATGGAGGAAGTAGATCTTAGAGGCCTCTTTGGAGAAGAGAGAAATATAATGTTACTTTTGTGGCACTATGATGATCTCCAAGACCCTATATGTAATTCACCCATAAATAATAACACAATGAGAAACAACTCATTATTTTCTAAACATAATGCAATGTGTTAATATATTTGGTCAACTGGGGGTGATCAAGGAGTAGATTTCAGTTTTTACTAGGAGAATGCTTGTTATATCATTGTACCCCATACAAAAAAAACTGACAAAAACCACAATGTACACTTCCTAACACCAAGAAATGTGAGAGAAACAAACTTATTCACAAAATACATAGAGAAAAACATGCTTAAGGAAATAAACAAACTACCAAAGTTTCTACAAGGAGGCCCCGACAAAAACCTGATAATCATCAAGAGTTTAGCACATACACTCCACTATATTCCACAATCATTACTTCTTACCATCTAAAATATATTAAATTGACAAGGACTTGAAATAAGATGAAGTTTGATAAAGGTGGGTAACAACTCCATCTTTATCCGTAATCTCAATGATTACTTCCCCAAAGAAAATATTCAGATTTACCCAATAATTCACTAAATGTTGGGATCTTTTCATCAAACAAGAGAGGATTAAGTAAATCCCATTTTGATATGCATAAGTGACAAGTTCTACGCCACACAACGCTATCCAAAAACCAAAACCACCATCTTTGGGTAAACGAAGTAGCAATTACCATCTCATACCTACCATCTTTCCACATGATTTTCCTCGAATGAACCAATTGTCTTGGGAATTAGGGTTGTGTTCTCTGGAACCTAAATGAAAGACCAATCATATACTACTCGTTTGCTTCTTAATATTAACCTGATATTTCCTCCCACGTGGACTCATTGCTGCAATATGGGCCATTGTTTAGCGATTTATCATAGTCTAGTTAGTTTCCTAACCCCTATTTAAAATTATGACTAGACCCTCTTAGCCTCAGGTTTTGATAGATCTGCTGCATTTTCGATGTTTAAATTGGGAGATTTAGATAAACTCGTCACTTTTATTTTGTTTGAGCTTTTGTTCCTTTCAGTTTCAACGGACGTGATATCAATCCAAAATCCCTCTTTTTAGTTGCACATAACACTCCCATATTCTTATTAACGATAATGAAAATTCCCATTCTTGAATTCATAGCTCGCTTAACATTGCCTTGACCAAATTATAAAATAATGTCCTCTATTTCTTACTCATCTTCATATATTCAATGATCTACTGGAACTACAATCTGGTTAAGATTATTTTCAGCTTTGCTAGCATCCATTGTGATGCTACTATCATATCCTTGTGGACCTTAACACTTATTATATTTTTTCCTCTCCTTTTCAACCAAACAATGATTCAATTGCACTGACTCCTTGTTGTGTTCGTAGTTTATAAAGTTGAAACTAACTTCGCCAGGGTTATCTAACAGACGACCACATCAATTGCTATAGAAGATGTTAGAAGAGAAGTAACCATTTTGAGGACCTTATCTGGGCATCGCAATTTGGTGAAATTTTATGATGCTTTTAAGGATGATTTTCATGTATACATTGTCATGGAGTAAGTGATCTTCTTAAGTATTAATTTTTTAATGTGTGTGCAAAATTATTAAAACTTTTGTGCATTTAACAAGTTCTGCGAGGGGGGCGAACTATTAGAGAGAATACTAGCAAGGTGAATTATATATTTTTCAGCACTAATATTTATAATGTATTTTAATAAAAATGAAAGTACGTCTAAATATTTCTTGTTACAGAGGAGGAGGAGGAGGACGCTTCCCGGAGGATGAAGCGAAGAAAATTCTTATCGAAATTCTTTAATACTCATAGTTTGTACTATAGAAATTGTCGGTAGGTTTCTTTACATTTTTAGAGTAAATACCTAGGTTACTCCTTGTACTTTAACTGAATTAACAGCTTAACACTTATATCGTATAAAATGTAAATCTACCCCCTAACTTTTGATTTTGCGACTCGTTACCCCCTGATAACGGATTCCGTCCAATATCTTTGTTAAATGAGCATGTGCTATTTTTTAATCTTTTTTAATCTTTTTTAATAAAAATTATTTTAAATCATTTAAAAATATTTAAAAATCGAAAAATACTCATCCAAAAATATTCATTTTAAAAAAAAATGACTGAAGAAAAATGAAAAAAATGATTTTTTTCCTTCTTCTTCGCACTCATCCCCACCCATCCGCTCTCCCGCACAAATAGCCGACACGAGGTTCACTATCCACCAACACTGCTTACTACGTCATTTACAAGAGACCATCAAAGAACCCAAATTAAGGTAAAGAATCAATTTTTACAATTGAAACTCTAAAAAAAAAAGATTTAACTCTAACCTAATCTCATCACTTACAATACTAGCTTTTCTGGGGACGGATGATGTGTGAGTTTTGTGGGTCCCATGATTTGTTGTGACTGTGGAGTGCGTAATTTTCTCTTATACTGCACTTTTTGAACTTTTTTTTTACAGAAAATATCCATTTAGAGCAATCTCTAGAACATATCTATTTGGTTCCAAAGATAGCATAAAGGAGAAGCAACATGAGCAAGTTGTTAATTATGAGACTTTTGGCATCTTATAAATGTCTAATTAGTGTATATAACTGAGAATTAAAAGACTCCTACTGTGTATCAGGTACCTGATTATATATTGAGATCTCAATCAGTTATTTTACTACTTTAAATTATTGGAACCTAACTAAAAATTGATTATGATCAAATATTTATATATGCGCGTAGTAACTATTAATATATGAATGAAATCAAGGATTTTTTTAATTAAAATGTCTAAATAAACTGACTGACTATCAGTGGAAAGACATAAATAAAAAAAATATTTTTTAAATTTCACTTGTACGACGTGAAATTTTCACAATTTTGAAAGAATGTACTACAAAGGGGAGTCACTATATAAGATAGTATGTTGTAGCACACGTAATATATTTATTAAAGAGATATAGTCTCTGGTGGTGGATGCACTTTTATTTGCTAATATTTTTATAGAAGAATTCATATAAGTCTTATGTCGAGCAGTTTAAATCATTATATATGAATGAAACGTCGATCAAATTTATGTCGTACTATTTATTACTCCTATCAAATGTCTCAAGTTATACACAGTTGTGTTATACTTACATCAGGGGGAGACATTTACGCAATGCACTCTTTTTCCCTTAGCATAGGTTTTTTCCCACTGAGTTTTCCTTGCAAGGTTCTTAATGAGGCAATTTACATAAGCGTATTGAAGTATACTATAGTCTTTTTCCTTTACTAAGATTTTGCCTCATTGCGTTTTTCTTAGAAAGTTTTAATGAGGTATATTCTCAAAATCAAAATTAAAGGAGAATGCAATCTTTCAACAAGTAAAGAGAGTCCAATAATATGCTACTTGTCGCTCAAGACATAAAAGGCTACATCAAAGATGATCAAACCAAATATATCTTTCTAAAGTTATCCTTTAGACATGAAATTTTGAAAAAAATGTGAAATAGATGTTCATCAAATTCGCTCAAGTGACAATTTGGATGATTTATTTACTAAGGTATTACCTAGATCAACATTCAAGAAATTAATACACAAGATTGGCATACAACGACTTCAAGATCTTTCTTGAGAGGCTGACAAGAGGGGGAGACAAATATGCACCACACTCTATGAAAAATTGGCAATCATGAATATCAACATCCCACGTGTTCAGTGTCAAGCCTTACTTATTATAAAAATAGTGAAAGAAAGAGTGTGTGTTATCTATTATCATAATAGTGGAGGAGAAAGTTTGAGGATTGTTATTTTGGAAAAAATATAAAATGGTGGATCACTATAATAGTATAATTATTATAATAATAAATTTATGAATAATAAGTTTAGTCAACGTACCCATATTAATTGAAATATTTAGTTTATATTTTTAATTAATAATGTAACCATAAAAGTAAAAATTTATACAAACATACAAAAATACAATACTTTTTTCTAACATATAGGGCCGGCCCAAAGCAATAAATTACGCTTGGTTGCCTAAAACAAAAAGATGAGGCTTTTTTTAACTATAATCTTTGTTTTAATAAAATTGAGGTCTTTTTAAATTTTAAAATATATCGGGCCTAAATCGGTCGCCTTGGTTCCTTAACCCAAGGCCGTCCCTGCTAAAATGCAATTAAAACCTAACCCTAATACTATAAAGCTATCACATTTCTTTCAATCTCCTCCAAATAAATTCTCAATCCGCCTCGTTTTTCATCGCTGCTCCATCCACTCATTTGCATAACCATCATCATATTTTCAAACTTTACAAGATGTATTATTAAAAATATAGAGCAAGCTAACAAAGAAATGGACGACACGACCTTCCTCTCTACAGTTAGATTATTATGGTAAGTTTTTTTAGTTTCTGTTTGCTAGTTTTCTTATGGTAGGAACAAGTTCGAGGGTTCCTCTCTATTCGAACAATTTTCACACACACACGTGTGTATATTATATATATATATTCTAGATGTTTTTAACTTTATCAATAATTTAAACAATTCTAATAAATTACAATTTTATTTCATGAATAATTGTGGTCTTAGTCCCTATGTATGTAAATTCATATATAAACTCACGTTGTTAAGCAAAACATTACAAAACTATCCCTTCCACAGAAAACCTCTTTATAATTTGTTTTCCCCTTTTTAATTTTATAGTTTGTAATTAAAGATCATAATTTTTTTTTGTTTTTAACAAAATTAGAGTTCATTTTCTTACACTTTTTATCTTTCTTTTATAATCTACCCTCACCTTGACACCGATCACATTTCTCATGTCCTTAACAACCACATAAGAGCTAAGGCAATTTTTTTTGTTAAGGGACCAATGGGTTGGGGGCAGCACCCATAATTTTTTTGTTAATTGCACTACAACTCCCTGTATTTGCAATAATTTTATTATGGTTCCTATATTTTGAAATAGTTACATTTTAGGTCCCTATGTTATGCAAAATTACCTATATTTCTATATAATTACATTATAAGTCCCTATATTATGCAAAATTACCTATATTTTGAATTAGTGACATTATAAGTCCCTATATTATGAAAAACAAATCTATTTTCTTAGAAATAATTGTAAGTGGGTGAGTGTATATATAAATTTGACTAGGAGCAGTCTTTGATAATTGAGAGACGACACTGCCGCAATAAGCTTGTTATTTTGAATTGTGAGAGTAGTTGTCACCGGGGCGGATGCAACAATATTGCTTTCTGTTGTTGGGTGTGAGTTAGAGGCGAATGAGTTGGTGTTGTATTTTGGTGATGGAGTGAGCGTTTCTATTAGGAATACATGTACAAGTGCGGAATGTAAAGTGAGAGCCATAGAGATAGATTACTTAGAATTAAGTTTTAGATACTATTAGAAATTTGGGGGGGGGCATTAGAAGTTTTGGAAAATATTGGGGGCGACAACTAGATGTTTTATTGACTTTAGTTAGTTTTAGAAAAAAAAGTTGGGGCAAGTATATGGTTTGGAAAATTGGGGAACAGATAAATGTTAAGACATGAGGGAATGTTGGTTTTAGTCTTTTACATATTTTTAAATCTAGGGGTGTAAGTATTTACTTTCCAAAAATCTAGGGAAGGGAGAACCATAGTGTATTTTCTTAAAATATCATAGGGTTCCAAATTTCAATTTTTCCAAACTCAGGATACCAAGGTCCTCCTATATATACACAACTCCGCCTCTCTTCCCATACCACACGCTTGCCTTTACGCTGACCTTGAATTCCCTCCCCCACCCCCATTTTTTCACCCTTACAACCATAAAATAGTCATTGGTCTTCTATATAGCACCGACAAAGATATGAGCACATTATGGTTGCTTCATAATAAATACCTAAATGGAGAACTATTGTTGAAAGTAATTCATAGTGCTCTATGTGTGCATCTAGACTTCGATAATGGGTTTGGTATTGAATTACGAGGAAGGAAGGTAAACAAACATTATATGTACACAATTACATTAAAGAGAGAGTCACATATTGATGACATCATATATTTGAATTCAAATACACACATAAAAATTTAAAATATTTTAGTTCTATATAATATACTTTGTTATTAAATAACTTGTACAAAAGTAAAAATATATTTACGGTTAGCTTGTTTACATGTTAATTTTGTAGAAAAAGTATGATTGTTTAATTTATCATGGCCCCATACAGGTTTGCGTATCAAGGCGTAGAGATGATTCAGAAAATGAAAAGATCGATGGCCATTACATTTCTACAAGTTTGTGTTAGGTAAGTGATATAATTAATTTCAAACTCTCCTACTATATATGTCATTAATTAATACAATAACATATACCGCCTGGCACCGATCGAGACCATTTACTTTCTTACAAGTGAATTGAAACGCTTCTCTCGAATCTTCTCTACCGAGATATCTCTCTTTCAACACTTGATCAATCAATTCTAATTGAAAATGAGTTTTTTTAGGGCCATGTACCCGCATAGAAACACAATATGCTCGTGCGTTCAACACACAATGGCAACACTAATTGGTTAATGGCTAGGGACGATGAAGGGGTCGATACAATACAAATGGTGAGCCAAGGAAAGCTTAGAGTAAAGTGTGTTTGTGACAAAATTCTGAGAACTCTTTTAGCTTCCATTAAAGTTGGTGTAGTTCGATTCACTTGCGCCAGGGATGCGCCAGGGTCTTGAGATATTAGATAGAAGATTAGAGTTAGAATTATAAGAATGCAATAGATGAGGGACCACATTGTAAATAAAATAAAAGAGTTTGTTATGTTAGTCAGAATAGCTATATATACACTTGTATTGAGCTGAAATTAGTTAATGAAAACAATGAGATAAAACGTTTCTCTCTTCCATCTTCTTTCTATCTTTCTCTCTGCAACTTTTCTTCTTTCTTCATCAATGGAAGCTTGATGTTCCATAGCTCAAGCTTTCCAAATCTTATCACCGGGTCTTTTACTGTGCTTACAGCTTCCACTACATTGTACGGAATCAATGCTCAACACTGTTATACATATATTCAAGGAATATTGTTGGTATGAAGATCACAAAGAGGAATCTACAGGTATCACATCTCTTTCTCTCTCTCTCTCTCTCTCTATATATATATATATATATATTTATATATATATATAACAAATTATTAGAACCTGAGACCAAGAAATGTGGGAGAAACTAACTTATTCACAAAATCATAGAGAAAAATACACTTAAGGAAATAAACAAATTACCAAAGCTTCTTAACGCGACAAATACCTGATAATTATTAAGAGTTTAGAACAAATACTCCTATATTCGACAACCATTACTTCTTACCCTATGAAATATCTTAAACTGACAAGTACTTGAAATAAGATAAAGTTTGACAAAGGTGTCTAACAACTCCATCTTTATCCATAATCTCAAGAGCATTGCTATATATCACCCCTATTTGCTTCAACCCTTATTTCACCTCCTATGTGTCATCTTATGTGGCATTAAACAAAAAAGAGAGAAAAAAATTAATTAGGAGAGAGAAAAGATTTAAATGGTTTTTAAAACCTACACATAGGAGGTGATATAGGGGTGAAACCATAAGGGGTGATATATATCTTTACTCTAATCTCAATGATAACTTTTCCAAAGGAAAACTTTGGTTTTGCCCAATTAGTCACTAAATGTTGGTATCTTTTCATCAAACAAGAGAGGATTAACAAAATCCCATTTTGAAATGCATAAGGGACAAGTTATACACCACCCAATGATATCCAAAAACCAAAACCACCATCTTCGGGTCAACGGAGTATCAATTACCATCTCATACGTACTTTCCACGTGATTTTCCGAACCCCTATATGAAATTCCACGTAATAACCCTTTTAGCCTCAGTTTTTGATAGATCAACTGCATTTCCGATGTTCAAATCTGGGAGATTTAGATAAACTGGTCACTTTTTGTTTTGTTTGAGATTTTGTTCCTGTCGGTATCAACAGATGTGATATCAATCCAAAATTCCCTCTTTTTAGTTTCACTAAACACTCCCATCTCCTTATTAACGACAAGAGGAGGAGACAAATATGCACCACACTCTATGAAAAATTGGCAATCATGAATATCAATATCCCACGTGTTCAGTGTCAAGCCTTACTTATTATAAAAATAGTGAAAGATAGAGTGTGTGTTATCTATTATCATAATAGTGGAGGAGAAAGTTTGAGGATTGTTATTTTGGAAAAAATATAAAATGGTGGATCACTATAATAGTATAAGTATTTTAATAATAAATTTATGAATAATAAGTTGAGTCAACGCACCCATATTAATTGAAATATTTAGTTTATATTTTTAATTAATAGTGTAACCATAAAAGTAAAAATTTATACAAACATACAAAAATACAATACTTTTTTCTAACATATAGGGCCGGCCCAAAGCAATAAATTACGCTTGGTTGCCTAAAACAAAAAAATGAGGCTTTTTTTAACTATAATCTTTGTTTTAATAAAATTGAGGTCTTTTTAAATTTTAAAATATATCGGGTCTAAATCGGCTGCCTTGGTTGCTTGCCCCAAGGCCGTCCCTGCTAAAATGCAATTAAAACCTAACCCTAATACTATAGAGCTATCACATTTCTTTCAATCTCCTCCAAATAAATTCTCAATCCGCCTCTTTTTTCATCGCTGCCCCATTCACTCATTTGCATAACCATCATCATATTTTCAAACTTTACAAGATGTATTATTAAAAATATAGAGCAAGCTAACAAAGAAATGGACGACACGACCTTCCTCTCTACAGTTAAATTATTATGTTAAGTTTTTTTAGTTTCTGTTCGCTAGTTTTCTTATGGTAGGAACAAGTTCGAGGGTTCCTCTCTATTCGAACAATTTTCACACACACGTGTGTATATATATATATATATATATATATATTCTAGATGTTTTTAACTTTATCAATAATTTAAACAATTCTAATAAATTACAATTTTATTTCATGAATAATTGTGGTCTTAGTCCCTATGTATGTAAATTCATATATAAACTCACGTTGTTAAGCAAAACATTACAAAACTATCCCTTCCACAAAAAACCTCTTTATAATTTGTTTTCCCCTTTTTAATTTTATAGTTTGTAATTAAAGATCATAATTTTTTTTATTTTTAACAAAATTAGAGTTCATTTTCTTACACTTTTTATCTTTCTTTTATAATCTACCCTCACCTTGACACCGATCACATTTCTCATGTCCTTAACTACCACATAAGAGTGAAGGCAATTTTTTTTGTTAAGGGACCAAGGGGTTGGGGGCAGCACCCATAATTTTTTTGTTAATTGCACTACAACTCCCTGTATTTGCAATAATTTTATTATGGTTCCTATATTTTGAAATAGTTACATTTTAGGTCCCTATGTTATGCAAAATTACCTATATTTCTATATAATTACATTATAAGTCCCTATATTATGCAAAATTACCTATATTTTGAATTAGTGACATTATAAGTCCCTATATTATGAAAAACAAATCTATTTTCTTAGAAATAATTGTAAGTGGGTGAGTGTATATATAAATTTGACTAGGAGCAGTCTTTGATAATTGAGAGACGACACTGCCGCAATAAGCTTGTTATTTTGAATTGTGAGAGTAGTTGTCACCGGGGCGGATGCAACAATATTGGTTTCTGTTGTTGGGTGTGAGTTAGAGGCGAATGAGTTGGTGTTGTATTTTGGTGATGGAGTGAGCGTTTCTATTAGGAATACATGTACAAGTGCGGAATGTAAAGTGAGAGCCATAGAGATAGATTACTTAGAATTAAGTTTTAGATACTATTAGAAATTTGGGGGGGGGGGGGACATTAGAAGTTTTGGAAAATATTGGGGGCGACAACTAGATGTTTTATTGACTTTAGTTAGTTTTAGAAAAAAAAGTTGGGGCAAGTATATGGTTTGGAAAATTGGGGAACAGATAAATGTTAAGACATGAGGGAATGTTGGTTTTAGTCTTCTACATATTTTTAAATCTAGGGGTGTCAACTATTTACTTTACAAAAATCTACGGAAGGGAGAACCATAGTGTATTTTCTTAAAATATCATAGGGGTCCAAATTTCAATTTTTCCAAACTCAGGATAACAAGGTCCTCCTATATATACACAACTCCGTCTCTCTTCCCATACCACACGCTTGCCTTTACGCTCCCCATTTTTTCCACCCTTACAACCATAACATAGTCATTGGTCTTCTATATAGCACCGACAAAGAAGTGAGCACATTATGGTTGCTTCATAATAAATACCTAAATGGAGAACTATTTTTGAAAGTAATTCATAGTGCTCTATGTGTGAATCTAGACTTCGATAATGGGTTTGGTATTGAATTACGAGGAAGGAAGGTAAACAAACATTATATGTACACAATTACATAAAAGAGAGAGTCACATATTGATGACATCATATATTTGAATTCAAATACACACATAAAAATTTAAAATATTTTAGTTCTATATAATATACTTTGTTATTAAATAACTTGTACAAAAGTAAAAATATATTTACTGTTAGCTTGTTTACATGTTAATTTTGTAGAAAAAGTATGATTGTTTAATTTATCATGGCCCCATACAGGTTTGCGTATCAAGGCGTAGAGATGATTCAGAAAATGAAAAGATCGATGGCCATTACATTTCTACAAGTTTGTGTTAGGTAAGTGATATAATTAATTTCAAACTCTCCTACTATATATGTCATTAATTAATACAATAACATATACCCTGGCACCGATCGAGACCATTTACTTTCTTACAAGTGAATTGAAACGCTTCTCTCGAATCTTCTCTACCGAGCTATCTCTCTTTCAACACTTGATCAATCAATTCTAATTGAAAATGAGTTTTTTTAGGGCCATGTCCGCGCATAGAAACACAATATGCTCGTGCGTTCAACACACAATGGTAACACTAAATGGTTAATGGCTAGTGACGATGAAGGGGTCGATACAATACAAATGGTGAGCCAAGGAAAGCTTAGAGTAAAGTGTGTTTGTGACAAAATTCGGAGAATTCTTTTAGCTTCCATTAAAGTTGGTGTAGTTCGATTCACTTGCGCCAGGGATGCGCCAGTTATCCGGGTCGGGTTGAGAACCTTTTTGGGTTCTGTACCGGGTCTTGAGATATTAGATAGAAGATTAGAGTTAGAATTATAAGAACGCAATAGATGAGGGACCACATTGTAAATAAAATTAAAGAGTTTGTTATGTTAGTCAGAATAGCTATATATACACTTGTATTGAGCTGAAATTAGTTAATGAAAACAATGAGATAAAACGTTTCTCTCTTCCATCTTCTTTCTATCTTTCTCTCTGCAACTTTTCTTCTTTCTTCATCAATGGAAGCTTGATGTTCCATAGCTCAAGCTTTCCAAATCTTATAACCGGGTCTTTTACTGTGCTTACAGCTTCCACTACATTGTACGGAATCAATGCTCGACACTATTATACATATATTCAAGGAATATTGTTGGTATGAAGATCACAAAGAGGAATCTACAGGTATCACATCTCTTTCTCTCTCTCCCTCTCTCTCTCTATATATATATATATAAAACAAATTATTAGAACCTGAGACCAAGAAATGTGGGAGAAACTAACTTATTCACAAAATCATAGAGAAAAATACACTTAAGGAAATAAACAAATTACCAAAGCTTCTTAACGCGACAAATACCTGATAATTATTAAGAGTTTAGCACAAATACTCCTATATTCGACAACCATTACTTCTTACCCTATGAAATATCTTAATCTGACAAGTACTTGAAATAAGATAAAGTTTGACAAAGTTGTCTAACAACTCCATCTTTATCCATAATCTCAAGAGCATTGCTATATATCACCCCTATTTGCTCCAACCCTTATTTCACCTCCTATGTGTCACCTTATGTGGCATTAAACAAAAAAGAGAGAAAATAATTAATTAGGAGAGAGAAAAGATTTGAATGGTTTTTAAAACCTACACATAGTAGGTGATATAGGGGTGAAGCCATAAGGGGTGATATATATCTTTACTCTAATCTCAATGATAACTTTTCCAAAGGAAAACTTTGGTTTTGCCCAATTAGTCACTAAATGTTGGTATCTTTTCATCAAACAAGAGAGGATTAAGAAAATCCCATTTTGAAATGCATAAGGGACAAGTTATGCACCACCCAATGATATCCAAAAACCAAAACCACCATCTTCGGGTCAACAGAGTATCAATTACCATCTCATACGTACTTTCCACGTGATTTTCCTAACCCCTATATGAAATTCCACGTAATAACCCTTTTAGCCTCAGTTTTTGATAGATCAACTGCATTTCCGATGTTCAAATCTGGGAGATTTAGATAAACTGGTCACTTTTTGTTTTGTTTGAGATTTTGTTCCTGTCGGTATCAACAGATGTGATATCAATCCAAAATTCCCTCTTTTTAGTTTCACTAAACACTCCCATCTCCTTATTAACGACAAGAGGGGGAGACAAATATGCACCACACTCTATGAAAAATTGGCAATCATGAATATAAATATCCCACGTGTTCAGTGTCAAGCCTTACTTATTGTAAAAATAGTGAAAGATAGAGTGTGTGTTATCTATTATCATAATAGTGGAGGAGAAAGTTTGAGGATTGTTATTTTGGAAAAAATATAAAATGGTGGATCACTATAATAGTATAATTATTTTAATAATAAATTTATGAATAATAAGTTGAGTCAACGCACCCATATTAATTGAAATATTTAGTTTATATTTTTAATTAATAATGTAACCATAAAAGTAAAAAATTATACAAACATACAAAAATACAATACTTTTTTCTAACATATAGGGCCGGACCAAAGCAATAAATTGCGCTTGGTTGCCTAAAACAAAAAAATGAGGCTTTTTTAAACTATAATTTTTGTTTTAATAAAATTGAGGTCTTTTTAAATTTTAAAATATATCGGGCCTAAATCGGCCGCCTTGGTTGCTTGCCCCAAGGCCGTCCCTGCTAAAATGCAATTAAAACCTAACCCTAATACTATAAAGCTATCACATTTCTTTCAATCTCCTCCAAATAAATTCTCAATCCGCCTCTTTTTTCATCGCTGCTCATTTCACTCATTTGCATAACCATCATCATAATTTCAAACTTTACAAGATGTATTATTAAAAATATAGAGCAAGCTAACAAAGAAATGGACGACACGACCTTCCTCTCTACAGTTAGATTATTATGGTAAGTTTGTTTAGTTTCTGTTTGCTAGTTTTCTTACGGTAGGAACCAGTTCGAGGGTTCCTCTCTATTCGAACAATTTTCACACACACGTGTGTATATTATATATATATTCTAGATGTTTTTAACTTTATCAATAATTTAAACAATTCTAATAAATTACAATTTTATTTCATGAATAATTGTGGTCTTAGTCCCTATGTATGTAAATTCATATATAAACTCACGTTGTTAAGCAAAACATTACAAAACTATCCCTTCCACAGAAAACCTCTTTATAATTTGTTTTCCCCTTTTTAATTTTATAGTTTGTAATTAAAGATCATAATTTTTTTTGTTTTTAACAAAATTAGAGTTCATTTTCTTACACTTTTTATCTTTCTTTTATAATCTACCATCACCTTGACACTGATCACATTTCTCATGTCCTTAACTACCACATAAGAGCGAAGGCAAATTTTTTTGTTAATGGACCAAGGGGTTGGGGCAGCACCCATAATTTTTTTGTTAATTGCACTACAACTCCCTGTATTTGCATTAATTTTATTATGGTTCCTATATTTTGAAATATAGTTACATTTTAGGTCCCTATGTTATGCAAAAATTACCTATATTTCTATATAATTACATTATAAGTCCCTATATTATGCAAAATTACCTATATTTTGAATTAGTGACATTATAAGTCCCTATATTATGAAAAACAAATCTATTTTCTTAGAAATAATTGTAAGTGGGTGAGTGTATATATAAATTTGACTAGGAGCAGTCTTTGATAATTGAGAGACGACACTGCCGCAATAAGCTTGTTATTTTGAATTGTGAGAGTAGTTGTCACCGGGGCGGATGCAACAATATTGGTTTCTGTTGTTGGGTGTGAGTTAGAGGCGAATGAGTTGGTGTTGTATTTTGGTGATGGAGTGAGCGTTTCTATTAGGAATACATGTACAAGTGCGGAATGTAAAGTGAGAGCCATAGAGATAGATTACTTAGAATTAAGTTTTAGATACTATTAGAAATTTGGGGGGGGGGACATTAGAAGTTTTGGAAAATATTGGGGGCGACAACTAGATGTTTTATTGACTTTAGTTAGTTTTAGAATAAAAAGTTGGGGCAAGTATATGGCTTGGAAAATTGGGGAACAGATAAATGTTAAGACATGAGGGAATGTTGGTTTTAGTCTTTTACATATTTTTAAATCTAGGGGTGTCAACTATTTACTTTCCAAAAATCTAGGGAAGGGAGAACCATAGTGTATTTTCTTAAAATATCATAGGGGTCCAAATTTCAATTTTTCCAAACTCAGGATACCAAGGTCCTCCTATATATACACAACTCCGTCTCTCTTCCCATACCACACGCTTGCCTTTACGATGACCTTGAATTCCCTCCCCACCCCCATTTTTTCCACCCTTACAACCATAACATAGTCATTGGTCTTCTATATAGCACCGACAAAGAAGTAAGCACATTATGGTTGCTTCATAATAAATACCTAAATGGAGAACTATTGTTGAAAGTAATTCATAGTGCTCTATGTGTGAATCTAGACTTCGATAATGGGTTTGGTATTGAATTACGAGGATGGAAGGTAAACAAACATTATATGTACACAATTACATAAAAGAGAGAGTCACATATTGATGACATCATATATTTGAATTCAAAAACACACATAAAAATTTAAAATATTTTAGTTCTATATAATATACTTTGTTATTAAATAACTTGTACAAAAGTAAAAATATATTTACGGTTAGCTTGTTTACATGTTAATTTTATAGAAAAAGTATGATTGTTTAATTTATCATGGCCCCATACAGGTTTGCGTATCAAGGCGTAGAGATGATTCGGAAAATGAAAAGATCGATGGCCATTACATTTCTACAAGTTTGTGTTAGGTAAGTGATATAATTAATTTCAAACTCTCCTACTATATATGTCATTAATTAATACAATAACATATACCGCCTGGAACCGATCGAGACCATTTACTTTCTTACAAATGAATTGAAACGCTTCTCTCGAATCTTCTCTACCGAGCTATCTCTCTTTCAACACTTGATCAATCAATTCTAATTGAAAATGAGTTTTTTTTAGGGCCATGTACCCGCATAGAAACACAATATGCTCGTACGTTCAACACACAATGACAACAGTAATTGGTTAATGGCTAGTGACGATGAAGGGGTAGATACAATACAAATGGTGAGCCAAGGAAAGCTTAGAGTAAAGTGTGTTTGTGATAAAATTCTGAGAACTCTTTTAGCTTCCATTAAAGTTGGTGTAGTTCGATTCACTTGCCCCAGGGATGCGCCAGTTATCCGGGTCGGGTTGAGAACCTTTTTGGGTTCGGGTCTTGAGATATTAGATAGAAGATTAGAGTTAGAATTATAAGAATGCAATAGATGAGGGACCACATTGTAAATAAAATAAAAGAGTTTGTTATGTTAGTCAGAATAGCTATATATACACTTGTATTGAGCTGAAATTAGTTAATGAAAACAATGAGATAAAACGTTTCTCTCTTCCATCTTCTTTCTATCTTTCTCTCTGCAACTTTTCTTCTTTCTTCATCAATGGAAGCTTGATGTTCCATAGCTCAAGCTTTCCAAATCTTATCACCGGGTCTTTTACTGTGCTTACAGCTTCCACTACATTGCACGGAATCAATTCTCGACACTGTTATACATATATTCAAGGAATATTGTTGGTATGAAGATCACAAAGAGGAATCTACATGTATCACATCTCTTTCTCTCTCTCTCTCTCTCTCTATATATATATATATATATATATATAAATTTATTAGAACCTGAGACCAAGAAATGTGGGAGAAACTAACTTATTCACAAAATCATAGAAAAAAATACACTTAAGGAAATAAACAAATTACCAAAGCTTCTTAACGCGACAAATACCTGATACTTATTAAGAGTTTAGCACAAATACTCCTATATTCGACAACCATTACTTCTTACCCTATGAAATATCTTAAACTGACAAGTACTTGAAATAAGATAAAGTTTGACAAAGGTGTCTAGCAACTCCATCTTTATCCATAATCTCAAGAGCATTGCTATATATCACCCCTATTTGCTTCAACCCTTATTTCACCTCCTATGTGTCACCTTATGTGGCATTAAACAAAAGAGAGAGAAAATAATTAATTAAGAGAGAGAAAAGATTTGAATGGTTTTTAAAACCTACACATAGGAGGTGATATAGGGGTGAAGCCATAAGGGGTGATATATATCTTTACTCTAATATCAATGATAACTTTTCCAAAGGAAAACTTTGGTTTTGCCCAATTAGTCACTAAATGTTGGTATCTTTTCATCAAACAAGAGAGGATTAAGAAAATCCCACTTTGAAATGCATAAGGGACAAGTTATGCACCACCCAATGATATCCAAAAACCAAAACCACCATCTTCGGGTCAACAGAGTATCAATTACCATCTCATACGTACTTTCCACGTGATTTTCCTAACCCCTATATGAAATTCCACGTAATAACCCTTTTAGCCTCAGTTTTTGATAGATCAACTGCATTTCCGATGTTCAAATCTGGGAGATTTAGATAAACTGGTCACTTTTTGTTTTGTTTGAGATTTTGTTCCTGTCGGTATCAACAGATGTGACATCAATCCAAAATTCCCTCTTTTTAGTTTCACTAAACACTCCCATCTCCTTATTAACGACAAGAGGGGGAGACAAATATGCACCACACTCTATGAAAAATTGGCAATCATGAATATCAACATCCCACGTGTTCAGTGCAAGCCTTACTTATTTTAAAAATAGTGAAAGAAAGAGTGTGTGTTATCTATTATCATAATAGTGGAGGAGAAAGTTTGAGGATTGTTATTTTGGAAAAAATATAAAATGGTGGATCACTATAATAGTATAATTATTATAATAATAAATTTATGAATAATAAGTTTAGTCAACGCACCCATATTAATTGAAATATTTAGTTTATATTTTTAATTAATAATGTAACCATAAAAGTAAAAATTTATACAAACATACAAAAATACAATACTTTTTTCTAACATATAGGGCCGGCCCAAAGCAATAAATTACGCTTGGTTGCCTAAAACAAAAAGATGAGCCTTTTTTTAACTATAATATTTGTTTTAATAAACTTGAGGTCTTTTTAAATTTTAAAATATATCGGGCCTAAATCGGTCGCCTTGGTTCCTTGCCCCAAGGCCGTCCCTGCTAAAATGCAATTAAAACCTAACCCTAATACTATAAAGCTATCACATTTCTTTCAATCTCCTCCAAATAAATTCTCAATCCGCCTCTTTTTTCTTCGCTGCTCCATTCACTCATTTGCATAACCATCATCATATTTTCAAACTTTACAAGATGTATTATTAAAAATATAGAGCAAGCTAACAAAGAAATGGACGACACGACCTTCCTCTCTACAGTTAGATTATTATGGTAAGTTTTTTTAGTTTCTGTTTGCTAGTTTTCTTATGGTAGGAACAAGTTCGAGGGTTCCTCTATATTCGAACAATTTTCACACACACGTGTGTATATTATATATATATATATATATATTCTAGATGTTTTTAACTTTATCAATAATTTAAACAATTCTAATAAATTACAATTTTATTTCATGAATAATTGTGGTCTTAGTCCCTATGTATGTAAATTCATTTATAAACTCACGTTGTTAAGCAAAACATTACAAAACTATCCCTTCCACAGAAAACCTCTTTATAATTTGTTTTCCCCTTTTTAATTTTATAGTTTGTAATTAAAGATCATAATTTTTTTTTGTTTTTAACAAAATTAGAGTTCATTTTCTTACACTATTTATCTTTCTTTTATAATCTACCCTCACCTTGACACCGATCACATTTCTCATGTTCTTAACTACCACATAAGAGCTAAGGCAATTTTTTTTTGTTAAGGGACCAAGGGGTTGGGGGCAGCACCCATAAATTTTTTGTTAATTGCACTACAACTCCCTGTATTTGCAATAATTTTATTATGGTTCCTATATTTTGAAATAGTTACATTTTAGGTCCCTATGTTATGCAAAATTACCTATATTTCTATATAATTACATTATAAGTCCCTATATTATGCAAAATTACCTATATTTTGAATTAGTGACATTATAAGTCCCTATATTATGAAAAACAAATCTATTTTCTTAGAAATAATTGTAAGTGGGTGAGTGTATATATAAATTTGACTAGAAGCAGTCTTTGATAATTGAGAGACGACACTGCCGCAATAAGCTTGTTATTTTGAATTGTGAGAGTAGTTGTCACCGGGGCGGATGCAACAATATTGCTTTCTGTTGTTGGGTGTGAGTTAGAGGCGAATGAGTTGGTGTTGTATTTTGGTGATGGAGTGAGCGTTTCTATTAGGAATACATGTACAAGTGCGGAATGTAAAGTGAGAGCCATAGAGATAGATTACTTAGAATTAAGTTTTAGATACTATTAGAAATTTGGGGGGGGGGGGCATTAGAAGTTTTGGAAAATATTGGGGGCGACAACTAGATGTTTTATTGACTTTAGTTAGTTTTAGAAAAAAAAGTTGGGGCAAGTATATGGTTTGGAAAATTGGGGAACAGATAAATGTTAAGACATGAGGGAATGTTGGTTTTAGTCTTTTACATATTTTTAAATCTAGGGGTGTCAAGTATTTACTTTCCAAAAATCTAGGGAAGGGAGAACCATAGTGTATTTTCTTAAAATATCATAGGGGTCCAAATTTCAATTTTTCCAAACTCAGGATACCAAGGTCCTCCTATATATACACAACTCCGCCTCTCTTCCCATACCACACGCTTGCCTTTACGCTGACCTTGAATTCCCTCCCCCACCCCCATTTTTTCACCCTTACAACCATAAAATAGTCTTTGGTCTTCTATATAGCACCGACAAAGATATGAGCACATTATGGTTGCTTCATAATAAATACCTAAATGGAGAACTATTGTTGAAAGTAATTCATAGTGCTCTATGTGTGCATCTAGACTTCGATAATGGGTTTGGTATTGAATTACGAGGAAAGAAGGTAAACAAACATTATATGTACACAATTACATAAAAGAGAGAGTCACATATGTATGACATCATATATTTGAATTCAAATACACACATAAAAATTTAAAATATTTTAGTTCTATATAATATACTTTGTTATTAAATAACTTGTACAAAAGTAAAAATATATTTACGGTTAGCTTGTTTACATGTTAATTTTGTAGAAAAAGTATGATTGTTTAATTTATCATGGCCCCATACAGGTTTGCGTATCAAGGCGTAGAGATGATTCAGAAAATGAAAAGATCGATGGCCATTACATTTCTACAAGTTTGTGTTAGGTAAGTGATATAATTAATTTCAAACTCTCCTACTATATATGTCATTAATTAATACAATAACATATACCGCCTGGCACCGATCGAGACCATTTACTTTCTTACAAGTGAATTGAAACGCTTCTCTCGAATCTTCTCTACCGAGATATCTCTCTTTCAACACTTGATCAATCAATTCTAATGGAAAATGTGTTTTTTTAGGGCCATGTACCCGCATAGAAACACAATATGCTCGTGCGTTTAACACACAATGGCAACACTAATTGGTTAATGGCTAGGGACGATGAAGGGGTCGATACAATACAAATGGTGAGCCAAGGAAAGCTTAGAGTAAAGTGTGTTTGTGACAAAATTCTGAGAACTCTTTTAGCTTCCATTAAAGTTGGTGTAGTTCGATTCACTTGCGCCAGGGATGCGCCAGGGTCTTGAGATATTAGATAGAAGATTAGAGTTAGAATTATAAGAATGCAATAGATGAGGGACCACATTGTAAATAAAATAAAAGAGTTTTTTATGTTAGTCAGAATAGCTATATATACACTTGTATTGAGCTGAAATTAGTTAATGAAAACAATGAGTCTCTCTTCCATCTCCTTTCTATCTTTCTCTCTGCAACTTTTCTTCTTTCTTCATCAATGGAAGCTTGATGTTCCATAGCTCAAGCTTTCCAAATCTTATCACCGGGTCTTTTACTGTGCTTACAGCTTCCACTACATTGTACGGAATCAATTCTCGACACTGTTATACATATATTCAAGGAATATTGTTGGTATGAAGATCACAAAGAGGAATCTACATGTATCACATCTCTTTCTCTCTCTCTCTCTCTCTCTCTATATATATATATATATAAATTTATTAGAACCTGAGACCAAGAAATGTGGGAGAAACTAACTTATTCACAAAATCATAGAAAAAAATACACTTAAGGAAATAAACAAATTACCAAAGCTTCTTAACGCGACAAATACCTGATAATTATTAAGAGTTTAGCACAAATACTCCTATATTCGACAACCATTACTTCTTACCCTATGAAATATCTTAAACTGACAAGTACTTGAAATAAGATAAAGTTTGACAAAGGTGTCTAACAACTCCATCTTTATCCATAATCTCAAGAGCAATGCTATATATCACCCCTATTTGCTTCAACCCTTATTTCACCTCCTATGTGTCATCTTATGTGGCATTAAACAAAAAAGAGAGAAAAAAATTAATTAGGAGAGAGAAAAGATTTAAATGGTTTTTAAAACCTACACATAGGAGGTGATATAGGGGTGAAACCATAAGGGGTGATATATATCTTTACTCTAATCTCAATGATAACTTTTTCAAAGGAAAACTTTGGTTTTGCCCAATTAGTCACTAAATGTTGGTATCTTTTCATCAAACAAGAGAGGATTAAGAAAATCCCATTTTGAAATGCATAAGGGACAAGTTATACACCACCCAATGATATCCAAAAACCAAAACCACCATCTTCGGGTCAACGGAGTATCAATTACCATCTCATACGTACTTTCCACGTGATTTTCCGAACCCCTATATGAAATTCCACGTAATAACCCTTTTAGCCTCAGTTTTTGATAGATCAACTGCATTTCCGATGTTCAAATCTGGGAGATTTAGATAAACTGGTCACTTTTTGTTTTGTTTGAGATTTTGTTCCTGTCGGTATCAACAGATGTGATATCAATCCAAAATTCCCTCTTTTTAGTTTCACTAAACACTCCCATCTCCTGATTAACGACAAGAGGGGGAGACAAATATGCACCACACTCTATGAAAAATTGGCAATCATGAATATCAATATCCCACGTGTTCAGTGTCAAGCCTTACTTATTATAAAATAGTGAAAGATAGAGTGTGTGTTATCTATTATCATAATAGTGGAGGAGAAAGTTTGAGGATTGTTATTTTGGAAAGAATATAAAATGGTGGATCACTATAATAGTATAATTATTTTAATAATAAATTTATGAATATTAAGTTGAGTCAACGCACCCATATTAATTGAAATATTTAGTTTATATTTTTAATTAATAGTGTAACCATAAAAGTAAAAATTTATACAAACATACAAAAATACAATACTTTTTTCTAACATATAGGGCCGGCCCAAAGCAATAAATTACGCTTGGTTGCCTAAAACAAAAAAATGAGGCTTTTTTTTAACTATAATCTTTGTTTTAATAAAATTGAGGTCTTTTTAAATTTTAAAATATATCGGGTCTAAATCGGCTGCCTTGGTTGCTTGCCCCAAGGCCGTCCCTGCTAAAATGCAATTAAAACCTAACCCTAATACTATAGAGCTATCACATTTCTTTCAATCTCCTCCAAATAAATTCTCAATCCGCCTCTTTTTTCATCGCTGCCCCATTCACTCATTTGCATAACCATCATCATATTTTCAAACTTTACAAGATGTATTATTAAAAATATAGAGCAAGCTAACAAAGAAATGGACGACACGACCTTCCTCTCTACAGTTAAATTATTATGTTAAGTTTTTTTAGTTTCTGTTCGCTAGTTTTCTTATGGTAGGAACAAGTTCGAGGGTTCATCTCTATTCGAACAATTTTCACACACACGTGTATATATATATATATATATATATATATATATATATATATTCTAGATGTTTTTAACTTTATCAATAATTTAAACAATTCTAATAAATTACAATTTTATTTCATGAATAATTGTGGTCTTAGTCCCTATGTATGTAAATTCATATATAAACTCATGTTGTTAAGCAAAACATTACAAAACTATCCCTTCCACAAAAAACCTCTTTATAATTTGTTTTCCCCTTTTTAATTTTATAGTTTGTAATTAAAGATCATAATTTTTTTTATTTTTAACCAAATTAGAGTTCATTTTCTTACACTTTTTATCTTTCTTTTATAATCTACCCTCACCTTGACACCGATCACATTTCTCATGTCCTTAACTACCACATAAGAGTGAAGGCAATTTTTTTTGTTAAGGGACCAAGGGGTTGGGGGCAGCACCCATAATTTTTTTGTTAATTGCACTACAACTCCCTGTATTTGCAATAATTTTATTATGGTTCCTATATTTTGAAATAGTTACATTTTAGGTCCCTATGTTATGCAAAATTACCTATATTTCCATATAATTACATTATAAGTCCCTATATTATGCAAAATTACCTATATTTTGAATTAGTGACATTATAAGTCCCTATATTATGAAAAACAAATCTATTTTCTTAGAAATAATTGTAAGTGGGTGAGTGTATATATAAATTTGACTAGGAGCAGTCTTTGATAATTGAGAGACGACACTGCCGCAATAAGCTTGTTATTTTGAATTGTGAGAGTAGTTGTCACCGGGGCGGATGCAACAATATTGGTTTCTGTTGTTGGGTGTGAGTTAGAGGCGAATGAGTTGGTGTTGTATTTTGGTGATGGAGTGAGCGTTTCTATTAGGAATACATGTACAAGTGCGGAATGTAAAGTGAGATCCATAGAGATAGATTACTTACAATTAAGTTTTAGATACTATTAGAAATTTGGGGGGGGGGGGGACATTAGAAGTTTTGGAAAATATTGGGGGCGACAACTAGATGTTTTATTGACTTTAGTTAGTTTTAGAAAAAAAAGTTGGGGCAAGTATATGGTTTGGAAAATTGGGGAACAGATAAATGTTAAGACATGAGGGAATGTTGGTTTTA
This sequence comes from Nemophila menziesii, assembly GCA_029959085.1. Lineage (NCBI taxonomy): Eukaryota > Viridiplantae > Streptophyta > Magnoliopsida > Boraginales > Hydrophyllaceae > Nemophila > Nemophila menziesii. Next base: position 7,268,231 of record JARWIR010000032.1, read on the forward strand.
GTCTCCTACATATTTTTAAATCTAGGGGTGTCAACTATTTACTTTACAAAAATCTACGGAAGGGAGAACCATAGTGTATTTTCTTAAAATATCATAGGGGTCCAAATTTCAATTTTTCCAAACTCAGGATACCAAGGTCCTTCTATATATAAACAACTCCGTCTCTCTTCCCATACCACACGCTTGCCTTTACGCTCCCCATTTTTTCCACCCTTACAACCATAACATAGTCATTGGTCTTCTATATAGCACCGACAAAGAAGTGAGCACATTATGGTTGCTTCATAATAAATTCCTAAATGGAGAACTATTGTTGAAAGTAATTCATAGTGTTCTATGTGTGAATCTAGACTTTGATAATGGGTTTGGTATTGAATTACGAGGAAGGAAGTTAAACAAACATTATATGTACACAATTACATAAAAGAGAGAGTCACATATTGATGACATCATATATTTGAATTCAAATACACACATAAAAATTTAAAATATTTTAGTTCTATATAATATACTTTGTTATTAAATAACTTGTACAAAAGTAAAAATATATTTACGGTTAGCTTGTTTACATGTTAATTTTGTAGAAAAAGTATGATTGTTTAATTTATCATGGTCCCATACAGGTTTGCGTATCAAGGCGTAGAGATGATTCAGAAAATGAAAAGATCGATGACCATTACATTTCTACAAGTTTGTGTTAGGTAAGTGATATAATTAATTTCAAACTCTCCTACTATATATGTCATTAATTAATACAATAACATATACCGCCTGGCACCGATCGAGACCATTTACTTTCTTACAAGTGAATTGAAACGCTTCTCTCGAATCTTCTCTACCGAGCTATCTCTCTTTCAACACTTGATCAATCAATTCTAATTGAAACTGAGTTTTTTTTAGGGCCATGTACGCGCATAGAAACACAATATGCTTGTGCGTTCAACACACAATGGCAACACTAAATGGTTAATGGCTAGTGACGATGAAGGGGTCGATACAATACAAATGGTGAGCCAAGGAAAGCTTAGAGTAAAGTGTGTTTGTGACAAAATTCGGAGAACTCTTTTAGCTTCCATTAAAGTTGGTGTAGTTCGATTCACTTGCGCCAGGGATGCGCCAGTTATCCGGGTCGGGTTGAGAACCTTTTTGGGTTCTGTACCGGGTCTTGAGATATTAGATAGAAGATTAGAGTTAGAATTATAAGAATGCAATAGATGAGGGACCACATTGTAAATAAAATAAAAGAGTTTGTTATGTTAGTCAGAATAGCTATATATACACTTGTATTGAGCTGAAATTAGTTAATGAAAACAATGAGATAAAACGTTTCTCTTTTCCATCTTCTTTCTATCCTTTTCTCTGCAACTTTTCTTCTTTCTTCATCAATGGAAGCTTGATGTTCCATAGCTCAAGCTTTCCAAATCTTATCACCGGGTCTTTTACTGTGCTTACAGCTTCCACTACATTGTACGAAATCAATGCTCGACACTGTTATACATATATTCAAGGAATATTGTTGGTATGAAGATCACAAAGAGGAATCTACAGGTATCACATCTCTTTCTCTCTCTCTCCCTCTCTCTCTCTATATATATATATATATATATATATATATAAAACAAATTATTAGAACCTGAGACCAAGAAATGTGGGAGAAACTAACTTATTCACAAAATCATAGAGAAAAATACACTTAAGGAAATAAACAAATTACCAAAGCTTCTTAACGCGACAAATACCTGATAATTATTAAGAGTTTAGCACAAATACTCCTATATTCGACAACCATTACTTCTTACCCTATGAAATATCTTAATCTGACAAGTACTTGAAATAAGATAAAGTTTGACAAAGTTGTCTAACAACTCCATCTTCATCCATAATCTCAAGAGCATTGCTATATATCACCCCTATTTGCTTCAACCCTTATTTCACCTCTTATGTGTCACCTTATGTGGCATTAAACAAAAAAGAGAGAAAATAATTAATTAGGAGAGAGAAAAGATTTGAATGGTTTTTAAAACCTACACATAGGAGGTGATATAGGGGTGAAGCCATAAGGGGTGATATATATCTTTACTCTAATCTCAATGATAACTTTTCCAAAGGAAAACTTTGGTTTTGCCCAATTAGTCACTAAATGTTGGTATCTTTTCATCAAACAAGAGAGGATTAAGAAAATCCCATTTTGAAATGCATAAGGGACAAGTTATACACCACCCAATGATATCCAAAAACCAAAACCACCATCTTCGGGTCAACAGAGTATCAATTACCATCTCATACGTACTTTCCACGTGATTTTCCTAACCCCTATATGAAATTCCACGTAATAACCCTTTTAGCCTCAGTTTTTGATAGATCAACTGCATTTCCGATGTTCAAATCTGGGAGATTTAGATAAACTGGTCACTTTTTGTTTTGTTTGAGATTTTGTTCTTGTCGGTATCAACAGATGTGATATCAATCCAAAATTCCCTCTTTTTAGTTTCACTAAAAACTTCCATCTCCTTATTAACGACAAGAGGGGGAGACAAATATGCACCACACTCTATGAAAAATTGGCAATCATGAATATCAATATCCCACGTGTTCAGTGTTAAGCCTTACTTATTATAAAAATACTGAAAGATAGAGTGTGTGTTATCTATTATCATAATAGTGGAGGAGAAAGTTTGAGGATTGTTATTTTGGAAAAAGTATAAAATGGTGGATCACTATAATAGTATAATTATTTTAATAATAAATTTATGAATAATAAGTTGAGTCAACGCACCCATATTAATTGAAATATTTAGTTTATATTTTTAATTAATAATGTAACCATAAAAGTAAAAATTTATACAAACATACAAAAATACAATACTTTTTTCTAACATATAGGGCCGGACCAAAGCAATAAATTGCGCTTGGTTGCCTAAAACAAAAAAATGAGGCTTTTTTAAACTATAATTTTTGTTTTAATAAAATTGAGGTCTTTTTAAATTTTAAAATATATCGGGCCTAAATCGGCCGCCTTGGTTGCTTGCCCCAAGGCCGTCCCTGCTAAAATGCAATTAAAACCTAACCCTAATACTATAAAGCTATCACATTTCTTTCAATCTCCTCCAAATAAATTCTCAATCCGCCTCTTTTTTCATCGCTGCTCATTTCACTCATTTGCATAACCATCATCATAATTTCAAACTTTACAAGATGTATTATTAAAAATATGGAGCAAGCTAACAAAGAAATGGACGACACGAACTTCCTCTCTACAGTTAGATTATTATGGTAAGTTTTTTTAGTTTCTGTTTGCTAGTTTTCTTACGGTAGGAACAAGTTCGAGGGTTCCTCTCTATTCGAACAATTTTCACACACACGTGTGTATATTATATATATATTCTAGATGTTTTTAACTTTATCAATAATTTAAACAATTCTAATAAATTACAATTTTATTTCATGAATAATTGTGGTCTTAGTCCCTATGTATGTAAATTCATATATAAACTCACGTTGTTAAGCAAAACATTACAAAACTATCCCTTCCACAGATAACCTCTTTATAATTTGTTTTCCCCTTTTTAATTTTATAGTTTGTAATTAAATATCATAATTTTTTTTGTTTTTAACAAAATTAGAGTTCATTTTCTTACACTTTTTATCTTTCTTTTATAATCTACCCTCACCTTGACACTGATCACATTTCTCATCTCCTTAACTACCACATAAGAGCGAAGGCAAATTTTTTTGTTAAGGGACCAAGGGGTTGGGGCAGCACCCATAATTTTTTTGTTAATTGCACTACAACTCCCTGTATTTGCAATAATTTTATTATGGTTCCTATATTTTGAAATATAGTTACATTTTAGGTCCCTATGTTATGCAAAAATTACCTATATTTCTATATAATTACATTATAAGTCCCTATATTATGCAAAATTACCTATATTTTGAATTAGTGACATTATAAGTCCCTATATTATGAAAAACAAATCTATTTTCTTAGAAATAATTGTAAGTGGGTGAGTGTATATATAAATTTGACTAGGAGCAGTCTTTGATAATTGAGAGACGACACTGCCGCAATAAGCTTGTTATTTTAAATTGTGAGAGTAGTTGTCACCGGGGCGGATGCAACAATATTGGTTTCTGTTGTTGGGTGTGAGTTAGAGGCGAATGAGTTGGTGTTGTATTTTGGTGATGGAGTGAGCGTTTCTATTAGGAATACATGTACAAGTGCGGAATGTAAAGTGAGAGCCATAGAGATAGATTACTTAGAATTAAGTTTTAGATACTATTAGAAATTTTGGGGGGGGGGACATTAGAAGTTTTGGAAAATATTGGGGGCGACAACTAGATGTTTTATTGACTTTAGTTAGTTTTAGAAAAAAAAGTTGGGGCAAGTATATGGTTTGAAAAATTGGGGAACAGATAAATGTTAAGACATGAGGGAATGTTGGATTTAGTCTTTTACATATTTTTAAATCTAGGGGTGTCAACTATTTACTTTCCAAAAATCTACGGAAGGGAGAACAATAGTGTATTTTCTTAAAATATCATAGGGGTCCAAATTTCAATTTTCCAAACTCAGGATACCAAGGTCCTCCTATATATAAACAACTCCGTCTCTCTTCCCATACCACACGCTTGCCTTTACGCTGACCTTGAATTCCCTCCCCACCCCCATTTTTTCCACCCTTACAACCATAACATAGTCATTGGTCTTCTATATAGCACCGACAAAGAAGTGAGCACATTATGGTTGCTTCATAATAAATACCTAAATGGAGAACTATTGTTGAAAGTAATTCATAGTGCTCTATGTGTGAATCTAGACTTCGATAATGGGTTTGGTATTGAATTACGAGGAAGGAAGGTAAACAAACATTATATGTACACAATTACATAAAAGAGAGAGTCACATATTGATGACATCATATATTTGAATTCAAAAACACACATAAAAATTTAAAATATTTTAGTTCTATATAATATACTTTGTTATTAAATAACTTGTACAAAAGTAAAAATATATTTACGGTTAGCTTGTTTACATGTTAATTTTATAGAAAAAGTATGATTGTTTAATTTATCATGGCCCCATACAGGTTTGCGTATCAAGGCGTAGAGATGATTCGGAAAATGAAAAGATCGATGGCCATTACATTTCTACAAGTTTGTGTTAGGTAAGTGATATAATTAATTTCAAACTCTCCTACTATATATGTCATTAATTAATACAATAACATATACCGCCTGGCACCGATCGAGACCATTTACTTTCTTACAAGTGAATTGAAACGCTTCTCTCGAATCTTCTCTACCGAGCTATCTCTCTTTCAACACTTGATCAATCAATTCTAATTGAAAATGAGTTTTTTTTAGGGCCATGTACCCGCATAGAAACACAATATGCTCGTACGTTCAACACACGATGACAACAGTAATTGGTTAATGGCTAGTGACGATGAAGGGGTCGATACAATACAAATGGTGAGCCAAGGAAAGCTTAGAGTAAAGTGTGTTTGTGACAAAATTCTGAGAACTCTTTTAGCTTCCATTAAAGTTGGTGTAGTTCGATTCACTTGCGCCAGGGATGCGCCAGTTATCCGGGTCGGGTTGAGAACCTTTTTGGGTTCGGGTCTTGAGATATTAGATAGAAGATTAGAGTTAGAATTATAAGAATGCAATAGATGAGGGACCACATTGTAAATAAAATAAAAGAGTTTTTTATGTTAGTTAGAATAGCTATATATACACTTGTATTGAGCTGAAATTAGTTAATGAAAACAATGAGATAAAACGTTTCTCTCTTCCATCCTCTTTCTATCTTTTTCTCTGCAACTTTTCTTCTTTCTTCATCAATGGAAGCTTGATGTTCCATAGCTCAAGCTTTCCAAATCTTATCACCGGGTCTTTTACTGTGCTTACCGCTTCCACTACATTGTACGGAATCAATTCTCGACACTGTTATACATATATTCAAGGAATATTGTTGGTATGAAGATCACAAAGAGGAATCTACATGTATCACATCTCTTTCTCTCTCTCTCTCTCTCTATATATATATATATATATATATATATATATAAAATTATTAGAACCTGAGACCAAGAAATGTGGGAGAAACTAACTTATTCACAAAATCATAGAAAAAAATACACTTAAGGAAATAAACAAATTACCAAAGCTTCTTAACGCGACAAATACCTGATACTTATTAAGAGTTTAGCACAAATACTCCTATATTCGACAACCATTACTTCTTACCCTATGAAATATCTTAAACTGACAAGTACTTGAAATAAGATAAAGTTTGACAAAGGTGTCTAGCAACTCCATCTTTATCCATAATCTCAAGAGCATTGCTATATATCACCCCTATTTGCTTCAACCCTTATTTCACCTCCTATGTGTCACCTTATGTGGCATTAAACAAAAGAGAGAGAAAATAATTAATTAAGAGAGAGAAAAGATTTGAATGGTTTTTAAAACCTACACATAGGAGGTGATATAGGGGTGAAGCCATAAGGGGTGATATATATCTTTACTCTAATCTCAATGATAACTTTTCCAAAGGAAAACTTTGGTTTTGCCCAATTAGTCACTAAATGTTGGTATCTTTTCATCAAACAAGAGAGGATTAAGAAAATCCCACTTTGAAATGCATAAGGGACAAGTTATGCACCACCCAATGATATCCAAAAACCAAAACCACCATCTTCGGGTCAACAGAGTATCAATTACCATCTCATACGTACTTTCCACGTGATTTTCCTAACCCCTATATGAAATTCCACGTTATAACCCTTTTAGCCTCAGTTTTTGATAGATCAACTGCATTTCCGATGTTCAAATCTGGGAGATTTAGATAAACTGGTCACTTTTTGTTTTGTTTGAGATTTTGTTCCTGTCGGTATCAACAGATGTGACATCAATCCAAAATTCCCTCTTTTTAGTTTCACTAAACACTCCCATCTCCTTATTAACGACAAGAGGGGGAGACAAATATGCACCACACTCTATGAAAAATTGGCAATCATGAATATCAATATCCCACGTGTTCAGTGTCAAGCCTTACTTATTTTAAAAATAGTGAAAGAAAGAGTGTGTGTTATCTATTATCATAATAGTGGAGGAGAAAGTTTGAGGATTGTTATTTTGGAAAAAATATAAAATGGTGGATCACTATAATAATATAATTATTATAATAATAAATTTATGAATAATAAGTTGAGTCAACGCACCCATATTAATTGAAATATTTAGTTTATATTTTTAATTAATAATGTAACCATAAAAGTAAAAATTTATACAAACATACAAAAATACAATACTTTTTTCTAACATATAGGGCCGGCCCAAAGCAATAAATTACGCTTGGTTGCCTAAAACAAAAAAATGAGGCTTTTTTTAACTATAATCTTTGTTTTAATAAAATTGAGGTCTTTTTAAATTTTAAAATATATCGGGCCTAAATCGGCCGCCTTGGTTGCTTGCCCCAAGGCCGACCCTGCTAAAATGCAATTAAAACCTAACCCTAATACTATAAAGCTATCACATTTCTTTCAATCTCCTCCAAATAAATTCTCAATCCGCCTCTTTTTTCATCGCTGCTCCATTCACTCATTTGCATAACCATCATCATATTTTCAAACTTTACAAGATGTATTATTAAAAATATAGAGCAAGCTAACAAAGAAATGGACGACACGACCTTCCTCTCTACAGTTAGATTATTATGGTAAGTTATTTTAGTTTCTGTTTGCTAGTTTTTTTACGGTAGGAACAAGTTCGAGGGTTCCTCTCTATTCGAACAATTTTCGCACACACGTGTGTATATTATATATATATATATATATATATATATATATATATATATATATATATATATATATATATATATATATATTCTAGATGTTTTTAACTTTATCAATAATTTAAACAATTCTAATAAATTACAATTTTATTTCATGAATAATTGTGGTCTTAGTCCCTATGTATGTAAATTCATATATAAACTCACGTTGTTAAGCAAAACATTACAAAACTATCCCTTCCACAGAAAACCTCTTTATAATTTGTTTCCCCCTTTTTAATTTTATAGTTTGTAATTAAAGATCATAATTTTTTTTGTTTTTAACAAAATTAGAGTTCATTTTCTTACACTTTTTATCTTTCTTTTATAATCTACCCTCACCTTGACACCGATCACATTTCTCATGTCCTTAACTACCACATAAGAGCGAAGGCAATTTTTTTGTTAAGGGACCAAGGGGTTTGGGGCATCACCCATAATTTTTTTTGTTAATTGCACTACAACTCCCTGTATTTGCAATAATTTTATTATGGTTCCTATATTTTGAAATAGATACATTTTAGGTCCCTATGTTATGCAAAATTACCTATATTTCTATATAATCACATTATAAGTCCCTATATTATGCAAAATTACCTATATTTTGAATTAGTGACATTATAAGTCCCTATATTATGAAAAACAAATCTATTTTCTTAGAAATAATTGTAAGTGGGTGAGTGTATATATAAATTTGACTAGGAGCAGTCTTTGATAATTGAGAGACGACACTGCCGCAATAAGCTTGTTATTTTGAATTGTGAGAGTAGTTGTCACCGGGGCGGATGCAACAATATTGCTTTCTGTTGTTGGGTGTGAGTTAGAGGCGAATGAGTTGGTGTTGTATTTTGGTGATGGAGTGAGCGTTTCTATTAGGAATACATGTACAAGTGCGGAATGTAAAGTGAGAGCCATAGAGATAGATTACTTAGAATTAAGTTTTAGAAACTATTAGAAATTTGGGGGGGGGGACATTAGAAGTTTTGGAAAATATTGGGGGCGATAACTAGATGTTTTATTGACTTTAGTTAGTTTTAGAAAAAAAAGTTGGGGCAAGTATATGGTTTGGAAAATTGGGGAACAGATAAATGTTAAGACATGAGGGAATGTTGGTTTTAGTCTTTTACATATTTTTAAATCTAGGGGTGTCAAGTATTTACTTTCCAAAAATCTAGGAAAGGGAGAACCATAGTGTATTTTCTTAAAATATCATAGGGGTCCAAATTTCAATTTTTCCAAACTCAGGATACCAAGGTCCTCCTATATATACACAACTCCGCCTCTCTTCCCATACCACACGCTTGCCTTTACGCTGACCTTGAATTCCCTCCCCCACCCCCATTTTTTCCACCCTTACAACCATAACATAGTCATTGGTCTTCTATATAGCACCGACAAAGATGTGAGCACATTATGGTTGCTTCATAATAAATACCTAAATGGAGAACTATTGTTGAAAGTAATTCATAGTGCTCTATGTGTGCATCTAGACTTCAATAATGGGTTTGGTATTGAATTACGAGGAAGGAAGGTAAACAAACATTATATGTACATAATTACATAAAAGAGAGAGTCACATATTGATGACATCATATATTTGAATTCAAATACACACATAAAAATTTAAAATATTTTAGTTCTATATAATATACTTTGTTATTAAATAATTTGTACAAAAGTAAAAATATATTTACGGTTAGCTTGTTTACATGTTAATTTTGTAGAAAGAGTATGATTGTTTAATTTATCATGGCCACATACAGGTTTGCGTATCAAGCCGTAGAGATGATTCAGAAAAGGAAAAGATCGATGGCCATTACATTTCTACAAGTTTGTGTTAGGTAAGTGATATAATTAATTTCAAACTCTCCTACTATATATGTCATTAATAAATACAATAACATATACCGCCTGGCACCGATCGAGACCATTTACTTTCTTACAAGTGAATTGAAACGCTTCTCTCGAATCTTCTCTACCGAGCTATCTCTCTTTCAACACTTGATCAATCAATTCTAATTGAAAATGAGTTTTTTTAGGGCCATGTACCCGCATAGAAACACTATATGCTCGTGCGTTCAACACACAATGGCAACACTAGTTGGTTAATGGCTAGTGACGATGAAGGGGTCCATACAATACAAATGGTGAGCCAAGGAAAGCTTAGAGTAAAGTGTGTTTGTGACAAAATTCCAAGAACTCTTTTAGCTTCCATTAAAGTTGGTGTAGTTCGATTCACTTGCGCCAGGGATGCGCCAGTTATCCGGGTCGGGTTGAGAACCTTTTTGGGTTCTGGGTCTTGAGATATTAGATAGAAGATTAGAGTTAGAATTATAAGAATGCAATAGATGAGGGACCACATTGTAAATAAAATAAAAGAGTTTGTTATGTTAGTCAGAATAGCTATATATACACTTGTATTGAGCTGAAATTAGTTAATGAAAACAATGAGATAAAATGTTTCTGTCTTCTATCTTCGTTCTATCTTTCTCTCTGCAACTTTTCTTCTTTCTTAATCAATGGAAGCTTGATGTTCCATAGCTCAAGCTTTCCAAATCTTATCACCGGGTCTTTTACCGTGCTTACAGCTTCCACTATATTGTACGGAATCAATGCTCGACACTGTTATACATATATTCAAGGAATATTGTTGGTATGAAGACCACAAAGAGGAATCTACAGGTATCACATCTCTTTCTCTCTCTCTCTCTCTCTATATATATATATATATATAACAAATTATTAGAACCTGAGACCAAGAAATGTGGGAGAAACTAACTTATTCACAAAATCATAGAGAAAAATACACTTAAGGAAATAAACAAATTACCAAAGCTTCTTAACGCGACAAATACCTGATAATTATTAAGAGTTTAGCACAAATACTCCTATATTCGACAACCATTACTTCTTACCCTATGAAATATCTTAAACTGACAAGTACTTGAAATAAGATAAAGTTTGACAAAGGTGTCTAACAACTCCATCTTTATCCATAATCTCAAGAGCATTGCTATATATCACCCCTATTTGCTTCAACCCTTATTTCACCTCCTATGTGTCACCTTATGTGGCATTAAACAAAAGAGAGAGAAAATAATTAATTAGGAGAGAGAAAAGATTTGAATGGTTTTTTAAACCTACACATAGGAGGTGATATAGGGGTGAAGCCATAAGGGGTGATATATATCTTTACTCTAATCTCAATGATAACTTTTCCAAAGGAAAACTTTGGTTTTGCCCAATTAGTCACTAAATGTTGGTATCTTTTCATCAAACAAGAGAGGATTAAGAAAATCCCCATTTTGAAATGCATAAGGGACAAGTTATACACCACCCAATGGTATCCAAAAACCAAAACCACCATCTTCGGGTCAACGGAGTATCAATTACCATCTCATACGTACTTTCCACGTGATTTTCCTAACCCCTATATGAAATTCCACGTAATAACCCTTTTAGCCTCAGTTTTTGATAGATCAACTGCATTTCCGATGTTCAAATCTGAAATTCCACGTAATAACCCTTTTAGCCTCAGTTTTTGATAGATCAACTGCATTTCCGATGTTCAAATCTGGGAGATTTAGATAAACTGGTCACTTTTTGTTTTGTTTGAGATTTTGTTCCTGTCGGTATCAACAGATGTGATATCAATCCAAAATTCCCTCTTTTTAGTTTCACTAAACACTCCCATCTCCTTATTAACGACAAGAGGGGGAGACAAATATGCACCACACTCTATGAAAAATTGGCAATCATGAATATCAATATCCCACGTGTTCAGTGTCAAGCCTTACTTATTTTAAAAATAGTGAAAGAAAGAGTGTGTGTTATCTATTATCATAATAGTGGAGGAGAAAGTTTGAGGATTGTTATTTTGGAAAAAATATAAAATGGTGGATCACTATAATAGTATAATTATTATAATAATAAATTTATGAATAATAAGTTGAGTCAACGCACCCATATTAATTGAAATATTTAGTTTATATTTTTAATTAATAATGTAACCATAAAAGTAAAAATTTATACAAACATACAAAAATACAATACTTTTTTCTAACATATAGGGCCGGCCCAAAGCAATAAATTACGCTTGGTTGCCTAAAACAAAAAAATGAGGTTTTTTTTAACTATAATCTTTGTTTTAATAAAATTGAGGTCTTTTTAAATTTTAAAATATATCGGGCCTAAATCGGCCGCCTTGGTTGCTTGCCCCAAGGCCGACCCTGCTAAAATGCAATTAAAACCTAACCGTAATACTATAAAGCTATCACATTTCTTTCAATCTCCTCCAAATAAATTCTCAATCCGCCTCTTTTTTCATCGCTGCTCCATTCACTCATTTGCATAACCATCATCATATTTTCAAACTTTACAAGATGTATTATTAAAAATATAGAGCAAGCTAACAAAGAAATGGACGACACGACCTTCCTCTCTACAATTAGATTATTATGGTAAGTTTTTTTAGTTTCTGGTTCGAGGGTTCCTCTCTATTCGAACAATTTTCACACACACGTGTGTATATTATATATATATATATTCTAGATGTTTTTAACTTTATCAATAATTTAAACAATTCTAATAAATTACAATTTTATTTCATGAATAATTGTGGTCTTAGTCCCTATGTATGTAAATTCATATATAAACTCACGTTGTTAAGCAAAACATTACAAAACTATCCCTTCCACAGAAAACCTCTTTATAATTTGTTTTCCCCTTTTTAATTTTATAGTTTGTAATTAAAGATCATAATTTTTTTTGTTTTTAACAAAATTAGAGTTCATTTTCTTACATTTTTTATCTTTCTTTTATAATCTACCCTCACCTTGACACCGATCACATTTCTCATGTCCTTAACTACCACATAAGAGCGAAGGCAATTTTTTTTGTTAAGGGACCAAGGGGTAGGGGGCAGCACCCATAATTTTTTTGTTAATTGCACTACAACTCCCTGTATTTGCAATAATTTTATTATGTTTCCTATATTTTGAAATAGTTACATTTTAGGTCCCTATGTTATGCAAAATTACCTATATTTCCATATAATGACATTATAAGTCCCTATATTATGCAAAATTACCTATATTTTGAATTAGTGACATTATAAGTCCCTATATTATGAAAAACAAATCTATTTTCTTAGAAATAATTGTAAGTGGGTGAGTGTATATTTAAATTTGACTAGGAGCAGTCTTTGATAATTGAGAGACGACACTGCCGCAATAAGCTTGTTATTTTGAATTGTGAGAGTAGTTGTCACCGGGGCGGAAGCAACAATATTGCTTTCTGTTGTTGGGTGTGAGTTAGAGGCGAATGAGTTGGTGTTGTATTTTGGTGATGGAGTGAGCGTTTCTATTAGGAATACATGTACAAGTGCGGAATGTAAAGTGAGAGCCATAGAGATAGATTACTTAGAATTAAGTTTTAGATACTATTTGAAATTTGGGGGGGGGGGGACATTAGAAGTTTTGGAAAATATTGGGGGCGACAACTAGATGTTTTATTGACTTTAGTTAGTTTTAGAAAAAAAGGTTGGGGCAAGTATATAGTTTGGAAAATTGGGGAACAGATAAATGTTAAGACATGCGGGAATGTTGGTTTTAGTCTTTTACATATTTTTAAATCTAGGGGTGTCAAGTATTTACTTTCCAAAAATCTAGGGAAGGGAGAACCATAGTGTATTTTCTTAAAATATCATAGGGGTCCAAATTTCAATTTTTCCAAACTGAGGATACCATGGTCCTCCTATATATACACAACTCCGCCTCTCTTCCCATACCACACGCTTGCCTTTACGTTGACCTTGAATATCCTCCCCCACCCCCATTTTTTCCACCCTTACAACCATAACATAGTCATTGGTCTTCTATATAGCACCGTCAAAGATGTGAGCACATTATGGTTGCTTCATAATAAATACCTAAATGGAGAACTATTGTTGAAAGTAATTCATAGTGCTCTATGTGTGCATCTAGACTTCGATAATGGGTTTGGTATTGAATTACGAGGAAGGAAGGTAAACAAACATTATATGTACACAATTACATAAAAGAGAGAGTCACATATTGATGACATCATATATTTGAATTCAAATACACACATAAAAATTTAAAATATTTTAGTTCTATATAATATACTTTGTTATTAAATAACTTGTACAAAAGTAAAAATATATTTACGGTTAGCTTGTTTACATGTTAATTTTGTAGAAAAAGTATGATTGTTTAATTTATCATGGCCCCATATAGGTTTACGTATCAAGGCGTAGAGATGATTCAGAAAAGGAAAAGATCGATGGCCATTACATTTCTACAAGTTTGTGTTAGGTAAGTGATATAATTAATTTCAAACTCTCCTACTATATATGTCATTAATTAATACAATAACATATACCGCCTGGCACCGATCGAGACCATTTACTTTCTTACAAGTGAATTGAAACGCTTCTCTCGAATCTTCTCTACCGAGCTATCTCTCTTTCAACACTTGATCAATCAATTCTAATTGAAAATGAGTTTTTTTTAGGGCCATGTACCCGCATAGAAACACAATATACTCGTGCGTTCAACACACAATAGCAACACTAATTAGTTAATGGCTAGTGACGATGAAGGGGTCGATACAATACAAATGGTGAGCCAAGGAAAGCTTAGAGTAAAGTGTGTTTGTGACAAAATTCTGAGAACTCTTTTAGCTTCCATTAAAGTTGGTGTAGTTCGATTCACTTGCGCCACGGATGCGCCAGTTATCCGGGTCGGGTTGAGAACCTTTTTGGGTTCTGTACTGGGTCTTGAGATATTAGATAGAAGATTAGAGTTAGAATTATAAGAATGCAATAGATGAGGGACCACATTGTAAATAAAATAAAAGAGTTTGATTTGTTAGTCAGAATAGCTATATATACACTTGTATTGAGCTGAAATTAGTTAATGAAAACAATGAGATAAAACGTTTCTCTCTTCCATCTTCTTTCTATCTTTCTCTCTGCAACTTTTCTTCTTTCTTCATCAATGGAAGCTTGATGTTCCATAGCTCAAGCTTTCCAAATCTTATCACCGGGTCTTTTACTGTGCTTACAGCTTCCACTACATTGTACAGAATCAATGCTCGACACTGTTATACATATATTCAAGGAATATTGTTGGTATGAAGATCACAAACAGGAATCTACATGTATCACATCTCTTTTTCTCTCTCTCTCTCTATATATATATATGTAACAAATTATTAGAACCTGAGACCAAGAAATGTGGGAGAAACTAACTTATTCACAAAATCATAGAGAAAAATACACTTAAGGAAATAAACAAATTACCAAAGCTTCTTAACGCGACAAATACCTGATAATTATTAAGAGTTTAGCACAAATACTCCTATATTCGACAACCATTACTTCTTACCCTATGAAATATGTTAAACTGTCAAGTTCTTGAAATAAGATAAAGTTTGACAAAGGTGTCTAACAACTCCATCTTTATCCATAATCTCAATAGCATTGCTATATATCACCCCTATTTGCTTCAACCCTTATTTCACCTCCTATGTATCACCTTATGTGGCATTAAACAAAAGAGAGAGAAAATAATTAATTAGGAGAGAGAAAATATTTGAATGGTTTTTAAAACCTACACATAGGAGGTGATATAGGGGTGAAGCCATAAGGGGTGATATATATCTTTACTCTAATCTCAATGATAACTTTTCCAAAGGAAAACTTTGGTTTTGCCCAATTAGTCACTAAATGTTGGTATCTTTTCATCAAACAAGAGAGGATTAAGAAAATCCCATTTTGAAATGCATAAGGGACAAGTTATACACCACCCAATGATATCCAAAAACCAAAACCACCATCTTCGGGTCAACGGAGTATCAATTACCATCTCATACGTACTTTCCACGTGATTTTCCTAACCCCTATATGAAATTCCACGTAATAACCCTTTTAGCCTCAGTTTTTGATAGATCAACTGCATTTCCGATGTTCAAATCTGGGAGATTTAGATAAACTGGTCACTTTTTGTTTTGTTTGAGATTTTGTTCCTGTCGGTATCAACAGATGTGATATCAATCCAAAATTCCCTCTTTTTAGTTTAACTAAACACTCCCATCACCTTATTAACGACAATGCAAAATCCCATTCTTATATACATAACTCACTTAACACTACCTTCACCTAACTATAAATTAACGTCATCCATTTCTTACTAATTAAGATATTGCCCCAATCAAGATTTAGTTTGATCCTTACCATAAGATCCTTTTTATTCATAGATTAATAGGAAGAAGTCAAAAGATATCCAACATTTGTATTTATCCACTCAATGCATATCATGCGTGAAGGATACAATTTTAGTCATTGAATTCTTTGATGCTCAATCTTGGACTGAGTAGTAACTTGGAAAAGGATTGGAGCGACTTCATCGTATTTCATAATTTGGTTTTCTCTATGGTGATCTTGATTGTAGTTTTTCATACGATTTTACTTTACTTTTTTTAATTGACAGTCGATCTAATTGATGTGATTTTTATTTTGATTAAATCTTGATTTTTTTGGATCAAAACGTGTAATGATCAAGAGAAAGAGGAATTAGCGAGAAGCTTGTTGAGGAAGGAGAATCAAGTTTCTTCTCTTAGGCATGTCGTAATTAATGACGCATTATCCTTTTTTTCAGGTCCATATTCTTAACAATGATATAGTCCACCTCAGAATGAGATTATTAATATTCATGCCTAAAAAGACATCGTGGCTCTTGCAAAACTACATAACTAAGACCTATGTGAGACCAAATGAAGGGCCATTTTTTTTGGTAAAGGAACCAACAACCGAGCATCAAGAACATGTTCTTGATGTGGGGATGATTCACAAGATCAAACAAGGCATGATCAAGGTATGTATATTTTACATTTAATTTCTTATATAACATTTTGACCAATTTTATAGCATTTTATTGACATATATAGTATTGATATTTTTCATATAAGGTTTTGACTATAATTGAGATGGTCAACATGAGGGTGTGGAGTTCTCAAAAATACTATGAATTATGTACAACACCAACATATGCAAAGGTCAAAATAGTTAATTATACACGAGGATCAATATCACACATATGTAACAACTTAAAACATGTTTTTTTTATTTCAAACTGGTAGTTGGAACTTTGAATGATATGTTTATAATTTTTAATTTTTTTTATAATTAGATAATTACATTTGAATAGAAAATGGGTATATTTTTTCTTAAATAATTTGGATTTAAATTCATTTGAAGTCTTATCTCGTATAACATTAAAAAATATAGAATACCTAAAACGAATACGATATTTAAATTCCAATCATTTTACGATCTAAAACTAACATTATGTATATATTCGATTGGGAAGATTACGTCACGTATTCTATTATTTAACAATATTCACATGTTTCATTTCCACATTAATTTCTTTAACTTTTATCTTCCCTCCTATGCTGTTCTCCCAAAAAGAAAACCTCAACCACCCGTATACCCCTCCATCACATCGTCGCCATCAATTTCAATTATTTTTTGCCAAATTTCCCTCTCCCCATCTAATAACCACTCTGATCTCCCCACGAACAAATCCAACTCTAAAATTGGTCCTTTTAACATCCAGCCCTCCGCCATCTACTATTGGAGACCGTCTTCCACCACCAACACTTCTATCCTATCAAAGGTATATTGTACAAAATCTATTTTATAGTTAAAGAATCTATTTATTTCAGTTGACAACTTACATTTAATTTCTTAAATTTTACCATAATGAATTCGAATGAACACAATACATGTTTTATTGATTGATAATTTATGTACAGAGATAATGAAATAATGTATGTACAAGTGACTTTACAGGAATTGAATAGACTAAATAAACTATAAACTAAAGACAACAATGATTTCTAAATGTCCTTCCTTGTCAGCATATGGATCTATATATAGATTCTAAGATCGTTTGCTAATGGTAATATTGTTGATAAGAAGGAACAGTTAATTTGCTTTTAATCCTTCTTGGGTTTCCACATTGCTTTTGATCTTTCTTGGGCCTCCACATGTTTTCACTATATCATTGCTAATTACATCACCTTCTCCTCCAAAAAGAACCTTGTCCTCAAGGTTCAAGTCAATAAATGCTCCGATACCTTTCATTTAACATTTTTTTTCCAATTTTATCGTACAAAAGGAGAAAAACTAAAAAAAACTTTATTGCACCCAAACACTTTTTGGATGAATGAAATATTTTATAGTTTTTATGTCCATATCCATCACAACTCTTGGATGAAATGTTTTCCAATATTTTTTCATATAGTTGTTGGATTTTTTTATCTCAAATGTTTGAAATAAATTGTACCTTCACCAGTGAATAATTGTCCATTCCTTTTTAACAAGAGGTACTATAATATTTTGATTCTACAAAACAATATGAGGACCGTGTACAAATCTAGGCAACACAGTTTCCTGTGACAGAAACACGTCTACATAATAGACATTTGGTACTGAGCAAAACCCCAATTATGGAAAACTATCTGATGAATTGTAGTTTGTTGATGATCATGTACCTTTTTGCGGATAAACTGAATTGACTTGTGAATCATACAAATTCATTTGATCAATTTGTAGTATTTTTCCAAAAATTTTGATTTTATTTTCAATAGATGTGAGTCTGCCATCAATCGTGTACGTATTTGGGATGAGCTTAGTAGTGGGTAGATCCATTCGTTGATTGTAGGTTGTGAGCTCGAACTCTGTTCATGTTCAACAACCTAGATATCCACAAAGTTTTGATTTTAAAACGTGTGTCAGTTTCGAGTTGTGTTCAGGCATGTTACTCATGAAAATGAATCACATCTCACAACCATATTTTTCTTATAACTCTCGGACGTTTAATTTTTATTTGTCATTAATTATAAATTGATCATAACCATAAAATAAGATGTTTATTAATAAAAAAGAGTCAATCATTGAACAAAAACATTGAAATTCTTAATCATTAAAAACAGTTGTAAACGAATATGTAAAATAAGACAAGGGAAGAGAGTACAGTATAATATGCTTTCTATTCTTTCAACTTGTGGAATTAAATGATAGGCGGACCATATCTATATAGGTAATATGACCATTCATATGATACAATAGCGGTATTTGAAGGAGAAATGTGAAAGGTTTGTAACCCATGTCTCTTAAGGACATCCAATAAAATTATAGTTTTATAATACTTCCCTTGGATGTCCATCCATTAGAAAATATACCCCATAAAACATTACCAAGAAAAATCCCATGGATAAAAACTTGGTCAAAGGAAAAAAAGTACATTATCATGGAACTAAAAAATCGTGAAACACTGTCTCGTTAAAACCTGAAAAAAGAGTATCGTGTCTTGTTCATGCACCCCCTGATGTTGGCAAGAGATCTCTGAGTTGTCGCATTCTAATTTTGTGGATCAGCTTTTTGAATGTTGTGGTTGGCAATAATTTTGTAAGCAAATCTTCAAAATTGTTACATGATTGTATTTGATGAATGTCAATATCTTCTTTGTTTTGTAACTTTTTGTATAGAAAAATTTAGGTGATATATGCTTCATTCTATCTCCTTTGATGTAGGTTTCCAAATCACGCCTTACTCTTCTTCCGAAAAAATCACCTTTTGTTAGATGAATTGATCCAAAGAGCTTCTAAGTTGAACTATTTTCGAACAAAAAACTAAAAAGATAAAGCACACTTCTCTTGGATACGCAAAATCACTGAGTATTAATATAAAAATTATTGAGTATTACACAAAATTATTGAGTATTAATATAAAATCATTGAGTATTACATTAAATCACTGAGTATTACACTATCTTTATATATATATATATATATATATATATATATATATATATATAACTATTCTACCAAAAATTTAGAAAATACCAAAAATATAGATCAAGAATAAATATATTGAGGCCTTCATTTACAATTTAAAACATTATCTAAAAAAAGTAACAGTGGTCATCAATGGATAGAGGCACATCAGAACTTGACTATGAATATTGTCTTTCTTTCTTTGTAAAGTTATTATCTCTTCTGTTCAATTTTATTTGTCAAATTTTCTAAAAGAAGACATTTTTTCTACTTTTTTCAATATTACCTATAATTAAATAATAATAAAAAGTATTGTAATAAATAATCTTATATATGTATTAATTATAGATAATAGTATAAAGAAGGAAAATATTAACTTTTTTTTAATATATGAATTAAAAAGGTGGATAAATTAAAATGTACAAAAAACACTCATATTATTAGGTGACTGCTTGTACACCAATTTATATAAAATATTTTGAGCTTGTCCACCAATTTATTTTTTATGGTGCTTATTCACCAACTTATACAAAATATTTATTACTCACGCAAAATGGAACACAAAGCCATGTTGTTTACTTAGAATGAGGAAAGACAACGGATAATATTATTGCAAAAAATTCAAAACCATGTCATAACCATTTAATTTATCAAAAACCAATTCCTAACGGATTTAACCGTCGTACTTACTTTTCAAAACCATAACCGAATAATTCAGATTCGGTGTTTTGAGCGGTTTTTTGGATTTTAACCATAAACCAGCGTTAACTCCATAAATATATTGAAAATTCTTACAAGAATATCACAAATACAAGAAAAATCTTAAAATATATAACATATTATGTCGATCCTTAATTAAACAACATATTTGTTACTTTTTTTATTAAATTTAATATTTAGATTTTAGTTTTGAGATATAAAATACTTTTTTATCTATATTCTTATAAAATATACAAATATAGATAATAATAATAATAATAAACGATTTTTGGTTATCCGGTTTTATATTTATCTAAAACCATAACCTAACAGTTTTATCCATGGTTGCATAATTGGTTTTTTATGGGTTCGAATTATCCCTAATCATAATCAAGTTATTTTTTCGTGCAGATGACACATATCTCCATGGCCATGGCCAAAAAATCGAATCTGCTCCATGAACGGATCACTGAACAAATAATGTAACTATTACTACCTCCATTCCATAATAATAGCATTTTTATAGTGTTTCATACTTATTAAGGAACTTAAAAAGTAGAAAAAAATTAGTTTAAAATGACCAATCTATCCTTAATCATAAGAAAGAAAAAATTAGAGATAAATCCCTATTAAGTCCTAGAACATAACTATACACCTCCATTAGGTCCAACCCCTGATTTTCCCCTAGCAGGTCCAATGAATTTTTTAGTATTCCAGCAATACCCTCTCAGGAAATCAGATAATATCACATCACCCCATGATTTACGCAATTAACTGATTCCATTAAGATAACATATCTTAATGGAATCCAATCCGATTTCTTCTCTTCCAATCAACCATTTATTCCAATCTACCCGAAGCCAAGCCGCCCTTCTCCATCTTCTGCACTGTGAAATAATTTCGGCGAAGCAAGACGCAGTGGCTTATATTCATCCATAGCCGTCCCAGAGAGAGCTGGAGCCATTAACGTTTGAAGCTTCGCATTTGAGGAGAAAGACGAACCTGAGAGGAGGAAGACGAAGACTAGCTCAGGCGTTCGTGAGAAGACCAGCTAAACGACATTGGTGAAACCGTTTTTGAGGTGTTCCTGATGCGAGCTCCAATACTGCATAATCACAGCTCCCGCCGGAGCTCCATTAACGGCGACAAGGGATTTGGAATAGGAGAAGAGCTCTATTAACCGGTTTCGTCGCCTTCCCGGAGAGACTTGGAGCCATTAACGGCTAAGCTTCGTAGTGGTGAAAACAAAATTCGTCTCTCTCGCCAGTTTGTTCGTGTATCGTGGTGGTGGTGCTCGGCGCTGGTCGTGGTGGTGTAGGAGGCGAATCTATCTTGATCCATAGCCAAAGCTCAAGTAACTTATATACACCATCACTCTTAACGCACAAACCATCTAAATAACAAAGGTAACCTACCCAATTCAATGGTCACACCATCGATTTTTACGAAGCAATACCCATCGTGTTTATTATTAATATACGTTTAGTTATATACCATTTCTTATCATGAACAATCCATTAGTACAACAAACATGACCCACCCACACACACCACCAAAAACAACATATAACCCATCTCTGTGTACAGGTTATACACACTCTGCAATATCTCTGTGTTGATGGCGTAGGGGTTTGTCCTTTGAAACCTTGAAAACGGCGATGGGTAACGGGTTTGACTTTTTTTGGCGCTTCAAAATTTTGATATTCTAATTTTTGACTGATTGCGTGATATTAGCAAAATTGGTCTTGGTAACAAAATTATGACTGATTGCGTAATATTAGCAAAATTAGTTTTGGTAACAAAATTATAATAATAGGTCACGGAGGGTAAGCTTGTCATTTGTGATGGGCTGGACCTGATGGGAAATGGTCTATTGGCTGTGGACTCTATGGGTTAATCACCCAAAAAATTAAATAGTTAGAGATTTTAGAAAAAAGGTAGAATTGAAAAAAAAATTTATTTATTATGTGTTAGAACTCTAAATGTGATATATATTATGGAATAATTTTTTTTGTTAAAAAGTCTATTATTATGGAATAACGGTAATATATATTAGATACTAGAATAGTTATATAATATCAAATGAGAAGAAACAATAATGTAGTTATATAACTATCAACTGTTGGTCTATAAATTGAAGTAAGATGGTAATGTAGCCTATTATAGGAATTATCTATATTATATAACAAGTTTTTCAACATAATTGGTGGCTAGGATTGTTTTTTACCCCGCTTATTATTAAAAAATAATACTCAATCAAAAGCCTAACATTTCCATTCTCCACTGTCACACCCGCATTTCCACCAAGCCACTCTCCTGCAAAGAAAATAGCGTTTGCGACCATTCTCCACCATCTTCACACTCGCCTTTCCACCAAGCCACTCGCCTGCCGCTGTTCGCGTTCCATTCTCACCATCATCAACCCGGCTTGACGAAGAACCCAAATTAAGGTAAAATGTAATTGAAATTCATCTCTCCACACTCACCTTCTCACCAAGCTGCCCTCCGGACAAGAAAACCGCCGCCACTCACCATTCTCCACCATCATCCACCAGCTTGCGAAGAACCCAAATTAAGGTAAAAAAAATTAACCTAATCCATATATTAAATTTTGGAATTATCTGATTTAATCACAGTCATGTTGTTTTATATATTTATAGAAATCCTACCATGGCCATTTTATGACATTGGAAGCCTTTTACTGTATGAGAAGTGATGCGCTGAGAATAGACCCGTCTTGGCTACACCATCAATAATCGGAGAACCCAAATTAAGGTAAAAGAATAATGTAAGTATGACAATAATTATGACCATAGTTGATTTATATTTTAATACAAATTCCACAGTTGGATTTTGCTTGAGGGGTGGTCTTCCTAACAGAAGAATTATGTTGAAGCCCGATTTGAAGTAATGTAATCTAGTAAGAAAACGAATTAATTTCAGGGAGTTAAAATTCAAATCCTAGGTTGTTGGAAGGGCTTTTCAGCAATATTAATTTACCCAATCTTCAAGTATTTTGAAAACTGTTTTGTATATTAAAGATTCAGTTTTTCTGAGATCAATTATTAATTTTTCTAGGTGGAGATGGATCTGGAGTAACTAACTTACTCAGTCTGTCAAGTAAATATTGGACAACAATTTTTTTTTACAACACAAGGATCAATGGTGAATTCAGGTGTTTACGATCCGGAAAATGAACGGTTAATTACATCTTTTTTGCTTTAGTTTTCTAATGCGTATGTTTAGTTGCAGGCCTAAAAAAGTCAGAAATAGAAGACTAAGAAGCAACTAATCTCAAAAGAGAAGAAACGAAACATGTAAACTTCAGAAACAAGAAGCTTTACAATTGTTGAAGAAGAAAGAAAAAACCAAAAACCTCATAAAGGTTCGATTTTTATACACTTTACGAAAAACTTAAACTTTTCCGAGCTAAACCCATATAATGTCGATTTTTATGAACTTTTCTCGATATTTAAACTTTTCCGAGCTAAACCCAACCATTTTTTTCCCTGATTCAGATAGAAAATCTCATAAAGGTTTGATTTGTATATACTTTCTTCAATATATAAAATTTTCCGAGTAAAACCCACCTTTTATTTTCTTAATACGTGTAGGAAATGTCATAAAGGTTCGATTTCTATTTACTTTCCTCGATATTTGAACTTTTCTGAGCTAGGCCCATAGTTTATCTGAAGAGCAGGGGTTGAGTAACGCGCAATTAATTGCATTTTCCATTAATTGCGCAATTAATGGTATGTTTAATATTCATTTATTAATTATTAAATATTTTGATTTGTGAAGTTTGTGTAACGTGTTTTTATTTATTTGTTGTAGGAATTGAGTGAAGAAGGTAAGCAGATGTGGAACGATAAAGGTGCAGTAGCTATGGAAGCTTACCATAAGGAATTGGAAGAGTATAATAAATCTGCAGCAGAGAGTTCAAGCAATGTGCAGAAATAAAGGACTTAGTATAATAACATTAATATTTTGATTTAGAATTTCTTTGATATCTCATCTTCACACATTTTTTGCACTTAGAATTTTGTGATGTTAATTGGTTGAATAAATATTAAACACTTTGTGATGTCCAATTTTATACTTTACAACAGGTAATCTGAGTATTTTAAGTCACTTAGTTGTCAAAAGAAAAAATAGAATTAAGAAAGCGATGCTTTGTTTATGTACATATTCTTTCTTTCTTTCTTTTTGTTAATTTTAGACATTAATAAAGACAAGTTTTTGGTAAATTTTTAAGATTTAATATAATGCAATCTATATTATATTTTATTCCATTATATTAATATATTGTCTAATGATGAACTCTAATCACTTTGGTCACTTTACCTTTAAGTTTGAAATTTCTCCAAAATGGGCAGTTAGTTTCTACAATTTTATTTGACATATTTAATTTGAGAATTTAAGCTAAAGGTTCTTAAATAATCCATTTAAAATTAAAAGATATTGAACTTTATTTACCCATTTGAATTAAAATATATTTAATTTTTGGTTATATTCATCCAATCCAACAAAATATTTATTAAATAAAATTATATGGAATAAACAAGGTGAGAAAATGTAAATATAAATATACATTAGTCGAATAATATTTTGTCATTTTTTTAAAAGTCCAGCGAAAACGTAAAATACCCATTTACCCTGTTACAAAGAGGATTTTCTTTGATTATGACCACAATTTAAGGAGTGTGTACGGTAATTTTCTATCAAGTTATCATCATCTTAAAACCGATATATATATAAATGGTGTCTATGATCGTTTTCGTCCCTACTTATCATTAACTTTTTAAACCTTAACTTTCACCTTCATCTAATTTTTTAAAACTTAACCTTAACCTTAACTTTTTAACCTTAACATTAACGTTAACGTTAACTTTCACCATAACTTTAACCAAATAAAAATTTGTCGTGCTAATATTTGACCTTAAACTTTACATTTTAAACATTAACTTTAGCTTTATCCTTGATCTTAACAGAGAAAACTTGGGGTTCGATTTCCGTTAATTAAACAAATTTTTTATTAATTGTTTTCAAACACGAGTTTTACCTAGTTTTAATAATATGACAAGCAACGTTTATATCTCCTATATTTAGAAGTTAAAAGTTGAATTGGCTAATTAAACACTCTCAAAACTTGCAGCACCTCAACATGGCGGCATCAACTAAATCTATATCTGAATCTGAGTCACTAATTATGCAGTATTGTTCAGAATCTCTAAAGCCTTTACTTGAACAGCTTCAAAATGCTAGCTTAAGTGATAATTAATGTGAAACTCTATCAATGGGAAGGTTTCTGGTACTTACCTCTTCACCTACAAGCTGCAAAATCCATTTAACAACACTTCGAGTCGAGGCATGCTTTTGTTTCCATGTGGCATCTCATCAACACCGACAACAAATTTGAACCCGGATGTGGATTTTTCAAAGATTTGTTTCAAAGTTTCTGCCATGGAGTTGTACTTTTCGGTCCCTTTGCATGATCATGCTTTACAATACTGGAACGAGAGCTCAAAACAACCTCATAAGATGCTTTTCATCAAGTATGAAGATTTGACGAGTATTCGGATTGAGCAAGTCAAGAAATTAGGTGATTTTCTTGGAAAACCATTTGAAAATGATGAACAAGTTGAGAAAGTGGTGGTTAGGTGCAATTTGGAGAGACTATAAATTTTAGAAGTGAACAAAAATGGGATTGATCCATGGATTAAGTTTTTCAGGATTGGAATTGTAGGTGATTGAAGAAAAGACTCACTCCCGAGATGGCACAACAACTTGATCACATCACTCAAATTAAGCTTCAAGGATCTGGACTTGAGCTCTCTCTGACTCCAAAGATATTGCACTAATTTTAAGAAGCATGAAGTTGTGTTATTGTTGTCAGAATAAGCTCATTCCATGCTCCTGGAATAGCCATGATGTCTATTCTAATATCTGCATATTTTATGTTTATTGAAAGTTTGTGATTGTTAGTCGATAATTCCTCTTTAGCTATCTCATTTAGATAGGTAATAAATTATTTCACCAAGTATCTTTAGCTATAGCTTGATCATTAGATTACTACATATCATTTAGCAAACAGATTCAGCTAACACATATCTATCATATTTAACACGGCTACAACTTTTAGAATCGTTTTTGTAACAATTGGTTTCACATTCACATATAACAAAACTTTGTGTGTCCTTTTTAGTAAGGGCAAAATGGTCTCCTCGATCTTCTTCCAGATTCACCATATCTATCCCTACTTCTTTATCTTTCCTTTGCCTTTCTTTTTTCTTCAGCTTCTCTTTCCCTATCAAATCATTGATCGTCTTCTTTCGCCAAATGAAAATAAAAAGAGCAAATCCCTTTTTTCTAGGTCCTAAAAACATGTTTATGCCAAATGTTTTAAAAGTACTATTTCAGGCCAAACATATTAAAAATGTTTATTATTAGGCTATTACTAATTTCGTGAGATATTTAATACTTTTTCATTCTGTTTCATTAAATTTGTCCACTTAACTTTTCACATATATTAAAAAACATAATAAATGCATTCACCGTTACAAAAATACCCCTAATAAAGTATCTAGATATCTTAAATGTAAATTTCAATATTTTAATAAAGGCAATAGTGGAAAAAGTAAGAAAAAAAGTGTCTTGAACTCTTAAATGGATAATATATTTAGAACATTATTTTTAGTAAGTGGACAATTTCAGTGGAACAAAGGAAATAGATTTCAAGGATAATTTGGATATTTTAAATAGAATTTTTAGTTTGTGATGCGGCTAAATAAAAATATAGCTTATATAAAATATCTAAATTATTTTTATAATTTATCTTATAAAATTAATAAAGAAATAGCTTTAAAATAGGTATTTTGAATAAATTTGGCCTAAAATGTTATTTTTAAAATATTTAGTTTGAAAATATATTTTAGTCTATAAATAATGACCTAAAAATAGAATTTGTTTGAATAAAAATAAAAAGAAGAAAGAAACTTACCTTGTGCTCAATTAGCATTTCTCACCCTATATGATAACTGTACCATATGCTGTTTGCATGTGACATGAGAGTGTGTTTTATTGTGGCATCATTGTAAGTTTAAAAAGAAAGATGAAATTAATTTGTGAAGCCTATAATTCAAAAAGAATAGGCACAAAAGCCCAAGTGGAAAAACAAACTTACAAAGGCTTATAGTTACAAAACCCATTTTGACGTCTTACTGATATACCCCTCTCCCCTTCTGACGTTAAATTACTTTCCACAACTATTAAAATAATTTATTATCAGCTTTCTGTGTATAAAATTCTTATAGATAACAACCGTACAAATTTGTCAACTTCTCTCTCCTCATCAGATTATACACCCTTTTCGTCTGTGATTTCAAATTCAAAACCGATTTGAAGAAAAGATTTTGATCACCATATTTACTGTTCGTTATCCGTAGTTAAGTATAATCATTTTCGTGACCCTCATCTGTAAGGTTCGTGCATAGTTGTTTTATGCATTTTTTGTGTATCTTTTCTTGCCTTAATATAAAGTTTTTCTCAAAGTTCATGGTTTTATCCAAGGTATGACGATTTGGGGGTATTAGCTAATGACTATATGTTCATATTCTAGGTTCTACATTTTAATCACCATGCTTATGTTTTGGTAAGTAATTTACCACAGTGATTGGCACATTCCAAAACCTGTTTAAAATGTCATGGACGTTGATGTATAATGGAATACAATCATTGGTGCAGACGTATGTTTGTTCCCAAGTATAAAAAAATTATTTCAGTGTCAACACAAAAACATTTTCATGGTCTGCATTTTTGTTAAGACATTTTTATATACCAATTTTGTAACAGAGTTTGGTTTGCACCCAATGTCTTTGAGGACAAACAACATCAGCATAGATGTTGGAATGTACCAATGGTTTTTTATCCCTATTTAAACACAGCTACATGTATTATGTATTACGTACAAAGGTTTTTAACTATGTTCATGTTGAAAGTTTAAAACTCTCATGTTCTCATATAGTTCCAAGCATGCATTTTTACTAATACGTTGGTATATACCAATTTTAAAACAGAGCTTGGTATGCACCCATGTCTTTATGGACAAACAACATCAGCATAGATGTTGGAATATACCAATGGCTGTTTATCCCTATTTAATTAGAAATACATGTATTGTGTATCACGTACAATGGTTTTTAACTTTGTTCATTTTGGAAGATTAAAACTCTCATGCTCTTTCAAACACTGACATGCATACAGTTCCATGTTTCAATTTGCGCGTAATGTTATGAATACTGTAGCTTAACAAAATTGGTATGTACCAATTTTATAACTGAGTTTGGTATACACAATGTCTTTATGGACAAACAACATCAGCATAGATGTTGGAATGTACCAATGACTATTTATCCCTAATTAACTAGAGCTACATGTATTGTGTGTCACGTACAATTTTTAACTATGTTCATGTTGGAATTTTAAAACTCTCATGTTCTTTCATATGGTGCCAAGCATGCATTTTTACTAACACATTGGTATATACCATTTTTGAAGCAGAGTTTGGTATGCACCAATGTCTTTATAGACAAACAACATTAGCATAGATGTTGGAATATATGTACCAATGGTTGTTTTACCGCCTATTGTCAAGATTCCACCGGGTCCTCTAGATCGAAAGAGGAAGCAATCTGGATGGGAACTTCACCAGCCAAAGCGGAGGTGCGGCGGCTGCCATCTTATGTGTTATCATAACAAGGAGACTTGAAAGACCATTAAATAAAACATTTATGTAAGATTAGGTGTTATCTTTATTGTACCTTGTTTTTATGTTGTTAGTTTTTTGCCTTTTTGTGGATCAGTCAATCATTCTTGGCGTGCACCAACGTTTTTACCATGATTTTTTATGTACCAATGTGTTTTGGATTTTGAATGCAACCCCCCCAACTTATTATATTTTCATGTTTCATCTTTTTCCACCCACCAATCAGAAATGTTTTAACAAATATACTCGACATTGATTCGTACCGCTAATGATGTCTACTTACTATAGTCAATTATGTATGCTGGTTGATATGGAAAAAACCTATTCACCGCGTGCGGTCAAATAGCATATGTTCTGTTATATATTGGTACGTACCAATATCTACCTTTTTTGTCCTTATTAACATTTTTGGCACACCCCAATGTGTGCCCTACCCTAGCATATGTTCTATTATATATTCAAAACCTTCCTCAGTCCACAGTTATCGTTCTCTCTACACATGTCATCTTACCAACTAACTATGCAAACTTTGTCTCGACTTCATTCCTTTATTGGTATGCGCCATCAGTTCTTGCAGGGTTTTTTATCCAACTACATCGTTCTGGATCATCGTTGCCATCCCATATGTAAATTTTTCACCATTGTTTCTATAACGAATATCAATAATATCCCAACTTGTTTCAACAGTTGTGGTTCGCTTGGTATGTTCCAAGCTCATTGTCAATACTTGTCTGTACCAACATCTCATATCCTATGCACTTGATACTACCACCCTAATCGTGTGTTTGGACAATAATTGAGGGGTGTTTTTACAATTAATCCTTTGCGACACAACATGTTTTGGTATGCACCAATACGACTATCAAAATGCACTTTTAACACATCTACATAATATAAATGTAATTTCCCATACATCACTTAACTACTACATAGAATCGATATTAAAACTAATTAATGGTTTATGGCAGAGCCATCCAACATTAAGTATTGTTTAGACAATACGTTATACAAATTAATAAAAATGTGAGTTATAACCACGCGTTCAAGTCTCTTCCCCTTTACTTTGTTTGGTCCAGTTTGTTTTCCGAAATTAGCTTAACAATCATTCTCCGCATTGATCTGAAGTCTGCGGCACTGTATATTTCCTTCACTGGTACTCCTTTATAAATATCCTGCGTACATAACATGATGTACACCCCTGAATCCTTCCACCCGCTAGTGTTGTGTTGCTGTTTGGTATCTATAATTTCAAATCTTTTGGTAATCCCCCTTGCATTTAATCTAGGCCATATTATGCTCCTTAAAAACACAAACACGTGCTTTTCTTGCTTCATGGCCGCCTTACCTAATGCATCCTTCTACCTTTGTGTGATCGAGTTGTAGTGTTTGAAAGACCCTTCACCTTCCTCCTTATAATATACTACAAGGCTCCACCTCGTGCACCCATATCCTTTGGTTTTAATTGGCATCACTATAATATCTACCTCCGCGAACATTGGTCGGTACACCCCCATCAAAACCATATGATTAGCGCACGCGTCACCCTTCCTTGTATACATGAATAAACAGACCACGAGTAACTCAGAAAATACATGTTCGATTATAACATTGGCCCGTACCAATCACTTTCAAATGTTGGAACATCCCAGCAAAAGGAAAAAAAATATAATTTTCCCGCTCTTTTCAAATGACCTATCACATATACGTTACATTGGCATGGACCAACATACCCGTAGGCTTAATATCATTTGGATCTACGTACGTTGGTTGCTAAACCCTAATCACTTTTCAAATATTACCTACTCTTCTGAACAACAAACCGATTAGATGGATACTAATCAATGATCTTTATTACACAACACATTTTTTGCATAACAACCACCATGACTTTACATAGTCTTAACTAATCTAACATAATCACAACAACCTACACCTGATTTAGAATTGTTGCTCATCGAACTAAACAAAACCACCAATAAGTTGTCATACATATCTGTAAAATTACTTACAGTTTAACCTTGATTAACACGTGTGTTCCAAGCATTATAGGTGAAATATCCATTATAAAAAATTTACACGCCTAAACAACGGACAAGGATGCAACCGTGGTCTCCTAACAAACCTTACATCACAACATAAACCTCGGTATACACTGACCAGTAACAAGATTCCGACCTAACCTGATAGAGTTCCAGCGAGAGGATGCTTGGCAGCTTGACGGTAAAAACTTTGGAAGATAATAAGACAGTAATGTTTCCAAAAAAAGCAACAAAAGCATGAGAGATAACAGAGGAGCGTTAATGGTTTCTGCAGGTCATGAAGAGTGAGAATAGGGAGAAGCTCTAAAGTCACGAAAAAATTACAATATAGAATTTTTTTGGGTTACTTTTGTCTGCATAGTAAGGGAGATCAAGAGACAGCAAACTGAAGGGTTAGACCCACTGTATCGATACATTTAGGGGTATTACGGTATTATTACATCCATTAGTTGGGTTCTAACTATGTTCAAAATAAAGGGACTTTTAAACAGAAGTGCAAAGTGTTAGGGGCCTCTTGACCGAATTCCCCCAAAAAGAAAACACATATTTCGCAGAACCACAATTTTGTCTCATATATAATAATTTTTTGTTCAAAATGTATAATAATAGATGCTTGATGAGGTTTGAACTCTTGAGAAAAAAACATTTTTGTTCTCGCTAAAGTTTGTATAAACCAATAAACTAATATAAAAACTAATACATAAATAAAATAAAACGTAAATATATAAATAACTTTACTTATTGAGACTCGGATTGGACTCGATATCTTTGAGGTATTTAGGCCGGTGTACTACGCTTGTTAGTTTCAACTTTCAGAATTCAATGACAAAACTATTCAAAAGAAACAAACACACGCATTCTTCATAATTTAAACGAAATTAATAAAGATGTTTCTTTTATATCTTTTTCTTATGATTTTTTAATGCTTAATGCTTTAAAAACTAAATAAAAAAATGCTTGAGTTGTCCAACTATTTCTACAAAATTAATATGTGGCTAGGCATCTATTATAAAGGGTTGTGACTTTAAAATTTGGAGTTGTGTCTTTTAAATAAAAGACACGTTAGTTAGTAAAAGACCCAATTGTAATGGATCCTTAGTATTTATTATATATTTACTATTGGTTCAGGCCCAATGTTTTTTTGGTAGCTTGCGCACCACGACTAATTTATCCACGAGAATATGCAACATACATATTTCCAGGTAAATCAGAACTAGGTTACCCATGTTCAGGGAGGGGTTCGAACCTTATACCTTTCACTTCAGGTCCAATGTTGATACTAAGACTTGGGGAAAATAAGAACTATTGTACTTGACCCAATAGTTAAAAACTATTAATTTTTTTATTTTGTTCACCTTTACTATATATACATATAAACAAATAAAAACTATTTACTTGTTTATTTATTTATTTTTCTTCTAAAATTTCATGACTCGATTTCTCATTCAACTAATATATTATGTTAGTCTTTAAAATTAGATAAACGTGTCAATCAAGTCATCGTCAACCCAGCCAACACTTGAGAAAAAAAATCTTATTTGACCAACAATCCCCACATGAATGGAAATTGACTAACCACCCTGAAAATATATGCAAGAGAATGCTAAACTTGAAAGAATGTGAGAGAGAAGCGTAGAAAAATACGACGTCGAGAAAGGTAGCTTTTGACCTTGAACCCTCTCTGGTAATGCTATCAGATTTACTTGCTAACTAGTGAACGTGATGTCTTGAACTATTCAACTTTTGTGTAAACTAAAGTCAATAGAACTTACATAGTATCCTTCCAAACATTATTTTGTTCTCATTACTGTGTCCATTTACGGCCCTGGATAACTCTTGTTATTTCACGAATAATCGCCGAATAGTTTCGCCTTTAAAAAATTCTCGTAGGGTGGCCTTACCCATGTTATTCATATAGGTGGTCTCTTGCCGAGAGTATATGAATTACTTTATATTATATTTTTGAGGATACAAGAACCATTACAAGATTAACTTATCCTTCACTTTTACAGGTGGCACTGTTTAATTTTGTCCTAGGAATGGTTTAGGGAGGTCTCCCCACAATGCGTCGCACTGAGTTGCAGTTTCATGATTCAGTTTTCCATTTGAAACTAGATTTTGGGATCTACACTCTTCTAGGTAGGGTTCCCATCATGAAAACTCAACTTTCATAGGCTTAAAACTCATTCCCATTGACAATACTCGCACTTTCTCTATTTGTAGACCTTTGGACAAAGGATATGATATGTTATCCTTTGATCGAACGTAATAAATTGTGATAACTCCGTTTGAGAGTAGTTGTCTAACGGTATTATGTCTGCAACGTAGGTGTGTATACTTACCATTATAAATCTTGTTTAGTGGCCTACCAATGGCACTCTGACTATCTCAATGTATGCAAATAACTGGAACAGGCTTTGGCTAATTAGGAATATCCTCTATGAAATTCTGAAGCCACTCGGCTTCCTGAGCAGCTTTGTCTAAAGCTATAAACTCATATTTGATAGTGGATCTAGCTACACACGTTTTCTTAGTGGATTTCCAAGACACGACTGCTCTTCCTAACTTGTAGACGAATCCACTGTGTATTTCTAGTCTGTGAAGTCTGATATCTGGTTATATCCTTCTAACTTTATAGGTATAATGTCCTTTCTATAGATTTAAACGAGGTTTTGTTTTATTTTGAATCAAAACATACTTCACATTGAGAATCAAGTCGGCATTTACTAACATATTTATTTGACCGAAATTATCATTTCCTAATCTATCGTGCCATAATTTAGGTGAGTCAAGCATATAAACACAATCAAAATTTTCATTCATTTATTTCTCAATTACATTTTTTATAGGTACTACGGTCATTAAATTCATCTTAAACAGACCGTTAGAGGTACCCTTTTCCTACATATGTTTCGTTCTTACTTAATACAAACTGATCAAATACAATTACAAGTATAAACCCACCCTTGCTTAGAAATGAACTGAATATTGAGTTTTTGCTAATTCCTGGATCATGGAGGACATTGTTCAAGGTCAGCTATTACTCAGAGGTCATCTTCAGCATAATCTTTCCAGTACCTTGAACATTTGAGGTGGCGGAGTTTCCCATATACAATATTTCTTCATTTGTAGCTTTCTTGTAGGTTTTGAATAGATATTTGTCCGAGCACACATGTCGGGTTGCTCCAGAGTGTGTCAACCATGTCATTAGGTTGCTGGCGAGGTTGACTTCTGAGACTGTCGTCGCCAGATTCAAATCATCAATTCCCTCAGATATCTCAGTCACATACGACTGACTGCCCTTAAATTTCTTTTGGTTTCCTTGTGCCTTTTTGTTTTGACATTATTTTGGCACGATATCCATGCTTTCCACAGTTGTGACAAACCCAGTTGAATCTCACCTTCTTATTGTTTCATTATTTGATTGTCCTTGCCTCTTGCGCTTGTTGTTTATGTTGGTCCTCCCTTGTTCCACGACATTTGCCTTGGTTGTATATGATCGAGGGTTGGTTTTCTTTTCAGTCATTCGGTTGCCTTCCTTGATTCTTAACCTTACAATTAGATCTTCAAGACTTATCTATTTGCATTTTTACTTGAGGTAGCTCTTGAAATCTTTATATAACGAGGGTAGCTTTTTCACAAGAGCGCCAAATTGTAAAGTTCTGCCAGATTCATACCCTCAGCGCTCAACTCATGAAGAATCAACTGGTAATGTTGTACTTGAGACGTTAATTGTCTTGAATCCACCATCTTGAAATCAAGGAACCTACTGATCACGAATATCTTTGTGTCGGCACCTTCAGTCTGGTATTTCTTCTCAAGAGAATCTCATAGTTGCTTGGCAGTTGTCATGGTGCAGTACACATTATATAAGAAACTCTCCCAACAGTATGGAATGTAATTTTTACATAAGAAATCAACATGCTTCCAAGCATCTACTACGTTGTATGTCTCATTATCTAGATTGGATCCCATTTCCGGTGGATCTTCCTTCAGAAATTTTGCCAAGCTTATAGTGGTCATGTAGAGCAACGTCTTTTGCTGCCACCTCGTAAAGTTAGAACCATTGAAATTTTCTATCCTATTGGTTGGTCCAATGGTTGTTGGTGCGGGTATACGAACTTTTTTTCTTGAGTTGTTATCCATCTCAGGTTGCTTTTCACTTTGTTCATTATTTTTGTCCATATTCTATATGAAGCAATAATCTGATGTTAGTAAGGGAGTAATTTCTAGCAATATTCCTATGCTATATACACAAACCCATAAATTTTTTGTAGAAGTAAAGTTTATAAACGAAAATAAAATATTTTCTGTTTTATACAACGTGAATCGTAAATACCTTAAATTCTTGTATTATCTATATTATATTACAAGCTTTTTTTATAAGTGGTGGCCAGGATTGATTCTGGGAAAAGATAAGTAGTGGCCAGGATCGATTCTGGCCCCACTTATTATTTTTTATTTTTTTATACAAAACACGTTTAACAAAACAAAAAACCCAACCCCCCCCCCCACCCATTCTTACATTTCTCTGGAAACCCTCGAGAGCCGCTCTCCTTCACAAGACAACCGCCGCTATCTATCACCATTCTTATCGCCGCTACCATCACCGTTTTTATCGCCGCTACCTATCACCACACCAGCTCCATTCTCCCCCTCTGCTTATTCGTATCGCCGCTACCCATCACCGCAGGTCCACCTTCCATCAACGCCGCTCGAAGACCATTCTCCACCACCGCTCAAAGACCATTCTCCACCACCGCTAGAAGACCATTCTCCACCACCACCGGTAGAAGACCATTATCAACCACCGCTCGAAAAACTCTTGGTTCTTTTTCTCATAATTTATGAAATCTATGTCTCAGGTAATAATATGTCTGCAATGAATCTAAATTCGGACCTTATTTTCCTCATTATACAATTTTGCAATGAGGAGAATTTTAAGAACACAGCTCATATGTGAGTAATCTTATTCAATTCTTTGCGTTTATTCATAATCATAAATACAGTACTATTTAATTTTTACCATTTGTCCATTCATTATGCAAATAGTCTATTAATATACTTATAAAGTTGCAAATACACCTTTAGGTGTGTTTGCTATTGTTTAGGATAATATAACATAGGGGTATATTCGGCTATTTTGTATAAGACAGGGACCAGTGTTGCAATTAAACTAAATAAGATTCCACTGTGTTGATGGGTTTTGTTCTCCATGTCACATAGGCTAGAGCAAGAGACAGGTGTTTACTTCGATATGGAATATTTCGAAGATTTGATTCACAACGGTGAATGGGATAAGGCTGAAATATATCTTTCTGGTTTCACTTCGGTTGAAGAAAACAATTCTTCAATTCAATCAAGATATATCTAGAGGCGCTAGACAGGTAAGTGAGATAGTAATTAAAACTCTATATGATTATTTTGTAATTGCAATTTTTTATTTTCTAGAAATGAACATGGAAAGGCTTTAGAAATCCTTTTAAAAGATCTGAAGGTTTTGAGATGTCTTGATTCAAGTACTTTCTGAGCCTTTTTTGTTTATTATAGGGACCTATTTTGCAATTAATTTAATTTTTTTGTTTCTTCTTAATGTAGACTTATGAGGAGTATTTGGAAGCTCATAGTGGACGCCGAAAAAGATCATATCACTGTGTAAGTATTCTTTATTATATAGGGACCTATAGTGAAATTTATTATTTTATTCTGCATAATATAGGGACCTATAGTTCATCTTTTGTAATATATAGGGGGACCTGTAATGCAATTAACTTTTAAATAAATAGCGCCCTATAAAAATTCCTGCATAACTGGATTTCTGAAAAATGCTGATATTATCCTAATTTTTTTTGAGAAACTTCACTTACCCCCCACCCCCCCAAACTTCTCAAAAACTCGAAATTGAAGCTCTTAATTAAAGTTTCGGATTTGATTGAGGTGCAATGAATTTTTCTCATGTTTTGTGGCTTCGATTTTGCATAGACAGTCCCATATGGGACTGCTTCTCCGCTTGGTGTTCCACAACAGGTATAACACATAATTACTTATCCCAAAAACGAAAGATATAGGTATATATAGGTATGAAACTAGCATTTAACGTTTATGTATAATGTTATCTCTTCAGGTGGTGAAGTTAGGGGAGCCTGTATATAAGAAGAGACGTTATGCTGAGATGGAATAATTTTAGAAAGTCAGAAAAGATCTGGTATGTGTTGTTTCATCAACTCAAGCTTTAAGCTAAATTTTACATTATGCTCTTTCTGGTAATTCTTTGATATAAAAAATCTATTTTTTTATATTTTTCCTATTTGCATTTTGACCCTTTAAAATTCGCAACAATTTTTAGGAGGATATGGAACATTGGAAGAAATACTGCATGGACACAACTGGGAATTCATTGAAACCGGCAATTAATCCATGAGTGTACAAGATTTAATCATCTTTTAAATAAAAAGTTGTTACTCTCATTCTCAAGTACTTTTTTTTGTAGGTTGGTTTACTGAATGTTGATGGATACTATAACTCTTGCTCGCTTTCATTGACATTGTTGTTAAAGAAGAGTTCATTAAACCAGTTGCTCGCTATATAGTTAACTCTGTTCCTACTATAGCGAAAGAGCTAATGCGCCATGTTGGAGGTATAAAAACTGACCCCCATTTCTAAGGTATCCCAA
This sequence comes from Nemophila menziesii, assembly GCA_029959085.1. Lineage (NCBI taxonomy): Eukaryota > Viridiplantae > Streptophyta > Magnoliopsida > Boraginales > Hydrophyllaceae > Nemophila > Nemophila menziesii. The sequence goes on from JARWIR010000032.1 coordinate 7,306,113, forward strand.
AGATGCACCCTATTTTTGTTAAGCAGGTGAAGAGTGATGGAGCAACAACCTTTGCCGTTTCAAGTTAATTGCAATCTTTTCATAAACTTCTCAATTATTCAATTATCTAATAGGCTTTATTCCCTCCAGTTCCTGATTCGGTACACCTATTCTGCTCACCTAATAGACATTTTGTTTCATCGGTATAGAAATCCACCTGCTCAGCCATTATCTTACTTAGAAATTTATTTCTTACATTCATTTTCGATTTTGTAGGTTATAAGTGGCATCAATAAAGGTAGCAACTGCGGTTATCATGGTCAGAAGCTTTTAGCAAGTATGTAAAGTTAGAGAAGCTTTTAGCAGAAAAAAAACATGGTCAGAAGTTCTGCCAGATGAGTTTCAAAAGCCGTATGCAAAAAGCTGTAAATTTGTGGAGAGTGAAATGTCCAGTTCAAGTGTTGCGATTTATCCCCCTCAACATTTAATCTTTAATGCACTTAATACTGCTTCATTCAATAGGGTCAAAGCTGTCATCATTGGCCAGGTAAATTTTTCATTACAAAGCTTTACAAATATAGTGTCTACTCTAGGACAGTGGCAGGTGCTAGGGAAGCTTACATCAATGGCGTACCTTCTGTCTATGTATTAAATGATTGGTTTGATCTTTTAGCTTTTTTTTAAAGAAATTAAACAAATAATCAAACTTCATATTATATTTTTGGTAAACAAACTATATTTTGGTTAAAGAAAATGTTATACCTTCTGTTAAGTTAGTAACTCATTCAAAATCTTAATCTGACTTACAGATCATCAAGTATTTCTCTGATCCACAATATGACAATCAAGTGAACTGAGTTATTATGTTAGGAGCAATTTGAAGGTCATTGTCTTACCATCTCTTTACAGGGTAAGCTTGGTTTTACTTTCTTCTAAGTATTTCAATATGAGAAAAGAAATGAACCAGCAACATCAGGGGGCTTATGGAAAATAAACTCAAAAACAGGATACAGTGGAAGTAATGAACTACCGTTTTTCTTTTTTCCGAAAGTGTTTTTTTGTGAAGTTAATTGATATGTTAACTTATGAATCAGGGTTTACATGCCTCTAGACCGGGCGAAGTTGAGGAAAGTGTTGTTAGCTTACAGGTAACTTATGTGTGGGTATATATATATAGAGAGAGAAATTGTCACAGGAAATCAATACATTAAATATCATTACTGAAGGTATTACCAGAAAATGCAAAATGTTATCCCCTGACTTTTGAAAATTTCAGAGGCCTCATTTAGATTTGTTGATCGCGAAATGTATTAACAGAAGACCTCATTTAGACAGTGAGAAATAATATGTAGAAAATTTATTCGTTCAGTAATTCAAAAATATAGAGAAGATTGCTCGCTGAGAAGATTACTAAAATGATGATTATGATGCCTGATGAAATAATAGTAGATGTTTTGAGTAATGGAACATGATTACTCAACAAAAAATTGAGTAATAGTACATTTTTATGCAGTCAAGAGGATCAAGTAGAGATAGATCTGGAATTCATGACAGCATATAATTTAAAAGCATTTTGTTGTGTAAATTGAATAAAGGAATCACATTAGATTATAATTTTGATGTACTAATTGCTGATGATGATTGTATATTTAGAATAGTATTGTATGATCGTTTTAATGCACAACTGTAAAACAAAAGCTAGATTGAAAAACATATTTTGTAATGTAGATTTAAATAGTTAGCGAAGGATTTGCTAAGTCATATTTATGTTCAGATGATAATTTTTAATCAATTGTTCTTTTTATCTTTGTAATTCCTTTTAATCCCTTATCTTTGTTACTTTAGCAAGATAAGGGATTAAACTGTTGCAAAATTTAAAGATAAGGGACTAAATATCTATAATTGGATTTCAGGGAGAAAACACAAGAGACCAATTCTAACGTGATCAATATTCAACTTACCAAGGTTTGGAAGGATAAGGGCTTGCTAAGCTCTTATTGTATATAAAACAAATGCATCTGGTAGTAAACTGAGTTTCAAGAAATTTGTGAAATGAATAAGTTATTATACAAATAAATCACTACAAGAAACTCTAAAATAACAACTATTTATATATAAACATAATTTAGAAATGTTATCCCTAATTGAAGTGATTTGATCGATTGAATCATCTCCGATTAATATGCTCCATGTAAGGGGTAAAAACATTTTTTAAAAATTAGGGGATAGCATTTTTCACATTTCATAAATGATTTTCATTCAAGTGTTGATATAAATTGAATTTTGTCTAATTACCCAAATGTACGAGGCATTTTATAGATTCTCAATTCTAACAAAACTTCTTTTTCATCTTTTAGATGATAATTTTTCATTAAAAATCTCATCAATTTCCTATGTAAACACATTTCAAGTAATATAACTGAAATACAAGATTCGACAACATCGGTAAAAGAAAGACAAAAATCCTACAAAGAGCATATCGATTCATAAATATGTGTTACTTAATTAAGCAAAAAGAAAACCCACTTAAGTATACCTTATTAATAAATTATACATTGATTTTATGATTATTTTGTGTTTAATAACTTAGGAACTTCATTAGATTTATGTAGACCATGTCTATTAGTCGTGTTGCTTTCGTACTCAATATGTATAATAACCTTAATTTTGTTGATATTCATGCTTATAATAACGCATTTCTTTCAGTTCTTGGTTCAAATATAAGTTTCATTGCATATTAGCAGAATTTTTATTTTTCGTAGTGTCTTCAGACACGGGCTATACCTAGTATTTGTATAAACCAGTAAAACAATATAAAAATAATGCAGAAATAAAATAAAACATAAATAAATAATAAATTTACTTGTCGAAACTCGGATTGGATATGATGTCTTAAAGGTATTTAGGCTTACCGGTGTCTTACGTTTGTTGGCTTCAACATCCAGGATATAATGACAAAACTATTCAGAAGAAACAAACACACGAATTCTTCAGAATTTCAACACACTTAATAAAGTTTCTTCTTTTCTATCTCTCTTATGATTTATTAATGCTTAATGCTTAAAAAACTGAATAAAGAAAATGTTTGAGTTGGCAATGAATAGGTGGCTAAACATCAATTAGAAAGGGTTGTGACTTTAAAATTTAGAGTTGTGTCTTTTAAATAAAAGCCATGTTATCCTTAGTATTTAATATAAATATGCTATTAGGTCAGGCCCAAGGTTTTTTTTAATACAATTGAAGTCACAAGGACAGTTAAAAGAGCGTATTATATGAGATCTACTACATCCAAGCCCGGGCTAAAAATTAGCCGAGGAATCTTCCATCCACATCTATCCTTTGTCATCGAACTCCAAATCCTTTCTGAATGGTCTTCATAGCGAGAATATACATCTCTAGTACAGGCCTCGTCGGGCTAGCCAATCAGCGCAATCATTCGCTTCCCCTAAAACATGACTAATTCTGTAACCTTGATTTCTCTTCAAGCACTTCCTAATTTTATGAATTTACTCCACTTCTGGTCCCCCTCCACTACTAGCTTGGTCAATCAACTTGATCGCCCCCATAGAATCTGCCTCAATGCTCACCTCATACAATTCATTTCATTCTACCAATGTAACGCCTTCGTAAATCACAACCGATTTGCTAATCAGAGGCAATGTACAACTTACATTCATTGAAAAACTGCAACTCCACGTTCCTTCTGAGTCGCGAATTGCTCATCTAGCTCCTCCTTTAGAGTTTCCCCTATTCATACTACCATCTGTATTTAACTTAGAGTGAATAAACTTACCCCCTCGATCGTATAAAGTGTAAATTTACCCCCTAACTTTTGTTTTTGTGACTAGTTACCCCCTGATGACAAATTTTGTCCATTTTCTCCGTTAAGTGAGCATGTGTATGGCATGTGCAGTTATTTAATCTTTTTTTATTATTAAAAAATGTTTTTAATTATTTCAAAACATTGCCCTTAAGAAAGGAAATAGGGGTATTTTTTAATGAGTAATGATATATATCATACACATTCATACCACCCAACATACCACCTATGATGTGGCGTGATTTGGTTGAAAGTAAATCGTTAATTTATTTATTACTTGATTTGATTAACTATTTACTTCCAAAAAAATCACGCCACGTCATAGGTAGTATGTTGGATGATATGAATTTGAATAGTATATACCAAAACTTTTTCTTAATTAACTACTCTAAATTACAAGAAAAAACAAAATCAATACCTAAAATCTTCTTCAATACCTATCTAATATATTATACTTTCAAACAAAAAAAGAAACTCCTGTGATCGAAAACAATTTCGGTAATCAAAATCAAAACTCATCTCTTCACATTCAAAATCAAACAAAAAACAAAAAAAAATCTCTTTACACTCACCTTCCCACATCTCCTCACACTCCCATCGTAACAAAAACAAAAAGAAATCTCTTCACTCAGGTCCCACCTTCCCACCAAGCCGCCACTCGGGGTCCATTCTCCACCATCATCAACCCGACTTGGCGAAGAACCCAAATAGAAGTGAAATATTGAATTATTTTTAACCTAATATAATTACTTTTTACAATATTTCAGAGTTATCTGATTTAAGTATAGTGATGTTTATTATATTTTTATACAAATCCTACAATGGTTATTATATTTTTTGCTTGAGAATATTCTTCTAATTGTATAAACTGTTTTCAGATTTGTTGCAAGTCTTATGTGCATGCTGGGGTCTTATTAGACATGGAGCATGGTTTTTGGAACAAGAAACACGAGTGCTTCGCACATCAGCATTTTGCTCCTAGAAATTGCATGATTTAGAATATAAATAACAGTAAAATTAAGTAATGAAGTAAATAAATAGATGTAATTTGTACAATCAAGGCATTATCACACAACTCCCATCGTTCTTTATTCAGATTCAAATTTTCTTTTTCACCATCAGTGTACCAAATCTGGTGTTTCTTCTTTAAAGGATCAAAATAAGATACAGTGCCTTCATAAAACCTGCATCGAGAGAGAACTTCAACTGTCCAATCTTTTGCATGATAATCTCTGTGTCATTGTTATCACTTCCAAGATCGATTCCTCCAATATTTCACCTACAAATTAGCCCGATAATAAAGTAAGTATGTTCATTAACTGTAAGATCAATACAAGAAGCTTCTTAACTTAATAAATATACAATGAGTGCTTCATCATCAGGGACGGATCCAGGATTTTTATTCGAAGGGGGACAAGGGGTTCAGGGCAACGCCCCCAAACATTTTTTTTTGTTAATTACACTATGCATCCCTATATTTTGCAAAAAGTATGTACATGTCCCTATATTTCTAAAAGAATGCTCTAAAACTCTTTATATTTTGCAAAACACTATATTATTAACTTAGTGTGCTTAAATAGGCGAGTCTGTGGTGGATAAATGATTGGCTTTATAAGCTTATTAGACGAAGTTTAAGCAAATGTGGTACTTAGCCGATGTTTTATAGAAGGAATTCAGGAAGGTAGGATATTTTATGGGGAGGTTACGGTATTTCGTAAAAGTTAGGGAGGCCAAGTAAAAATCTGGAAGTCAATTATGTTATATATATATTTTTTTTTAATTTTTTAAAGGTTATAATTTTTATTTTTTTTAAAACTCAGGGGGGGTTCATGCCCCCACCCCCTATCTTGGCAGTGACCAAATTATTTACTCAAACATTAAAAGTCTATTCTCAGCGCGGTAAAAGGCTTTCAACGATCATAATAATGGTCATTGTTGGATTTGTATAAAAATATAATAAATTATACTTAAATCAGATAATTCTTAAAATTTGTAAAAATGATGAGATTAGGTTACAACTAATGTAATTTTTTAGAATTTCAATGGTAAAAAATAACTTGTTACCGTAATTTGGGTTCTTGATGGTGAAGAATGGTCCCGAGTGGATGCGGTTTTCTTGCGGCTTGGTGGGAAGGTAAGTGTGAACAATTTTTTTTTTGTTTTTTGTTTGAATTTGAGTGTAAAGAGATGAGCTTTGGATTTTAGATTTGGTTTTATTATTTTTTTAATCTAAGATATTGATGTCTCCTCATTTGTGATAGTAAAATATACTCATGAGACATCATTTTAGGCTTATTTATTAGTTTATAGGTTGATTTTAGCTTATTTTAGTGCACTTTCCTATTTTGGGTCTTGATTTGTAGAATTATTATTTTTAGAGCATATTGGGTTTAATTTTTTATTTAGTGTGAAGCTTTAAAGATAATTATGAAGATTAATTAGAGTCCAAGTCAAAGACAACAACTTATGGAAGGAGATATGCATGGAAATTGGAGATAAGGAAATAATTGCTAAAAAGATGGAAAAGGAAAAGCTGCCTAAATCTGGGATTCTGCAAAGATAGGCGTTTTTACCTAATAAAGAGGCCGAATTCGGTAAATTACTCCTAAAGGGTCTAGATAATTCTGTTGCGATTCTTTTGGTATCTTGTGGAGCAAAATCGGACCAATAATAAAGAAGTTATGACCAAAACAACGCAGCAGTGTTTATCTTTATTTCCATACGAATTTGAGTTGGGCTAGGAGTCCATTACTTAACTTATCTCTAAAGAAACGAATTAGGTCAACCTCTAACCTATAAATACAGCCTCTTAACACTCTTAAATCATCCTTGGTGAAACCTTAAACCAAGAGGAAGCTTAGAACACAAGAGAGAAGTCTGGAAGGAGCTATCATCAACAATGTCTTCTTCTACCTTTAGATTTGTAATTTCTTTCTTGTCTTTCATGAACTAAATTTCTTTAGCTTAAGTTTTAGCATATATGTATGAACCCTAGTTTTGATTGACATCTATCTAATTTGGGAATTTAATGTTTTAAATAGAATTATAGTTTTTATTCTCTGTTTATGTGTTTGAATTTATATTCTGTGTTCTTGTGGACGGCCGCCATTAGAATTACCATCTAGTAATTAGGATACCATTGACAACGGTGTTTAATTACATGTTTAGCACATAACGTTTAGTTTTAGGTTTGATCTGACAACCCAACCTAGCTAGATAATCACTATGGTTGAGTCTTGTGACTCTTTACCAATTACACGAAAAGTTTGCTTAGGAAGCCTTATTGACACAGGTAAATCCTATTTTAAACTACCGATAGCATATTGGGACCGATTAGGGAAATACTACATGATTCACCCTTACATGTTTAGAACGGCAAAACTAGTGGGGATTACATGCTAATAACTTAAGCTATATTCTCATATTACTTCTCTTTCATATTTAATTTTCTGTCTTTAATTTCTTAGTTTAATTTAGTTTATTAGAAAATCAAACAAAAATCTATTTATCTTTACTTTTAATTGCGTTTAGTTGTTCTAGCTTTAATTATTTACACTTGGTATTTGCATAAGATTCTCCTAACCTCTGTAGTCTCTGCGGAACGAATCTTTATCTAAAACTTGCATACGATCTGTATACTTGCAGAACCGTGTAGTTTTAGGGTGTTTTTGCACTTTAATTACATCTTATTTTATCACACCCTAGGCCCCACCAAGTTTTTGGCGCCGCTGCCGGGGACTATATCGTTAGTCCTTGTGCATATATCTTGTGCTTTTATTTTCAGTTAGTTCTATTTTACGCTTTTTGTTTTTAGTTTTTGTTTTTCAGATTTAGTTACAGATGGAGAACCCAAGGATACTTGAGCTACCCATCGAGTTCAGAGTGGAGCCACGAGGAATTCGCGCTCCAGAAATCCAAGCCGCTAAATTTAAACCTGATCCTGGGATGTTAACTCAGTTTGCGTCTCATGGATTATTCAGCGGAGATACACATCAAGATCCGATCCGATATATTCAGAAGTTCATGCAGATCTGTGATGCCTATATCGTAAGAGGAGTTACTAGGGAGCAAGTATATTACTTGATGTTCCAGTTCTTCTTGACCGGATGTGCAAGCGATTGGTATGATGCCCAATACCCTCATATTATTCCAGATTGGGACAAGCTTCAAACAAGATTCCTAGACCGTTTTTATCCGGTTAGTAGACGTTTAAAAGACATGTTGGAGCTTGAACAATTTATACAAGAAGAGGAAGAGAGTTTGGGTGAAGCATGGTTACGATTTACAGAGAAGAAAGCGAGGTGTCCATATCATAGATCCTCGCCAGAATATTATTTAACCTTGTTTTATGGAGGCCTTAATGACAAATCAAGAGAGAAAGCAGATTCGGTAGGAAACGCAGGTTTTGTGTTGCTAGATCCTGTAGAAGCTGAGTTGGGGATGGAAAGAATTCTTGAAAACGAGAGAAGTTGGCCAAAGAAATCAGTAAAGGAGAACAATTCAGAATCTCTAAAGCTTAAGGAATTGGCTAAACAACTCGAAGAGCTGACAGAACAAGCCCGAACAATTGCTCAGGTAAATATGGTACGCACAATTCCTTCGTGTCTTGGTTGTGGATCAAGAAATCATGTGTGGGCAGGATGTATGAATAATCCAGCAGTAGCTTCCGTTCAATATCCTCAAGATAACTATTACTCGAATAGTTACAATCAAGAAAGCTACACTAATTATCAACAACCTCCACAACAAAAGAGTTGGGACAGAAAACAAGAAACTAGTCAGCAACCTCAACTTCAATCTTATAATCCTCCACAACCTATTCAGAAATAGGCACCCATTGTTAAGAAAACTTGTCAAGAACCGAAGAAAGATCCACCTAAACAATCAATGCAATTGGCAAAACAAGAACAACTCCAGAGTTTGACTTCAAGTATGACTAAATTAATGCAAAACGTTGAGAAGAAAATAAATTATAGCCAACAGAAAGTTCGAACTCAGGAGAAGGTTATAAAGCAACTAGAGCATACTATATCACAGATGGCGAGTACATTACAAACTAGGCCGAAAGGGCAACTCCCAAGTGATACTATTGCTCCTAGAGACGATTCTTGCCATGCAGTTGAATTGCGAAGTGGGAAGCAACTGCCTCCACCAAGACCAGAACCAGAGCCTATCCCTATTCCAGAACAAAGGGGGGAAGAAATAATCAAAGATACAGTCAAGGAGGTAGTTCAACCAAAAAGTGTCCAAGCCGAGACACCTGATAAGACAAGACAACCAGGGGAACTCAGTACACGCCCTCCATCACCATACCCTTCACGTGTCAGGAAGAAGGACAATAACCTGGAATTCAAGAAGTTCATTGACATGTTGAAGAAATTAGAAATCAATATACCCCTTGTTGAAGCTCTCAAGAGGATGCCAAGCTACATGAAATTTATGAAAGACATTCTCTCCAACAAGCGAAGTATAGAGACTGGGGAACCAATTGGATTACCTAGGGAGTGCAGTTCTATATGTCAAAATGAGTTGCCACCAAAACTAGAAGATCCCGGAAGTTTTACAATTCCCATCGGCATTGGAGAAAATTGGACCGGAAAAGCATTATGTGATTTAGGTGCAAGCATCAATCTCATGCCTAAATCCCTGTTCGAGAAGCTTAATATCGGAGAAGTAGTACCTACATCTGTGGTACTACAAATGGCGGATCGCTCCCTCTCACGACCAATAGGTAAAATTGAGGATGTTTTAGTTAACGCGGGCTCTTTTATTTTTCCTTGTGATTTTATTATCCTTGACTACGACGCGGATAAGAATGTCCCCATCATTTTGGGTAGACCATTCTTAGCCACGGGGCGTACACTAATTGATGTTGAGAATGGTGAGTTGATCATGAGAGTACAAGGCGAACAGATACGATTTAATGTGTTTCAGGCTATGAAATATCCTAAAGCGAAAGACGAGTGCTTCAAGGTAGATGTCATCGAAAAGATTACGCAAGAAGTCTTCAATGAAGAGAACTTAAATGATGATCTTGACAAAGCCTTAGCACCTGAAACACCAGAACTCGAGATTCCCCCTGAAGATGTTGCTGCATTAGGATTAAACGTACGAGAATTACTTCGAGAGCCAGGTGACATTGAACCAATGAAACAACCATCTATAATATGTCCACATGTTCTCGAAGAAAAACCACTTCCAGATCACCTACGCTATGCATATCTAGGTACGAACAAAACTTTGCCCGTTATTATTTCTGCTAACCTTTCAGGTCCTCAAGAGGAGAAGCTACTTCAAGTACTTCGTGCGAACAAAGAAGCAATTGGATGGACTATTGCCGACATCAAGGGAATTAGTCCTTCCGTTTGCAAACACAAAATCATTCTTGAGAACGAAGGTGGGCGATCTATAGAGGGACAGAGAAGACTCATGCCAGCTATGAAAGAAGTGGTGAGGAAGGAAGTTATCAAGTTGTTAGACGCAGGAATTATCTATCCGATTGCTAGCAGTGATTGGGTTAGTCCAGTGCAGTGTGTTCCTAAGAAAGGAGGTTTTACCACCACCCTTAATGATCAAGGCGAAGCCATACCATCAAGACCAGTTGTGGGGTGGCGCGTGTGCATGGACTACCGGAGGCTGAACAAAGCAACAAAGAAAGATCACTTCCCGTTACCTTTCATTGATCAGATGCTAGACAAGCTTGCAGGGAGAGAATACTACTGTTTCCTAGACGGATATTCAGGTTATAATCAGATTTGTGTGGATCCCCTCGATCAACACAAAACAACTTTTACATGTCCGTTTGGTACTTTTGCTTACAGAAGAATGCCGTTTGGTTTATGCAATGCACCTGCCACGTTCCAGAGGTGCATGATGGCTATATTTTGGGACATGATTGATAAATATTTGGAGGTTTTTATGGATGATTTTTCAGTGTTTGGAGACAGTTTTGATGATTGTTTGAGTAATCTAGAGAAAGTCCTTGTGAGATGTAGAGAAAAAGATCTCGTGCTTAATTGGGAAAAATGCCACTTCATGGTTCAGGAGGGAATTGTGTTGGGACATAAAGTTTCGAAGGCAGGGATGGAGGTTGATCGTGCTAAAATTGAAGTTATCAAAACACTACCACCTCCGGTTTCTGTTAAAGGAGTGAGAAGTTTCTTGGGTCACGCAGGATTTTATCGACGATTTATTAAAGATTTCTCCAAGATCGCCAAACCGCTCTGCTCTTTACTTGAAAAGGATACTCCTTTTAATTTTACTGAAGAATGTCTTCAAGCGTTTTTGACGATTAAGGAAAAACTGATCTCTACACCTGTTGTTATACCTCCTGATTGGAACGCTCCGTTTGAACTTATGTGCGATGCTAGTGATCACGCTATGGGTGTTGTGTTGGGACAGAGGAAAGACAAGATTTTCCACACAATTTATTATGCAAGTAAGACTTTCAACGCTGCCCAGATGAATTATACAGTAACGGAGAAAGAGATGTTGGCCGTGGTTTATGCTTTCGGTAAATTTCGTCCCTATCTGGTTGGGAAGAAAACTATTGTATACACGGACCATTCAGCTATTAGGTACCTCATGGAGAAAAAGGACGCTAAGCCGCGTCTCATTAGATGGGTACTATTGCTTCAAGAATTCGACATAGATATTCGAGACCGAAAAGGATGCGACAATCAAGTTGCTGATCACTTATCAAGGCTCGAAGGATCTAATGCGAACAAGGAACCATTGTTGGTTAAAGAGGTATTCCTTGATGAACAACTTTTTGCTATTAAACGTGCTTTTGTGCCATGGTATGCAGATCTAGTCAACCTCATTGTGAGTGGTGTCTTTCCCAAAGATTTCCACCCACAACAAAGACAAAGATTGAACCACCAGGCCAAACAGTATTATTGGGATGAACCGTACCTCTGGAAGATATGTAGTGACCAAGTGGTTAGAAGATGTGTACATGAAGGTGAGATGGAGAAAATTATTGAAAGTTGTCATAGTTCACCTTATGGAGGTCACTTTAAGGGCGATAGAACCGCAGCTAAAATTCTTCAATCCGGGTTCTATTGGCCAACCATACACAAAGATTGTCACAGTTTCGTCCAGTCATGCCACAGATGCCAAAAAACTGGTAATATATCAAAAAGAGACGCGATGCCGCTTAATAACATTCTTGGAGTTGAGATCTTTGATGTATGGGGAATAGATTTCATGGGACCTTTCATCACTTCCTATGGAAATCTTTATATTTTTCTTGCAGTAGACTATGTATCGAAATGGGTAGAAGCAGTGGCAACACCAAAGAACGATGCTCAAACAGTGATTAAATTCTTAAAATCAAACATCTTTTCAAGACATGGTACGCCACGTGTTCTCATCAGTGATAAAGGTACCCATTTTCTTAATGCTCCCGTGAGACATTTTCTTAAAAAGTTTGGAGTGAAACACCGTACTTCAACCGGTTATCACCCACAAACTAACGGTCAAGCTGAAGTTTCTAATCGGGAAATTAAATCTATTCTGGAGAAGACCGTGAACAAATCAAGAAAAGACTGGTCTCTAAAGCTAGATGATGCTCTCTGGGCATACAGAACAGCATTTAAAACACCAGTTAGGGCATCTCCATATCGCATGGTCTACGGAAAAGCGTGTCATCTACCGATTGAACTAGAAGCTCGAGCCTACTGGGCTATTAAAACTCTGAATCTAGACCCAGATTTGGCCGGGAAACAAAGGATGATGCAATTGAACGAATTGGAGGAGCTTCGTTATCATGCCTATGAAAATTCACGTCTCTATAAGGAGAAAACAAAGCGATGGCATGATAAACGGCTCCGTCCAAAGAATCTCGAGATTGGACAGAAGGTTTTATTATACAACTCTCGATTTTCAAACTACCCAGGAAAGCTTAAATCCCGTTGGGAAGGACCTTACATTGTTACCAAAGTCACACCGCATGGAGCGATTGAGATTGAAAATCCAGCCGAGCAACGGACATTCATGGTGAATGGCCAGCGTTTGAAGAGATACTATGACAGTGAGGACTTTGAGCAAGGAGAGAAAATCTACCTTGTCGAATGCGATTAGCCTGAGGTACACGTCTAACTCAAAGACGTTAAACAAAAGTGCTCTTGGGAGACACCCCTTGTTTTAATTGCTTTTTAGATTAGTTGTTTTTGCTTTGTAGTGTTTAATTTTAAGTTAGTGTATATTTTTAATTGTGTTTTCAAGCTAATGGGAGAGAAAGGTAGTGTGTTATTGTGCAGGAAACGAGTTTGGGGTCGAAAGGAAAAATCTGGAGGAACTTCAAGCCTGGCGCGGACTACCCCGCGGACTACCCCATGGTCCGCAGGGATGCACCGCGCCCCAAAAACCCGTACCACGGGTTGGCTAGTTCGGGTTTTATCCAGAAGGTCGAAAAAAATCGCGGGGCATGGCGCGGTACACCGGACCCTAGTCCGCACGGTAAAAACCCGTACCACGGGTTGGGTACCTCGGGTTTTTTGACGGACATGCCGCGGACTACCCCCTGCACCGCACCCCTGGTCCGCGACCCAAAAACCCGTACCACGGGGTGCTAGCTCGGGTATTATCCAGTAGGTAAAAATTTTGGAGCAACAGAAGCTGCGGTACACCGCGGGATATGTCCGGTGCACCGCAAGAGGCGGTTTAAGAAGGAATTCTTTTCCTAATCAAACTCTTACCTTATGAGATTAACCCTAGCCTTCCATACACGAATTTTTCAGACCCAAACCCTATATAAACATCTTAAAGCTTGTGCAAACCTTCACAATTAACACAAACAACTCATCAAATCCTCTCCATCATCTTCCATAAACACAATCCTTCATCAAATTCATCACACTACACCATCAAAACACCATCAGATTCAACAAGCTTTAAAGTTTTCTTCCAAAATCAAATCCTATAACCTTTCTCTTTAACCAAATTCCAAGCAACAACATCAAGCTAAACCAATTGTCCTTAAACTTTTAATCCATCCTTGGTATAACTTGAGTTGTGGGTGAATCAAGTATGACTAACAGATCTGAAGCTATGGAATACAAGAGAAAGTGTTCAATCCTTGGGAAGAATAAGAAATTGCCTGGAGCTACCATTGAAAAACCCATCAATATTGATGAGGTTTCTGAAGAATCAAAAGAACAGGCACCTGAACAACCACTACCAAAGAAGAGATTAACTGCTAGAATGTCCACACCAGCAAGGAGGCCTTTAGACAAGATAAAAATCCAAGACCAAGGTTCTTCTACCTCCTCTTCCAAAATTGCTTATGATCTTCCTCCTTGGGCTATTCAGTCACAGAACGAAGTTGAAAGATTACGTGAAGATAACAAAGACCTTTGGGTAGAAATTATGCAATTGGAAACAAGGGTAGATAATTCTACCTTGTACAAGGATATAGATGATTACACCGATCCCTCAGCTTCAGAAGATGAGGATGATATGATGGATCTCTATGGCCAGCCAGGTAAGTCATTCTAATTTTTCTCAATAGCTTGGATGCATTAGGTAGTTTAGTTAGTTTTATTTTAAATTTTATTTCATGCTTGAGTCTTTTCGAGTCGTGGGGACACGGCTCATTTTTGAGTTGGGGGTGGGGATTCGTTGTCCTCATCTTCCTTTTCGTTTTTTGCATAAAATTTAAATTTTTTAGGTTGAATTAGGCATAGAATATCTTGAATGTACCTATTTGAGTATGATTTTATTAGGTCAATGATAGTAAGTAGTATGCTTTTGAAAGATGCAACAAAATTGTTTAGCATGCATGCATGAAAACATGAAATAAAGGATAGAAAAGTTAATGAGCAATGCTAAGAAACACGTTGAAACTTAGGAATAGTTATTTGGTGTGTAGAACGTGAGGTTTAAAATTAGTTGAAAACCCACTTGTCTATGAACTATTAGTGAAAAAGTAACGAAATCCGGTAGTTAGAAAAATGACTAAGGCAGTTCTTCATGACAAAACACTTGAAGCCTTTAGACTTTTTCACCCTGTTGTTTGATATTATTATTTATCCGTCTTAGCCCCTCTGAGCCTTTCTAAAGCCTTAATTGAAACACATTATAATCCTTACCCTAGTTTTTAGGACTTATCTATATAACCCGCACTCGAATCGCAAAACCTGAGACAACTCGTTTTAGAGCTTGAGTTTGGGGTGGTGGGTTTCATTATTAGGGAACATTGGGATTTGGAATTGTAATTGTGAAATTATTGATGATGAAATTGTTATTATTGTAACCCTTTGCCGGGGTAATAGTGAATGGAAAAGAAGCTACGAGCTAAATTTGCCAACAAGGGCATAAAAAGAAAGAATATATATATGAAAAATAGCGTGATATCTCGAAATCAAAAAGAGAATCATAGCTATACAAAAAGAAAAAAATTGATATGAAAAGAATATATATTCGGACCGGCAAAGTGGATTTTATATCATCAAAGGTTTTATTTGGATTTATTGGGGATGCACATCAAAAGCATCAATAAATTGGGTTGAGTGAGAAACATCTTCGAGTGAAAACTCAAGCTCTAGGGCGATTCGTTGATGGCTAGTGAGGAGAGAGCCAAGCTCACTTTTCATTATCCAAATATACCACACCCATCCTTAAGCCAAGTTATAACCAAGACCTTAGGATTTCTAACTACTAGATGGAGAAACAATTGAGCTATTAGGTAGTAGGTAAGTGGACCATTGTATTTGGGACCTATGAACAATCTATAGCCATTAACCTGAACTAAGTTATCATCCTCTCCTTTTGGCATTGCGAAATTAATCTTAACTTGAATTTATGGATTGTTGATTACATGCATATTAGGCATATTTGTGCATTATTTCGTGAGCATTACTACATGAGATTTTTTGGATTTCATGCTCTAGGATCATTCATTATATTTTTGTTCTTGTTCTCCTCCGACGTCTTCTTGTTTATATGACTACCCTACTGTTCTTTACTTTATTGTATCGGGACGATACAACTTTGAGTTGGGGGTCTTGATGTCTCCTCATTTGTGATAGTAAAATATACTCATGAGACATCATTTTAGGCTTATTTATTAGTTTATAGGTTGATTTTAGCTTATTTTAGTGCACTTTCCTATTTTGGGTCTTGATTTGTAGAATTATTATTTTTAAAGCATATTGGGTTTAATTGTTTATTTAGTGTGAAGCTTTAAAGATAATTATGGAGATTAATTAGAGTCCAAGTCAAAGACAACAACTTATGGAAGGAGATATGCATGGAAATTGGAGATAAGGAAATAATTGCTAAAAAGATGGAAAAGGAAAAGCTGCCTAAATCTGGGATTCTGCAAAGATAGGCGTTTTTACCTAATAAAGAGGCCGAATTTGGTAAATTACTCCTAAAGGGTCTAGATAATTCTGTTGCGATTCTTTTGGTATCTTGTGGAGCAAAATCGGACCAATAATAAAGAAGTTATGACCAAAACAACGCAGCAGTGTTTATCTTTATTTCCATACGAATTTGAGTTGGGCTAGGAGTCCATTACTTAACTTATCTCTAAAGAAACGAATTAGGTCAACCTCTAACCTATAAATACAGCCTCTTAACACTCTTAAATCATCCTTGGTGAAACCTTAAACCAAGAGGAAGCTTAGAACACAAGAGAGAAGTCTGGAAGAAGCTATCATCAACAATGTCTTCTTCTACCTTTAGATTTGTAATTTCTTTCTTGTCTTTCATGAACTAAATTTCTTTAGCTTAAGTTTTAGCATATATGTATGAACCCTAGTTTTGATTGACATCTATCTAATTTGGGAATTTAATGTTTTAAATAGAATTATAGTTTTTATTCTCTGTTTATGTGTTTGAATTTATATTCTGTGTTCTTGTGGACGGCCGCCATTAGAATTACCATCTAGTAATTAGGATACCATTGACAACGGTGTTTAATTACATGTTTAGCACATAACGTTTAGTTTTAGGTTTGATCTGACAACCCAACCTAGCTAGATAATCACTATGGTTGAGTCTTGTGACTCTTTACCAATTACACGAAAAGTTTGCTTAGGAAGCCTTATTGACACAGGTAAATCCTATTTTAAACTACCGATAGCATATTGGGACCGATTAGGGAAATACTACATGATTCACCCTTACATGTTTAGAACGGCAAAACTAGTGGGGATTACATGCTAATAACTTAAGCTATATTCTCATATTACTTCTCTTTCATATTTAATTTTCTGTCTTTAATTTCTTAGTTTAATTTAGTTTATTAGAAAATCAAACAAAAATCTATTTATCTTTACTTTTAATTGCGTTTAGTTGTTCTAGCTTTAATTATTTACACTTGGTATTTGCATAAGATTCTCCTAACCTCTGTAGTCTCTGCGGAACGAATCTTTATCTAAAACTTGCATACGATCTGTATACTTGCAGAACCGTGTAGTTTTAGGGTGTTTTTGCACTTTAATTACATCTTATTTTATCACACCCTAGGCCCCACCAGATATTTATGGGGTATTTGATTAATAAATACTCATCTTGCCCTTCTGAATATAAAGGTAATGTTTTAAATTAATTAAAAATGTTTTTAATATTAAAAAAAGACACACATGACCACTTAAAGAGAAAATAGACGGGTCCGTCAGGAGGTAACGAGTGACAAAAATAAAAAATTAAGGGTAAATTTTTATTGTATATGATCGAGCTGGCAATTCAGATAAGTATAGTGGAAAATAAGTATATCTAATCTATTTTACTATTTAAAGTAGAGTTTTGGTCAAAATTTAAGATAATATATAGATCTAAGCCCAAAGCTATGAGGGATGTGGTCCACACGTCAACGAGCATCATCTGTAATTGGGGATTTCTGACATTTTCATCAAGTCTTTGTTTTGATCAAATCATATGTTGATTTTTTATTGGGTTAAGTGAATTTACATCCATGGTAACTGAGTCACTAAAATCATGTTGATTAAGGAGTGAGTACGGAAAATATTGGTCATGTTCAAGTCATTACTACCTATTTTTTCATCAAAATTTTAGATCATATTGAAATCACTTATTAAATTACACTGAAGATTTTATTCTTTTGTTGAATTGTGCTATTATTTGTGTGATCCATTATATTGTCGTACAAAGGTATGTATACAAAGTTGGTGTAGAAATGTCTCCAAAGATCGTCAAATGATTCAATATAGGAAGATTTCACAATATTTGAGTATTTAATATTAGAGATAATTTTCCTCATCCATAAGCAGTAGACCGCCCGAAGTGCCTAGGGACGTATATATGTGACAACTTTCATATGAAGAGATTCTAGTAATTTATAAATATCGTAAGGATGGCTTTTTGTCTCGGATAAAAAAAATATCTTTAGGCGATATTCATTGGCCACATCCAGAAGTGTTAGAATTGTCAAGGGGTACTAATCCCTTGACAAATTCAACTTAGGTTTGTTATTCAAGAGTTCGGAATTTATTACAGCCAATCCTGCAAACTAGAGTAGTGCCCTCAAGAGAGTCTTTATAGCTGAAGTCGATGATTCCTAGCCCTTTTTCATTGTTGTTTAAACTCCAACATATATAAATAATTGATTTACACTATTTTCTATCACAACAATATCCCCAAATTTCTGGTTAAGTGTCGGTGTTCTACGCTTAACCCAAAAGACCTCTCGCTTTTTCTTTTCAACTAGTGTCACATATTTTTCAATACTTTTCAGGGTGGTTAACGTGCGTACCGGTCCGGTTTCGGACCGGTTTTTATCGTGTACCCCCACTATTGGACCGGACCGGTCTAACGGACCTAGACTATCGGTCCCGGTCCGGACCGGTTTTTCGTTCCTAAAAAACAGAAAACCGACCGATAACAGGGACCGGTTTATCGGTTCCGGTTTCGGTCCCGGACCGGTCCCACTATCGATTTATTAATTTTTATTTTTTTTAAATTAGAGTTGTAAGTTATTGAAATTGTACTTAAATAAAGTTGTAATATTTTTGAATTAAAGTTGTAATAATTTTTTGTTCTAGTTAAAGTTGTAATATTACTAAATTGAATAAATTACTTTTTTTAACAGTTAATTTGTTGGTTTATTGATTTTTTAAACACTTAATTATAAAATATGTATCATATTGATTTAGGCATACAAATACATTTTAGACAAAAGAAATGTAATAATAAATGAAACTAGAAGGTATAATAAATGTAATTGTTACAAATTATAATTGATAGAGTACATAAGTTACATTGCAACAACAACAAAGTAGATTGACCTGTGAGGAAAAAATGAGGGGGGGGGGGGGGGGTTTGTGGCTGTGCCCATAGAATTTAGGCTGCCTACGTACCTAATCTGTAAGTAGCGTGAAATGCATACTCAGAAAAGGATCAAGCCACCACGTAGTTCTTTAAACCCTCTTGGTAAAACTGTTAGTAAGTTTTTCGATAAATAATTCAAAAAAATTAAATGAAAGAGAGAGAACTCACCACGCGTCTTCATCGTCCTGGTAAGACCCAGAAGGACCCGAACCGTCACTTGAGCTAGTCAAGTTGATCGTTAAATCCTCGTCCTCAGACATAGCATCTAATTCGTTCTATGTACGGGTGTCTTCCTTCCACCAGTCCGCAAGCTCCACCACCTTCTCCAATGTATTCCCGATCATACTCTGGCGCTGATATGAAAGTTGTTTCTTACCTTCGCTGAAAGCGGTCTCTGATGGAACTGAGGAAGCTGTTATAGTCAGTAGGTCATGTGCCATGATCTCCAAAACAGGCCTGCTAACATATTTTTTGGACAAATTCGAATAACAGAACACAAACAATTCCAAGTTCTATTTCCACAAACATATTACTTATCAATTTCCACAATTCAGTTTCATTTTTCGATTTCAATTCAATTTATGCCGAAAAAGAAAGTAATTAGGGCCAAGAATAACATTACCCATCCAATTTCATAGCTTTAACGACCGACTTTCGAGCA
Source organism: Nemophila menziesii (assembly GCA_029959085.1). Lineage (NCBI taxonomy): Eukaryota > Viridiplantae > Streptophyta > Magnoliopsida > Boraginales > Hydrophyllaceae > Nemophila > Nemophila menziesii. The sequence goes on from JARWIR010000032.1 coordinate 7,325,870, forward strand.
AATTTAGCAATTCCATCATCATAAATCAACAATTCAACCATGCAGAATAGGATAGACCATATGAATCGTATGCTAGTTCAGAAATTGAATATATATATATATACATACAAAGATATATCAACATAGTAAAATCTTACCAGGAAAATCTATATTTCCAAACCAAAAACCCAACCTTCGAACTTCGAAGATTAATCACAGAAGTGGGACAACACAAAGAACCGATAATGGCCACGGCGGGTGAGCGGAGTAACGGCGACGGTGGGTGAGCGGAGTAACACCATTCACGAATTAGGGTAGGGTGAGGAATGGGATTTGGGAAAGCATCGTGGCCGGTGGGGTTAATGTTATGTGGGTTGGGTTGGGGTTGACATATTGTTTTTGGGCTGAATAAGGTATTGGGCTGGAGCATGGAGAGGGGTTTTGGGCTACATAAAAGGTTTGGGCCTATATATTAAAAAAATAGTATCGGGCCGTTATCGGTGCGTATCAGTTACGGACCGGTTCGGTCCATATCAAAATTGCAGAAAATAAAACGCCGCACGCTAAGGGGAACGGCGTTCCGTGTCGTGCCGGCAGCCACCGCGCCACCGGTCCCGGTTCGTCACCGGCGTGTAACGGACCGGTCCGGATCGTCGGTCCGATAACCTGGACCCAATAAGCAGGCTGAATCATAACCATAAACGTATCATTCAAGCACGAAGTTTTATTTTTCTCTTCATGAAAAAAACATGTCAGATATGCATGGCAGCATCATCAAAAATATTAAACCCATATTGATGTCTCCCTAAATGTTCTAATTTTATGCCCTTGGGAGACATCATTTTTGGTGTTTATTCGACTATTTTGATAGACTTTTGGACTAAATATGCAATAATCTGATTTTCCGTAATCTTGTGTATTTTAGTGAGAAGTTTGTAGGTTTTGAATATTAGCTAGGAGAGAAATCCGAGAATAAAGTCAAAGATCGTGATATGGAGTCAAGACTTGAAGATAAATCCCAAAAGAATTTGATTTTAGAGTTGCAAATCTGGAAAACAGGCCAAAGATTTCTGATTTCAAGGCGCTTAAGAGATACTTTAGCCGCTGACCTTTGAAGAGAAAACATTCCTTATCGAGTTACGGAAATTTAGCAACTGGAATCAAGTCAATCGGAGTTATAACGAAGCGGGAAAAGCCGTTTTAGTGGAGGTGGTGCAGCAGTTACGGGATTTGGGCTTGATTAGTGGACTTGGACTTTTTATTATTCACTTAAACCCTAATTAAAAGCCCATTCCGAATTTGAGCTTATAAAAGGAGCTTTTGATCTCATTATTTATTACCTCTCATTTTATTCTTCAATTCAATTCTTCCTTTGAAGAGAGTGTCTAGAGAAGAAGCAGAAACAAGGAAAAAAAGAAGTTTGGAGCTGGAGACTGTCTATATCTCCAATTCGCAGCCAAACCAATTCTGAAATTAGGTTTCTCTGTATTTTATTTCTGTAAAACAATATGAGTCTTATTTCTTTTAATTTAGTTTTCTTTTTAATTAGTATGAGCTAATTACTTTATAGTGTTTGAGAATGCTTTATGGGTGAATCCCAATTCTATTGAATTTCATGTCCTGAATTTGGGTTTCTGTTAAATTAAATTAAATTGGGTCTTTCACTCTTTTCGATAATTTGTGATTGTTTACTGTTTTTAGAGTCGCGAACTAAGAACAGGTATTAGTATCTAGGCTATTCCACATATGTGGCGTGTGGATCATCCTGACGGAGGGTTTATGTACGGAATTAATTATTCAATCTAAAATAGAAGCTATTGATTCTGACGAACTTAGCTAATTTTAGGGCCAATGTGGTAATTAACTTAATCATCTAAAAGTGGATCATATTTACCCTGACGGGACTAGTGACACTCTAGGATAGCCTTATAGTCCACCCTGACGGGGGTATAAGGAATTTAGAATCCCGACCATTGTAATTGACCAATTTAACCCTTAAATAGAATAGGTTATGAAATAGAATTAGGAGGATCCCTTGCGTTCTCAAGTGCTACCTTCTCATACTTGCGTTTTACATTTATTTACTTGCGTCTTAGTATTTAATTTCATTTTTCATTTAGTATTTCATTACTTAGAAATAATAAAAACAAAAAATTAATCATTAAAACTTTTACTTGCTTTCCTAAGTGCAACCATTCATTATTCGATAAGTATTGTAGTTAACCAAACCGTCCCTGCGAACGATCCTAGAATCACTTATTACTACTTGGGACAACCGTACACTTGCCGTTGTGGTTCAATTACTTTTGCATTTATTTTAGAACACACAAAGGACCACCACATATTCATCAATAATCTTGGGGATCACAATTTAGATTTTGAGATAGAGAGAGAGATAGAGAGAGAGAGAGAGAGAGAGAGAGAGAGAGAGAGAGAGAGAGATCCGTTATCATACTAATGGAAGAAAAAGTTTGAGAATTATCATTTTAAAAAATAAAATAAAAATAGTGAACACCAGTATAATAGTTTAATTATTATAATATTAAATCTATGAATAAGCATATGTAGAGCCAATGTACCCATAACAAATGATATATTTAATTTAATTTTTAATTAAAAATGTAACCATAAAAGTAAAAATTATAAAAACATTAAAAAAATACAATAACTTTACCTACAGGGCCGGCCCAAAAAAATAAATTATACGTGGTTTCCTGAAACAAAAAAAAAGACATTTTTAGCTATAAAATCGTTGTTTTAATAAAAATTTGGGCCTATATAAATTTAAAAAATTATGGGTCCTAAAACGGTCGCCTTGGTTGCTTGCACCGAGGCCGGCCCCGCTAAAATGATATTAAAAACCTAACCCCAATACTATAAAACTATCATATTCCTTTAAATCTCCGCCCAACAAATTTTCAATCTGTCTTTTTTCTCATCGCTTCACCATTCACTCATTTTCATCACCATCATCATAATTTCAATCTTTACAAGATGTACTAGTCAAAAGATAGAGAAAGATAACAAAGAAATGGATGACACAACCTTCCTCTCTAGATTTAGATTATTATGGTAAGTTTTTTTAGTTTCTTTAGGCTAGTTTTCTTTTGGTAGGAACAGGTTTGAAGGTTCCTCTCTATTCGAACAATTTTCAGACACACACACATACACACACGTGTATATATATCATCTAGATCTCCTAAATTTATTAATAATATAAACAATTCTGAAAATTACAATTTTATTTTGATGAATTATTGTAGTCTTGTTCCCTATGTCATGTGAATTCTGAAATAAACTCACGTCGCTAAGCAAAACCTTACAAAATTATCCGCTGGACAAAAAAAAACCTTTATACATTGTTTCCCCCTTTTTAAGTTTATATCTTGTAATTAAAGGACAAACATATATTTTTTTGTTTTAACAAAATTAATGTTTATTTTCTTACATTTTTTATCTTTATTTTATAACTACACTCACCTTGAATCCGATCTCATTTCTCATGTCTGTAACTACCACACATGGGTGAAGGCAAATTTTTTTCTTAAGGAACCAAGGGGCCTGGAGAATCACCCGTGATTTTTTGTTTTAATTGCACTACAACTCCCTATATTTGCAATAGTTTTATTATCGGTTCCTATAGATTGAAACAGTTATATTTTAGGTCCATATGTTATGCAAAATTACATATATTTTGGATTAATGACATTGTAAGTCCCAATATTATGAAAATAACCTATTTTTTTTAGAAAAAATTGTAAGCTGGTGAGTATATATAAATGTGACTTGGACAAGTCTTCGATAATCGAGAGACGAAAATCAAAGCTGACACAATAAGCTTGTTATTTTTAATTGTCAGAGTAGTTGTCACTGGGTGGATGCAACAATATTCCATTCTGTTGTTGGTAGTGAGTTAGAGGCGAAAGGTTTGGTGTTGTATTTTGGTGATGGAGTAAGCGTTTCTATTAGGAATACATGTACAAGTGTGTAATGTAAAGTGAAAGCCATAATGATTAATTAGTTAGATTTAAGTTTTAGATATTATTAGAGATTGTGGGAAGTGGGGGGGGGGGGGGGTGTTGGGTAGGCAATTATAAGTTTTGGAAAACATATTGACTACTTGACTTTAGTTAGTTTTAGAAAATTTGGGGACAAGTATATGTTTTAAAAAAAACTGGGATATAAATAAATATTAAGAAATGAAAGAATGTTAGTTTTAGTCTTTTAAATATTTTTGAAAATATGTGAGTGTCAAGTATTTAGTTTCAAAAAAAGGGGAAGGGGGCACAATAGTGTACTTTCTTAGAATATTATAGGGGTCCAAGTTTAATTTTTTATAAACTTAGGGTTTCGAGGTTCCACTATATATACACAGTTCTACCTCTTCACCCACACTACACACTTATCTTTACACTAACCTTCCTTTCCCGCCCCCCCTCCTTACCCCCCCTCCCCTCCCCCTACCCCTACCCCTATTTTCCAACACTGACCTCCATAACATAGTCAAATAAGTATTATACCTTATAATTTAATTTTTTTTAACGTAAAAAGTCAAAACTATAATGTATTAACTCTATTTTTATTTATATATATAACGACGAATAGAGAAAAATTAACACTTATATTACATTTTTACTTGATACATAGTAAAAACACAATCTATCAATTTTACAAAATTCTAATTACTTCTTCCAAGTAAACAAATAGTATATGTGCAAAATTAAATAAAAAAGAGAGCCACATCATCTATTTGAATTCAAATAAACACATAAAAATACAAAATATTTTAAATCTATATAATATACTTCGTTATTAAATAACTTATAAAAAAGTAAATATATATTTACGTTTAGATTGCTTACATGTTAATTTTGTAGCAAAAGTATGATTTTTGAATTTATCATCGCTCCAAACAGGTTTAAGTATCAAGGCGTAGACAGGCATCAGAAAAAGAAAAGATCGATGGTCATTACACTTCTAAAACTTTATCTTGGAATTAATTGTTTCTTCCTTTTTCAGGCGACGTTTACTGATATAGTCAAGTTGCTTGGTAAAAAACTACCTTTTATAAAACTAAGATTGTTATTTTATTGTATATTACGAAAATTAACTAGCTTTTAATGTTTTTATTTCAGCTGACGGTTATAATATTGATTTGAATCCTTGGAAAGGAGCAATCAAATTGATAGAGTTAATTTTAAGTTTAAGTAGTCATGTAGCGACTATTGAAAAAATATATTATTGGGTGTACTTGGAATACAGTGCATTTCTGGTGCACCATAGGAAGGTAAACAATGTTAAAAAAATTGGAAATCAATAAAATCCAAAATATTCTCTCATAAATTACAATCATGACATACGTTGCATTTTGTTTCGCCTCTTCAACCTCCCAAATTGGGACAAAAACGCTTATACTCCCTCCGTTCCACTAAATTTGTCTACTTAGCTTTTCACATATATTAAGAAACATAATAAATACATTCACCATTACAAAAATACCCCTAATAAATTATCTTGATATCTTAAATGTGTATTGGAAGTATAAATTTGAATATTTTTATAAGGGTAATAGTGGAAAAAGTAGGAAAAAAAGTGTCTTGAACTCTTTAGTGGACAATATATTTGGAACATTATATTTAGTAAGTGGAAAATTTCAGTGGAACGGAGGGAGTAGTATTTAATGAGGTAACTGTTTTAGATTTGATATAAATGAAATTATATTACGTATAAAAAAAAGTTTATCACCATATTTAAAGGTTTTGGGTTAAACTTTAAATTAGATTTCCTACATGTGAATTTATATTTAAGAAAATTAATGGTGGAATTAAAAAATTTGAGATAAAGATATTTAATTTATATGACAGTCATAGGATCACGTCATTGATGTTTTTTTTTTTACATACGAGGTCAAAAGACCCTGAAGAGAAAGCTCTTCTACAAAAATTTATTAATTATCTAAACTCGTTCTAGGGGTTGCCCACCCATACCGATCCCGAACAAGAAAGCGCCAAAGACCATCAGGGGGGTCTATGCACTCTATCAGCTCCTCGGAGATTCGTAAACCCTTCTTTGCCATCCAATCCGCACTGCTGTTTGCTTCTCGGTAGTTCCAAACGAGCTCAAAATCCTCATTATACCTCAACATATCCCTACATTCCTTAATCGTACTGTTCGAGACTACCCTTGAGTTCGCACCGTCCTTCACTAGCGCGTGCAACTCACGCGAGTCAGTCTCGATCAGGACCTGCTTAAATCCACGGTTAATTGCAATTTTTAAACCGTGATTAAGTGCTAATGCCTCCGCCTCAAGAGGCATACTAGCCATACCACGCCCCACAAAACCATACAAATACTCGCCCTCTGTATTTCGGAACAAACCACCAACTCCAGCCGTCGAATTGTTGAGATCAAAAGCACCATCTATATTTAGTTTAATTCCCGCAGTAGGTTTAAGCCATTTAATTAGGGTGCTCCGTGAAGACACAATCAAACCACCATCGCCTTCCCTACCCCAAGCTCGTATATAATCACTGGCCACCACCCTACTAATCGCGATAAGCTCATTGTTAGTTCTCACGCTCGCTTCGCTATAAAAAACACAACGGTTCCTATTAATCCACATGACCCACGCAGCCGCCGCTAAGCAAATCCGCCGTTCAATGCCTCCGACCAGTGTTTTATTTGATAAATGTTCTGTCCACCAGCCATCAGCATCAAAACTCAGCCCTGTTTGTTCGGAATCTGCACCTGACGTGATAGGAACAGGTCCCTGCTGCTCATTTTGATGTCTCGGCTCACTTCTATTCCCAATTAGATGGCCACGTGACAAACTAATTTGAGAGAGACCATTCAGAACTAATTCAAAATCTCCACTGTACGTGTTCCTCACTTGATCAGTAGCCAAATTAATAAATTGCATATTGGTCCCTGTGAAGAAATTGAAAACTCCACTGAACCCATTGCAATTTCGGAATAAGTGAGCTGCTGTCTCCCTTTCGAAACCACACCTTGGACAAGAAGCATCCGTCAACACCCCTCTATCCACTAGATTACCCCGAGTTGGGAGCCGGTCCCACACACACCGCCACAACAAGATTTTCACTTTCTGAGGACATTTTAATTTCCACTCCCAATTAAACCCCGAATTTTCTTCACCTTGAGCTAACAAGTTATACGCTGAACGAACCGAAAACACCCCAGATGCCTCAAGCCGCCAAATGAAGGTCCTATCCGGCCCATTACCACTCTCAGTCACTCCTCTCCGTAACACTTCACACCCCATTAGAACCTCCTTGCAAATTCTAGAATCGGCTGCCTTAACTTCCCTATCCAACAAGTTCCCTTGAAAATATTTTTGCTTGAGAACCGTAACCCACAAAGCCGGATCACCTCGAAGCACCCTCCACCCTAACTTCGCCAAGAGGGCCCTATTATAATCGCAAGCTCTTCTAATCCGTAGCCCTCCATTTTTCTTGGTTCGGAAAATTTTGTCCCACGATAACCAATGGATTTTCCACCCCTCCTCCGAAGAACCCCAAATAAAATCTCTAATAATACCATCGATTTCATCACAAACATATTTAGGGAACTTCATGGTTTGCATCATATACGTCGGTATTGCGGACAACACTGACCTCTCCAATTCGGAAGTTTACTCCTCATATTAACCATTATTTTCCGAAAGAACCCACTCGGAAGTCGTTGAGAACGAATAGGGGTCCCCAGATAAACGCCCAACGAGTCACTAAGCATGAACCCACTTCTGTTTGCAAGCTCCAACGCAGCCTCATGCTCCACGTTTCTCGAAAAATACACAAGGGATTTCTCCTCGCTCACTGTCTGCCCCGCTTCATCACAAAACACTTTAAGCACCTCCTTAATAAGGTCCACTTGTCGGCTATCCGCCTCCGCAAATAACATCAGGTCATCTGCAAAAAAACACATGAGAGATACCGGGACCTTGATGGTGGATTCGAATGGGTAACCATTCTCCTCCATCGCAAAGTCCCTGAATTAGAGTAGATAAACGTTCCATACACAATACAAAAAGGTAAGGGGACAGAGGGTCTCCCTGCCGAATGCCCCTTTGGGGGGTGAACTCCTCCAGCTGCTGTCCATTCCACAAGACTCGCATCCGATTTGTCGCCATGGCATCCATAATAACCCGTATCCACGATTCCGGAAAACCAAAGAAGGCTATCGTATCCTCAATAAATCTCCAACTAAGCTTATCGTAAGCCTTCGCCAAGTCTATCTTAAGTGCCATGTAGCCTGATTTAGTAGTCAACTTTTGCATTCTATGGTCAATCTCTTGAACAAGTACCACATTATCCACCGTAGATCTTCCCGGAAGAAAGATACTCTGATTATACCCAATCATTTCCGCTAAAAAAGGCCGAATCCGATTCACCATCGCCTTCATAACAAATTTCACCGGACAATTTATAAGACTAATAGGCCTCAAACTCCCTACTACCTCCGGATCAGGAACCTTTGGTATTAGGTGAATGAGCGTCCCATTAACCTTTTCCGAAATCCTACCTTCACGAATAGACTTCCTAACCATTGCGCACACCTCCTTACCAACAATATCCCAACACTACTGATAGAATGCTGCTGACATACCATCAGGTCCCGCCGCTTTAGTTGGCCCCGATTGAAAGACTTCCGCCTTGATTTCCTCTTCCGAAAATTCCCCTTCCAAAAGACCCCTCTCCACAGTGTCAAGATGCCTTCCATGAGGTAGTGCAAAAGGCCCCACGAATTTTTCCGAGTCCGAATATAACTCTACATAAAAACCTCGAACTAATCTCCCCAAATCTGCTTCATTTTCCACCCAAATACCATTCGAGTCCTTCAATCTAGAAATCCTTGTTTGTTTCTGTTTCTTCATAGTCGCAAGATGATAATACCTTGTGTTCCTATCTCCGGATCGGATCATAGTCTCCTTAGATCTTTGGAACCAAAGCTGCTCCTCCTCCTCTAGAACACTTAAGTACTCCTTTCGAAGGCGCTTACTGATGTCTCCCTAATTGTTCTTATTTTCGACCCTTGGGAGACATCATTTTTGGTGTTTATTTAATTAATTTGATAGACTTTTGGACTAAATATGCAATAATCCGAAATTCCCTTTTTATTTCTAGCATTTTTAATTTATTAAACTTTTGCGCGTAATATTGGTATTTTTAGTGAAAAGTTTACAGGTTTTAGATGTTAGCTAGGAGAGGAATCCGAGGAAAAAGTCAAAGATCGTGAATTAGAGTCAAGACTTAAAGATAAATCCCGAAGATATTAATTTTTAGAGCTGAAAATCCATTTTCCAGGCCATAGATTGCTGATTTCGAGGTTCTTAAGCGATGATTTAGCTGTTGACCTTTGAAGAGAAAACATTCCTTATCGAGTTACGGAACTTTAGCAACTGGAATGAGGTCAATCGGAGTCATAACGCATCTGGAAAAGCCGTTTTAGTGGAGGTGTATCAGCAGTTACGGGATTTTGGGCTTAGAAATTGGGCTTGGACATTTGATTAGTGTTTTATTTTCTGGTCCAAGCCCTAATCCGTTTTTATGCTTATAAAAGGAGGTCTGGACTTCTATTTTTCACACAATTCACATTCCACAAGATTAAACACCAGAGAGAAGCAACAGAAGGAAGAAAGAAGAAGCTACAAGAGCTGGAGAGGGTCTATATCTCCGTTCGTAGTCATTCCAATTCCGGAAATTAGGTTCTTTTTATATTTAATTTTGTAATCAATTATGAATTCCATTTCTTTTAATTTAGTTTTTCTTTTTAATATGAGCTAAGCTTTTCATAGTGTTTGAGAACAAACAATGGGTGAATCCCAATTTTATGAAATAACGAATGTTGAATTTCGGTTTATGTTAAATTAAATTAGATTGGGTCTATTACTCTTTTCGATAATTTGTGATTATTTACTGTTTTTAGAGTCGCGAACTAAGAACAAGTATTAGTATCTAGGCTATTCCACATATGTGGCGTGTGGATCATCCTGACGGAGGGTTTAGGTATAGAATTAATTATTCAATCTAGGATAAAAGCTATTGATTCTGACGAACTTAGCTAATTCTAGGGCCAATGAGGTAATAAAACTTAAACATCCAACGGTGGATCATATTTACCCTGACGGGACTAGTGACACTTTAGGATCGCCTTATTGTCCACCCGGACGGGGGTATAAGGAATTTAGAATCCCGACCATTGTAATTGACCAATTTAGCCCTTAAACAACATAAGTTAGGAAATAAGATTGGGAGGATCCTTGCGTTCTCAAGTACTACTTCTCATACTGCGTTTTCATTCATTTTACTTGCGTCTTAGCTTTTACTTGCATTTATAATTTGTTTTTCATTTAGTAGTCTTAATCAACAAAATCAAACAAACATATTTTATTTAATTGCTTTCATAAGTGCAACCAATCATTATCTGCTAAACATTGTAATCAACCATCCCGTCCTTGGAACGAATCTGTATTATCCTTATTACTACTTGGGACAACCGTACACTTGCGGTTGTGGTTCGATTATCATTTGCATTATTTTTAGAACACACAAAGGACCACCACTTACCTAATCTGAAAAGATACGGATTATAACTCCTTTGAAGTGACTGCTGAATCCCTTTAAGCCTAGCCAATAATCTCTTCTTATTCTTATTTACATCCCTAAACACATCCATCTTCCAAGAGATAAGGTGACCTTTAATTCGCTCAAGCTGATCCCCTAAACACCCACTACTCTCTACCCACTTCTCCTGAACCGATTTCAAGAACTCTTTATGCAGACACCATGCTGTCTCAAAACGAAACCTATATGTCACTTGCTGACGCTCCTGACTAAGCTTGATCAAAATAGGTGCATGATCCGAGTGTCTCCTATCCTAATTAAAAACTCTAACGAAAGGAAACAACTCCACCAAGCCAGTATTACCATACGCTCTATCCAACCTACGTAGTATCCTTTGTCCCGTGTTCCACGAATCGGACCATGTGAATCTTGGCCCCTCAAAACCCAAATCGGACAAGTCGCAACTTTCCCTCCACTTTTCAAACCTCTCCATTCTGCTAGTAACACCCGGTTCCCCTCCTTTTTTATCCTCCTCAACACCTACTTGATTAAAATCCCCCGCGATTAACCAAGGCACCCCAATATTACTGAACGCCTTATGGAGCGCCTCCCACAATGGTTCCCTATCCTTAGCCCTTGGTCTAGCATATACCGCTGAAAAAATCCACGCATCGCAATTATTTTTAGAAATTTCCAAATTTATTACCTGTTTTCCGGCTGAGAGTACGCGAACTTCTATTTCCGAGTCATCCCAGATAATCCAAATACCGCCTTTATACGTTTCCGCCTCTACCCTGACTGAATTAGCTTTGCCTAGCCCGCGAATAATGTCATCTGCACTAGTACCACTCACTCGCGGTTCAACTATTACCGTTAACCATACATGGTGAATTCTATTCATCTCTCGGACGACTCTTTGAAAATCCGGGGACCTCGCTCCGTGACAATTCCAAACTAAAATATTAGGAGCTTGAGAAAGACCTTCCCAATTCCCAAAATTCATTTGTCCTATACACATAGAAAATATTAGTCTAAAAAAATAAGAGGTTTAGATGGGTACCTGTTTCCCCCTTCGCGCACTACCCGAATGCTCATCCATAAGTTCATCACCGTCCTCGTCCTCAAATTGCGTTTCCGGGACGGAAGAGAGATTATAGTCCTCCCGCACCAACTCATTATTCACAAATTGGGCCGGAAACTCAAGGATTTCACCACTTTCGACACCCTCCAGGACGCCCCTTTCTGTGGTGACCCATCCCCTAGATTGGGGTGTTGAAATTTTCGGAGAACTCTCCTGTCCAGTGACCTCAGCAGTGTCCGCTGTAGCCCTGTCCACCTGGTTCGCCTCCAGTTCTGTTGCCGCAGCAGCTTCAGCTTCTTTATTTTTTTTCTTTTTCTGCAGGTCCGAACCTGCTATGATCTTGGTTGAACCTCCTGCTGCAGTAATTAATTCAGTTCCTGCTGCAGTAATTAACTCACGACAGCCCCCTCCAGCAGCTGCTGGACCCGTCCCAACATCTTCATCAATCATTACAACCTCCGTGCTCCCTTTCTCAACCTCCGTATCACCTGCAATTCCGCCCCCCACTAACTCTTTTTTAGTCCCAATAGCTGCAGCAGTAAACTCCACCTCAGGAGCTGCATTTAGCAGCTTCGAAACCTCAAAATCCGTTTGCAACACTATTCTGTGTCCCCCCCCATTCCTGTGATTACCACTCACATTGCCCTTACTATTTGTTTTTCTAGATTTCCCTCCAACGCTAGTTGACGCCCTATTCGAAGCCCCCACTTTTTTATTCCCATCAGGCACCAAGTCCAAACCCTCCTCGGTGAATAAAGCACTATAACGCGAGCCAGAATCTTTGTTCGAGATACCCTTGAATCCATTCATATTACCTTTAGTCCCATTTCTATTATTCGCACTTACATTCCGCTTCACTACCATCCACTCGCCATACGTCACTTCATCGACTTGTTCCGCCCGCGATGGAGGGCTTTGAACCGCCTCTGTTCTTTCGTTTACCAAGTTCATATTAACCGTGTTAGCAATAATCGCATTACATTTATCCCGTTGATGCCCGAATTTACCGCATTCAAAGCAAACGAGATGCAAGCCCTCATATTCCACCAGACAAGTTTCGCCTCCGATATGAATTTTCGGTGTCAATGCCTTGCCTAAATATAACTCAACGGCAAGCCGCGCATAATTACCCTTTTTCCTTGCCTTCGTCAATGAATCAATACGAACCGTTTTACCAATTTGATCACCCATCTTACGCAAGATCCGAGCTGTATAATTTTGCATACCAACGTTCGAAATTCTAACCCAAGCCGTAGTTTTTGTAATCGAATCCGCTTGTGGCTTGAATTCCGGGGTCCACTCCCTCACAATTAGATAATGATCAAAAATCATCCAAGGACCGCCTGCCAACGCAAATTCACAATCATCTTTATTTGAAAACTTGGCCATAAAATACCAATACCCAACATCTACTAAATCCATCATCCCTTTCGGATTCCAAATCTGCTTTAGTTTTGACGAATGATACCCAAAACTCACCTTATAACCAAGTAGTCTAACAACCACCGTATTCTCCCACAATTGAATTCCTTCTAAAATTTCATCCCTAGTTCTAATCACTTGCGGAAATTCACAATTGGGTTCAAACACATCATCCTTTATTGACTCAATAAATTTATCATCAATCCCATTTAGCCTATTCAATCTAATTTCCTTATCATCAATTATTTCAGGGATAATATTGTTCTAACCCATTAGAGCGGAGTGCCATCCCGAAGATTTCTTTGGCGGATTCAATTGCTCCAATCGCGGCAAATTAGCGGCTTCAGATTGTTTCCCACCTCCTGTATTATACGTAGCATCAAGATTGGGTCTTGCCCGTTTTGCATAGCGTTGTTCTTTCTTTTCCAACGGTGGAAACGCCTCCTGGCCGCCATCTACCGGCGATTCTTCGCTCATTGTTATGTCCACATAATTACCTCCACTAGGTGGCGGTAGAAATGGAACTCCCATCTTGTCCGGAGGAGCCTCCGGTGTTGGATCAAAGGGAGAAGCTATTTTGAGTGATAACGGCTAGTTTCCCAGAGAGAGCTTTTTTTCCATTGATGTTTTTCATCATTTGGGTTCTTTTTATTTATAGGACAATTAAATTTTTTTTTAAAAAACTCTTTAACACGACATCTTATTCTTATTTAAAATAAAATTTAGATTTGTTCTAAACTCACAGTTTACTAAAACCTTACTAACAATTTACATGAAAATTAATATAAACATAGGATGTCATGATATATTTTAATTATATATCGTTTTTATATATAAATTATATCATACTATAAATAATAATTTAAATATGCATTAAATATAATTTATAAAATCCACTTGTTAATTTATTTTATTATAAAGAATTTTTATATTCTGGGATAGGGTTTAGGGTTTTGAATATTTTTATATATCTTTAAATTAAAGATATCAATTATCGTGGTATATATTATATATATATATATCACATTTGATCAAAAGTTCTTAATGATGTTTACACTTATGAGTAATTGAATGAACCTCTAATTCTTCTTAGTTGGAGAGTATCCAATTATTTTTATAGATATTTTTTATAAGATGAAAAATGACGATTTTGTATAGAGTAAAGCTCCCGTATAACCTCTTATATTAGGTCAAAGTGCAGCGGCGAACTCATGTTTAGAAAAATAACGAGATGGGCCGGTATCTTTCATTTCGTGATGATGGTAGCCCTTTTTGAGGGAATCGTCAGTTGACCGTTAGTCAACGCCGCGTGGCACCAACTCAGGGCCACGTCAGCATCGTCTTTATTATTTACTCTGAATTTTAAAAAAAATGCTTGAAGGCATAAAGCCTTCAACAATGGAAGGCCTGCCAAAAAAAAAACACAAAAAAAAACCTTCAATTATCTTCTCTTCCCAAACCAATCCGCTCTCTTACACAATAATCCCACCGTATCTCCATTCTCCACCATCATTAGCGGCTTAACTAACAATCGAAGAACCCAAAATCAAAAATTCAAAACACCAAGTCGCTCTCCTGCACTTGGAGATGCCATCAACAATCGAAGAACCTAAATTAACGTTAAAAAAAATCTCTTCAACACTCACCTTCCCACACCAAGCCGCTCTCCTCCACAAGAAAACCGTCGCCACTGGTGGACCTTTCTCCATCAAGTTGCACATAACTAAAACCCTAAACTCATCTTTCATATATCACTCGCCATCCTTTACATTTCCTGTAAATAGAGAGCACAATCAACACAGCCGCATCAATGGGTATGTCTGAAACATACAGATCTATATGTGTGTGTATATATATATATATATATATATATCTATATAATATTGGAGAAGGGCTAACGGCCCGAAATGTCTCCAGTTTTTCTCCACATTTTCTAGCCTTCAGATCAAATTTCTATCATTTTTGGCCTTTAGATCGATTTCAATTAATGGTCCAGATTGTCTAAATTCAATCCATGGTTTAAAATGTCTTGATGTCTCCTCTATATTTTTCAACCCTTGGATTAAATGTGCTCACATTAGAACAAAAAAACAAACAAAAAAATGCCTCCTCTCCACTTCACCCTAAACCCAAACCACCGCCACCATGACAACCAGTAAGAATCGCAAGAAGCGTGGCCACGTTAGCACTGGAGATGGACGTATCGGAAAACAACGAAAGCATCCCGGAGGCCGTGGTACCATTCTCCACCATCATCAACCGGTAAGTCTCTTCACGCTCACCTTCCACCAAGCCGCTCGCCTGCACATGAAAACCGCCACCACTATGAAACCAGTCTCCACCATCATCAACCGCTTGGCCATAAGAATCGAAAAACCCAAATTAAGGTAAAACTTGAATTATTTTTAACCTATTCTTATCACTTCTACAATTTTTTGACACATATTAATTACACATTTATATGAACATTCTTCTCCATTCCCAGGTACCTCAGTTATATCAAAAATTAATTACAACTTTCCTGAAGGCTGAGAGAATAGGTGGCACTTGAGGGAGCTGGCAATGAAGTGTCATTGATTCGTATTCCTCACCAAATGAAAGAAGCACACATCCATACATACATATATATATATATATATATATATATATGTACTTCAATTATATATCTATCTTTGACTCTTTTGTCCACTTTTAACAGTTTTAGGAATGGTTTATATAACTCGAAGCAGCCATGAAATCAGAGGTTCAAATTTAACTCTTTCTATACACAAAAAGTCATAGATTTTATTTTACTTCTCATATAACAAAGATTTCATTTCTTATTAATTTAGACAGAGGAAAAATATCATCATTATGTAAGCACTTTAACAGAGAGAACAAACATGTGATGGTATATTACATCAGGTATATCTTCATCTTTACATTTTTCGAGAATTTGATTTTTTTTTTTACATTTTTTCGACTCTTAATTATCCAACTTCAAGCAGCTGTTCGATGTGTTTAATTTTGATTACTTTTAATAGTTGAGAAGTTAATGGGTGAAGAAGTCGAACTTATAGCTGAAGCTTTTGTAAGAATCATTTAATAGTTGAAAGTCAGTATAAGTTACAATTACGCTTTAATATGAACACTCAATTTTGTGAATCAGGTGCCCAGAAACTAGCAAAAATTAGAGAAAATAGCAACTTTTTCAGTTCTGAATTGCAAAAAATGGGATTTGGGGTTCTAGGGGATAATGATTCCCCTGTAATGCCTAACATGCTTTATAATCCAGCAAAAATTCCTGCTTTTTCAAGGGAATGCCTCAAGCAAAATGTAAGCTAAGCTTAAGCTTTCTTCTGATATGTAAACTACCAAATACCACCCCCTGTGGTATTGACAAATTTACTTTTGTGCCCTTTCAAGTGGCTGTTGTGACAGTTGCTTTTCCAGCTACACCTTTACTGCTAGCTAGAGCACGTATATGTATATCTGCTGCTCACTCAAGAGAAGATATGCTTTTAGTCTTAAAGGTGACTCTACATTATTTTGGTCGGGCCGAGCCTGTGTTGATCTGTGACTAATTCTTTTTTTTTTCCGATTTCGACAGGTTATTAGTCAAGTTAGTGATATGGTGGGTATAAAGTATTTCCCTGCTGAGCCTAAGAAACAACAGCTAGAGGATGGGAGAGTGAAGCTAGAGTAAACAAGTGCGGATTGGTGAGTTATAATCAACTGAGTTTTGAAACGAGTCAGATTTGTCTGTGGGTCATTGTTTATTTTTTGTACAGGAAAGTTGTAATTAATTAACATGATTCATTCATTATATGCATAAGTTTATATGAACATTTATATGAACATTCTTCTCCATGCCTTTATGTTTATCCATCAATTCATTAGTTTAATAAAGTAATTGTCAAAAGTTTTGTATAAGCCAATGATCAATTATACCATTGATCCTGTGAGAAATAGACAAATAATGTTTTAAAAAGATGAAAACATATTACGTTGACATCACTTTAGTATTAGAATAATTAAATGAAGCGGTACTAAGTGTAAGGGTTTTGGAAGGGCAACTGAAGATAATTCATAATTGTCCAAACTAACTAACACTTAATTGCACGATTGATCACAATTATCTTTTCACGTTTTATTTTTCTGAATTAGAATTGTTTGCACCATTGGTCCCTTCCGTTTTGGACATATAGTTTAATTAATTTACAAAATTATGTATATATTTCTATCTACATGTTCAGATATGAAGTATAACTGTGTCATGTTAGGGCTTTTGATATGTATACTATTTTGATATTTTTTGTATTAATTGCACTATTTCTCTCTATATTTGCAGGCACTATTTTGATAGGAATTCAAATCCAATTTTTTAGAATTATTGGAACAAAAAGCAAAAGGAAATCTTTTCACACTCACCTTCCAACACCAAGTCGATCTTCTGCACAAAAAACCTCTGCCACTCAGGACCATTCTCAACCATCATCACATGGCTTGGCGAAGAAGAACCAAATTAAGGTAAACAAATTTTTTTTACCATTGAAACTCTAAAAAATTGAATTATTTTGAACCTAATCTCATTACTTTTACAGTATCTGATTTAATTATAATTACTGTCGAATTGTTTATTATATTTTTTAAAGAAATCTTACAATGGCCATTTTATTGGCCGTTGGAAGCCTTTTTACCGTATGAGAAGTGATGCGCTGAGAATACTGGGTTGGCGAAGTTCCCAAATTAAGGTAATTTTTTACCATCTAAACTCTAAAAATTGGTTTAATTTTTCTACACCCTCACTATAATTGTTTGTTCTTCCTTTTCATAAATAATTTTTCAGTAGCAGAAGTTGGCGCCAAATCAAATTAAGGTATCAATTTCTTTCGAATATCTGACATTATTTTTATAGGATTTTTTCAATTGTAAGAAGGATGGCTGAGAATAGCCTTTTCTGTTTGAGTGAGCAATTTGGTCTTATCCTGTATTTTTGAATTGTTTTGCAGTAAATATCGGCGCAACTGCTGGAGTTGGTCTTATTTTCTCATGAGAAAAATTAAATTATCCATTTGGCAAGGTCTCTTAAATATGGATATTCTTAAGAAATTCACGCTCAAAAGACACATTTTTTCTGGTTTTGCACTATTAATCCCTTAACTATTATTTAATTTTCATTCGAACAATTTTAATGTTATTTTAATTTTATCAGGTTGATAAAGTAAAAGTACTATCTGAATCTCTTGCTAGCTCTACTACAAAAACTGATAAATGTATTTCAGATCACATGTATTTAAGATAGTTTTTTACTTGATTTTGTGTGCTAAATGGTTCAGTTTTTGTAATTTTAAGATACTTCTTACTTGATTTTGTGTACTAAATGGTCGGTGCTTTACTTATAACCTTCATTTAGTAATCATCCTTATAACCTTATTATTTCTTTGGTTTGTGTGATTTGTAGGGCGCCTGGCAGGCCTAGGAATGAAGAAGAAATATGCACCTTGAGTTGGTCATAAATCCAAATGGGAAACTACTATATTACCTATCCATCTTAAACAATTTTTTTATTTATTTCTTCATTTCTTGCGTTTAATTTAGATTGTAAAGTGTGTTTTCAATTTATAAAAGTGTAAAAGGATAAATGTTCAATTTTTCTTCTATGAGATAATATATTTTACTGTTTTAATAACTTATCAATATTTGTATCATAACTAATAAATTATAGTAGTTTAGAATATAGTTTAAAAAAGAATTCTGTTAATGTGTGAAATGGATTCTATTTTTGGTGTTTGGTTAAGTATTTTTTAATTTATTATTATCACAAAAATTATTTATTTATCCTGTTTTATATTTATTTTTCTAAGTTAATATTGTAAAAGTGCCTTCAGGCACGGGTTCATACCTAGTCTATATAATATTGGAGAAGGGCCAACGGCCCGAAATGTTTCCAGTTTTTCTCCACATTTTCTAGCCTTCAAATCAAATTTCTATCATTTTCGGCCTTTAGATCGATTTCAATTAATGGTCTAGATTGTCTAAATTCAATCCACGGTTTAAAATATCTTGATGTCTCCTCTATATTTTTCAGCCTTTGGATTACTTATTTTTAAAATTAAAAATTAAAAACAAAAAACAAAAAGAAATCACTTCACCGATCGAAAACAAAAAAACAAAAAAAAATCACTTCAGAACCCTCCCCCTCCACATCTCCAGCTCCGATCCACCTCGCCGCTCCTCATCGATCCCACCTCGCCGCTCCTCATCAATCCGCCTTCGCTGCTCCAGTTTCAGACATAGCCATGGAGTTTCGAATCTAACGCGTGTATACATCTCCATAATGTATCTGACTTTGTATTGGATTCAACATGTGGTATGTCTAATTTCTTTTCTTTTTTGTTAAAATCCGCCATCGGGGACTATTCTCCACCACCAATCCGGCTTGGCGTAGAACCTAGATTAAGGTAAAAAATTAATTATTTTTAACCTAATCTCATTACAGACTCTGTAAAAATTAAATTGTTTTAAACCTAATCTCATTACTTTTACAATTTTTCAGAATTGTATGAATTAATTATAATTACAAGTCGTGTTGTAATGGCCAGATTATGATGTTGGAAGCCTTTTTACCTTATGACAAGTGATGCGCTGAGAATAAGGACCTACTCTCATCATTTTTACAGTATTTCAGAATTACTAGATTGAAGTATAATTGTTCATATTATTTTTATACAATTGGAATTTTTGTACAATTAGAGTCACATGAAGGAATTACTTAAAGCCATCAAAGAAGTAAGTAACAGTATAATACATGATTTATGATATAATTACATATCTGTTAATTTATTTTAAAACTTCTTCGACTGATGGTATCTGTTTCAGAGTAATTAACATCAATTGTCTATTTCTTCGTCTTCGATTTTGACTTTCAACAGGTTCAATACGAAGATATCTGTAGCAATGCAGTTAAGGTAAAAAAAAATTGATTTTTACCATTGAAACTCTAAAAAGATTGAATTATTTTTAACTAATCTCATCACTTTTACAGCTTTTCATTACCGATTCGCTCATCTTCAACTCATCTCCGGCTCATCTCCACTCATCTTCAACGTCCATCTTCGCTTGGGAAAGAACTTTGCTTGGAATACAGTAGTTTGGAATACACTTTGGCCTGTAAGGTATATATCATGATTTTAGATTGAATAGCTCAATAGTTGTTCTTCCGGCTAACATAGGGATCGAACAGCATTTCTGTTTCTTGGATTCCCATCATTGCTTCTAATATTAAGTTGATGGTATTGGGAAGGATGTCTACCTGCGTTACTAACAAGATATGTGTGTGTTAAAACAGGGCATTTAGTTTGTTATTTATAAAGGTTACAAAGGCTAGGTTCAAATGGTGCTGATGAAATAAAGGTTTTGTATGGTGTGTCCTATGCTAAGTTCTTTATAAGTTGGATATGTCAGATACAAATAATGTAATATTTATTTATTCATTTTATTCAGGAAAATCCATGGTTTTATAGTACTGATTGGGAAAGAATATATCAAATGGAAGCTGCGTTTATTCCTAAAATTAATGATGATTTGGACACTCAAAACTTTTAAAAGTTTGATGAGGTATTATTTCCATTTTACTTTCTTATTTTATTCTTTTTGATGGTTTCTAATCTTTTTATTTATTTAGCAAGCTGAAACTCAATCACATTTATCATCTAAAAGTAGTGGTCCATGGAGAAAGGTATATATAGACTTAATCTTTTATGTTAATTCTTTTTAAATGTAACGAATATTTGAATTTCCCTTTTGTTATGTAGATGCTTTCGTCTAAAGATACTAACTTTGTTGGTTACACGTACAAAAACTTTGAATTAATGTATCCGTACTTGAGTAAACTGGTGACAACTCAAGGAGCATCAGGGGCTATAATGCGACTAATACTTGATCAGGTAACATCAATTAATGTCCAAATTAGTAATTTTGCACTTTAGTCCCTTATATATCGTTTTTTACAATTCATGTTATCTCCAATTTTCATCGGAGTTTTTTTGTAATGAAACTTATAGAGCATTATGTAGCTGACTTATATAAGAACCTATAGAGCATTTTTTATATAATTTTGTGACCTATAGAGCATTTTGAAATCGTGAATGACTGTAGGGCATAACTGAGTTATGAGGTTAATTGAAAGTAGCAAAAAAAGGCAATGAGCTTTATTTGATGTGTAGAAATAGCAAAAAGAATTAGAAGAATAGATGAAGATGTTTTAGTTTTTTGTGAATGCAGAATTTTCCTGTGATGATGTGAAGGCTGATAAGCACAGGAAGAACAATCTAGGTCACAGTGTGAAGGCACCAGTTGGAAGATGGCAGAATGGTATGTATGATTGGTAATTTGTTAGTAACTAAATCAATTATTGGAATATATGGTTGAATGTTTGTGAATGGTGCAGGAAAAGATCTATTCTGGTATTCACGTGATAAAAAATCAGGAAGAAGAGGAGCACTCAATGATAGAGGCTCTTGGATTGGCTCTAAAACTTGCTTTCTTGGTTGAAGGTTAGTAATTGACCTTTATTTGTTAAAAAGATTGTTTTTTTCCTTTAATTATAACAGCAAATTTGGTCTATTTATTTACTGATTAGTTGATTAATATAATGAAATATACAAATGAATAAAACAAGTATTTTTTTAACCTAATTTCATCACTTATATATTTTTATTATGGTTAATGTTCTAATTATATTGTTTCTCTCACCTAATAGATCGATGGGTTCTGGTCTATTTCATGGAAGGCAGCGCATCTGCTGAACGAATAATGGAAGTGATCAAAAGGATACCCAAAATCGACCACATGGTAGGCGAGATCATACACCGCGTTTTAGGAGAAATCGAACTAAAAAACGTGGAATTTGTGTATCCATCTCGGCCTGAAAGCGTAATATTCAAACAATTTAGTTTGAAAATCCCAGCAGGAAAGACAGTGGCATTGTAGGAGGTAGTGGGAGTGGAAAATCAACGGTTGTAGCTTTATTACAGAGATTTTATGATCCAGTTAGTGTTCAGATTCTTCTTGATGGGGTTGCCATTGATAAGTTGCAGCTCAAGTGGCTAAGGTTACAGATGGGGTTAGTGAATCAGGAGTCAGCTTTATTTGCTACAACTATTAAAGAAAATATACTTTTTGGAA
The DNA here is from genome assembly GCA_029959085.1 of Nemophila menziesii. Lineage (NCBI taxonomy): Eukaryota > Viridiplantae > Streptophyta > Magnoliopsida > Boraginales > Hydrophyllaceae > Nemophila > Nemophila menziesii. Next base: position 7,348,103 of record JARWIR010000032.1, read on the forward strand.
AAGAAGACGCATCTATGGACTCTCCTCCTCTCTCCGATCCAATTTTCTTCATAAGATTAGGGATCTGTTCCAGTAATGAGATAGAAAATGGAGAAGAAGAAAGCGGCAGTGCCACTGTATGCAAGTTTTGAGAAAGTGGCAGTGCCATTGTATGCAATTTAATGTCAATTTTTCATATTTTGTCTCAAAACATTTTAATTTGGTTTCTGTAAAGTGTAGTGACGGTTTTTTCTTTATGATTATCCAATTAAATGCATAAGATATTTAACATTTGTTGCAGATTCGAATCCCATGCTTAGAAATGGTGAAAGTGGAGATTAGATTGGAACATTTGAAGGTCATAAAGGTGTTGGGTCAAGATTTTCATTCCAAGGTAAAATCTTATTTAACCAGGCCCAGGCCCATATGGTCAGCAAACTATACGGTACAAGCAAGAACAGGATGAATCTAGCTTCCAATATCTTAATCAACTCCAATCGGTAAATACCGGAAATGTGCATGGCTATTTACAGCCTTCTGTGTTGCATAATCTGATGAATTTAGATTCTTCAGAACATAGCTCGGGTTTTAATGGCTATATGCTTCCAATGGCTACTACTGATGGTTATGGTGATAATCAAGAAGTGAAGTCTGTTGATTATGAAAATATGTTTGGATCAACAGATTCGTATCAAGCCCGGAATTTTTATTATCATTCTCGAGGACCATATGCAAATAATGGTGCAATGAAGGTTAGTGTTTATATGATGAAAACTCAAGTTGTAACAACACTTGGGTGCCTACTTGCCATGGAGCTCAAACATTCACAGTTTGGGATAATACTTAACAAGCAAGGCGACAGATTCTAAGGAGATCTTGAAGAGGATTGTGAAATTTTAGGCAAAATATTTAGTCTCATCATATAATATTGAAAATACCATCATTGATTTAATCCCACTGCATATTAAATCAATATTGGTATTTTCAATAAATTTCATGCTTTTTAAATTTTTTTAGGTTAAATGTATCGCAGTTAGCAGCATTTGTGATTTTTGGCCTAAAGATTTGTGTGCAAAGCATGTATGAAAGATGTTCGGCATCAAAGACTTAAACTCAAAAATTGGGTGTCTAAGTTATAATTATATGTTATTATTCGAATGTTTTAGCTTAACTGATTTAATTGTTTGGTTTGAACATTTTTTTTCAGTTTATTTTTATTTCAAGAATTGTTTGTCTATCCTGTTTTATATTTATTTTTCTAAATTAATATTTTAGAGTGTCTTCAGGCACGGGTTCATACCTAGTATATATATATGTATCTCTATATATTAGTATAAACAATCTATTGCATAATTTAATTTTTTTTTCTTCTTCTGATTGATGGGTATGTATATATCCCATATGTGCGTATTGTCGGTAGTATCTTTGTGTTTTTTTGGTGTTTAATTTGGTGTATGATGAATAATAGGGACTTAGTGTCCAAAATAATAATAGGGGCTTACTCATTCATATCCGAGCTATGGAGGAAGAAGCAGTCAGATGTGATGAGGTTTTTGCTTAGGGTTAGGTGTTCGGAGTAACTACCCGTCCTGATAAGGCTCGATGTGTAGCAGAGGTCTCTGCTACACAAGGCCAAGATGGTATATTTAATTACCTTTTTAGTTAATTTTGTGTTGCTATATGAAGTTGATTAGGGTGATTGAATAGGTGTATTGTGATTAATGAATCCACATTTGTTAGTGGGTTTATTAAAATATTGATTTGTTCATGTTGGTAATAAATAAATGATGAAAATGAATTAACTTTATCGTGTTATTAAGCTAGTTTTTAGTAATTTTTTTACCCTGTATATATATATATATATATATATATATATATATATTAAATCTGCACTTTTACTCAATTCAATATGAATTGTGCAGCAATGTTGGAGTGAGCAATTTGGAGTGACCAATTTGGTGAATGTGGGAGTGAGCAATTTCAACAAGTAAACAGAGTCCAATAATATGTTACTTGTCGCTCAAGGCAAAAAAGGCTACATCAAAGATGATCAAACCAAATATATCTTTCCAAAGTTATCGTTTAGACATGAAATTTTGGAAAAATGTGAAATAGATGTTTATCAAATTCGCTAAAGTAAAGATTTAGATGATTTATTTACTAAGGTATTACCTATATCAACATTCAAGAAATTAATACACAAGATTGGCATACAACGACCTCAAGATCTTTCTTGAGAGGCTAACAAGAGGGGGAGACAAATATGCACTACACCCTATAAAAAATTGGCAATCATGAATATCAATATCCCATGTGTTCAGTGTCAAGCCTTACTTATTATAAAAATGGTGATAGAAAGAGTGTGTGTTATCTATTATCATAATAGTGGAGGAGAAAGTTTGAGGATTTTTATTTTGGAAAAAATATAAAATGGTGGATCACTATAATAGTATAATTATTATAATAATAAATTTATGAATAATATGTTGAGTCAACGCACCCATAATAATTGAAATATTTAGTTTATATTTTTAATTAATAATGTAACCATAAAAGTAAAAATTTATATAAACATAAATAAATACAATACTTTTTTCTAACATAAAGGGCCGGCCCAAAGAAATAAATTACGCTTGGTTGCCTAAAACAAAAAAAATGAGGCTTTTTTTAATTATAATCGTTGTTTTAATAAAATTGAGATCTTTTTAAATTTAAAAAAATATGGGGCCTAAATCGGCCGCCTTGGTTGCTTGCCTCAAGGCCGACCCTGCTAAAATGCAATTAAAACCTAACCCTAATACTATAAAGCTATCACATTTATTTCAATCTCCTCTCAATCCGTCTCCTTTTTCATCGCTACTCCATTCACTCATTTGCATCACCGTCATCATATTTTCAAACTTTACAAGATGTATTATTCAAAATATAGAGCAAGCTAACAAAGAAATGGACGACACGACCTTCCTCTCTAGATTTAGATTATTATGGTAAGTTTTTTTAGTTTCTGTTTGCTAGTTTTCTTATGGTAGGAACAAGTTCGAGGGTTCCTCTCTATTCAAACAATTTTCACACACACGTGTGTCTATTATATATATATATATATATTCTAGATGTTTTTAACTTTATCAATAATTTAAACAATTCTAATAAAATACAATTTTATTTCATGAATAATTGTGGTCTTAGTCCCTATGTATGTAAATTCATAAATAAACTCACTTTGTTAAGCAAAACATTACAAAACTATCCCTTCCACAGAAAACCTCTTTATAATTTGTTTTCCCCTTTTTAATTTTATAGTTTGTAATTAAAGATCATAATTTTTTTTTTGTTTTTAACAAAATTAGAGTTCATTTTCTTACACTTTTTATCTTTCTTTTATAATCTACCCTCACCTTGACACTGATCACATTTCTCATGTCCTTAACTACCACATATGAGCGAAGGCAAATTTTTTTGTTAAGGGACCAAGGGGTTGGGGGCATCACCCATAATTTTTTGTGTTAATTTCACTACAACTCCCTGTATTTGCAATAATTTCATTATGGTTCCTATATTTTGAAATAGTTACATTTTAGGTCCCTATGTTATGCAAAATTACCTATATTTCTATATAATGACATTATAAGTCCCTATATTAAGCAAAATTACCTATATTTTGAATTATTGGCATTATAAGTCCCTATATTATGAAAAAAAAATCTATTTTCTTAGAAATAATTGTAAGTGGGTGAGTGTATATATAAATTTGACTAGGACTAGTCTTTGATAATCGAGAGACGACACTGACGCAATAAGCTTGTTATTTTGAATTGTGATAGTAGTTGTCACCGGGGCGGATGCAACAATGTTGCTTTCTGTTGTTGGGTATGAGTTAGAGGCGAATGAGTTGGTGTTGTATTTTGGTGATGGAGTAGCGTTTCTATTAGGAATACATGTAGAAGTGCGGAATGTAAAGTGAGAGCCATAGAGATAGATTACTTAGAATTAAGTTTTAGATACTATTAGAAATTTGGTGTGGGGGGGGGGGGGGGAATTAGAAGTTTTGGAAAATATTGGGGGCGACAACTAGATGTTTTATTGACTATAGTTAGTTTTAGGAAAAAATTGGGGCAAGTATATGGTTTGGAAAATTGGGGAACAGATAAATGTTAAGACATGGGGGAATGTTGGTTTTAGTCTTTTACATATTTTTAAATCTAGGGATGTCAAGTATTTACTTTCAAAAAATCTAGGGAAGGGGGAACCATAGTGTATTTTCTTAAAATATCATAGGGGTCCAAATTTCAATTTTTCTAAACTCAAGGGTACTAAGGTCCTCCTATATATACACAACTCCGCCTCTCCTCCCATACCACACGCTTGCCTTTACGCTAACCTTAAATTCCCTCCCCCACCCCCCATTTTTCCACCCTTACAACCATAACATAGTCATTGGTCTTCTATATAGCACCGCTAACTATGTGAGCACATTATGGTTTCTTCATAATAAATACCTAAATGGAAAATTATTGTTGAAAGTAATTCATAGTGCTCTATGTGTGCATCTAGACTTCGATAATGGGTTTGGTATTGAATTACGAGGAAGGAAGGTAAACAAACATTATATGTACACAATTACATAAAAGAGAGAGTCACATATTAATGACATCATATATTTGAATTCAAATACACACATAAAAATTTAAAATATTATAGTTCTATATAATATACTTTGTTATTAACTTGTACAAAAGTAAAACTATATTTACGGTTAGCTTGTTTACATGTTAATTTTGTAGAAAAAGTATGATTGTTTAATTTATCATGGCCCCAAACAGGTTTGCGTATCAAGGCGTAGACATGATTCAGAAAAGGAAAAGATCGATGTCCATTACATTTCTACAAGTTTGTGTTAGGTAAGTGATATAATTAATTTTAAACTCTCCTACTATATATGTCATTAATTAATACAAAAACAAATGTGACAAATATTGCGCATATAATAAACGCAATGCTGTAAAATATTTGTTCAACTGTGGGTGATCAAGGAGTAGACTCCAGTTTTCTTTAGGAGGAAGCCTGTTATATCATTGTTACCCCATACAACCAAAAACTTACCAAAACCACAATATACCCCTCATCAATAACATATATCGACTGGCACCGATCGAGACCATTTACTTTCTTACAAGTGAATTGAAACGCTTCTCTCGAATCTTCTCTTCTCTTCTCTTCTATACCGAGCTATCTCTCTTTTAACACTTGATCAAACAATTCTAATTGAAAATGATTTTTTCAGGGCCGTGTACCCGCATAGAAACACAATATGCTCGAGCATTCAAACACACAATTTGTGTAATGGAAGCACTTTGGTTAATGGATAGTGACGATGAAGGGGTCGATACAATACAAATGGTGAGCCAAGGAAAGCTTAGTGAGAGTGTTTGTGACAAAATTCTGAGAACCCTTTTAGCTTCTATTAAAGTTGGTGTAGTTCGATTCCCTTGCGCCAGGGATGCGCTAGTTATCCGGGTCGGGTTGAGAACCTTTTTGGTTGCTGTACCGGGTATTGTACTGTGCTTACAGCTTCCACTACATTGAAAGGAATCAAATCTCGACACTATTATACATATATTCAAGGAATATGGTTGGTATGAATATCACAAAGAGGAATCTATAGGTATGAAGATCACCAACATATGCAAAAGTCAAAATAGTTAATTATACACGAGGATCAACATCACACATATGTAACATCTTAAAATATGTTTTTGTTATTTCAAACTGGTAGTTGGAACTTTGAATGATATGTTTATAATTTTTTAATTTTTTTTATACTTAGATAATTATATTTGAATAGAAAATGGGTATATTTTTTCTTAAATAATTTGGATTTAAATTCATTTGAAGTCTTATCTCGTATAACATTAAAAAATATAGAATACCTAAAACGAATACGATATTTAAATTCCAATCATTTTACGATCTAAAACTAACATTATGTATATATTCGATTGGGAAGATTACGTCACGTATTCTATTATTTAACAATATTCACATGTTTCGTTTCCACATTCATTTCTTTAACTTTTATCTTCCCTCCTATGCTGTTCTCCCAAAAAAAACCTCAACTACCCGTATACCCCTCCATCACATCGTTGCCATCAATTTCAATTATCTTTTGCCAGTTTTCCCTCTCCCCATCTAATAACCACTCCGATCTCCCCACGAACAAATCCAACTCTAAAATTGGTCGTTGTAACATCCAACCCTCCGCCATCTACTATTGGAGATCGTCTTCCACCACCAACACTGCTATCCTATCAAAGGTATATTGTACAAAATCTATTTTATAGATAAAGAATCTATTTATTTCAGTTGACAACTTAAATTTAATTTTTTAAATTTTACCATAATGAATTCGAATGAACACAATACATGTTTTATTGATTGATAATTTATGTACAGAGATAATGAAATAATGTATGTACAAGTGACTTTACAGGAATTGGATAGACTAAATAAACTATAACCTAAAGACAACAATGATTTCTAAATGTCCTTCCTTGTCAGTATATCGATCTATATATAGATTCTAAGATCGGTTGCTAATGGTAATATTGTTGATAAGAAGGAACAATTAGTTTGCTTTTAATCCTTCTTGGGTTTCCACGTTGCTTTCGATCTTTCTTGGAACTCCACATGTTTTCTTCATCTCATTGCTAATTACATCACCTTCTCCTCCAGAAAGAACCTTGTCCTCAAGGTTCAAGTCAATAAATGCTCCAATACCTTTCATTTAACATATTTTCCAATTTTATCGTACAAAAGGAGAAAAACTAAAAAAAAATTTATTGCACCCAAAAGCTTTTTGGATGAATGAAAGATTTTATAGTTTTTATGTCCATATCCATCACAACTCTTGGATGAAATGTTTTCCAATATTTTTTCATATAGTTGTTAGATTTTGTTATCTCAAATATTTGAAATAAATTGTACCTTCACCAGTGAATAATTGTTCATTCCTTTTTAATAAGAGGTACTATAATATTTTGATTCTACAAAACAATATGAGGACCGTGTACAAATCCAAGAAACACAGTTTCCTATGACAGAAACACGTCAACATAATAGACATTTGTTGCTGTGGTAGGTCCCATGATTTGTTGTGACTGTGGAGTGCGTAATTTGATCTTGTACTGCACTTTTTGAACTTTTTTTGTAGAAAATATCCATTTGAAGCAACCTCTAGAACATATCTGATTGGTTCCAAAGATAGCATAAAGGAGAAGCAACATGAGTAAGTTGCTAATTATGAGACTTTTGGCATCTTATAAGTGTCAAAGTAGTGTATATAACTGAGAATTAAAAGACTGGTACTGAGTATCAGGTACCTGATTATATATTGAGATCTCAATTTGTTATTTTACTAATTTAAATTAGTGGAACCTAACTAAAAATTGATTATGATCGAATATTTATATATGCGCGTAGTAACTGTTAATATATGAATGAAATAAGGACTTTTTTAATTAAAATGTCTAAATAAACTGACTGCCCATCAGTAGAAAGACATAAATAAAACAAATATTTTTTAAATTTCACTTGTACGACGTGAAATTTTCACAATTTTGAAACGAATGTGCTACAAAGGGGAGTCACTATATAAGATAGTATGTTGTAGCACACGTAATATATTTATTAATGAGATATAGACTCTGGTGGTGGATGCACTTTTATTTGCTAATATTTTTATAGAAGAATTCATATAAGTCTTATGTCGAGCATATTAAATCATTATATATGAATGAAACGTCGATCAAATTTATGTCGTACTATTTATTACTCCTATCAAATTTCTCAAGTTATACACCATTGTGTTATACTTACATCAGGGGGAGACATTTACGCAATGCACAATTTTTCCCTTCGAATAGGTTTTTTCCAACTGGGTTTTCCTTGCAAGGTTCTTAATGAGGCAATTTACATAAGCGTATTGAAGAATACTATATCCTTTTTCCTTTACTAAGATTTTGCCTCATTGCGTTTTTCTTAGAAAGTTTTAATGAGGTATATTCTCAAAATCAAAATTAAAGGGGAATGCAATCTTTCAACAAGTAAACAGAGTCCAATAATATGCTACTTGTCGCTCAAGGAAAAAAAGGCTACATCAAAGATGATCAAACCAAATATATCTTTCCAAAGTTATCGTTTAGACATGAAATCTTGGAAAAATGTTAAATAGATGTTCATCAAATTCGCTCAAGTAACAATTTGGATGATTTATTTACTAAGGTATTACCTACATCAACATTCAAGAAATTAATACACAAGATTGGCATACAACGACTTCAAGATATTTCTTGAGAGGCTGACAAGAGGGGGAGAAAAATATGCACTACATCCTATAAAAAATTGGCAATCATGAATATCAGAATCCCATGTGTTCAGTGTCAAGCCTTACTTATTAAAAAAATGTTGAAAGAAAGAGTGTGTGTTATCTATTATCATAATAGTGGAGGAGAAAGTTTGAGGATTGTTATTTTGGAAAAAATATAAAATGGTGGATCACTATAATAGTATAATTATTATAATAATAAATATATGAATAATATGTTGAGTCAACGCACCCATAATAATTGAAATATTTAGTTTATATTTTTAATTAATAATGTAACCATAACAGTAAAAATTTATATAAACATAAAAAAATACAGTACTTTTTTCTAACATAAAGGGCCGGCCCAAAGCAATAAATTACGCTTGGTTGCCTAAAACAAAAAAATGAGTCTTTTTTATAAAACTATAATCGTTGTTTTTTAATAAAATTGAGGTCTTTTTTTAAATTTAAAAAAACATGGGGTCTAAATCGGCCGCCTTGGTTGCTTGCCCCAAGGCCGACCCTGCTAAAATGAAATTAAAACCTAACACTAATACTATAAAGCTATCACATTTCTTTCAATCTCCTCCAAATAAATTCTCAATCCGCCTCCTTTTTCATCAATACTCCATTCACCCAGTTCTGGCAGCTAGTTTCAGGAAACAACCGACATCTAATTGAATTGATGACCTAGAAAAAGTAGAAGCTGCTTGATTTTGCATCACCGTCATCATATTTTCAAACGTTAAAAAGATGTATTATTCAAAATATAGAGCAAGCTAACAAAGAAATGGACGACACGACCTTCCTCTCTAGATTTAGATTATTATGGTAAGTTTTTTTAGTTTCTGTTTGCTAGTTTTCTTATGGTAGGATCAAGTTCGAGGGTTCCTCTCTATTCGAACAATTTTCACAGTAATACAAATCCAGGCAACACAGTTTCCTGTGACAGAAACACATCTACATAATAGACATTTGTTGCTGAGCAAAACCCCAATTATGCAAAACTATCTCATGAAATGCAGTTTGTTGATGATCATGTACCTTTTTGTGGATAAATTGAATTGACTTGTGGATCATACAAATTCATTTGATCAAAATATATTGTAGTATTTTTACAAATTTTTCTATTTTATTTCAATAGATGTGAGTCTGCAATCAATTGTGTACGTATTTGGGATGAACTCAGTAGTGGGTAGATCCATTCGCTGACTGTAGGTTGTGAGCTCGAACTCTGTTCATGTTCAACAACCTTGGGTTCAAGATATCCACGAAGTTTTGATTTTAAAACGTGTGTTGGTTTCGAGTTGTGTTCAGGCATGTTACGCATAAAAATGAATCACATCTCACAACCATATTTTTCTTATAACTCTCGTACGTTCAATTTTTATTTGTCATTAATTATAAATTAATCATAACCATAAAATAAGATGTTCATTAATAAAAAAGAGTCAATCATTGAAAAAAACATTGAAACTTTTAATCATTAAAAACAGTTGTAAACGAATATGTAAAATAAGACAAGGGAAGAGAGTACAGTATACTATGCTTTCTTTTCTTTCAACTTGTGGAATTAAATTATAGGAGGACCATATCTATATAGGTAATATGACCCTTCATATGATACAATAGCGGTGCTTGAAGGAGAAATGAGAAAGGTTTAAAATTATAGTCTTTATAATACTTCCCTTGGATGTCCATCCATTAGAAAATATACCTCGTTAAAACATTACCAAGAAAACCCCCATGGGTAAAAACTTGGTCAAAGGAAAAAAAATACATAATCATGGAACTAAAAAATCGTGAAACACTGTCTCGTTAAAACCTTGCCAAGAAAACCTCAATAGAATAAACTTGGACGAAGGAAAAAAGAGTACGTATCGTGTCTTGTTCATGCATCCCCTGATGTTGGCAAGAGATCTCTGAGTTGTCGCATTCTAATTTTGTGGATCAGCTTTTTGAATGTTGTGGTTGGCAATAATTTTGTAAGCAAATCTTCAAAATTGTTACATAATTATATTTGATGAATGTCAATATCTTCTTTCTTTTGTAACTTTTTGTATAGAAAAATTTAGGTGATATATGCTTCATTCGATCTCCTCTGATGTAGCTTTCCAAATCACGCCATCCTCTTCTTCCAAAAAAATCACCTTTTGTTAGATGAATTGATCCAAAGAGCTTCTAAGTTGAACTATTTTCGAACAAAAAACTAAAAAGATAAAGCACACTTCTCTTGGATATGCAAAATCAATGAGTATTAACATAAAAATTATTGAGTATTACACAAATTTACTGAGTATTAATATAAAATCATTAAGTATTACATTAAATCACTGAGTATTACACTATCTTAAATATATATATATATATATATATATATATATATATATATATATATATATATATATGTATATATATATATAAAACTATTCTACCAAAAAGCCATGTTGTTTACTTAGAATGAGGAAAGACAACGGATCAGATTATTGCAAAAAATTCAAAATCATGTCATAACCATTTAATTTATCAAAAACCAATTCCTAACGGATTTAACCGTCGTACTTACTTTTCAAAACCATAACCGAATAATTCAGATTCGGTGTTTTGAGCGGTTTTTTGGATTTTAACCATAAACCAACGTTAACTCCATAAATATATTGAAAATTCTTAAAAGAATATCACAAATACAAGAAAAATCTTAAAATATATAAAATATTATGTCGATCCTTAATTAAACAACATATTTGTTACTTTTTTTGTTAAATTTAATATTTAGATTTTAGTTTTGAGATATAAAATACTTTTTTATCTATATTATTATAAAATATACAAATATAGATAATAATAATAATAATAAACGATTTTTATTTATCCGGTTTTATATTTATCTAAAACCATAACCTAACAGTTTTATCCATGGTTGCATAATTGGTTTTTTATGGGTTCGAATTATCCCTAATCATAATCAAGTTATTTTTTTCGTGCAGATGACACATATCTCCATGGCCATGGCCAAAAAATCGAATCTGCTCCATGAACGGATCACTGAACAAATAATGTAACTATTACTACCTCCATTCCATAATAATAGCATTTTTATAGTGTTTCATACTTATTAAGGAACTTAAAAAGTAGAAAAAAATAGTTTAAAATGACCAATCTATCCTTAATTATAAGAAAGAAAAAATTAAATATTTGATTAGTGAGAGATTTTAGAAAAAAGGTAAAATTGAAAAAAAATTATTTATTATGTGTTAGAACTCTAAATGTGATATATATTATGGAATAATTTTTTTTGTTAAAACGACTATTATTATGGAATAGAGATAATATATATTAGATACTAGAATAGTTATATAATATCAAATGAGAATAAACAATAATGTAATTATATAACTATCAACTGTTGGTCTATAAATTAGTAAGATGGTAATGTGGCCTATTATAGGAATTATCTATATTATATAACAAGCTTTTCAATATAAGGGGTGGCTAGAATTGTTTTTTGCCCCACTTATTATTAAAAAATAATACTCAATCAAAAGCCTAACATTTCCATTCTCCACTGTCACACCCGCATTTCCACCAAGCCACTCTCCTGCAAAGAAAATAGCGTATGCGACCATTCTCCACCATCTTCACACTCGCCTTTCCACCAAGCCGCTCGCCTGCCGCCATTCGAGTTCCATTCTCACCATCATCAACCCGGCTTGACGAAGAACCCAAATTAAGGTAAAATGTAATTGAAATTCATCTCTCCACACTCACCTTCTCACCAAGCGGCCCTCCGGACAAGAAAACCGCCGCCACTCACCATTCTCCACCATCATCCACCAGCTTGCGAAGAACCCAAATTAAGGTAAAAAAAAATTAACCTAATCCATATGTTAAATTTTGGAATTATCTGATTTAATCACAGTCATGTTGTTTTATATATTTATAGAAAACCTACCATGGCCATTTTATGACATTGGAAGCCTTTTACTGTATGAGAAGTGATGCGCTGAGAATAGACCCGTCTTGGCTACACCATCAATAATCGGTTCCACAGTTGGATTTTGCTTGAGGGGTGGTCTTCCTAACAGAAGAATTATGTTGAAGCCCGATTTGAAGTAATGTACTCTAGTAAGAAAACGAATTAATTTCAGGGAGTTAAAAGTCAAATCCTAGGTTGTTGGAAGGGCTTTTCAGCAATATTAATTTACCCAATCTTCAAGTATTTTGAAAACTATTTTGTATATTAAAGATTCAGTTTTTCTGAGATCAATTATTAATTTTTCTAGGTGGAGATGGATCTGGAGTAACTAACTTACTCAGTCTGTCAAGTAAATAATGGACATTTATCAATTTTTTTTGTACAACACAAGGATCAATGGTGAATTCAGGTGTTTACGATCCGGAAAATGAACGGTTAATTACATCTTTTTTGCTTTAGTTTTCTAATGCGTATGTTTAGTTGCAGGCCTAAAAAAGTCAGAAATAGAAGAAAGACTAAGAAGCAACTAATCTTAAAAGAGAAGAAACGAAACATGTAAACTTCAGAAACAAGAAGCTTTACAATTGTTGAAGAAGAAAGAAAAAACCAAAAACCTCATAAAGGTTCGATTTTTATACACTTTACGAAAAACTTAAACTTTTCCGAGCTAAACCCATATAATGTCGATTTTTATGAACTTTCCTCGATATTTAAACTTTTCCGAGCTAAACCCAACCATTTTTTTCCCTGATTCAGATAGAAAATCTCATAAAGGTTTGATTTGTATATACTTTCTTCAATATATAAAATTTTCCGAGCAAAACCCAGCTTTTATTTTCTTAATACGTGTGGGAAATGTCATAAAGGTTCGATTTCTATTTACTTTCCTCGAAATTTGAACTTTTCTGAGCTAGGCCCATAGTTTATCTGAAGAGCAGGGGTTGAGTAACGCGCAATTTATTGCATTTTCCATGAATTGCGCAATTAATGGTATGTTTAATATTCATTTATTAATTATTAAATATTTTGATTTGTGAAGTTTGTGTAACGTGTTTTTATTTATTTGTTGTAGGAATTGAGTGAAGAAGGTAAGCAGATGTGGAACGATAAAGGTGCAGTAGCTATGGAAGCTTACAATAAGGAATTGGAAGAGTATAATAAATCTGCAGCAGAGAGTTCAAGCAATGTGCAGAAATAAAGGACTTAGTATAATAACATTAATATTTTGATTTAGAATTTCTTTGATATCTCATCTTCACACATTTTTTGCACTTAGAATTTTGTGATGTTAATTGGTTGAATAAATATTAAACACTTTGTGATGTCCAATTTTATACTTTACAACAGGTAATCTGAGTATTTTAAGTCACTTAGTTGTCAAAAGAAAAAATAGAATTAAGAAAGCGATGCTTTGTTTATGTACATATTCTTTCTTTCTTTCTTTTTGTTAATTTTAGACATTAATAAAGACAAATTTTTGGTAAATTTTTAAGATTTAATATAATGCAATCTATATTATATTTTATTCCATTATATTAATATATTGTCTAATGATGAACTCTAATCACTTTGGTCACTTTACCTTTAAGTTTGAAATTTCTCCAAAATGGGCAGTTAGTTTCTACAATTTTATTTGACATATTTAATTTGAGAATTTAAGCTAAAGGTTCTTAAATAATCCATTTAAAATTAAAAGATATTGAACTTTATTTACCCATTTGAATTAAAATATATTTAATTTTTGGTTATATTCATCCAATCCAACAAAATATTTATTAAATAAAATTATATGGAATAAACAAGGTGAGAAAATGTAAATATAAATATACATTAGTCGAATAATATTTTGTCATTTTTCTAAAAGTCCAGCGAAAACGTAAAATACCCATTTCCCTGTTACAAAGAGGATTTTCTTTGATTATGACCACAATTTAAGGAGTGTGTACGGTAATTTTTTATCAAGTTATCATCATCTTAAAACCGATATATATATATAAATGGTGTCTATGATTGTTTTCGTCCCTACTTATCATTAACTTTTTAAACCTTAACTTTCACCTTCATCTAATTTTTTAAAACTTAACCTTAACCTTAAGTTTTTAACCTTAACATTAACGTTAACGTTAACTTTCACCATAACTTTAACCAAATAAAAATTTGTCGTGCTAATATTTGACCTTAAACTTTACATTTTAAACATTAACTTTAGCTTTATCCTTGATCTTAACAGAGAAAACTTGGGGTTCGATTTCCGTTAATTAAACAAATTTTTTATTAATTGTTTTCAAACACGAGTTTTACCTAGTTTTAATAATATGACAAGCAACGTTTATATCTCCTATATTTAGAAGTTAAAAGTTGAATTGGCTAATTAAACACTCTCAAAACTTGCAGCACCTCAACATGGCGGCATCAACTAAATCTATATCTGAATCTGAGTCACTAATTATGCAGTATTGTTCAGAATCTCTAAAGCCTTTACTTGAACAGCTTCAAAATGCTAGCTTAAGTGATAATTAATGTGAAACTCTATCAATGGGAAGGTTTCTGGTACTTACCTCTTCACCTACAAGCTGCAAAATCCATTTAACAACACTTCGAGTCGAGGCATGCTTTTGTTTCCATGTGGCATCTCATCAACACCGACAACAAATTTGAACCCGGATGTGGATTTTTCAAAGATTTGTTTCAAAGTTTCTGCCATGGAGTTGTACTTTTCGGTCCCTTTGCATGATCATGCTTTACAATACTGGAACGAGAGCTTAAAACAACCTCATAAGATGCTTTTCATCAAGTATGAAGATTTGACGAGTATTCCGATTGAGCAAGTCAAGAAATTAGGTGATTTTCTTGGAAAACCATTTGAAAATGATGAACAAGTTGAGAAAGTGGTGGTTAGGTGCAATTTGGAGAGACTATAAATTTTAGAAGTGAACAAAAATGGGATTGATCCATGGATTAAGTTTTTCAGGCTTGGAATTGTAGGTGATTAAAGAAAAGACTCACTCCCGAGATGGCACAACAACTTGATCACATCACTCAAATTAAGCTTCAAGGATCTGGACTTGAGCTCTCTCTGACTCCAAAGATATTGCACTAATTTTAAGAAGCATGAAGTTGTGTTATTGTTGTCAGAATAAGCTCATTCCATGCTCCTGGAATAGCCATGATGTCTATTCTGATATCTGCATATTTTATGTTTATTGAAAGTTTGTGATTGTTAGTCGATAATTCCTCTTTAGCTATCTCATTTAGATAGGTAATAAATTATTTCACCAAGTATCTTTAGCTATAGCTTGATCATTAGATTACTACATATCATTTAGCAAACGGATTCAGCTAACACATATCTATCATATTTAACACGGCTACAACTTTTAGAATCGTTTTTGTAACAATTGGTTTCACATTCACATATAACAAAACTTTGTGTGTCCTTTTTAGTAAGGGCGAAATGGTCTCCTCGATCTTCTTCCAGATTCACCATATCTATCCCTACTTCTTTATCTTTCCTTTGCCTTTCTTTTTTCTTCAGCTTCTCTTTCCCTATCAAATCTTTGATCGTCTTCTTTCGCCAAATGAAAATAAAAAGAGCAAATCCCTTTTTTCTAGGTCCTAAAAACATGTTTATGCCAAATGTTTTAAAAGTACTATTTCAGGCCAAACATATTAAAAATGTTTATTATTAGGCTATTACTAATTTCGTGAGATATTTAATACTTTTTCATTATGTTTCATTAAATTTGTCCACTTAACTTTTCACATATATTAAAAAACATAATAAATGCATTCACCGTTACAAAAATACCCCTAATAAAGTATCTAGATATCTTAAATGTAAATTTCAATATTTTAATAAAGGAAATAGTGGAAAAAGTAAGAAAAAAAGTGTCTTGAACTCTTAAATGGATAATATATTTAGAACATTATTTTTAGTAAGTGGACAATTTCAGTGGAACAAAGGAAATAGATTTCAAGGATAATTTGGATATTTTAAATAGAATTTTTAGTTTGTGATGCGGCTAAATAAAAATATAGCTTATATAAAATATCTAAATTATTTTTATAATTTATCTTATAAAATTAATAAAGAAATAGCTTTAAAATAGGTATTTTGAATAAATTTGGCCTAAAATGTTATTTTTATAATATTTAGTTTGAAAATATATTTTAGTCTATAAATAATGACCTAAAAATAGAATTTGTTTGAATAAAAATAAAAAGAAGAAAGAAACTTACCTTGTGCTCAATTAGAATTTCTCACCCTATATGATAACTGTACCATATGCTGTTTGCATGTGACATGAGAGTGTGTTTTATTGTGGCATCATTGTAAGTTTAAAAAGAAAGATGAAATTAATTTGTGAAGCCTATAATTCAAAAAGAATAGGCACAAAAGCCCAAGTGGAAAAACAAACTTACAAAGGCCTATAGTTACAAAACCCATTTTGACGTCTTACTGATATACCCCTCTCCCCTTCTGACGTTAAATTACTTTCCACAACTATTAAAATAATTTATTACCAGCTTTCTGTGTATAAAATTCTTATAGATAACAACCGTACAAATTTGTCAACTTCTCTCTCCTCATCAGATTATACACCCTTTTCGTCTGTGATTTCAAATTCAAAACTGATTTGAAGAAAAGATTTTGATCACCATATTTACTGTTCGTTATCCGTAGTTCAGTATAATCATTTTCATGACCCTCATCTATAAAGTTCGTGCATAGTTGTTTTATGCATTTTTTGTGTATCTTTTCTTGCCTTAATATAAAGTTTTTCTCAAAGTTCATGGTTTTATCCAAGGTATGACGATTTGGGGGTATTAGCTAATGACTATATGTTCATATTCTAGGTTCTACATTTTAATCACTATGCTTATGTTTTGGTAAGTAATTTACCACAGTGATTGGCACATTCCAAAACCTGTTTAAAATGTCATGGACGTTGATGTATAATGGAATACAATCATTGGTGCAGACGTATGTTTGTTCCCAAGTATAAAAGAATTATTTCAGTGTCAACACAAAAACATTTTCATGGTCTGCATTTTTGTTAAGACATTTTTATATACAGATTTTGTAACAGAGTTTGGTTTGCACCCAATGTCTTTGTGGACAAACAACATCAGCATAGATGTTGGAATGTATCAATGGTTTTTTATCCCTATTTAAACACAGCTACATGTATTACGTATTACATACAAAGGTTTTTAACTATGTTCATGTTGAAAGTTTAAAACTCTCATGTTCTCATATAGTTCCAAGCATGCATTTTTACTAATACGTTGGTATATACCAATTTTAAAACAGAGCTTGGTATGCACCAATGTCTTTATGGACAAACAACATCAGCATAGATGTTGGAATATACCAATGGCTGTTTATCCCTATTTAATTAGAAATACATGTATTGTGTATCACGTACAATGGTTTTTAACTTTGTTCATTTTGGAAGATTAAAACTCTCATGCTCTTTCAAACACTGACATGCATACAGTTCCATGTTTCAATTTGCGCGTAATGTTATGAATACTGTAGCTTAACAAAATTGGTATGTACCAATTTTATAACTGAGTTTGGTATACACAATGTCTTTATGGACAAACAACATCAGCATAGATGTTGGAATGCACCAATGACTATTTATCCCTAATTAACTAGAGCTACATGTATTGTGTGTCACGTACAATTTTTAACTATGTTCATGTTGGAATTTTAAAACTCTCATGTTCTTCCATACGGTGCCAAGCATGCATTTTTACTAACACATTGGTATATACCATTTTTGAAACAGAGTTTGGTATGCACCAATGTCTTTATAGACAAACAACATTAGCATAGATGTTGGAATATATGTACCAATGGTTGTTTTACCGCCTATTGTCAAGATTCCACCGGGTCCTCTAGATCGAAAGAGGAAGCAATCTGGATGGGAACTTCACCAGCCAAAGCGGAGGTGCGGCGGCTGCCATCTTATGTGTTATCATAACAAGGAGACTTGAAAGACCATTAAATAAAACATTTATGTAAGATTAGGTGTTATCTTTATTGTACCTTGTTTTTATGTTGTTAGTTTTTTGCCTTTTTGTGGATCAGTCAATCATGCTTGGCATGCACCAACGTTTTTACCATGATTTTTTATGTACCAATGTGTTTTGGATTTTGAATGCAACCCCCCAACTTATTATATTTTCATGTTTCATCTTTTTCCACCCGCCAATCAGAAATGTTTTAACAAATATACCCGACATTGATTCGTACCACTAATGATGTCTACTTACTATAGTCAATTATGTATGCTGGTTGATATGGAAAAAACCTATTCACCGCGTGCGGTCAAATAACATATGTTCTGTTATATATTGGTACGTACCATCTACCTTTACTGTCCTTATTAACATTTTTGGCACACCCCAATGTGTGCCCTACCCTAGAATATGTTCTATTATATATTCAAAACCTTCCTTAGTCCACAATTATCGTTCTCTCTACACATGTCATCTTACCAACTAACTATGCAAACTGTGTCTCGACTTCATTCCTTTATTGGTATGCGCCATCAGTTCTTGCAGGGTTTTTTATCCAACTACATCGTTCTGGATCATCGTTGCCATCCCATATGTAAATTTTTCACCATTGTTTCTATAACGAATATCAATAATATCCCAACTTGTTTCAACAGTTGTGGTTCGCTTGGTATGTTCCAAGCTCATTGTCAATACTTGTCTGTACCAACATCTCACATCCTATGCACTTGATACTACCACCCTAATCGTGTGTTTGGACAATAATTGAGGGGTGTTTTTACAATTAATCCTTTGCGACACAACATGTTTTGGTATGCACCAATACGACTATCAAAATGCACTTTTAACACATCTACATAATATAAATGTAATTTCCCATACATCACTTAACTACTACATAGAATCGATATTAAAACTAATTAATGGTTTATGGCAGAGCCATCCAACATTAAGTATTGTTTAGACAATACGTTATACAAATTAATAAAAATGTGAGTTATAGCCACCCGTTCAAGTCTCTTCCCCTTTACTTTGTTTGGTCCAGTTTGTTTTCCGAAATTAGCTTAACAATCATTCTCCGCATTGATCTGAAGTCTGCAGCACTGTATATTTCCTTCACTGGTACTCCTTTATAAATATCCTGCGTACATAACATGATGTACACCCCTGAATCCTTCCACCCGCTAGTGTTGTGTTGCTGTTTGGTATCTATAATTTCAAATCTTTTGGTAATCCCCCTTGCATTTAATCTAGGCCATATTATGCTCCTTAAAAACACAAACATGTGCTTTTCTTGCTTCATGGCCGCCTTACCTAATGCTTCCTTCTACCTTTGTGTGATCGAGTTGTAGTGTTTGAAAGACCCTTCACCTTCCTCCTTATAATATACTACAAGGCTCCACCTCGTGCACCCATATCCTTTGGTTTTAATTGGCATCACTATAATATCTGCCTCCGCGAACATTGGTCAGTACACCCCCATCAAAACCATATGATTAGCGCGCGCGTCACCCTTCCTTGTATACATGAATAAACAGACCACGAGTAACTCAGAAAATACATGTTCGATTATAACATTGGCCCGTACCAATCACTTTCAAATGTTGGAACATCCCAGCAAAAGGAAAAAAAATATAATTTTCCCGCTCTTTTCAAATGACCTATCACATATACGTTACATTGGCATGGACCAACATACCCGTAGGCTTAATATCATTTGGATCTATGTACGTTGGTTGCTAAACCCTAATCGCTTTTCAAATATTACCTACTCTTCTGAACAACAAACCGATTAGATGGATACTAATCAATGATCTTTATTACACAACACATTTTTTGCATAACAACCACCATGACTTTACATAGTCTTAACTAATCTAACATAATCACAACAACCTACACCTGATTTAGAATTGTTGCTCATCGAGCTAAACAAAACCACCAATAAGTTGTCATACATATCTGTAAAATTACTTACAGTTTAACCTTGATTAACACGTGTGTTCCAAGCATTATAGGTGAAATATCCATTATAAAAAATTTACACGCCTAAACAACGGACAAGGATGCAACCGTGGTCTCCTAACAAACCTTACATCACAACATAAACCTCGGTATACACTGACCAGTAACAAGATTTCGACCTAACCTGATAGAGTTCCAGCGAGAGGATGCTTGGCAGCTTGACGGTAAAAACTTTGGAAGATAATAAGACAGTAATGTTTCCAAAAAAAGCAACAAAAGCATGAGAGATAACAGAGGAGCGTTAATGGTTTCTGCAGGTCATGAAGAGTGAGAATAGGGAGAAGCTCTAAAGTCACGAAAAAATTACAATATAGAATTTTTTTGGGTTACTTTTGTCTGCATAGTAAGGGAGATCAAGAGACAGCAAACTGAAGGGTTAGACCCACTGTATCGATACATTTAGGGGTATTACGGTATTATTACATCCATTAGTTGGGTTCTAACTATGTTCAAAATAAAGGGACTTTTAAACAGAAGTGCAAAGTGTTAGGGGCCTCTTGAACGAATTCCCCCAAAAAGAAAACACATATTTCGCAGAACCACAATTTTGTCTCATATATAATATTTTTTTGTTTAAAATGTATAATAATAGATGCTTGATGAGGTTTGAACTCTTGAGAAAAAAACATTTTTGTTCTCGCTAAAGTTTGTATAAACCAATAAACTAATATAAAAACTAATACATAAATAAAATAAAACGTAAATATATAAATAGCTTTACTTATTGAGACTCGGATTAGACTCGATATCTTTGAGGTATTTAGGCCGGTGTACTACGCTTGTTAGTTTCAACTTTCAGAATTCAATGACAAAACTATTCAAAAGAAACAAACACACGCATTCTTCATAATTTAAACGAAATTAATAAAGATGTTTCTTTTATATCTTTTTCTTATGATTTTTTAATGCTTAATGCTTTAAAAACTAAATAAAAAAATGCTTGAGTTGTCCAACTATTTCTACAAAATTAATATGTGGCTAGACATCTATTATAAAGGGTTGTGACTTTAAAATTTGGAGTTGTGTCTTTTAAATAAAAGACACGTTAGTTAGTAAAAGACCCAATAGTAATGGATCCTTAGTATTTATTATATATTTACTATTGGTTCAGGCCCAATGTTTTTTTTGGTAGCTTGCGCACCACGACTAATTTATCCACGAGAATATGCAACATACATATTTCCAGGTAAATCAGAACTAGGTTACCCATGTTCAGGGAGGGGTTCGAACCTCATACCTTTCACTTCAGGTCCAATGTTGATACT
Organism: Nemophila menziesii; assembly: GCA_029959085.1. NCBI lineage: Eukaryota > Viridiplantae > Streptophyta > Magnoliopsida > Boraginales > Hydrophyllaceae > Nemophila > Nemophila menziesii. The sequence continues at coordinate 7,369,740 of JARWIR010000032.1, forward strand.
AAGACTTGGGGAAAATAAGAACTATTGTACTTGACCCAATAGTAAAAAACTATTAATTTTTTTATTTTGTTCACCTTTACTATATATACATATAAACAAATAAAAACTATTTACTTGTTTATTTATTTATTTTTCTTCTAAAATTTCATGACTCGATTTCTCATTCAACTAATATATTATGTTAGTCTTTAAAATTAGATAAACGTGTCAATCAAGTCATCGTCAACCCAGCCAACACTTGAGAAAAAAAATGCTATTTGACCAACAATCCCCACATGAATGGAAATTGACTAACCACCCTGAAAATATATGCAAGAGAATGCTAAACTTGAAAGAATGTGAGAGAGAAGCGTAGAAAAATACGACGTCGAGAAAGGTAGCTTTTGACCTTGAACCCTCTCTGGTAATGCTATCAGATTTACTTGCTAACTAGTGAACGTGATGTCTTGAACTATTCAACTTTTGTGTAAACTAAAGTCAATAGAACTTACATAGTATCCTTCCAAACATTATTTTGTTCTCATTACTGTGTCCATTTACGGCCCTGGATAACTCTTGTTATTTCACGAATAATCGCCGAATAGTTTCGCCTTTAAAAAATTCTCGTAGGGTGGCCCTACCCATGTTATTCATATAGGTGGTCTCTTGTCGAGAGTATATGAATTACTTTATATTATATTTTTGAGGATACAAGAACCATTACAAGATTAACTTATCCTTCACTTTTACAGGTGGCACTGTTTAATTTTGTCCTAGGAATGGTTTAGGGAGGTCTCCCCACAATGCGTCGCACTGAGATGCAGTTTCATGATTCAGTTTTCCATTTGAAACTAGATTTTGGGATCTACACTCTTCTAGGTAGGGTTCCCATCATGAAAACTCAACTTTCATAGGCTTAAAACTCATTCCCATTGACAATACTCGCACTTTCTCTCTTTGTAGACCTTTGGACAAAGGATATGATATGTTATCCTTTGATCGAACGTAATAAATTGTGATAACTCCGTTTGAGAGTAGTTGTCTAACGGTATTATGTCTGCAACGTAGGTGTGTATACTTACCATTATAATTCTTGTTTAGTGGCCTACCAATGGCACTCTGACTATCTCAATGTATGCAAATAACTGGAACAGGCTTTGGCTAATTAGGAATATCCTCTATGAAATTCTTAAGCCACTCGGCTTCCTGAGCAGCTTTGTCTAAAGCTATAAACTCATATTTGATAGTGGATCTAGCTACACACGTTTTCTTAGTGGATTTCCAAGACACGACTGCTCTTCCTAACTTGTAGACGAATCCACTGTGTATTTCTAGTCTGTGAAGTCTGATATCTGGTTATATCCTTCTAACTTTATAGGTATAATGTCCTTTCTATAGATTTAAACGAGGTTTTGTTTTATTTTGAATCAAAACATACTTCACATTGAGAATCAAGTCGGCATTTACTAACATATTTATTTGACCGAAATTATCATTTCCTAATCTATCGTGCCATAATTTAGGTGAGTCAAGCATATAAACACAATCAAAATTTTCATTCATTTATTTCTCAATTACATTTTTTATAGGTACTACGGTCATTAAATTCATCTTAAACAGACCGTTAGAGGTACCCTTTTCCTACATATGTTTCGTTCTTACTTAATACAAACTGATCAAATACAATTACAAGTATAAACCCAGCCTTGCTTAGAAATGAACTGAATATTGAGTTTTTGCTAATTCCTGGAACATGGAGGACATTGTTCAAGGTCAGCTATTACCCAGAGGTCATCTTCAGCATAATCTTTCCAGTACCTTGAACATTTGAGGTGGCGGAGTTTCCCATATACAATATTTCTTCATTTGTAGCTTTCTTGTAGGTTTTGAATAGATATTTGTCCGAGCATACATGTCGGGTTGCTCCAGAGTGTGTCAACCATGTCATTAGGTTGCTGGCGAGGTTGACTTCTGAGACTGTCGTCGCCAGATTCAAATCATCAATTCCCTCAGATATCTCAGTCACATACGACTGACTGCCCTTAAATTTCTTTTGGTTTCCTTGTGCCTTTTTGTTTTGACATTATTTTGGCACGATATCCATGCTTTCCACAGTTGTGACAAACCCAGTTGAATCTCACCTTCTTATTGTTTCATTATTTGATTGTCCTTGCCTCTTGCGCTTGTTGTTTATGTTGGTCCTCCCTTGTTCCACGACATTTTCCTTGGTTGTATATGATCGAGGGTTGGTTTTCTTTTCAGTCATTCGGTTGCCTTCCTTGATTCTTAACCTTACAATTAGATCTTCAAGACTTATCTATTTGCCTTTTTACTTGAGGTAGCTCTTGAAATCTTTATATAACGAGGGTAGCTTTTTCACAAGAGCGCCAAATTGTAAAGTTCTGCCAGATTCATACCCTCAGCGCTCAACTCATGAAGAATCAACTGGTAATGTTGTATTTGAGACGTTAATTGTCTTGAATCCACCATCTTGAAATCAAGGAACCTACTGATCACGAATATCTTTGTGTCGGCACCTTCAGTCTGGTATTTCTTCTCAAGAGAATCTCATAGTTGCTTGGCAGTTGTCATGGTGCAGTACACATTATATAAGAAACTCTCCCAACAGTATGGAATGTAATTTTTACATAATAAATCAACATGCTTCCAAGCATCTACTACGTTGTATGTCTCATTATCTGGATTGGATCCCATTTCCGGTGGATCTTCCTTCAGAAATTTTGCCAAGCTTATAGTGGTCATGTAGAGCAACGTCTTTTGCTGCCACCTCGTAAAGTTAGAACCATTGAAATTTTCTATCCTATTGGCTGGTCCAATGGTTGTTGGTGCGGGTATACGAACTTTTTTTCTTGAGTTGTTATCCATCTCAGGTTGCTTTTCACTTTGTTCATTATTTTTCTCCATATTCTATATGAAGCAATAATCTGATGTTAGTAAGGGAGTAATTTCTAGTATGTATACACAAGCCATAAACCAGAATAAGAGAAAAGAAAGATATTGTAATATTCCTATGCTATATACACAAACCCATAAATTTTTTGTAAAAGTAAAGTTTATAAACGAAAATAAAATATTTTCTGTTTTATACAACGTGAATCGTAAATACCTTAAATTCTTGTATTATATTTGTATAAACCAGTAAAACAATATAAAACTAATGCAGAAATAAAATAAAACATAAATAAATAAATAAATTTACTTGTCGAAACTCGGATTGGATATGATGTCTTAAAGGTATTTAGGCTTACCGGTGTCTTACGTTTGTTGGCTTCAACCTCCAGGATATAATGACAAAACTATTCAGAAGAAACAAACACACAAATTCTTCAGAATTTCAACACACTTAATAAAGTTTCTTCTTTTCTATCTCTCTTATGATTTATTAATGCTTAATGCTTAAAAAACTGAATAAAGAAAATGTTTGAGTTGGCAATAAATAGGTGGCTAAACATCAATTAGAAAGGGTTGTGACTTTAAAATTTAGAGTTGTGTCTTTTAAATAAAAGCCATGTTATCCTTAGTATTTATTATAAATATGCTATTAGGTCAGGCCCAAGGTTTTTTTATTACAATTGAAGTCACAAGGACTGTTAAAAGAGCTTATTATATGAGATCTACTACATCCAAGCCCGGGCTAAAAATTAGCCGAGGAGTCTTCCATCCACATCTATCGTTTGTCATCGAACTCCAAATCCCTTCTAAATGGTCTTCATAGCAAGAATATACATCTCTAGTACAGGCCTCGTCGGGCTAGCCAATCAGCGCAATCATTCGCTTCCCCTAAAACATGACTAATTATGTAACCTTGATTTCTCTTCAAGCACTTCCTAATTTTATGAATTTACTCCACTTCTGGTCCCCCTCCACTACTAGCTTGGTCAATCAACTTGATCACCCCATAGAATCTACCTCAATGCTCACCTCATACAATTCATTTCATTCTACCAGTGTCACGCCTTCGTAAATCACAACCGATTTGCTAATCACAGGCAATGTACAACTTACATTCTTTGAAAAGCTGCAACTCCACGTTCCCTCTGAGTCGCGAATTTCTCCTCTAGCTCCTCCTTTAGAGTTTCCCCTACTCATACTACCATCTGTATTTAACTTAGAGTGAATAAACTTACCCCCTCGATCGTATAAAGTGTAAATTTACCCCCCTAACTTTTGTTTTTGTGACTAGTTACCCCCTGATGACAAATTTTGTCCATTTTCTCCGTTAAGTGAGCATGTGTATAGCATGTGCAGTTATTTAATCTTTTTTTATTATCAAAAAAAGTTTTTAATTATTTCAAAACATTGCCCTTAAGAAAGGAAATAGGGGTATTTTTTAATGAGTAATAATATATATCATACACATTCATACCACCCAACATACCACCTATGATGTGGCGTGATTTGGTTGAAAGTAAATCGTTAATTTATTTATTACTTGATTTGATTAACTATTTACTTCCAAAAAAATCACGCCACGTCATAGGTCGTATGTTGGATGATATGAATTTGAATAGTATATACCAAAACTTTTTCTTAATTAACTACTCTAAATTACAAGAAAAAACAAAATCAATACCTAAAATCTTCTTCAATACCTATCTAATATATTATACTTTCAAACAAAAAAAGAAACTCATGTGATCGAAAACAATTTCGGTAATCAAAATCAAAACTCATCTCTTCACATTCAAAATCGAACAAAAAACAAAAAAAAAAATCTCTTTACACTCACCTTCCCACATCTCCTCACACTCCCATCGTAACAAAAACAAAAAGAAATCTCTTCACTCAGGTCCCACCTTCCCACCAAGCCTCCACTCGGGTTCCATTCTCCACCATCATCAACCTGACTTGGCGAAGAACTCAAATAGAAGTGAAATATTGAATTATTTTTAACCTAATATAATTACTTTTTACAATATTTTAGAGTTATCTGATTTAAGTATATTTACAGTAGTGATGTTTATTATATTTTTATACAAATCCTACAATGGTTATTATATTTTTTGCTTGAGAATATTCTTCTAGTTGTATAAACTGTTTTCAGATTTGTTGCAAGTCTTATGTGCATGCTGGGGTCTTATTAGACATGGAGCATGGTTTTTGGAACAAGAAACACGAGTGCTTCGCACATCAGCATTTTGCTCCTAGAAATTGCATGATTTAGAATATAAATAACAGTAAAATTAAGTAATGAATTAAATAAATAGATGTAATTTGTACAATCAAGGCATTATCACACAACTCCCATCGTTCTTTATTCTGATTCAAATTTTCTTTTTCACCATCAGTGTACCAAATCTGGTGTTTCTTCTTTAAAGGATCAAAATAAGATACAGTGCCTTCATAAAACCTGCATCGAGAGAGAACTTCAACTGTCCAATCTTTTGCATAATAATCTCTGTGTCATTGTTATCACTTCCAAGATCGATTCCTCCAATATTTCACCTACAAATTAGCCCGATAATAAAGTAAGTATGTTCATTAACTGTAAGATCAATACAAGAAGCTTCTTAACTTAATAAATATACAATGAGTGCTTCATCATCAGGGACGGATCCATGATTTTTGTTCGAAGGGGGACAAGGGGTTCAGGGCAACGCCCCCAAACATTTTTTTTTAATTACACTATGCATCCCTATATTTTGCAAAAAGTATGTACATGTCCCTATATTTCTAAAAGAATGCTCTAAAACTCTTTATATTTTGCAAAACACTATATTATTAACTTAGTGTGCTTAAATAGGCGAGTCTGTGGTGGATAAATGATTGGCTTTATAGGCTTATTAGACGAAGTTTAAGCAAATGTGGTACTTAGCCGATGTTTTATAGAAGGAATTCAGGAAGGTAGGATATTTTATGGGGAGGTTACGGTATTTCGTAAAAGTTAGGGAGGCCAAGTAAAAATCTGGAAGTCAATTATGTTATATATATATTTTTTTTTTCAATTTTTTAAAGGTTATAATTTTTATTTTTTTTTAAAACTCAGGGGGGGGGGGGGGTTCATGCCCCCACCCCCTATCTTGGCAGTGACCAAATTATTTACTCAAACATTAAAAGTCTATTCTCAGCGCGGTAAAAGGCTTTCAACGATCATAATAATGGTCATTGTTGGATTTGTATAAAAATATAATAAATTATACTTAAATCAGATAATTCTTAAAATTTATAAAAATGATGAGATTAGGTTACAACTAATGTAATTTTTTAGAATTTCAATGGTAAAAAATAACTTTTTACCTTAATTTGGGTTCTTGATGGTGAAGAATGGTCCCGAGTGGATGCGGTTTTCTTGCGGCTTGGTGGGAAGGTAAGTGTGAACAATTTTTTTTTTTTTTTGTTTGAATTTGAGTGTAAAGAGATGAGCTTTGGATTTTAGATTTGGTTTTATTATTTTTTTAATCTAAGATATTTATGGGGTATTTGATTAATAAATACTCATCTTTCCCTTCTGAATATAAAGGTAATGTTTTAAATTAATTAAAAATGTTTTTAATATTAAAAAAAGACACACATGACCACTTAAAGAGAAAATAGACGGGTCCGTCAGGAGGTAACGAGTGACAAAAATAAAAAATTAAGGGTAAATTTTTATTGTATATGATCGAGCTGGCAATTCAGATAAGTATAGTGGAAAATAAGTATATCTAATCTATTTTAATATTTAAAGTAGAGTTTTGGTCAAAATTTAAGATAATATATAGATCTAAGCCCAAAGCTATGAGGGATGTGGTCCACACGTCAACGAGCATCATCTGTAATTGGGGATTTCTGACATTTTCATCAAGTCTTTGTTTTGATCAAATCATATGTTGATTTTTTATCGGGTTAAGTGAATTTACATCCATGGTAACTGAGTCACTAAAATCATGTTGATTAAGGAGTGAGTATGGAAAATATTGGTCATGTTCAAGTCATTACTACCTATTTTTTCATCAAAATTTTAGATCATATTGAAATCACTTATTAAATTACACTGAAGATTTTATTCTTTTGTTGAATTGTGCTATTATTTGTGTGATCCATTATATTGTCGTACAAAGGTATGTATACAAAGTTGGTGTAGAAATGTCTCCAAAGATCGTCAAATGATTCAATATTTGAGTATTTAATATTAGAGATAATTTTCCACATCCCTAAGCAGTAGACCGCCCGAAGTGCCCAGGGACGTATATATGTGACAACTTTCATATGAAGATATTCTAGTAATTTATAAATATCGTAAGGATGGCTTTTTGTCTCGGATAAAAAAAATATCTTTAGGCGATATTCATTGGCCACATCCAGAAGTGTTAGAATTGTCACGGGGTACTAATCCCTTGACAAATTCAACTTAGGTTTGTTATTCAAGAGCTCGGAATTTATTACAGCCAATCCTGCAAACTAGAGTAGTGCCCTCAAGAGAGTCTTTATAGCTGAAGTCGATGATTCCTAGTCCTTTTTCATTGTTGTTTAAACTCCAACATATATAAATAATTGATTTACACTATTTTCTATCACAACAATATCCCCAAATTTCTGGTTAAGTGTCGGTGTTCTACGCTTAACCCAAAAGACCTCTCGCTTTTTCTTTTCAACTAGTGTCACATATTTTTCAATACTTTTCAGGGTGGTTAACGTGCGTACCGGTCCGGTTTCGGACCGGTTTTTATCGTGTACCCCCACTATTGGACCGGACCGGTCTAACGGACCTAGACTATCGGTCCCGGTCCGGACCGGTTTTTCGTTCCTAAAAAACAGAATACCGACCGATAACAGGGACCGGTTTATCGGTTCCGGTTTCGGTCCCGGACCGGTCCCACTATCGGTTTATTAATTTTTATTTTTTTTAAATTAGAGTTGTAAGTTATTGAAATTGTACTTAAATAAAGTTGTAATAATTTTTTGTTCTAGTTAAAGTTGTAATATTACTAAATTGAATAAATTACTTTTTTTAACAGTTAATTTGTTGGTTTATTGATTTTTTAAACACTTAATTATAAAATATGTATCATATTGATTTAGGCATACAAATACATTTTAGACAAAAGAAATGTAATAATAAATGAAACTAGAAGGTATAATAAATGTAATTGTTACAAATTATAATTGATAGAGTACATAAGTTACATTGCAACATCAACAAAGTAGATTGACCTGTGAGGAAAAAAGGAGGGGGGGGGGTTGGTGGCTGTGCCCATAGAATTTAGGCTGCCTACGTACCTAATCTGTAAGTAGCGTGAAATGCATACTCAGAAAAGGATCAAGCCACCACGTAGTTCTTTAAACCCTCTTGATAAAACTGTTAGTAAGTTTTTCGATAAATAATTCAAAAAAATTAAATGAAAGAGAGAGAACTCACCACGCGTCTTCATCGTCCTGGTAAGACCCAGAAGGACCCGAACCGTCACTTGAGCTAGTCAAGTTGATCGTTAAATCCTCGTCCTCAGACATAGCATCTAATTCGTTCTATGTACGGGTGTCTGCCTTCCACCAGTCCGCAAGCTCCACCACCTTCTCCAATGTATTCCCGATCATACTCTGGCGCTGATATGAAAGTTGTTTCTTACATTGCTGAAAGCGGACTCTGATGGAACTGAGGAAGCTGGTATAGTCAGTAGGTCACGTGCCATGATCTCCAAAACAGGCCTGCTAACATATTTTTTGGACAAATTCGAATAACAGAACACAAACAATTCCAAGTTCTATTTCCACAAACATATTACTTATCAATTTCCACAATTTCAGTTTCATTTTTCGATTTCAATTTCAATTTATGCCGAAAAAGAAAGTAATTAGGACCAAGAATAACATTACCCATCCAATTTCATAGCTTTAACGACCGACTTTCGAGCAAATTTAGCAATTCCATCATCAGAAATCAACAATTCAACCATGCAGAATAGGATAGACCATAAGAATCGTATGATAGTTCAGAAATTGAATATATATATATATATATATATATATATATATATATATATATATATATATATATATATATACATACAAAGATATATCAACATAGTAAAATCTTACCAGAAAAATCTATATTTCCAAACCAAAAACCCAACCTTCGAACTTCGAAGATTAATCACAGAAGTGGGACAACACAAAGAACCGATAATGGCCACGGCGGGTGAGCGGAGTAACGGCGACGGTGGGTGAGCGGAGTAACACCATTCACGAATTAGGGTAGGGTGAGGAATGGGATTTGGGAATGCATCGTGGCCGGTGGGGTTAATGTTATGTGGGTTGGGTTGGGGTTAACATAT